>OX336396.1:0-1200000 GCA_946902985.2 Meconema thalassinum
ACCTAACCTAACCTAACCTAACCTAACCTAACCTAACCTAACCTAACCTAACCTAACCTAACCTAACCTAACCTAACCTAACCTAACCTAACCTAACCTAACCTAACCTAACCTAACCTAACCTAACCTAACCTAACCTAACCTAACCTAACCTAACCTAACCTAACCTAACCTAACCTAACCTAACCTAACCTAACCTAACCTAACCTAACCTAACCTAACCTAACCTAACCTAACCTAACCTAACCTAACCTAACCCTAACCTAACCTAACTAACCTAACCTAACCTAACCTAACCTAACCTAACCTAACCTAACCTAACCTAACCTAACCTAACCTAACCTAACCTAACCTAACCTAACCTAACCTAACCTAACCTAACCTAACCTAACCTAACCTAACCTAACCTAACCTAACCTAACTAACCTAACCTAACCTAACCTAACCTAACCTAACCTAACCTAACCTAACCTAACCTAACCTCACCTCACCTCACCTCACCTCACCTCACCTCACCTCACCTCACCTCACTCACCTAACCTAACCTAACCTAACCTAACCTAACCTAAGTGTTTGATTTTTGAAAATTTGAACTTTTAAGACCAAAGTATAGGATTGAAATTAACCCTGGAAAATGATCGAAGAGTGTTTGGGCTAACTCTGAGTTGGTTATATTGGATGTGTGTTTTAGGTAGATTTTCATTAGAAAGTTTAACTATTTAACTATGTTTCGACTTCCTGAAAATTTCGACATATCTTCGCGTTTCACATCCCCCAGACCCCGAAACCACCGTCAGTTCAAAAGTTTATATATAATTTACAAGCTGTACCCGGCATGCGTTGCAATGCCAACCAAAGAAAGTGTTGGCGTTGAAATTCTGTTTCTTGAAGTGCTTTTGGATACACAACATGTTAACTGCCTCTAAGCTATCGTAAAATGGATTTTCAAATTTGGAACCATTCGTGGAAGCGTGCACAACAACTTTCAAAAGTTTCATCGCTGTCACTCATTTGTTGAATCTACTCGTACGCTACCTGTTGTGAAATGGATTTACTAAGTCGAAACCCTTCCCTGGCGTGTACACAATAACTCATCAATGATTCATCGCAATCGGATGAATAGTATATGAACGCATACCTGATTTTGTTTAAACGATTCGCGCTCCGTCACTCATTTGTTGAATCTACTCGTGCGCTACCAACTGTAAAATGTATTTACACGTCACGTAAGTGTCCACAACACCTCACCCAAGATATGAAGACATAGGGGGACTGTATTGAAACGCTCCGCATGTCGTCGTTCATTTGTCGAATCTACTCGTGTGCTACCTATTGTGAAATGTACTTACTAAGCCAGAAACCTTCCTTGGAGTGTCCACCATATTTCACCCAAGTTTCACCGCTAACGGCAGACGGGACGTTGTTGAAACGCTTCGCGCGTCGTCCCCTCATTTGTTGAATCAACTTGTGCGATTTACTAAGCCAGAAATTTTCCATGACGTGTACACAACATCTCACCCAAGTTTCATAGCTACGGACGAATGGTACATGAATGCATACGGGACTTGGTTGAAACGCTTCGCGTGTCGTCGCTCATTTGATGATTCTACTCTGCGCTACATATTGTAATATGGATGTACTCAGCCAGAAACCTTCCCTGGATTGTACACAACATCTCACCCAAGTTTCATCGCAATCGGATGAATGGTATGTGAACGTATACGGGACGTTGTCGAAACGCTTCGCGCGTAGTAGTCACTCATTTGTTGAATATAAACGTGCGCTTCGTATTGTAAAATGGATGGATTTACTTGGCCAGAAACCTTTCCTGGAGTGTACACAACAATTCACCAAACATTTATCACTATCAGACGACTGGTATATGACTTTATACGGGACTTTGTTGAAACGCTTCGCGTGTCATCGCTCATTTGTTGAATCTACTGGTGCGATACCTATTGTAAAATGTATGTACTAAGCCAGAAACCTTCCCTGGAGTGTACACAACATCTCACCCAAGTTCGCTATCGGATGAATGGTATATGAAATTATATGGGACTTTGTTGAAACACTTCGCGCGTCGTTGCTCATTTGTTGATTCTACTCGTGCTCTACCTATTTTTAAAGGGATTTACTAAGCTAGAAACCTTCCCTGGAGTGCACACAAAATCTCAGCATAGTTTCATCGCTATCGGACGAATGGTATATGAACATAAACGTGACTTTGTTGAAATGCTTCGCGCGTCGTAGCTCATTTGTTGAATCTACTCGTGCGCTGCCTATTGTAAAGTGGATGTACTAAGCCAAAAAATTTCCCTGCAGTGTACACAACATTTTACGCAAGTTTCATAGCTATCGGACGAATGGTATATGAATGCATACGGGACTTTTTTGAAACGCATTGCGTGTCGTCGCTCATTTGTTGAATCTACTTGTGAGCTATCTACTGTGAAATGTATTCACTAATTTTGAAACCTTCATGTAAGTGTACACAACATCTCACCCAAGTTTCATCGCAAACGGACGAATGGTATATGAACGCATAGGAGACATACATACCCAGGTAGATTTCTTTAGAAAGCTAACTATTGCAATGGGTCCCATGTTTCGACTTCCGGAAAATTTCGACATTTCACATCCCCCAGACGCCAAAAGTTTATATATAATTTATGTAATATATGTATATATATATGTATATCAGTTTCTTGTGGACACGATAACTGCCGTAATTTTGCACCAATCACTTTGAATTGTTTTCCGAATATGTATACCCATAAAATCTCGGACGAGTTCGTTACTGGGCTAAATCGGTCGAAGGGGATGAAAATGGCGGACTTTTTTTTTTTCGAAAAAATGAAATGAAACTCTCTTAATACATGAAATCAATCCCTTCAAAGTTCATAATATGTGTCGGATAAGTGCCAAAAATTTATGTCAAATAAGTTTTTTGGTAGCACCAACCATTGACCAAAGGGGTGGGAAAAAGTGGTTTTTTTCGGGAAACATTAATCATATCTCTGTTAATAGGCACAATATCAAAACCGTACAATATTCCCCTAATAATTACCTAAAACGTTTGTCTGAAAGAAATTTTGATATGAGCCACCCAATGCGCCAAGGGATGAGAAAAATGATTTCGGAATTATAAGAAAATGCCAAGAGCTATCAGTGGTTGACATGGCAACACTACTAAATTGATGAGGGATGAGCCATCAGACGTTGCCATGACAACGCACTTGCGCGAGATCAGATTCAGATTTCCATCTGACTAAGTGTGAAGCGGCTTCGGTGACGTAACTGGTAGCATGCTGAACTTCTATGCCCAAGGTCGCGGGTTCAAAGCCGACCAAAGTCGTCGGATTTTCTAAGAGCGCTAAAAATCCCTCATTAAGCTTTCCTTTGGAGGGGAAGTTCCAACGTTCGTTGCGAGTTGCTGATTGAGGTGGCATCTAGTAGCCAAGTTCACAGCTGGGTGGCGTTGACGTTAGTATCTGGTAGCAACATTAGGAACTACTACTTGAAATTTAGCGTCTGCATTCCTTACCTGAATTACAGACTAATACCGCCATCACAATTCACACCATTTATCAGACAGATTCTACACTCACCCAAAGTACCCGGGGTTATATGACCGCGTTGTCGCAGCCCCTAAACTGAGGAACCAACCAACATCTCTGCGGGAGATATAATTTTGCGTGAAGAAGTAACAGACCGTTACATAGTTACACATCAGTGTCGAAACCTTGCATAAGGACAGTGTGACCACAAGTATAACAAGTAGTTCCGTGAAAAACTGTACAGCCTATTTTCATATATCCTGCTCATGTTAATTGCCTCTATCAACATACAAAATTTCAGTTTAATTGCTGTAACAGATTCGTTGATATTGAGAACCGTCTAAATATTTCAGATGGTCGCCAGGTTGGATTTTTATTTTTGTACTATTATATTAAGATTGTGTACGTGTGGTATTCAAACTTCAATCGCATGATTAGAACACAAGAAGTAAAAACGAGATTTTAAAATTACGCACAGCAGCCATCTTGTGATTATGCAAACAATTGAAATAAATTAGATGCCAGTGGATCAACATTTGTGTAAGAATTTAAAACGTGCAACGTTTCACGGCACTCGGATAGCTAATTCGCGAGAAACGTCCATTTAAATATTTATACTTCGCGTTGCCGCCATGTTGGATTCGTGCTCACCAGGTTACTGAAAGTCCTATAGGTGAACATATGTTCATAGTCTCTATGAACATAAAAAATTCAGTTTGGTTGCTGTGAAAGATTCATATATATTGAGAACCGTCTAAATATTACGGAAGCTTGCCATTTAGGATTGTTATATGTATAGGCCATAGAGTTATGTACCATTCAAGGTCACTTATTTCCTAGGTTCATTATTCAAACTTTCACTTCGATCGCATGATTACGACACAAGAAATAAAAACTTAATTTTAAAATTTCGCACAGCCGCCATTATGAGGTTGTAAACAATTGAATTAAATTAGATGGCAGTGCATTACAATCTGCAAAATCATTTACTGTACCACATTTCACTGCGCTCAGAGAGTTAACTCACGAGAAAAGTCTATTAAAATATTTCAAATTCGCTTGGTCGCCATGTTCGTTTTGTACTTAACAGGATTATGAATTATACATAGGTAAACTTGTATCAGTACCCTTTATCACCGTACAAAATTGCAGGGTGATAGTTTCGGGGGATATAGAATATCAGTGAAATATTTCGCACAGCCGCCATTTTGAGGTTATGTAAACAATTGAACTAAATTAGACTCCAGTGCATTGCAATGAGTAAAAATATTTGCTGTACCAAGTTTCATTACGTTTGGATAGTTAAATCGCGAGAAAAGTCTATTTAAAAGTCTCCACTTCGCTTGAAAGTCTCATAGGTGAACTTCTAGTAGTACCGTAACCTTTATTACCGTACACAATTTCAGGGCGATATCCGTTATAGATAGTTTCGGAGATACTGAATGCTAGTGAAATATTTCGCACAGCCGCCATGTTGGATTGGTGATGACACGCGCGGTGACCACCGCTCGACGCACACAGTCGATGGCAAGACTGAGGAACCGAAAAGGTTCCCCGCATGCGCGGAATGGGGACCGGCCATGGATCTTAAACCTATGTTGTGTACCATTCGCATTTAGAACTAGATGGAGAACCAATTAGGAATGACCACATTCTTCGAGTAAAGGTTGAATAAAATAAAATTTAATTATCAAAAAACAACACATAGCAAAAGGGGACGTGAGGGGTGCATGAAATGGTAAGATGAGGGATGATGGGCCTGTAATTAAAAATGTACACATCATATCAAAATAAATCAGGTAATAAAGATAAGAAAACCGAGAGATGCCTAACGTGTTGTAGATTGGAGGTCGTTTAAAGATAAACTCAAATTAATAAACGGGGGAGATACCAAACAAGTTAACAATAATGCAAATAGTACTTTCTTCCCACCACAGGCTGACTACATAACGTAGTCAGGAGAAATCTTCTAGGAAGCTTATGAAGTCATGTTACCCAAGAATAGGAAAATCCCGCCCTTTAAAACAAAGTATGTCACTCCACAAACATAACCAAAGAGCAATACGTAAACCCAACACACGCAAATGACGAACAAACCAACGAGGCATAAATAATCACAAGACTACATATAGGCTATGACATACAAATCCCTTAAAACGAAAGCTACTACAGACACACCCAAAAAAACATAAATTACAAAATGACTTCACATGCTACCTGAATAAATCTCCTTTCCGGAAAAAAGCACGAGACTCGGTTATCTTACGGAAGACAAAATGGGAGTCGATTGCAGTCCCGGACACATACAATGAACACACATTCCACCGTCTCGAAAGGCTAACCCATACATCTCATTTAATAAGTGTAATGAGTTCACGTGTTGTTTCTCGTCTGAAGCCGCGCAAAACAAGAACAGGAATGACATGACCCTTGGCTTTCAGTCGAGACCCACTTAAACGATTAACATTAACCCACCCTTATTATCACGTCTAGAACCGTAATTATAAAATGAACAGTGTTTCGGACCAAAACATAGGCGATGCAAGCCCAGTCCTCAAGGAAAGAAAAAACCAAAATAGGCATTCTTGAGGTGCACAAATGACTGGCATCTAAATAAAACAACCCTTAAAGAAGCAACCAAATAGATGTGTGTCCCAACAATACAGATATATAGACACAAGGTCATCCAATGCGATGGACACACACCCTTCTCCGTCAAGACACGTAAACTAAAACTAAACTCCAGAGCACCCATATACTCCCAAGGAATTGGAAATTAGTTAGAAACACTTCTCAAGATTAGAATTACGTTTCGTGACAAACACACGCAAAGGACACGCACAGAATAAGGAAAACCCAAAAGAAACGAAACAATAACAAACCCTTAAAACATAAACCCAAAATAACAACACGGTTCCTCATCACGCATTTCTATATAAGAGAGAGGAACAAGTACCAACAGAATAACCAAACATAATATAAACGACCTCCCATCTAGAAAGGGGGCAAGTTATCACTTGAAAGTAGGTGGACAATTTTATATTAACCTAACTTCACGTTACACATATTCATGCATGTTGACACTTCAAAATACATAGGCCTAAGGACTTAGCTTTTCCAGAGACGGTCTGAAGATCTCGTCGACAGCTTCGAAATACATACGTATATATTTTCATGCTACAACCAGGTCTGCATTAGAATAAGCATGGCGAATGGAATTGAGAGCGAGGACGTTGTACACATATTTATATATAATTTCCGTCTTCATGTCAAAACATTTCTTGCGTCTTACAGATTTTAAACTAGACATCATGGTTCTCGATTTTCATATCTCGTCATAACAATTTAGGTCTGCTAACAATCGCCGAAGTCGTGTTCCTTCGTTAAAGACGGATTCTTCATCGCGGGCGTTTTTCATTTCAAGACGAGCCGAAATTACGATCTTTTAGATGTTTTTAGAAATGACCGCTAGATGGACACGGCGTCAAAATATCGAAAATAGAAACGGTACAGGTGAGACGTAACAAAATTCGATGGGCATGGTCGAGGTCGCCGGGAATAGTGCTATGAACTTACCGAGTTTCACTGAAATCGCTCCAGCCGTTTAGATTTTATTAGGGGGGGCATCTTCAATTGTAAAATACTTTCACGCGATAAATGAGGTCTGATCCTTCTACGAAAACCTGCATATTCTGCCTATTTTCGTCTATCTCCAAGTTTGTCCGAGAGGAATTTTTTGCTTTTGAGGTGGGTGCAGTCTTTGGATGAGGTCAGCTCTCCTGATCCTGGCCAGGAAACATGTGGTAAATCCACAGTATGTACAAATTCAATTATTTTAATAACCACGGTACCGTGACATTCCAGAGATGTGTTTAAATGTAATGTGTAGTAAAATGTTGGTGCCTAAACCGACATCGGCCATGGGGACGACGCAGGTCAAGCACCTTCATTTCTGACGCACAGCTGTGCCCGTCAGAATCGCTGCCGTTATCAATGGCAATTTGCCTCTCTGACCGTCAGTGCGAGGAAATGTTTGATGTTATTGTCCGGATGGCTGTGGACAAGATGGCGGCTGTTCCGGCTGTTTGTTATCGATACCGCGAGGTTAATAAATGGGTGTGTTTTATCATTTCAAATGATCTTGTCGACTTCGTCGTTATGGTTGGGGTCCATCGTTATGCATTACGGACACGGACACGGTGACGGACGTGACGTCATGCAGCCGCGCGGGAAGTGACGTCATGCAGCTGCGCGGGAACGTGACGTCATGCTCACGCAGGGAGCGAACCAGACGATAATGATTATTGGAGTCTGTTGAAAGAGGCCTGGCGTAGAGCGACCTTTTAAAAATCAGAAACTCACTCCACAAATCTGTAAAATCAGTATTCTTCCCTTATTTCAGATACACTATTCATTAAACAAACATATATGGCATAGTCATGACCCCTTTATGGAGTAGGCTATTGTCTAAATCTGGACACTCCTTACAGTAATTCAAATTAACGGCCAAATGATCCTTCTGACAGGGAGGCAAAGGTTTCCGCCGGCTTGCCTGGGATGATGGGCCACAAAACCGCTATCAAAAAGTACACAATTTACGCTTTATTCAACCAAACACATCTCTAATACAAGTACAAGAAACACTTTTCTTCCCGTGACCCTTAAAGAGGTGCCCGCGCGGGAAGCAGTCGTTTGGTGGAGGTAGCAGTCAGCAGCATCAGTGTGTGTTAAGTGTCCGACCTCTCGCCACCCACAGTGGCCCACCGGAGTGCGTCGGAGCATGCCTCCCAAAGTCCCAGCAAAGAAGACTCCTGTTACATCTGGGGACAGAGGCGCGACTCGACGACTAGCCAACAATCAGCCTAGTTGTGTAGGTTGTGTAGTCGGGCAGTCGGGAGCAGTCGTTTGGTGGAGGTAGCAGTCTGTTGAAAGAGACCTGGGGCTTCGAGCAAAGCGAGAAGCCCTCCTGAGCTTTTCTAACATGTAGAGCATTTGTAGCATGCGTCATTTGAAATGATACAACGTCTCTTTCAGACTGACAGTGATTTTATTTTTCCAGTTGTGAGCATAGGTTCTATAGGCTTCTAGTTTTTAATGTAAATATGGGGAGAATAAGTGTTTAAAAGAGTGAAGAGGATTAGGATTCAACGTGCAAGTACCGTACAGTGAAAGGAATTGTCCCGCAAATTTTGAATACCAGTACATCTACCAAAAAAAATCAGTGAGGATATTTTTCCTGACATTAGCTCCGAAGAAACTTCTAATAGTGGTTTCAGATTAATAGATATCGAAGCAATACATGTGCCAATTCAAAGTCTATGAAATTGTATGATGATGTTACAGAAAGGATTGGCATGTTTTTGTGAGGATTGCAAAGCAGACAGTACGTTTAAAACATAATGATGCTATTTTGCTATGGGATGAGGTGCATGGGTATGGAAAGGGAAGGAGCTAATTTATATTTTGTGGCTTGATGTTTACAGGTTTACAGATCTCAACACAAGATTGCTAATTTCCTTGGAAAATGTTGCCAAAACAAACTTAGTAGCTGCAGTTGAAGATGCTGTAACAGAGAGAAGGGAGACTGAACCTAATTCAGAATCCCCGGCTACAGATCTGTCAGTTTCCTGTGATGGAACGTGGATGAAATGGGGTATCGACAGTAATCGGTGTTGCGACAGGGAAGTTGCTGTGCTACTTGTGCCACCAGAAAGAAATTGGAAGATGCTATTCAAGAAAAACAGTGACACGCAGTGAATTAGAGTGCAACATCAAGTGGAGCTAATCTTTCATCATTCAGAGAGCATGTATGGTGTAAGGTATACAGAATATCTCGGGATGGCGATTCTAACTCATTCAGACTGCAGTATTCAAAAACTTTAATGTGTAGGGCACATTCAAAGGAGAATTAAAAAATTAGAAAAAGAATTGGGGAAAGAGAAACTTGAAGATGGCAGACTAACTAACTGCAAAGGAAGGAAGGAAGGAAGATTGTAGTTTTACGTGACAGTGAATCTTGTGATTATGAGCCACGGGACCTCCTTTTTATGTGGAATCCGAACCACAGGACATGGCATTTCACTTCGAAAATCTCACATGCGTTGACCGGGAATCGAACCCGGACCGCCTCGGTGAGAGGCATACAGCTGGACCGCTGAGCCACCATGCCCCTTAACTAACTGCAGTGCTATTAGAAACAACACTGGGGATGTAAAGAAAATGCAGCAAGCAGTTTGGGCCACATAATTCCACAAGTTCTGATGACCACTCAACATTTTCTCTCTGTCATTTCATGGTGTGGCTACAAAAAGGGTCATCTGGTTCTGTAAGGACTTCATAAATTGTCAGACTTTTTACCTGCTACAGAAGTAGGGAAAAGCCAAAACTTGATCAAAGAAAGTGCTGAAACTGATATTGAACATTTGGCACAGGATTCCAACTCTTCTTCAGACAATTTGTTAGCAGAAGAGGAGAGGCTTTCCTCATCAGTTGGAGAGGACCTTGAGGACCTTGAAAGCCAACCAGAACTTCCCCTTCGAAGGAAGGCATATCTAGTGAAAATCACAAGGATGTGTAGGTGATTTTGTTCTTGTTAGTCTATATAGTATCCACTTTACTAATAGGCCTATGCCTTTATTCATCAATTTGTGTTACCTTCAGAATTTTCTTCCTTGGTGTGCAAACACACATATTACTGTACAATTCCTCTGTACGAGCCTATGGCTCTTTGGAATTAATTGAATAAACTATCTAACAATCCATCTAAAAAAAAAGCCTTCTTTATGATTCCAGCACTAAAAGTTCAGGCAATCTACAACAACGATACCGGTAAATAATTGTAAATTCATACGCAGATACATTTGTGTTTCCTCGGATTGATGATGTTGCAGAAGTGTCCATTGACAATATCTATAAACTGTAAGTCCCTATTCATTTTTTTCGGGATCGCTACACATTTCAAATTTAGGTGTGGTACCTTGAATAAAATGGACAAATTGACACTTTTAATATCATTTTGACAAGTTTATGCTTAAATTAAGAGTGTAATCATTGTAAACAGTGCGTAAATAAATCTTCAGTATAATAACCCACAACGTGTAAACAACCCGACCCGACCCGACCTAACCTAACCTAGTAGCAACTCTTATTTTCTTAAGCCTCCTTGAACCTTACCCTCATTACCATAAACCTACAGGAATTTACTGCTTTTAATACAGGCCACAAGTGATTTTAACATTACTCCCGACTTTGAATGGGCGCCAAGGTTGGACCATATGTGTCTTCCTGAATAAAATAGGATAAAATACGGTACGTAACTGTTGCCCCGACTATGAAATCTTTCTCCCAGGCGTAGGGCATTTGGCATGCGTTTGCTGATGTACCAGGTTCATGCGAGACAGGAATATAAACTCACATGAATTTTAAAGAGATTAATCTATATACACATATATACATAATATACAACACAAAATACCCTTCATACACTCGATACACTGTACTGTCCGTACACAAAATATCTCGCTACTTTCTTTCTTCTCGAACTGCTCGTTCACGTCTCCATTCTCACATGACTTCGATGAAATGTTTACGACCGATCATCCTTTTACCGATGGATGGACCCATGAAATGCACGTAGCCTCCAATAGCCCATAAGAGCTCAGTGGATAGCTAAACATTAGTCACTGCTCGTTCGTATTACGATACCATGATCAAGTAATAACGACACTAAATTGCAAGTAGACAACGTTCGCTGTAAAAGCAAGAAGACGATCTCTAACTGTTCGTTACGGAAACCATGTCACGTAAAACGACCCTGGGCGTTAGAAGATCAGTGTTCTGCCGATAAAGCAATAAGACGAGCTCTGAACGCAAGACACGCCATTATATGCACTGGCGTAAGGCTACATAACCCCAAAGTTTCTGCCGGAACTATTTTGTGCGTGGCCCGCTCCTAGCGGACCATCCGTGTCAACACATGAACATCAGACAGTCGAAATTCACACACACTGACGTCACACAGTAGTCCACACGAAGTTCATGGGGAGTTCATGCCATAAATAGCCTAGGTATTTCCCCACGCTAGCCGAATTACTGCCTGTCTTTTCCGGGTATGTCACATATCCAGCACACGAAAATACCAATACATTGTACCTTTACAGTACAGCCACGAAGCTAACATTTAACATTACTAGGTCAAAATAAAGCCATTAACCCCAAACCAAAATGAAATAATGCTTCTACTTAATACATCCTTATTCCCAAAACGTAATAAATCGCAAAACCCCGTATTTTATAATATCAAATATCCAAAAACCGATAATTAATAAACAGTGATCCTAGTTGGTGCGGACCATCCAAAGATGAATCCGTCCACAAAAACACACACAGGCACAATAAAAATCACCTCTGCAACCCCACGTTAACCCAATATATTAAGATACGAATAACACAAGGCAGAAAACCCGAGGGTTTACTGAATAAATTCCGTTACAAAACTAGTTATAACTTCCTTTATCAATACTATTTGTAATTAATTCTAAATTCAAGGCACTCTTTGTAATCATTCTCCACAAAATTATTTTAAATATTTGGTCCTTTCATACTAAAATATTTTAATCTAATGAGGATGGAAACCAACCTGGCTTACACCGGTTTGAACTCAGATCATGTAATGATTTAATGGTCGAAATTATTCTACACCTTAATCCAACATCGAGGTCGCAATCTTTCTTGTTGATATGAACTCTTAAAAAAAATTACGCTGTTATCCCTAACGTAACTTTATCTTACAATCCTACAATCTTAAATCAATGTATCTTTTATAAAGAGTTGTTTTTCACCCCAACACAATATATTTTTAAAAATATGCCCAATAATCAATCCTAAATTAAATACTCTTATAATATATAAAGCTCTATAGGGTCTTCTCGTCCTAGTTAATATTTCGTCAAACCCTCAATTAAAAAACTAATGATTATGCTACCTTTGTACAGTCAAATGCGGCCCTTTAAATAATCAGTGGGGCAGGCCCGACTTTAAATTATACACTAAAAGACATGTTTTTGTTAATATAAATTAATTTAAAAAAATATTCATACATTCAATTATACTAATTTTATCATTATTTAAAATAACATTTTACTTATTAAATTATCCTAATTCACTAACTAAACTTTCTATAAAATCATAAACAACTAAAATAATTTATAACATTATTAACTTGATGACTAATTTAAAGCCTACTATTTTAATTACATTTTTAAAAATTATAATTTACAATTTAAAGCTCATCCCCTAAACTATTTTCTAGTCTATATAATCACTTACCGATTTAAATAATTACTGAAACTAAACTGAATTAAATTCATTTCTTAGAAAACTAGATATCTTAAAAAATCATTCCTAATATAATATTTTTAATAAATATATTACATTAAATAACATATTATATTAACTCTTTTCAACTCGAGAAATATAAATTTCTTACAAAATTTTTAATAAACCCTGATACACAAGGTACTGTCCCCGTTTTCCCGGATAGTAGGCTGTCAGATATCCGCCCCCTCAATCGGATTGCCAATAATCCACCGCACCGGCTCAACTACATCAATGCAAATGGCACTGACAGATACTACCGAGATTTGAGCACAGAAGTTAACAAGGAAATATTGTGGAACACACCAAAATAGACGGGGGTCCATACTTACCTCTACTTACCTCTTATAAATATCTCGGGGATTGGGTTGACAACAGGATCTCTAAAGTATGCTCCCACAATAACCTTCACTATGACATTTAAAAATGAACCAGAACGAAGGCAAGAACTTTGAACTGTACAAAAGCTTTATTTCAAATAAAGGGTATGACTTTAACAACTCAACAAAATAAATGTGGCTATCAGTAGCCCATGTCAATCTGACTATGTCCTCCTATAGGACTTGCAAAGTTAGCATACAACATTTTAGCTCCCACGAGCTCAAAATAACGTAACATTCATAACACAATTGGATTGGAAAAAGGAAGTCAGGACGAGACATATATATATACAGAGCATTTGGTTTCTTTTAATAAACATGACACTTGTATTTATAGGCGCAAGGCCACACTGCAGACGACCTCGTCCACTGATAACCAGTTGTCTGGCCAGCTGCCATCTACCCTTCAAACCTGACGCACACCTGTCAAATGGGCTCTCTTGTCAAGCCACGTTGCGTAAGAATCCAGCACTCTCTCAAAAGTTTTAAATGTCCGCAAGACATCACAAATATTGTTACGCAAATCTTTCAAATGCTTTACTCAAATACCACTGGATTATTCTGACAATCCCTAAACTTGTTAAATTATCATTCAAATGTTTAATAAGCATTGTTTAGAGTATAAAACAAACTCTTAAATGTTTATAACAATTAGAAATTGTTTATAATATAGTTAAAGACAAAAAGAATTTTAAACACGCCTCTAACATTACTTCCGTTCCACATTATTGTCAAAGATATTTACATCATTTATTTACAATATTAACATTTAAATTATTCAAATTATTAATTTGAGAAATACATTAACCACATGTTCATCCGGTTGGTAATTTCATAATCGTGTCAATATAATCGACCAATGAAGGTTAGTTATACATATTAATGTCACAATCTGGTTTAATAAAGGTTTAATAATTATTATAATTATTTGTGACGGTAATCTTCATTCAAAATCTTATCTCAAATTCTTTCAATACTCTTGTTAATTATAACAGTAAATTCACTTGATTAATTTTCAAAGGACAAATACAATACACTCCAGCGGTAAATACGTCGCTTACAAAAAAAATGCACAAAACTGCATTTTAAATAGGCCCAAAATTCATCATATATTAATATATACGGCATCAAAATCTTCCACAGAATTTACAAAAACATCCACTAACAAATTCTTTAACATCATTAATTACTGTGGTAACCTCCTTCATTTACTACAAGGGCATTATACATCAGCGACTTTCAACACGTTCGCTGCACTGGCGATTATACATTCATAGTTCCACTTCAAAAATTCTTATAATCATTAATAGTTTCAAAACTGTTGTCATTTAACCTTCGTGGATTTCATTCATGAATCGAAATGAAGTAAAAATTTGCCAATCACAAACAAATTTAATAGTGAATACGCTTATATACGCCTCTCTGGTCTATCAAAATTTAAGATTATCATCTTCAAAGTATTGTAGTATAAAAATACTATCATCAAACAAAGTGCGACTAAACTGCCAAAATAGTCGAATAGAATCCAATTAGACTGTGGAATGCAAACATTATTATTCAAATCTCTAATTGAGAAAAAACTCCTAACAAAAGTTCAAGACTTTATGCATTCAATAATTCATAATTAAAGTTCATCTTTCACAAAATTGTCTATGATGCAATGATCGTTCATAACTGACGATAAATGTCTGTGTTGCAATCAATTTCAAATAAAGACTAGTATTTCCAAGATCGTCGACAACGCAAGAGATTTTAACGCTCTAAAATCATTTAAATGTTCTTCCTTCTTGATGATGACAGAAAATTGGTGAAAGTAATTAAACTGGGGTAGAAATTACTTTAATAAAGAGACACGCTGTCTGAAATTAAATCTGCCATGAAAATCATTAACTTATAGTCAAATCGGGACTACAAAAATAAGCAAATTACTGAAATATCTAAATATCAGTCTCAACTGATCCAAAATCATTTAACTATGCCCATGGAATAACAATGTCTTAATAAATCGTCGAAAAAGGCATAACTCATCAAGGTGTACTGAGAATAGGAATCTCAAACAAGAATATAGGGCAAAATACATGAGGACAAAAAATATGGGAAAATGGTTGCTCAGATATTGCTACAAACTCAAATACAATAAACGTTCACGACTACCTTATCTGCCGATTGACGTTCCAGAGGAAAATTCCCCAAAGAAGACTGCTGATGGATCCATTTCACCAAGTTAAAGCTGAGCTCCATCCTCGAAACAGGAAACAGCACCCTCGGAGAATCGAACTGCTTTCTCCTCTGGAAATTGCACTGCTCCATGAAGACGAAAGACATCCTTCCGGCAAAATTCTTCTTTGTGAGTCGGGACTACCCTGACCTCTCTTGAAAAATCCCTGAAGATCTTGTAGAAAATCGCCATGAAGTTTTTGTAGTAATTTCCATCGAAATATTCATATTCAGTGAGTATGAAATCGTTTCCATTGCTGTTTGATAGTATTCAGCGTTGAGCCACGAAACATGGGTATAGATGGTTGTTCACCACATGTTCGCTTGTATGGAATAGCAATTAGCGAAGTTCCATGTTGC
The DNA here is from genome assembly GCA_946902985.2 of Meconema thalassinum. Taxonomy (NCBI): domain Eukaryota; kingdom Metazoa; phylum Arthropoda; class Insecta; order Orthoptera; family Tettigoniidae; genus Meconema; species Meconema thalassinum. The sequence goes on from OX336396.1 coordinate 15,890, forward strand.
TATCTTACTCCAACGATGTATGTCCCAATTGCATTAAAGTCCTTTAGCCTTCCATCCTCTCTTCGGTTATGGTAATAGAAGAACAAACTGCCTTATTAAACTGCTCCATAATACTGTAGCATTGTGTCACAAAAGCAATCAGAAGTCTCCCTGTTATACTAGCAGTGTCAGCCGTAGCGTAGGATCTGGCGATACAAAGTGCTTCTCAGGTAGCGAGAAAATCACTTTTGTCAGTCGTCTAAAATTGCTAATATCTTCTAAAATAACTCCTCGAAATTGTTCAAATTTACTACACTGCTTAATGTAGCACTGCACAATAGATAGATAGATTTTTATTAATTCCATTTGATCAAATACATGCATTCAATACATTTTTGATATAGGACACGTCAGAATTTACATGCATAAAATAAAAGAACTAACAGGTATATATTACTAAGATTATAACTATTTATAACTTATTATAATAGCAAATCTTAATAGATACAATCTTATTGCACAACTATTTACACCTCACTCTATTATCATAATATGAAAACTTAATTCTATAAATACAACAACATACAGCTAGGTATTAAAATTAAATTAAAAAAGTAAAATATAGTTATAGATTCCATCACTCCTATACGCTAAAATATTCAACTACTGAGTAAAAACAATGGCACTGCAGATAAGCTTTCAACATTCTATCAAAGGTTTTTATTTTTGGGGCCAGTTTTATATACTGGGGTAGTTTATTGTATAATTTAACTCCAGTGTGAAAAGTTCCTTTTTGATATATGCTTGTGTGTGTGTGTGAAATATGAATGTTTTGATTTTGTCTTGTGTTATGCCTATGAACATCATTGTTTGTTTTAAGAAAAACATCTTTATTCATTAAATTCTTTTTAAAAAACATAATACTTTCAAAGATATATATGCAGGGCAGTGGGAGAATGTTTAAATCTTTAAACAGAGGTCTACATGATTCTCTCGAGTTTACATTTGCCATAATTCTAATCGCTCTCTTTTGTATCCTAAACGTGCTTAGTACATCTGGCGACATACCCCAAAATATGATCCCATATCTTAAGTATGAATGGAAATAAGCAAAATAAGTATTTCTTAATGTGTGCATGCTAGTGCAGGTTTTCAAAATACGTAACGCAAAGCACATCGAGTTCAGTTTAGTATTCAGATATTGTATATGTTTATTCCATTTCAAGTCTTGTTGTATCCATAGTCCTAAAAACTTTGTTTCTGATTTATTTTCTATTTGATGACCATTTAATGTTATATTGGGCATCGCAGGATTCCTATTCTGTATAGTGTGGAAATTTAGACATACTGTCTTTTTATAGTTTATTATGAGGCGATTATCTTGTGACCATTTGGTTAACTCTCCTGTAACAGAGTCAGCAGACTGCTGTATGACCTGTTTAGTTTCACCTTTTATTACGAGTGTTGTATCGTCCGCAAACAAAATTTCCTTATGTGAATGAACGTTCTGTGTTATATCATTGATATATAGAAGAAAGAGTAGTGGGCCCAAAACCGATCCCTGGGGTACTCCAAATTCAATAATTCCCTCATTGGACAATGTTTCATTAAGTAATTTGGTTCCATCATCCTTGTGTCTCAAGCTTACTATTTGTTTACGCCTTGTTAAGTAAGACTCTATCCATTTATTAGCTAGACCTCTAACACCATATTGATTTAGTTTGGTAAGGAGGATTTTATGGTCAACTACATCAAATGCTTTCGATAAATCCAAGAATAGGCCAGTTACATGTTCCTTATTGTCAATTAATTTCAGTATACTATTACTACATTCGTAAATTGCTGTCTGTGTAGATTTTTCCGTTCTAAATCCATGTTGTGAGTTTGATAATATTTTATTTTTTTCTATGAAACTTATCAGTCTCTTATACATAATTTTTTCCACAATTTTTGCAATACCAGTTGGTAAGGTAATAGGACGATAGTTATCTAATTCATCTTTTGAACCGTTTTTGTGTACTGGAATTACTTTTGATAACTTCAAAATATCCGGGTAAGTTCCTGAGAGAATTGAACTGTTTATTAAGTGCGTAAGTGGATTTATTATATTTTCTGCACATTTCTTTAAAATTGCATCAGGGATGCCATCAATGCCAGCACAGAATTTATTTTTTAGCTCTTTTATAACTATTCTTACCTCTTCACTTGTGACATGATTTATAAATAAAGAATCACTGCATATATTTATTTTATTATTAGAATTTAGTGTATTTACCTGTGATTTATTTAATAATTTTTGCGGAATTTCCAGAAAATAGTCATTAAAAGTGTTTGCTATTTCCTCTGGATTATTAATCACTTTATTATTTCTGGTCAGTGTAATGTTCCTTTGTATTTTAGCATATTTTCCAGTTTCTTTCTTTATTACGGACCACATAGCCCTGTTTTTATTAGATGATTGGGAAATAAAATTATCATTATGCATTTTCTTTGCTAGTCTTATTACCTTATTTAATATGCTAGTGTATTTTTTGTAGTATAAATTGAATTCAGGTGTTGTGTGGTATTGTTTATATAATTTGTGTAGAAATTTCTTTCTTTGACATGAATTTATAATCCCTGTTGTTATCCAATTGCTAGTTTTGTTATTTTGAACAGTTCTTCGTTTAAAGGGGAATGCTATTTCAAAATAGTGTTTTAGGGTACTGTTAAATGCATTAAATTTATCATTTACATTTTCTAGTTCATAAATTTCTGACCATGTTTCCTTATTTAATAAGTCATTGAAATATGTAACATTTGCTTCAGTGAATGACCTGCACTTTGATTTTACTCCATTATCATTATTATTGATTACTTCGGATACTTCAAAACTCAGTATTTGTCCATGGTGGTCACTAAAACCCGGACAATAGACTTCTATTGAATGGTGATATTTATCTGTATTTATAAAAATTTGATCAGGAGTGGTTTTACTAAATTTTGTTATTCTTGTTGGTGTATTTACTGTAGGTTTCAGTCCATAGGAAATTAGTAACTGGTTTAATAATTCACAATTTCTATCAAGTTTTAAGAAATCCACATTTACATCCCCACAAATTATTATATCGAAATTTACTTTGCTCATGTTATTGAGTAACAATTCTAGTTTATCTATAAATAGAGGAAACTTTCCTGACGGAGAACGGTATACGCATACAATTATTAACTTAAACTGCTGAATTTTTACGGCAGAGAATTCAAAATCCTGTTCCATAATTAGATAATCATAAGCTGTTATCTGTTCATGATCTAAATTATTTCTTAAGAAGATGCAATGGCTAATATTAGATCTAGAGTATTTACTAGCTTGTATAAACCCTGGGAATTGAATTAATTCAAGTTGTTCCTCTTTCAGCCAATGTTCTGAAATACATAGTGCTGAGATGTCTTTAAGTTCATTTTTAAGCATTAGATTTATGTAATCAATTTTATTATAAAGAGACTGGACATTCTGGTGGTAAATTTTAAATTTGTTACTTTTGCAAGCTTGTGTTGGTGATTTATTTACATTATTATTATCATAATTGTTATTATTATTGTTGCTAGACAAATCCGAAATACCATTGTTGCACTCCGTTAAATTTGACTTCAAAAGATGTGAATGCCAAACCTCACGTTTGGCTTCTTCTACCAGTTTCCCTGCTTCCACTCTAATGATATTACTGTCGAATTATTCTTACCATTTGAATTTACAATTTTGCAGATTTCATCACTAAGATACTCTTTTCCTAATCTATTTAAGTGTAGGCCATGCCGAGTGTGGAACTTCCTGTCTAATTTACTTACATCTACAATTTGGACATTTGGAAAACTCTTACAAATTTTATGAATTTTTCCATTTGTAGCCTCTATTTCTATATTTACACATGACTTGGGAATTAAATCGTGTCTCTGCGGAATGTTTACAATAATGACATTTGTTTTTTGCATGGATGGCAATGTACCCTTTAAATCTTTGATTACCTTTTTACTCTCATTTCTATAGACGTCGTTTGCTCCAGCGATGATCACTGCGTAGTCCTTTGCAGTAAGGGACGCACACTCTCCTATCATCCCGTTCGTGACTTCTGCAATCTGAGCTCCTGGCTTCACTGTCGAAGTGACCTCCATTTCTCGGCTTCTCTCCAAAACGCTTGCTGCTACATCTCCCACAACTTAGTTTAAGTTTATTAAATTATCAACAAGAATTTCTAAATACTATCAATATTCCGTATTACACTTGATCTAAGGAAAGTAACTTTATAGATTTTAAGCCTCTGTTATAATATTTTACCACTTTTATCAAATATTTACACTAGCTGCTATTTCACTACACTTTCACTGTGATTAGCTTATAGGCAAACGCTAACTGTTCATAGCTAACCTTGTAGACGCGTTATAATGTGCGTTTTAACTTCGCCTAGTTTTACTCACAGTAAACTTGCACTGCTTGTCTGCTCGAATCTCGTTTAATGCGGTGGCTTCACCACGCGTTATAAAGACGACTACTAATGTCACTCGACGTTTCACCATATGACGATTTGAGATATGCGATATGAGATCTGACGATTGAGACTCCTCTCTTCTGCGCAAGGCCTTTTATAAACTTCATAAGGGGCGTATCCATCCCTTCCATAGCGTGTTACTGCGTCATTGCTAGAAGTTCCAACTTCGTCAATACTTGACGGATTTTCAAAATTCAAAAACTGGAAATAAATTTCACCAAAATTCCAGATCAATGCCTCTACTGCACATGGATTTCCACAATTCTGCATTCCAAAAAGTATTAAAAATACCATAGTTTCAGCAATCTCCGTCTTCCTTCAAACAATCGTTCATTGGTTCAAGCCTCCCCTCCAATAGCATAATTTCTTCCTCAGCACAATTCCACGTTTCCTGCGACTGCGTCGTAAATCTCGGATCTTTCTCGAATAAATGCTGACGTCATTGAGAATCTCAGCTCAAGCAGCCTGCTGGTATAACGTCTGCGTCATCCGTGCTTACGTCATGACCATCCACGTCATAACTATGACAGCCATAACTTTCTTTATAATTTCCAATATAGCCACCGTGGTCTCTATATAATTCAATTACGGGGGCAGTACGATATAGATCTACTTCCCCAAAAATAATATTTCAAAAATAATTCTTTCACAATACCACTGCACTATAAATTTTCATATTTTTTTATAAGGCTATGTTGAGGTTATGTATGTTAGTATTGATTACGAAAAGCATTGATGATTTATCCCATTAATTGAACAGTTTAGGTATATATGCTTTATACGAGAATGTTGGTCACACTCGCTGCAACATTTCCCGCGTCTACGTGTTTCAAAACTGTTTCAACTACACGGTAAAAAATCTTACTGGTATTGTGGTATTTGTAGATGGCGAGATTTTCAGCAACTTAACTTCAAGAAATTCAACCACAAACCAACATGCGAGTAGGCTACCCTTTTTTTATTAGTAACTTATTTAAGGTGTCCCGGACTATATTACAGCACTACTTTTACTTCTTTCTTTACCTGTTTTAGCCGGGCCATTACTATATTATCAACTGATCGAAATTTAAATACTTCATTCTTTGATCCCGAAGGTGGAGCCCATATTTTGATTTTTCGGACATCTAGAAGTTCATATTTTTTTAATTTTACTAGGATTTGGGATAATTTCTCATATTATTAGTCATGAAAGACGGAAAAAGGAAGCATTTGGAACATCTATACTAGCCATTGGTTTATTAGGATTTGTCATTTGAGCTCATCACATATTTACAGTAGGATAGATGTAGATACACGAGCTTATTTCACTTCAGCAACTATAATCATTGCTGTGCCAACCGGAATTAAAATTTTCAGATGTTTAGCTACTCTACACGGAACGCATCATTATTGTGAGCTTATCTTTCTTACATGATACTTATTATGTCGTTGCCCATTTCCATTATGTCTTATCAATAGGAGCTGTATTCGCCATTATAGCAGGATTTGTACAATGATACCCATTATTTACCGGATTATCCTTTATTATTACATGCGATGCGACGTTGGGGTGATGTGCCTTTGTTGTGCTATATTGTCTTTATTGTCAGATTGTTTACGGTCTTAACCATATTATTAACATTATTATTCTTTTAAATGATAAACCAAACATGATTAAGACGTTGCTAAGTGTACTCTTTACAACTACAATTTTCGCGTGCGAATGATAGTATTTCTAAAAATAAGAGGACAATACCTTGAAGATAAAGAAAATGAGATAAGAAAAATCCTGGAAAGATTTTAAATTACTCTTGCAATATTAGAGGCGAAATGACGCAAGGTTGCTTCCTAGAATTGAAAATGTGGTAATCTCCGAAATTTGTCTATTAAAACGGTCGTATGTCAGGCCGAGCTTACCTCTCCTCACCTCTATCCCCGTATCAATCGACTGGCTGGCTGTTTGTAATTTAATTTATGTGTCCTAGCCGCCTCTCATACTACGGGCTGGATATTTAAATCTTAATGTTCTATTAATTAGACTGAAAAGTTGAGTACTTTTTCTTTTGTGAGACACTGCATTTTGTTTGTTTTATTGACTGATTTGAGTCAGACGTACAGATGCAACAATGCATAATTTCACGAGAACCCTATTTCCCGAACGTCAAATGATTATGCGAAATTCAGTTAACATGATCTATGGACAAAGGAAAAACCTAAAAGAACGTAGATGCTCGTTTTTCTATTTCCTATTACTTCACTAACTAATATTAGTGAGAGAAAAAAGAAAAATATAATATAATCATTTTTGAATTATATTAATTCTGTTGAATGTAATTCAAATTTTTAGTTCGGCTTCAACTATTTTTTGATTCAATGTTCTTGTCCGATTCCTTACTGGTGATTTCGAAAAATTCATGACAAAATATTGCAAGAAATCTTCGCTTTGGCTAAAAGATGCTTTCTACACGAACTTTCACGTTGAAATATTGTTCACATGAAATGGTTCTAAGTGTGCTTCTCCTCTTGGGAAGTCCTGTAGCATCTGTCATCAGCATACATCACTATGCCTGGTTGAGATCATTTTCGTAAGAGTATTATTCCTTGCGGCTGTTAAGTCACTATTTTCTATATCATGTCTATATCTGATTGTGCTTCCATTGAACATGTAGAAATGATTAAACTTCATAGTGCAATTTCTTCCAAATCTGATCTTTGAGTATCTTTTCATCTTCAATTTTTTTCTCAACATAATAACATTATTTCAATAAAACATTCCATCATTGCCTTATAACAATCAGCAATCTGTCAGTGTCCAAGCGTGAGTATGTGCAGCCAAGCCTGCGAGCAGGATCATAATGAGCAAGAGCGACGTTCGTGAGCTTTCATTGCTTTATTAACAACTTGTTTCAAGTATTGGGGCGTGGTGGCTCAGCGGTCTAGCTGTATGCCTCTCACCAAGGCGGTCCAGGTTCGATTCCCGGTCAATGCATGTGAGATTTTCGAAGTGAAATGCCATGTCCTGTGGTTCGGATTCCACGTAAAAAGGAGGTCCCGTGGCTCATGATCTCGCGATTAACGGTCACGTTAAACTACAAGCTTCCTTCCTTCCTTTGTTTCAAGTACGGTATAAACCACTCTTTTTATTCATTAAAACAAAGAATGGTGGGCAATGCAAGCAGATCACTGACATTATTTAGTGGTTGCACGTTCACTCATAGTTTTGGCAAGCCTCCAAACCATAATTAATTTTAGTATTTTCAGCTGTTACTCTTTGGACGCCTGTCTAGTCAGCCATAGCATATGTGGGAGAAACCGACCGCATCAAACAAGGAAGTGAGGCCATAAGATGCAACACGAGGATTACTTTCTTTTACAGGCTTTTATTTCAAGATGGAAATTGTGCATAATATTTGATAATATCAGCATCAGTAGCTGACATTTTCTTTATTATCCTTTTTCAATACAACTACTAACTTAGACTCTGATCTTGTGCGTTCTGCACAGAAAGTGTCCAGTTTGGTTATTGTTATACATACTCTTATTTTGTGTTTACCAGATGGCAACCCTGCGTAACTTGGTCGCTCATTATACGAAACTTGTGCCAATTATGATCATAACTTGTTTACATTTTAACTGTGGTCGTGATCTTCAACGTGTAAACAACTCCTGTTTTTGAGAATTATGATTTGATGCTTGGTTTAGCCTCTGGCACTGATAACTCTAGTATTTCCATATCGTTTTTGACAACTGTTTTAGGTCTGATTAAAATATTATTTCATTCGGTTCGAGTTGGAATGATAGATCGGACACCCTGTTTACATATCATCTGATTACTTCGCCATTACGAAGTAACTTAGGTTCTATATGTAGACTTACGGACAGTCACGCCTCGCCAGAGGTCTACATTAGACTTACTCACCCATTCTCAGACTTACGGGATTCTCATCCGCGCAAAATGTTTCAGCTGTTCAAGCTGTACAGGCACAATGTCCGTGTGTATGGTATCATCCGTTAACAACAAGACCGAATGCAATAACATTATTACAGGCACCAGAAACAAAACTATGGCCACTCAAGTTATTATATTATTAGTGCCTAAAAGCTTACCAGCTACACCGATCAGTGAGATATTTTCACATTATATTTCAGAGGTCACATAATTTGTAGATGACGACCAACCTAAAAATGTAACAACTCATGGTTTGGCTTGTTTCAATTCAGTTGATTGTAATAGCTGGAATTTTATTCAGGGCCAACATTGGAAGAAAACACAAAATATTGATTTCACTAACTACAGGATGCAAACCTTGACACATTTTGTGAGACTTTTCTTTGTGGAATGCAAAAAGTTCAGAGTCTTCCTCAACGTTCGACGTCAACATTTCTTTGTAAAATTTTCATTGTGTACACTTTCCATCTAGAAATCAACGCCAACACACAAGGTTTAAAAGGTACTAAAATGCACTGTATGGCCCCACAGCTTGCCACACTTATTGGTTGGAATAAGTGGGTGGGTCAGAATTAGAATTCTTTTCCTCTAAGAAAATTACTGCAAAACTCTCAATTGGTGTGAATTTTGAAGGCACTCAAGGAAATTTGGTCTACTCAAACCGTCGAACTACATTGACTCTTGCTCAGTCACCCTGCAAGCTGCTCAGAGACACGGCACAAGTTATTTCATAACTCCAGACAGCCACTTCCTTACATGACCAGCCATGACCATGTTCCAGCAACCTTTCTCGTTCGCACTCAAGAACTCATCCTCTCTGCTTTGGCACTTTTTCTCAAATATCTCTATTTCTCTCTCTCTCTGTTTGACAAGTTTTCAAATTCGAATTACAGCTTCCCTGTGAAATAACGGACCACCTTGCATAAATCTTTATGATCATTATTAACAGTGTTGCATTATTTTGCATTATTTGCTTATTTCTTAATCAATTTGTTTCATAAGTTTCATTGAATCTGTTCGTATTTTGACTTTTCTTTTCCATTTCATAATTATAATATCTGAGGGTCAAACAAATTAGTAGGAATTGAAAGGAAATTCTTATAATCTTTCTGAATTTTGTTCCTTTAACTGGTCTAATGATATTTAATAATAAATCTTGTTAAAGATGAAGAAATAAGTGAAATGCTTTATTTATGATTATTTGCGACTTCGTGGTACAGTGTCCATGTGTTACTTCATTAAATCATTGGCGAAAATTGACTATTTAGGAATATTCCAGAACTTATGTAGACCCCGTGACGTCAGAGTAATAACCGGTGAGGCAAAGCGACAGTTATTCATTCTATTCTCTTCCTTCTCATTCTACGGCCTTAGACTAAGCAAGTACGCTTAGCAAGGCGCCTCAGTTGGAGCAAGGTCATTCAACACGTCAGTCTAAGAAGCGCCGTAACATGTGCTTCACGATGGGAGAATGAATAATAATGGACAAGGCAGATGAAGAAACCTCAAGCTAACCCTGGTTTGACTGTTTGACCTAAGGGGCCCAGCTGTGCATGTGCAAACTGCGCTGTGTTGGTGAAATGTTATTGTTGCTGGATTTGTATGTTTGTATTTTGTTTTACAAGATATGCAGTTCAATAAACAGATCAAATATTAGAATTAATATTTCAGTGTTGCTAACCCAATTAGATTGGCCGGAGAGTAACAATTTATCTCCTAGTGCCTGAAATGAAAATACATGAATCGTTTAGACACTTAATACAACATTTCTAACATAATTAGGTGTATAAATAATAAATATAGAATGATCAAATAACAAGACGACACCCGAGTTTCCAAAGGACCCTAAAAGGTAAGATTTGAGCTAGTATTATAAAGATTTTCAATGGAAGCGTGCGTGATGTGATGGCACCTGCTCGTCAATCACCCGGACGGCTGGAGTTCCAATCCTGGCGACAGCAGGGTGGAATTTTCACCTGAAAAATTACGTGGCGTCAGCCTGGTTGGCTCCGGCGACCACAATTGTGGCTCTTATTTTTAACGATGTAACGTAGTAGCACTTAACTTCAACGATGTAACAACATTTTCTCGTCAACTGTATTTGATAAAGTACCACATTTGTTTTAACTAGTTTGTTCCTGGAAATATTTATCAGTATTTAGTCTTTTGAATCCTTTCTTGTGTATTTTACCCAAGTTCATGTACCTTGACACGGATGTTGTTTCGCATTTTGGCTTTTGGCTCTCGTATGTATCGATCCCTCCCTCGGGATTTCTTCACATTTCCCTCATATATTTTAAGGTCAAGTTGTGATTTTTTTGTACCTGTGTGTAATTTCAAGATTAGTTTAGTTAGTTATTGTTGTTTTAAGGGGCAGAACTACTAGGTCGTCTGCCCCTTCAAGATTAGTTAGTTGTCCTTGTAGTGTGTAATTGTTTTTTACTTAATTATATTTCGTTAAATATAACCAAGATGTTAGGCCCCTTAAAACAACAATTATCATCATCATCATATTTCGTTAAAGTGACCGCTTGCTCTTTCATTTTATTTCTAAACGGACCCCTGGTGTCGCACCAGCTGTTCACTCAACAGACCCGCTGTATTCCATGATGTTTTGTTCATAGTGTAGAAATTAAGATTTCCTTGTGGTGAACGTCACGCGTTAGGGTTGTGATGACCACTTCACTCTTTTGTGCTGAGAACTTCATCCCATATGATAACACCTTCTCCCACTCATCTAATTGCTCTTGTACTTCTTCCTCATCCTCTCCCCATATCAGAAGGTCATCAGCAAACAACATTGCCTTCATTTTCCTTTCCCCAATGCTATTTACCACTTTTCGTATGATTTTATCCATCACCACTATAAATAACAGGGGTGAGAGGGCACTTCCCTGTTTCAGACCACTCTCCAGTTGAAACCATTCCGTTCTCTCTCTTCCCACCTTTACACAGCTTTTGCTTCCCTCGTACATTGCTTTCACTCTTGCCTTGTTCACTGCTTTTGCTCTCATTGCTTCCCATACCTTGTTTCTATTAATACTATCATATGCTTTCTCAATATCCAAGAAGGTCATCACCAGATCTTTCCCATATTCATAATGGTGTTCTTGTAGCTGTCTTACTGCAAAGTTGAGGTCAACTGTTGACCTTCCTGGCCTGAATACATACTGTTCTTCCCTCAGCCCATCTTCAACTTCTGTCCGAATTCTTCTCTCCAGTACCTTCTCAAATATTTTGGCGCAGTGGCACATGAGTGTAATTCCCCTGTAGTTCTTGCATTCCTTCCTACTTCCCTTTTTAAATATGGGTATTATTATCCCTCTTTTCCAGTCCTCTGGTATTTTCTTCTCCCTCCATATCACTTTCATTACTCGAAAGAGCCACTGTGTTCCTATCACCCCTGCTGCTCTCACCATCTCCACACTCACTTCGTCTATTCCCGGTGCCTTTCCCCCTTTCATCTTCTTTAATGCTTCCTCCACTTCTTTCCATGTCAATTCCTTCTCTGAAATGTCTTGGTCACTGTCTGTTTCTTCCTCCACAATGTCCACTACGCTGGTTTTAGTTGGATTTAGGAGTTCCTTGAAGTATTCTCTCCAGATAACCTTTACTTCTTCCATATTTTCGACCTCCTTTCCATTCCTGTCCACCATTCTGACATTTTCGCCTGTATCTCTTCTCTTTGCCTTTATCATTCCATACAACACTTTCTTACTGCCATCACAGTCCTCCTCCATCATTTCTGTCCATTTCTCCAGCCATTTCTTTTTCTCTTCCTTCACTACTTCTCCAGCTTCTTTCTTCCGCTCTTGGTATTCTTCTCTTGTTCTGTCTGTCCTCTGTTGGAACCATTTCCTGAATGCTTCATTTTTCTTTTTCACTGCTTCCTTAGTTCTGGGGTTCCACCATGGTGTTTCCTTCCACCTTTTCTTTCCACTAGTTCTGCCACTAGTTCATAGATGATATACCGATTGAGTTGCTACGCTGCATAGGAGAAGAAGGTCTGATCAGGTTATTTCACTTGGTGTGTAGGATTTATGAGACAGGTGAGGTACCCCCTGACTTCAAGAAGAATGTAATCATCCCTATACCAAAGAAAGTGGGAGCTGACAGATGTGAAGATTACCGTACAATCAGCTTGATTACTCATGCTTCAAAGATCCTGTCTAGAATAATTTACAAGAGGATTGAAAGCCAGATAGAAACGGAGTTGGGTGAAGACCAGTTTGGTTTCAGGAGAAATGTAGGAACAAGGGAAGCTGTACTAAGTCTTAGGCTGATTTTAGAAGGTAGAATAAGGAAAGATAAGAGAACGTTCATGGCTTTTGTAGACTTAGAAAAGGCTTTTGATAACGTTGATTGGACTAAATTGTTTGACATTTTGAAATCAATTGGAATAAAGTACAGGGATAGGAGGGTGATATACAATCTGTACAGAAACCAGACAGCAGTCATTCGAGTTGAAGGACATGAGAGAGAAGCTGGTATTCAGAAAGGTGTAAGGCAAGGCTGCAACTTATCACCCATACTTTTCAATCTTTACATTGAACAAGCAATGAAGGAAATTAGAGAAAAATTTAAAGTGGGAGTGAAGATTCAAGGAGAAATAATTTCAACTCTGAGATTTGCTGATGACATCGTCATCTTGGCCGACAAGCCTGAGGATTTGAATGAGTTTTTGAATGGTATGGACTCCGTCTTACGGAAAGAATTCATGATGAAAATAAATAAATGTAAAACAAAAATACTGGAATGCAGCCGAAATATATCAGAAACCTCTATGGAGATCAAATTGGCAGGTGAAAAGCTGAAGGAAGTAGGAGACTTCTGTTACTTAGGAAGCAGAATAACCAGTGATGGACGAAGCAAAGTGGATATTAAAAGTAGGTTGGCTCAGGCAAAGAAAGCATTTCTACAAAAAAGGAATCTGCTGACATCGAATATAGATTTAGGTATTAGGAAGTCATTTTTGAAAGCCTTTGTCTGGAGCGTGGCGCTCTATGGAAGTGAAACTTGGACTATTGGTGCAGCAGAAAAGAGGAGAATTGAAGCATTTGAAATGTGGTGTTACAGGAGAATGATGAAGATCAGATGGGTAGATAGGGTTACAAACAAAGAGGTATTAAGACGAGTGGGAGAGGAGAGATGTTTCTGGCGACTGCTAATGAAGAGAAGAGATAGGTTGGTAGGACACATACTAAGACACCCAGGAATAGCAAGCTTAGTTATGGAAGGAAGGGTCGAGGACAAAAACTGTAGGGGTAGACCAAGGTTAGAATATGTTAAACAGATTGCCTCCGATGTAGGGTGTCGGAGCTATGTAGAGATGAAACGATTAGCTCAGGACAGGGAGGCGTGGAGGGCTGCATCAAACCAGTCAAAAGACTGAAGACTCAAACAACAACAACAGTTCTGCCACACACGACTTCCGCTGCTTCTACCAACACGTCCTTGAACCTATTCCATTCTTCTTCACCTGTTTTCGGATCATCCTTCGGTAATTTGTTCCTCACTAATATCTGGAACTTCTCCTTATTTCCATCCTCCTTCAGCTTCTATGTCCTTATTCTTCTTTCTTGGTTCTCAGTTCTCCTCTTTTCCTTCAGTCCTCTCACCTTGGCGACCAGCAGACGGCGGTCACTGTCCAGGGCTTACTCTTCTTTGTCTCCTTCCCGCATAGAATATAATCCACCACTGATTTCCTAGTCAAATCCCTGCTGTACCAAGTAATTTTATGGCTCTCTCTCTTCTTGTACCATGTGTTTCCAACCATTAGCCCATTTATCTTGCACAGTTCCAACAATCTCTCTCCTTCCTTATTCCTGTTTCCCCATCCTTCACCACCAATCACTTCCTCAAAACCTCTTCTATCAGTTCCGACATGGGCATTTAGGTCTCCCATGACTATCAGGTCTCTCCCCACTAACTGCTTCTGCAACTCCTCTTCGAACTCGTCCTTCTCGCCTTCTGTGCATCCCACCTGTGGTGCATAGACTTGCAGAATGTCCAGGTTTCTACCTTTCACAGTGATTCTGGCTCTAATTATTCTATCACTTACCCTCTTTACTTCCTCCCTCAGCCCTTCTCTCACCACCATTCCCACTCCATTTCTGTTCCCCTCCTCATTTCCTATCCAGTATAGCTGCAAGCCATTTCTCAGTTCTTTTCTTCCTTCCCCTCTCCATCTGGTCTCTGCCAGTCCGAGTACATCCAGTTTTCTCCTCTCCATCATATCCACAACCTCCTCCACTCTTCCCGTCAATGAAGTTATATTCAAAGTTCCGATTCGTAGTCCATTTCCATAGCCAGGTCTGCTTCCTTTAGATCTGTCCTTTCCGAGGCCCGTTCCCGTTTTAAAAGCAGTTTCATATCCACTACTGGCTTGCTAGGCCTAACGTAGCTTCACCATAACCCTGGCGAGGGGCCTGTTTTTGGTCCGCGAGAGGTATTTTATTTCCCTCAAACCCTCCGGACAAGTCCGGCGAGCCCCCCTATCCGCCACCTGGGACGCGCCCGATAGAGGAACAGGCAAACCCCCACTGTCATTTAATAGCAATTTCTAGTGAAAATAATTATCTACAAACTTACCTGGTTTTACAAGAAATGTTCAACGTGTTGTCCGTCAGCTCGCAAGCATGCCTGGCACCTACCTCGTAAACAAGTTTCTAGACACACGGCGAATTTCTTCCTGGGTGACGTTCGTTATAACTTGGCGAATATTTTCTTTTAACCCCTCACTTGTGAGGATTGTTTGCATATGAATCGAAAACGGCACTCTCTAACAGAAGAATACTTCGCATAAGAAAGCACAATGAATACACGTTGTTGTATAGAAACATCACTTTAAGGCAACACAAACTGTAAAATTGCCCCGAGACTGCACTGTATGTTAGGTCAAATCAACTAGCTTCACAAGCTTGAATACGCCGGAGATACTGACAGCTGATTGCAACATTGCCGATCGCAGCGCACGTGTTCATTGCGGGGAGAACGCCAAGGCCACCTTCACCGGCCTAGCGGCCGCATCTGCCAAGACCACCTTCACCGGCCTAGCGGCGCAAATCATGATGACCCGGTAGTTAGTGATTCATAAAACCTGCAAGATCATCTGTTCCGGGAATAACGTGCTCGAGGCTTGCTGGCCGCCGCTATCGCTCACTAGTGTTGCTTTACCAACCAAGAGGATGTTATTTCGTAACGCAGCTACTGTGCTACTGATTGTGGTAATACAACTCCGTTCTCCCAGGGTTGCCAATGGAGCTTTCCATACGCTAGCGCCAAATCATTTTGAATCCCTCATAGTGGGACAATATTCTTTCTAGTTGAGCATGAGATTAACCATCGGCCGAGTTGCTTCATATTACGTAAATATATGTCCAGCAATTCCCAAACCTCTCAAATGAATTAACAACAACTCCACAAGTATTTCTGAACGACATATTATTATACAAGAAAAGTTTCATGTATTTTGATCCCAAAGTTTTCTGGAATACAATATCTACAAAAGACAAAAAAAAAGTTCTTTAATAAATTGAGGTAATTTTTTACTAAAATATCCCTTGTTTCCTTACAAATGATACATGCAGCAGGAAAAGGTTTAGTTGCTAACACATGCGACAAATTTCACTCATTCGTAACTGGGAGATAACCGTAATTCTGGGCGCTCCGGCACTTGAAGTAAGGCTCTATCCCGGAAATTACCTTTAGGAAGTGTGGCAAAACCCGGGGAAAGAACACAACCAGATAACCTCAGATGCCCTCGTGACCATGGTGCATGTTTGATAAATACCTGCAATATTTGGCTTGAGCAACTTGGTCGATCCTGGCATGCTGTGCAATACATCTCCACCTTCACTAGAATTTGACCTTTTGTGCTAAACTGGCAAGCTAAACCTAAAAACCATTTTACAAACATAGTGAGTACAATCATAATGTCAACACACATGCGACTTTTTAGCTACGCAGTATGATAATTGGTCAGGCCAGGAGTAAAATCAACGACAAGTCAATTAATTGACTATAAGAAAGCTGTAGAAATATATCTAAATAGCATTCATTACAATTTCCTACTGATGTCAACTTCCATTTCGGAAAACAATTCAACATTAAATGACAATGCTCTGGCATGGTTGGATTTTATTCTTTTCATGTTTTATGATTACTACAATACTGATTTTCTGATATTGTTTGATTGTTTTATATGACTACTATAATAACATTAGTCTTTTTATCACTGAACAATAAATAAACATTTCATTTCAAAGTTTTCTTATTCAACGTTTTTCATTTCTCTATCAAATGAAAGTTATACTCTCCTTGTATACTCTACTTGGACGATCGAGTTGCGTTCACGTGGCCAACATGTTAGTTAAGGTGGCCTAGTTTTCATTTTCATTACCTGAATGATTGCTAAAATGATTGCCCAAATTTGTGCAGGTCACAATCAGAGATTCTCAAGGGTGTAGCACTCACAGAAAGGGAGGAAAGGGAAGAACTACAACAGAACAAAATAATACATAATAATACTATGGCACCACACAATAAATATTTCAAGATGAGAAGGAGAACTAAGCAAACAACTTCGTAGCCTTATTGCCCCGTGCATTTGTGCTATAACAACTAAACGTTGTCCCAGAAACAATATATAGGGAGGGGCCGCCATTCACAATTCGGTAAAGTAAACGAGGTAGTATGACGAATCTAATAATTTAATAATGTTGAATATAATAATCAAACTAGCACCAAATTTATCGAAAATGAGTTTCAGTACCTGAGTGTTGCAGTTGGGCACACACTTGTCACCAGAAGGTTCATGCATATAAGGGCAAGGATATTCTTAGTCACTACATAAACAGGATACAAGGAAACGGTTGAGGAAACAGCCCGAATGAAGGTCGGTGGGAAGTCACGTAGCATCAGAACGTTTTGTTTGTCATTTGTTTGTCTTTTGTATTTGCTAGTTTCTGTACCTCAAAATTAATTTGAATTAATTTTTTACCAAAATTATATGAAAGGTTTATTATTGAAGAATAAAAGTTTCCAAAATTTTTAACTCTGTAAATTGTTGATCTATCTGAATGTAGACGGTTAGGTTACCAGGTTCATTTTTCATTTTTGAAGTAGAAAGCAAGTACAAAGTGCTACAAGACATTTTTTGTCCGCCTTGGCCGTCACCATCGAGACCCGAGCTCGATTCCCAGCTCTGCCAACAAATTTAATTCTGGTCTCAGGGCGTGACGAATTTTCAGCTATTACGTGTTACAGATTATCAGGTACAGGTACACGACCACTATGTCGCAAAACCCCTAATATGAATCAACAGCAGCAACTTCATTACATTTTTTTCAGTTCCTGTAAAATTTGGTTTCTGGCATTTGCAACGTTCTGTTGGGGGACCCATTCAATAAATTGGTACAAGAAATAGCAAAAGTGCCTTTATTGAAAATAATGAAGGCTTACCTCTCATTTGTTTCCTTGTTTCCTTGTAAGGTTTCAAACAGGTGATTTCCTGGCTATGGCACCGCACATCTCCGATGTTGCTGCCTTGAAATAATATCACATTATTGGTCCTAATTCCGAAATCATTTTTCTCATCCCTTGGCATAATGGTGGGTCATATCAAAAATTCTTTAAGACAAAATTTTAGGTAATTATTAGGGGAATATTGTCCATTTTGTACGGTTTTGAGATTGTGCCTATTAAGAGAGATATGATTAATGTTTCCCGAAAAACCCACTTTTTCCCACCCCTTTGGTCAATGGTTGGTGCTATAAAAAAAACTCTTCAAACATAAATTTTTGGACTTTATCCGACACATAGTATGAACGTTGAACGGATTCGATATTTCACATATTAAGAGAGTTATAGCAATATTTCACTTTTTCGAAAAAAAAAAGCCCCCCATTTTCACCCCCTTCGACCGATTTAGCCCATTAACGAACTCGACTGAGATTTTATAGGTATACATATTCGGTAAAAAGTGATTGGTGAAAAATTACGGCAGTTATCGTGTCCACAAGAAACTGATATATATATACTTTTGAACTGACGGTGGTTTTGGGGTCTGGGGGATGTGAAACGCGAAGATATGTCGAAATTTTCCGGAAGTCGAAACATGGTAGCCTACCCATTGCAATAGTTAGCTTTCTAATGAAATCTACCTCTGGTTGGTTCCTCAGTTTAGGGGCTGCGACAACGTGGTCATCTAACCCCGTGTACTTTGGGTGAGTGTAGAATCTGTCTGATAAACGGTGTGAATTGTAATGGATGTATTAGTCTGTAATTCAGGTAAGGACTGCAGACGGTCAATTTCAAGCAGTAGTTCCTAATGTTGCTACCAAGTACTACCGTCAATGACACCTAGCTGTGAACTTGGCTACTAGATGCCACCCCAACCAGCAACTCGTAATGAACGTTGGAACTTCCCCTCCAAAGGAAAGCATACTGAGGGATTTTAGCGCTCTTAGAAAATCCGACGACTTCGGCCGGCTTTGAAACCGCGACCTTGGGCATAGACATTCTGCATGCTACCAGTTACGTCACCGAAGCCGCTTCCCACTTAGTCAGATGTCAAAGTCAACCCCTGGCCCCATCCAGCCCATGACGGGCTAAGGCCGACCAAGCGACCGCTGCCCAGCCATTTGGTCTGCAGATATTGGGGTGACGCGTGATCAGCGCGTCGGGTCCCCACGGCCGTTAATATTGGTATTCGTGATCGGGATGCTGTCTCACTGTCAGACAGCTACTCAATTGTCCTCACGAGGCTGAGTGCACCACGTTCCAACCCTCACGTCAGTTTTAAAATCCCTGACGGATCCGGGGATCGAACCCGGGGACTCCGGGTGAGAGGCAGGCGCGCTACCCCAACACCACGGGGCCGGCTTAGTCAGATAGAAATACTGAATCTGATCTCGTGCAAGTGCGTTGTCATGGCAACGGCTCATCCCTCATCAATTTAGTAGTGTTGCCATGGCAACCTCTGATAGCTCTTGGCATTTTCTTATAATTCCGAAATCATTTTTCTCATCCCTTGGCGTAATGGTGGGTCATATCAAAAATTCTTTCAGACAAAAGTTTTAGGTAATTATTAGGGGAATATTGTCCATTTTGTACGGTTTTGATATTGTGCCTATTAAGAGAGATATGATTAATGTTTCCCGAAAAACCCACTTTTTTCCACCCCTTTGGTCAATGGTTGGTGCTATCAAAAAACTTATTTGACATAAATTGTTGGCACTTATCCGACACATATTATGAACTTTGAATGGATTCGATATTTCACGTATTAAGAGAGTTATAGTGAAATTTCAATTTTTCGAAAAAAGCCCCCCATTTTCACCCCCTTCGACCGATTTTGCCCATTAACGAACTCGACCGAGATTTTATATGTAAAAAGTTCAAAGTGATTGGTGCAAAATTACGGCAGTTATCGTGTCCACAAGAAACTGATATGCATATATACATATACATATATATATATATACATACATAAATCTATATATATAAAGCACAAAGTTTGTCAGTCTGTCTGTCTGTCTGTCTGTCTGTCTGTTATGTATACAAATCTACACCGTTTCACCGATCTGAACCAAAATTTGTATACTTACCCTTTCGAACCCTGCGGGTAACCCTGTCAACTTTAAATTTCGGACAGACCACCCCATTCCCTGCATTTAGGCCCTTTTGCACAAATCTACACCGTTTCACCGATTTGAACCAAAATTTGTATACTTACCCTTTGGAACCCTGCGAGTAACACTGTCTGCTTGAAATTGCGGACAGACCATTCCATTCCCTGCATTTAGGCCCTTTGTCCCAAATCTAAACCGTTTCACCGATCTCAACAAAAATTTGTTGAACACTGCGACTAACACTGTCTGCTGTAAATTGCGGAGAGGCTACTCCATCCCCTGCATTTAGGCCCTTTGGCACAAATCTACACCGTTTCATCGATCTGAACCAAACTTTGTATACTTACCCTTTGGAACCCTGAGAGTAACACTGTCCACTTAAAATTTCGGACAGACCACCCCATTCCCTGCATTTAGGTCCTTTGGCATAAATCTACACCGTTTCACCGATCAGAACCAACATTCGGATACTTATCCCTTGGTACCCTGCGAGTAATACTGTCTGCTTGAAATTGCGGACAAACCACTCCATTCCCTGCATTTAGGCCCTTTGGCACAAATCTACACCGTTTCACCGAACAGAACCAAAATCTGTATACTTACCCTTTGGAACCCTGCGTGTAACACTGTCTGCTTGAAATTGCGGACAGACCACCCCATTCCCTGCATTTAGGTCCTTTGGCATAAATCTACACCGTTTCACCGATCAGAACCAACATTCGGATACTTATCCCTTGGTACCCTGCGAGTAATACTGTCTGCTTGAAATTGCGGACAAACCACCCCATTCCCTGCATTTAGGCCCTTTGGCACAAAGCTACACCGTTTCACCGATCTCAAATAATTACCCTTTGCAACTCGACAAGTAACACCTTCCACTCGAAATTTCGGACAGACCACTCCATTCCTCGCATTTAGGCCCTTTGGCAAAATCTACCCTGTTTCACCGATCTGAGCCAAATTTTACATACTCACCCTTTGGAACCCGACGTGTAACACTTTCTACATGACATTTCGGATAGACCATTCCATTTACCGCATTTAGGCACTTTGGCAAAAATCTACTTAGTTTCACCCATCTCAACCAATCTTTATGTAAGTTACCCTTTGGAACCCGACGAGTAACACTGTCTGCTTGAACTTTCGGACAGAGCACTCCATTCCCTGTATTTAGACCCTTTGTCACTAACCTACATCGTTTCACCAATCTGGATCAAAATATTTATACTTACTCTTTGGAACCCAACGAGTATCACTGTCCACTTTAAATTTCTGACATACCTCTCCATTCCCTGCAATTAGCTCAGAAATCACTCGGGGTTGCCAGATTCCTAACTCACCCGCCATGAGCCCTTGAGGGTGTACCAGAAATGGTGGGGCTACACACACCCTGCCTCTTTGAGGGCCTTGAGCAGAAGACAGGAGATATAATGAAACGGAATAGAAGGCAGACCCCTCGAAGAATGAGGGCATCAGGAAAGATGAGACAACGGCCAACTAAGCGGGAAATTGAAAGACTCCCTAGCCCTCGGATGCCCTAATACAGTCGGGGTCGGAAGAGAACCAAGGGAGGCCGACAGGAAAGAGAACTGAAAGGAGCCTGGCACCAGGAAGTAGAAGCGATGTCAGTCTCAGCTGGGGTCCGGTGGTCGCCAACCCACGTCCCACAAGTTGTGAGACTCTGGGGGGGGGGGGCAGTTGTGAGAATAGCTTGCTGATTCATCGCGAGGTGACATGAGATGACTTTCCAGAGCTGTCTATACTGATGCCAGCACAGGACCGTTGCTCAAGCCACTGTGGTGTTGCGAAAGAGTGAGTGATACCCTAGCCAATCTAAATACGAAGGGGAACCCCGAACGTGTGTCATCATCTACGATCATCTCAGGTTCGTGCAGCTTGGACCCATTTTCTTTGCCGAGCAGTACGCCATAAGCTCTTTCACTAGACGCATCGAGTACAGGCCTAAGCCAGAAAATAAGGTTGAGACTTTGGAAGACAACGAAGCTAGACATCTGAATCACCTATATCAGTTGTAAATTACAGCATGTTCGTTTAGTAGTCATTTTTTCATTACCTTATTATTATCATCATCATAAGTGCAAATGACCTAGATGTTACGCGCACATACCACTAATCACCGCCGAATAAAGTCTTTCTCGACTGTGATTTTTAAAGTATTATTTCTATTGCAGTACATTGTTTCCCTCATCATCCTCATCATAAGGGCAAATGACCTAGATGTTATGCCCATTACACCATTAATCACCACACACAATAAGTCTTCCTCGCCTGTGAATTTTGAAATATGTATTTCTATTACGGTAGTTTGTAAGTTTGACGTGTCAATTCAACAGTAGTTTTCATTATCATCCTTATCAAAAGGGCAAATGACCTAGATATTACGCCCTCATTGTCTTTGGGGGTGGGCAAATGACCTAGATTTTATGTCCATTATATTTCTAAGGAGACTTTGATACATTATCATCATTCCACTGGGCGAAGCCAGGTACTACTGCTAGTTATATATAAACTTTTGAACTGATGGTGGTTTTGGGGTCTGGGGGATGTGAAACGCGAAGATATGTCAAAATTTTCCGGGAGTCGAAACATGGGACCCATTGCAATAGTTAGCTTTCTAATGAAATTTACCTAAAATCAGTGAGGATATTTTTCCTGACATTAGCTCCGAAGAATCTTCCAATAGTGGTTTCAGATTAATAGATATCGAAGCAATACATGTGCCAATTCAAAGTCTATGAAATTGTATGATGATGTTACAGAAAGGATTGGCATGTTTTTTGTGAGGATTGCAAAGCAGACAGTACGTTTAAAACATAATGATGCTATTTTGCTATGGGATGAGGTGCATGGGTATGGAAAGGGAAGGAGCTAATTTATATTTTGTGGCTTGATGTTTACAGGTTTACAGATCTCAACACAAGATTGCTAATTTCCTTGGAAAATGTTGCCAAAACAAACTTAGTAGCTGCAGTTGAAGATGCTGTAACAGAGAGAAGGGAGACTGAACCTAATTCAGAATCCCCGGCTACAGATCTGTCAGTTTCCTGTGATGGAACGTGGATGAAATGGGGCCATACATCACTTCATGGGGTATCGACAGTAATCGGTGTTGCGACAGGGAAGTTGTTGTGCTACTTGTGCCACCAGAAAGAAATTGGAAGATGCTATTCAAGAACAACAGTGACACGCAGTGAATTAGAGTGCAACATCAAGTGGAGCTAATTTTTCATCATTCAGAGAGCATGTATGGTGTAAGGTATACAGAATATCTCGGGATGGCGATTCTAACTCATTCAGACTGCAGTATTCAAAAACTTTAATGTGTAGGGCACATTCAAAGGAGAATTAAAAAATTAGAAAAAGAATTGGGGAAAGAGAAACTTGAAGATGGCAGACTAACTAACTGCAGTGCTATTAGAAACAACACTGGGGATGTAAAGAAAATGCAGCAAGCAGTTTGGGCCACATAATTCCACAAGTTCTGATGACCATCCTCAACATTTTCTCTCTGTCATTTCATGGTGTGGCTACAAAAAGGGTCATCTGGTTCTGGAAGGACTTCATAAATTGTCAGACTTTTTACCTGCTACAGAAGTAGGGAAAAGCCAAAACTCGATCAAAGAAACCCAAGAAAACTACAAGTGCTGAAACTGATATTGAACTTTTGGCACAGGATTCCAACTCTTCTTCAGACAATTTGTTAGCAGAAGAGGAGAGGCTTTCCTCATCAGTTGGAGAGGACCTTGAGGACCTTGAAAGCCAACCAGAACTTCCCCTTCGAAGGAAGGCATATCTATTGAAAATCACAAGGATGTGTAGGTTGTAGCGGTTTTGCTAGCCCACACGTTGAACGACAAGTGTAACGGTTTGACTGCCCCTAACTGTTGGGAGATAAATGTAACTGTTTACCTTTGCCTAAGCTATGTTGTTTTAATGGGCGCCAAGACCTCAACGCAATGTTGAAATCTAAATTTGTATTTAACAATGTCTAGCTCTGGCAGAACACCTTCAAGACTCTATTCACTCAGATCGTGGTATGATTTGATCATTAACCCAACAAACAATTGTATCAGGAGAAGGAATTGGTCTATATCTAATGCTACCTACTGAAAGCAAAGATTGCATTGTAAAAGAAATGAATTTATTATATAAAACATGAATAGCAAAATTAATAATAATAATAAGTTTAAAATTTAAATTGGAGCGTTGCGATTTTAATATTACCGATAGAAAATTACGTGAAAACGAAGTCTGATAAATTATTGATTTTACTCTTATTCCCAAGCTATGAAGTTACTGAAATATGAAATATAAAACAAAGAGAAATGAGAGATTGGGTATTTCTGCGTCATTCGCGCTTACCACTGGAAATTGCCAAAGCATTTCCCTCGTACTGGATGATGCTGTGTGCTTCCCACAGTCTCCTGGACGTCATCATCTCCTTCGATATTTGATGATATACTTGTAGATATGGTGGCTTTATGGTCCTAACAACGGAGCCATACCCTCGTACAACCAAACTGGTTAAGTTTTAAACAGATAGTTCTCCACTCCACGGAACATCGGAGCGACACACACTTGCAACCGAACTAGTCAAGTCTTTCTCAGATTGTCCTCGTTCCACGGCGCGTCGAACGATATATGCACACGTCGGCTCCCCACCTCGTTACCGACTTCCAGCTAACGTGGGCTCCACTGATTGGCTGCTCCCCACGCTCTACTTCCCCTTCTCTGGCTCATTACACATGGCGTGCGGATGATGAAGTCGATTTCCGTTCCAACTATCCGCCTTTTCTTGACGCTGCAACCCCGCTTGCGTAATACTTCTTGACAAGAATCAGCCTGTATTTGAATTCCCAGTGAGTCATGTCTCTCATAATATCCTAACTGACGAAACTCCATAAAATTCCGTAATCACATAATTTTCTATGATATTGTCGTTCGTAATAATTTGCTTGATAGTGTTTTCTAAGACATAGAAAACCTATCTGTATGCTTATAATTTTTTATAAAATGCTCCGAAAATATCTTAATAATAATTATAATAAATTAATAATAATAATAAATTAACATGAAAAATTCTCTTGGCTGAACAATTTGCCGCGTAAATAAATATAGAATGGCTTCCTACTGACTTGTGCCAGTGGCATAAAAACCCCTCGAAAAACACGTTACAAGGTGATTTTGTTCTTGTTAGTCTATATAGTATCAACTTTACTAATAGGCCTATGCCCTTATTCATCAATTTGTGTTACCTTCAGAATTTTCTTCCTTGGTGTGCAAACACACATATTACTGTACGATTCCTCTGTACGAGCCTATGGCTCTTTGGAATTAATTGAATAAACTATCTAACAATCCATCTAAAAAAAAAAAAAGCCTTCTTTATGATTCCAGCACTAAAAGAGAAACAGCTAAACGATTTGTGTGCCAAGTTCAGGCAATCTACAACAACAACAACGATACCGGTAAATAATTGTAAATTCATACGCAGATACATTTGTGTTTCCTCGGATTGATGATGTTGCAGAAGTGTCCATTGACAATATCTATAAACTGTAAGTCCCTATTCATATTTTTCGGGATCGCTACACATTTCAAATTTAGGTGTGGTACCTTGAATAAAATGGACAAATTGACACTTTTAATATCATTTTGACAAGTTTATGCTTAAATTAAGAGTGTAATCATTGTAAACAGTGCGTAAATAAATCTTCAGTATAATAACCCACAACATGTAAACAAAACATGAAAATTTGAGGTAATATAATCCAATATTGGATTCCGTTTATGACTAAATAACTAAAAGGAAGGAAACCGCCCTTTATGAGTGTCCCTCTTGGAGGGAAACTTGGGACACTCAGTTTTTTTTATTAAAAGAAGGTATTTTAAATAATATTACTCTGGTTTTATTGCATGGATGTTAACAGCCATCAGTGTCCCCTGTAATTATTGCAAGTTTGTTGTGATTATATTTTAGCATTCTATAGAAATTTGAATGTTAAAACTATCCCAAGTATCCCCACTTGACGGTATCTCTAAAAATGTAGAATTTATGGACATCTATCTAAGGCCCATATTTTACCTACGACCTCCCTTACGCCGATCCACGATAAAATTACATCGCGTTCTATGTTTCCTCCGAAGAGGTCAGCCGTCTATCGAGGGAGAATTGAATCTGCACATGTTACGAGTTATTTTGGGAAATCAGCTGTTGAGTAAAGGAGGCTCACTTGCTAAATCCATTATATAAAAGAATGAGTAAAATCCATTTCACTATATATAGCGCACGAGTAGATTCAACAAATGAATGAATCGTTTCAACAAAGTCCTGTATGCGTTCATCCGATTGCGATGAAATTTCGGACAGTTGTTGTGCACACTACCGCAAAGGTTTCTTAATAAGAAAAACTATTTGATAGTAAGCAGCATACAAGTATTTTCAACAAAAGAGTGTTTGCCAGCGAATGGTAAGAGTTCATATACAATTCCGCCAATTGTAATGAAACTTTGGCGAGTTGTTGTGCACTCTCCCACCATTATTTCTGAATAAGTAAATCCATTTTACATTAGATGGTGCACGAGTATTTTCAACAAATACTTCAGTAAACGAAATTCCAATTCAAACACTTCTTTTTATTCTTTCGTGGGCTGGCTGCCTGGCTCAGCGGTAACGTTCTTGCCTGCTGTTCCCAGGATCGAATCCTGGCGCAGCCAGTTGGCATTTCAGGATGCGCAAATGCGAGGGGGCCGTGTCAGTAGATTTACTAGCATGTAAAAGATCCTCATTGGGCCAAAATTCTGTCACCCCGGTGTCTTTAAAAGTTGTTAAAAGGGACATAAAACCAACGCACGCCGGGTACAGCTAGTAGTCATTTATGGAGAATCATAATTCTTAACAGAATTTTCTTTTTTGGACCACAAACCATTCCTTCCCTCTTTCATAGGAACTTTGGGGATGGACTACCCTTGTCTTTGTGAACTCTTTCGTTCTCTAGCTTATGTCATTCAAGAGATTATTTCTTCTTCTTCTTATCCTTTCTACACACACAGGCAGGGTCTGCTATTCTGGCTCTCTGTCGCCATTTTATACGATTGTAGGCCATATCGGGATGGAGTCCAGCAATCTTCATGTAGTGTGTCAACCCATCGCTGTCTAGGACGTCCAACTGGTCGCTTCGCATCTACAAGCGAAGTCAATCCAGTGCTTGCAACTGTTGTTTTGTCCACTCGAAGCACATGACCATACCAGTGCAAACGGCTTTCCCTCATCTTCTCAATAACTGGTGCTACTCCATATCGCCTACGAATGTCGTCGTTCAGTTTCAATGTTATGAGATAAGCATTTTCTTTTTTCGATTTCCCTTTTCCGTCTTGACATGAATTAAAATCACTGACTGGACTATTATCTTATTATCTTATCATGGACAACAAATTCTTGTCAGACAAGGTGCATGAATCACAAATCCGTCCAATCTAAACTTGACTGTGTATTCTGTAGAACGAAAAGTTCACAGGCGAAGTAAAGAAAAGCAGAGTTGCACTTCCGGGGTAACTGCGAACACACTCTTCTCTGAAGCTCAACACGACTCTACAGTGTCTGGGGGGTGATTGGCTCGCTTGCCTGCCAGCTACCTCGTAAACCGTTTTGAAGCCAGTGATTGAATGGAGATTGTTGGGAGTAATGAAAACTTCAAAACACTTATAGTGGGCGATGTATTGAGAATATGCTGTCGCGGACTATTTTGGACAATTTTTCAAGCTGAACAATTCTTACATGGTTTGCCCAGTGTAACCTTAAAAAGCGCACGACATCAACTGAAATAGTTACTGCTTGGCTTCCTTTGATCATAAATAAATTATTTTCTACCTTCCTCGAGATATCTTTTACAGCATGGTGAAATGCACATCAAAATCCATCCAGTGGTTCTCGAGATTCCATATCATCCAAGAATCGGAGACTTAGTTTTATACTAAGTTGAGATGATTTGCAAGCCTGTTTCCAAAGTAGTCAATTTGTGTCCGGCTCATCACTTTTACAGGGAAGTTTCCTGTTTCCTCTTTTCTATGCCCGATGCAATTTGTCACCCTATCTTGTCGTGTTATTATTCTTCATTTCAATTACTGCTTGCCAGTTGAGTTGTATGTTGAAGGGCTATTTTTATGCCTTGTTTCTAGAATAAATTCATCTTGTGTGTATTCGTGTTGACGAAATAGAACCGCACACATTTGTTATCATTATTGCCCAGCGTTTCAATTGTTTTATTTCTTTGTCTAGCTATTGATTTCTGTCTGGCTAAAATTCCGCCCTTCTCGTTGATTAAACTGATTTCTCTATTGCAGTTTTCAATTGCCATTGGTATGCTTTATGCCCTGTATACCATTCAATTCAATCCACCTAATTTGTGTGGTGTTATGAATAGAGTGAACGTCAATAGCATGCAATGTTTGTGTAGGTTAGTGGAAGATTGAGTCCGAGAATTCGGTATCTTTACGTTAGATGGTTATGCTGAGGTAGTTAATTTGCCAGTCAGTTCCGGGTTCCTTAGTAAATTTAAGTTGTGTCATTGACGACGCCTAGTAAGTTACGTTATCTTACGAATCTTTTCATTTACATTTTGATGGAGTCCTTTTCTAAGAGCTCATCTTCCAATGCTTTAAAAAGTTGTCAGCTGTTAACCCACTTATTGGTGTCTACACTGCTAGCCTTCTGCCTGTGCGTACATTTTATTATCGAATTTAGAAGTTTTTTAGTTGAGAAAGACTCGCAGTAATTTCTTGATACCTTCACTTTCACCAATCACCCATTGTTAGTTAGAGGGTTAGTGAGTTAGTTGTTACCCTAGTTGAAAGAGAAGATATCACGAAAAGTGAAAAGAATATTTAAAAAATCTTGAAAATTTGCCTACACAACCAAAACGTGATTAAATTCGATAATTTGCACAGACAGAGACCCTTGCTATTAACTCGCTTTAATGGTGACCACATTGCGGGCTGACATGAAGACATTGGAAAATAAGTTCTTAAAAAATAACTCCATCAATGGAAAAGATTCGTAGCTCACGACACAGAGTAAAGAGACGGAAAAATCCAAGGAATCCAAACCGAGCGGAGAATTAACTTACCTTGACATAAACATAAAACGTTAAAATTCTCATATTTAATCTTCCTAAACATACACAAATATTGCACACAATTGACTGAATCATCCTGCCACACTGCAGGATGTATACAAATTATACTTACTGCAGTGTGGTAGGATGATGGTTCGAGTGCGTTCAATGCTTCTGTAGATTAGAGGAATATTGAATACAAGAATTTATTATCTTTACGTTCGATGATTTAGGTTTCGGTAAATTTATGACGTGGTATATATTATTGATTGCTTTCTTGGTTTGTTTTATTTCAGATAGGTGGCATTTAGTACGGTATCTACGAAACTCTTCCATTGTTTCCCTTTCTATTTTCTAACACCAATGTGTTTATGAAAATTTCAGCAATGTGTGGTCACCATATAAGCAAGCTTAATAGCAAAGCCCTGTGTGCGCGTATATGTTCGATAACATATACACATATGTTTCAAAGAGACTGTTAAAATGATCCACCCTATCAATACAAATTTTTGTATAGATAGGGCAGATCATTAACAGACTCTTCATACAAATCAATACGGACCGGAATAGTAATATTCCCTATATGACTCAGTAATTTCTTGATACCTTCTCTTTCACCAAACACCCATTCATGTTAGTAATTACTTAGTTACTGAGTTGGTGGGTTAGTGAGAGTTAGTTGTTAACCCGGTTAATGGAAACAGAAGATATCAAGAAATGACTAATGAGAACTGCTGAAAAACTAAATTAATCAAGCAAATAGGGCTAGCAGTGTTTTCACCAATAAGCAAAACGGCCTACATCTTCATAAACACATCTGAAAATGAGTTCTTAGAAAATAATTAGACAATGGAAAAGATTATAGGTAAGTCAGGTCCATTGACCCTTAACAAACTAAGAAACCATACTCCAAGCAATCAATAATTTAGCCCACTTGTTTAAATTTATCAAGGAATCCGCAACAGAGCAGTTATAACAAACATCGAACATAAAGATAATGAATTCTGGTATTCAATCTTCCACATACCTACATGAACATCGGACAGATTCATAATAACACACAAATTAGTGGGATTCAATTGAATTGCAGGCCATAAAGCATACCAATGGCATGTGAAAACTGCAATAGAGAAATCAGAATAATAAACAAGATTGGCTGGATTATAGCAGGACAGAAATAAATAGCCAGACTGAAGTAAAACAATTCAAAAGCAAGACAATAATGAGAACAAAAATATGCAATTCGATTTCATAAACACAAATACATACATGAAGAAACAAGGCATCAAAATAGCCGTAACAACATACAATACAAGCTGCACTACAGTAATTTAAATAAAAAGGAAGCTTGTAGTTTAACGTGACCGTTAATCTCGCGATCATAAGCCACGGGACCTCCGTTTTACGTGGAATCCGAACCACAGGACATGGCATTTCACATCGAAAATCTCACATGCACTGACCGGGAATCGAACCCGGTCCACCTTGGTGAGAGGCATACAGCTTGACCGCTGCGCCACCACGCCCCTCGTAATTTAAATAAACTTACCCCAAATCAGAGGTAACAACATGAGAAGACACCAGTTATAATTTAGGTACAATCGTGTTGACCAACTGAAAAGCATTCATTTTAGTTTACTTACACCAAACCTGCCAACTTTTAAAAATAGAAATCCAGAAGAACACAATGCGCAAAAATAAAAGTCCTCTCGGCACGCCGGAAGGCGGAGGTAGATTTCACCGGACAAACTTGGGGATAGGCGAAAATAGGCAGAATATGCAGGTTTTCGTAGAAGGATCAGACCACATTTATTGCGTGAAAGTATTTTATAATTGGAGATTAATTAACTTTGTTTTTAGTCATTTTATGCATATTTTAAACATTCTATTGTCTTATGATGACGGTAACCTTCTTGTCATTTGGAGTCCATTTTTATACTTGTGGTCACACTGTCCTTATGCAAGGTTTCGACACTGATGTGTAACTACGTAACGGTCTGTTACTTCTTCACGCAAAATTATATCTCCCGCAGAGATGTTGGTTCCTCAGTTTAGGGGCTGCGACAACGTGGTCATGTAACCCCGTGTACTTTGGTTGAGTGTAGAATCTGTCTGATAAACGGTGTGAATTGTGATGGCTGTGTTAGCCTGTAATTCAGGTAAGGAATGAAGACGCTCAAATTCAAGCAGTAGTTCCTAATGTTGCTACCAGATACTACCATCAACAACACCTAGCTGTGAACTTGGCTACTAGATGCCACCACAATCAGCAACTCGCAACGAACGTTGGAACTTCCCCTCCAAAGGAAAGCATACTGAGGGATTTTTTGCGCTCTTAGAAAATCCGATGACTTTGGCCGTCTTTGAACCCGCGACCTTGGGCATAGAAGTTCCGCATGCTACCAGTTACGTCACCGAAGCCGCTTCACACTTAGTCAGATGGAAATCTGAATCTGATCTCGCGCAAGTGCGTTGTCATGGCAACGTCTGATGGCTCATCCCTCATCAATTTAGTAGTGTTGCCATGGCAACCACTGATAGCTCTTGGCATTTTCTTATAATTCCGAAATCATTTTTCTCATCCCTTGGCGTAATGGTGGCTCATATCAAAAATTCTTTCAGACAAAAGTTTTAGGTAATTATTAGGGGAATATTGTCCATTTTGTACGGTTTTGATATTGTGCCTATTAACAGAGATATGATTAATGTTTCCCGAAGAACCCACTTTTTCCCACCCCTTTGGTCAATGGCTGGTGCTATCAAAAAACGTTTCAAACATAAATTTTTGAGCTTTATCAGACACATAGTATGAACTTAGAACGGATTCGATATTTCACATATTAAGAGAGTTATAGCAATATTTCATTTTTTCGAAAAAAGTCCCCCATTCTCATCCCCTTCGACCGATTTAGCCCAGTAACGAACTCGACCGAGATTTTATGGGTATACATATTCGGTAAAAAATTCAAAGTGATTGGTGCAAAATTACGGCAGTTATCGCGTCCACAATAAACCGATATACATATATATATATATATATATATATAAACTTTTGAACTGACGGTGGTTTTGGGGTCTGGGGGATGTGAAACGCGAAGATATGTCGAAAATTTCCGGAAATAGAAACATGGTACCCATTGCAATAGTTAGCTTTCTAATGAAATCTACCTAAAATACTACCATCAACGACACCTAGCTGTGAACTTGGCTACTAGATGCCACCGGAACCATCAACTCGCAACGAACGTTGGAACTTCCCCTCCGAAGGAAAGCAAACTCATGGTTTTTTAGCGCTCTTAGTAAATCCGACGACTTTAGCCGGGTATGAACCCGCGACCTTGGGCATAGAAGTTCAGCATGCTACCAGTTCCGATACCGAAGTCGCTTCCCACAGACAGATGGAAATCTGAATGTTATCTCGTGCAGTGGCGTTGTCATAGCAACTGCTGATGGCTCATCCCTTATCAATTAAAAGTAAAGTTGTCATGGCAACCTCTCTTGGCACTTGGCATTTTCTTATAATTTAAATCATTTTGCTCACCCCGTGGCGTAATGGTGGGTCATATCAAAAATTCTTTCAGACAAAAGTTTTAGGTAATTATTGGAGGAATATTGTCCATTTTGTACGGTTTTGATATTGTGCCTATTAACAAGGATATGATTAATGTTTCCCGAAAAATCCACTTTTTCCCACCCCTTTGGTCAATGGTTGGTGCTACCAAAAACCTTTTCAAACATAAATTTTAGGGTCTTGTCCGACACATAGTATGAACTTTGAATGGATTCAATATTTCAGATATTAAGAGAGTTATAGCGATATTTCACTTTTTCGAAAAAAGCGTCCCATTTTCACCCCCTTTGACCGATTTTGTCCATTAACGAACTCGACTGAGATTTTATAGGTATACATATTCGGTAAAAAATTCAAAGTGATTGGTGCAAAATTACGGCAGTTATCGTGTCCACAAGAAACTGATATACATATATATATACATATATATACATATATATATATATATACATACATAAATTATATATAAACTTTTGAACTGACGGTGGTTTTTGGGTCTGGGGGATGTGAAACGCGAAGATATGTCGAAATTTTCCGGAAGTCGAAACATGGGACCCATTGCAATAGTTAGCTTTCTAATGAAATCTACCTAAAATGCGTACATGCGTCGCAAGGTCTTAAAACATAGCGACTCTTTTTAGGTAGATTTCATTAGAAAGCTAACTATTGCAATGGGTCCCATGTTTCGACTTCCGGAAAATTTCGACATATCTTCCCGTTTCACATCCCCTACACCCCAAAACCACCGTCAGTTCAAAAGTTTATATATAATTTATGTATATATATATATATGTATATATATATATATGTATATCAGTTTCTTGTGGACACGATAACTGCCGTAATTTTGCACCAATCACTTTGATTTTTTTACATAATATGTATCCCTATAAAATCTCGGTCGAGTTCGTTAATGGGCAAAATCAGTCGAAGGGGGTGAAATTGGGGGGCTTTTTTCGAAACATTGAAATTTCGCTATAACTCTCTTAATACGTGAAATATCAAATCCATTCAAAGTTCATAATATGTGTCGGATAAGTGCCAACAATTTATGTCAAATAAGTTTTTTGATAGCACCAACCATTGACCAAAGGGGTGGAAAAAAGTGGGTTTTTCGGGAAACATTAATCATATCTCTCTTAATAGGCACAATATCAAAACCGTACAAAATGGACAATATTCCCCTAATAATTACCTAAAACTTTTGTCTGAAAGAATTTTTGATATGACCCACCATTACGCCAAGGGATGCGAAAAATGATTTCGGAATTATAAGAAAATGCCAAGAGCTATCAGAGGTTGCCATGGCAACACTACTAAATTGATGAGGGATGAGCCGTTGCCATGACAACGCACTTGCACGAGATCAGATTCAGTATTTCCATCTGACTAAGCCGGCCCCGTGGTGTTGGGGTAGCGCGCCTGCCTCTCACCCGGAGGCCCCGGGTTCGATCTCCGGCTCCGTCAGGGATTTTAAAACTGACGTGAGGGTTGGAACGGGGTGCACTCAGCCTCGTGAGGACAATTGAGTAGCTGTCTGACAGTGAGACAGCACCCCGATCACGAATACCAATATTAACGGCCGAGGGGACCCGACGCGCTGATCACGCGTCACCCCAATATCTGCAGGCCAAATGGCTGGGCAGCGGTCGCTTGGTCGGCCTTAGCCCGTCATGGGCTGGATGGTGCCAGGGGTTGACTTTGACATCTGACTAAGTGGGAAGCGGCTTCGGTGACGTAACTGGTAACATGCAGAATGTCTATGCCCAAGGTCGCGGTTTCAAAGCCGGCCGAAGTCGTCGGATTTTCTAAGAGAGCTAAAATCCCTCAGTATGCTTTTCTTTGGAGGGGAAGTTCCTACGTTCGTTGCGAGTTGCTGGTTGGGGTGGCATCTAGTAGCCAAGTTCACAGCTAGGTGTCGTTGACGGTAGTACCTGGTAGCAACATTAGGAACTACTGCTTGAAATTGACCGTCTGCAGTCCTTACCTGAATAAAGACTACTACAGCCATTACAATTCACACCGTTTATCAGACAGATTCTTCAATCACCCAAAGTACACGGGGTTAGATGACCGCGTTGTCGCAGCCCCTAAACTGAGGAACCAACCAGAGGTGGATTTCATTAGAAAGCTAACTATTGCAATGGGTACCATGTTTCGACTTCCGGAAAATTTCGACATATCTTCGCGTTTCACATCCCCCAGACCCCAAAACCACCGTCAGTTCAAAAGTTTATATATAATTTATGTATGTATATGTGTATATATATATATATGCATATCAGTTTCTTGTGGACACGATAACTGCCGTAATTTTGCACCAATCACTTTGAATATTTTACCGAATATGTATACCTATAAAATCTCGGTCGAGTTCGTTACTGGGCTAAATCGGTCGAAGGGGGTGAAAATGGGGGGCTTTTTTTTCGAAAAAGTGAAATATTGCTATAACTCTCTTAATATGTGAAATATCGAATCCGTTCAACGTTCATACTATGTGTCGGATAAAGCCCAAACATTTATGTTAGAAGAGTTCCTTTTATAGCACCAACCATTGACCAAAGGGGCGGGAAAAAATTGGTT
This sequence comes from Meconema thalassinum, assembly GCA_946902985.2. Lineage (NCBI taxonomy): Eukaryota > Metazoa > Arthropoda > Insecta > Orthoptera > Tettigoniidae > Meconema > Meconema thalassinum. The sequence goes on from OX336396.1 coordinate 51,244, forward strand.
TTTCGGGAAACATTAATCATATCTCTCTTAATAGGCACTATATCAAAACCGTACAAAATGGATAATATTCCCCTAATAATTACCTAAAATTTTGTCTGAAAGAATTTTTGATATGACCCACCATTATGCCAAGGGATGAGAAAAATGATTTCGGAATTATAAGAAAATGCCAAGAGCTATCAGTGGTTGCCATGGCAATACTACTAAATTGATGAGGGATGAGCCATCAGACGTTGCCAAGATAACGCACTTGCACGAGATCATATTCAGAATTCCATCTGACTAAGTGTGAAGCGGCTTCGGTGACGTAACTGGTAGCAAGCATGCTGAATGTCTATGCCCAAGGTCGCGAGTTCAAAGCCGGCCGAAGTCGTCGGATTTTCTAAGAGCGCTAAAAATCCCTCAGTATGCTTTCCTTTGGAGGGGAAGTACCAACGTTCGTTGCGAGTTGCTGGCTGCGGTGGCATCTAGTAGCCAAGTTCACAGGTAGGTGTCGTTGACGGTAGTACCTGGTAGCAACATTAGGAACTACTGCTTGAAATTGACCGTCTGCAGTCCTTACCTGAATTACAGACTAATACAGCCATCCCTAAGTACACGGGGTTACATGACCACGTTGTCGCAGCCCCTAAACTGAGGAACCAACCAAAATCTCTTGCGGGAGATATAATTTTGCGTGAAGAAGTAACAGACCGTTACATAGTTACACATCAGTGTCGAAACCTTGCATAAGGACAGTGTGACCACAAGTATGAAAATGGACCACAAATGACAAGAAGGTTACCGTTCCCATAAGACAATAAAATGTTTAAAATAAGCATAAAATGACGAAATACAAAGTTAATTAAGCTCCAATTATAAAATACCTTCTCGCAATAAATGAGGTCTGATCCTTCTACGAAAACCTGCATATTCTGCCTATTTTCGCCTATCCCCAAGTTTGTCCGGTGAAATCTACCTCCGCCTTCCGGCGTGCCGAGAGGACTTTTTTTAAATAATAAATGATGTCGACTAAAAGTTCATAGAGCATTAACAGGCAAGCTGTTTGCACCTTTCTCAGCAGGTAAGTTAATCAAATGACATGAGCAACCCCAGCACAAAGACATTTGGCTGTGCTTCCCTTAAAAAAGCAGCAACCCCATTCTTCTTTCCGATCATTGTATGAACAAACCACTATTCAACTTTCTGTTAGTATTTGGCTGGGACAGACTGCACCGAGCTAACTATCTTTTCCTGCTTTTGCTCAAAACAGGTGATGACTAAGCTTAGCCAGAGTAAATGGTTCACGTTGCATGCAAATGAGTTAATTTCTTTCATAATATGTGAAGTTTCCGTACGACCTCGATTTCCCAACCTGGGAACATTTTCTTTTAAAGAGCACCAGCATGATCAGCAGCAATTCAATTAAAAATGAAGTGAACAAGCATTACATCAAGGTCAGCAATATGAATCAATTTTCCTACTGCTCTACTTCAGTTTCGTATTGGAGACGTGTGATTTATTAATTTCAGTTCTTCCTCCGTAAGCAATGTTTATATCACAAGAACACATGGAACAGATTGGGAATGATTCAACTTTCCGTGATCGATTAATACAAGGAAATTCTGCAGAATATGCCTCCATGAAAGACTGATGATATTGTTTCATCATGGAAACACTAAATCGCACAAAAATTTGTCACACAATTGCACAAACACCGATTGGAACACAGCATAAAAAAAGCTATCCCGCTAACAAACAGTCGAAGCACAAAGAGTATAAATGCAGCAATTATTGATAGACAGTTCAATCAACTTTCAGCGTAATGTCAAACACATGGAATTATTGAAAAAAGCGCACCGATAATCTGAGAAAGAGGATCATCGATAAACTCATCGTAGCTTCCAGCACAGTCTCGCATGCCAATACACACAAAATTTACATTCCTAAACGATTTACACCTTAAATAATGTAATTTCTTAGATTTAAAATGAAAATATGTTGGATTCTGGACCTAGGACGACTCTATGGAAGGAGTGTAACTTCTCGTCAAAGCTCTTCTACTTACAACTTTTGTCCTCTTCCTCAACACTTGGTTTACAATTACTTTCTTAGCAATGTATAAAACTTTTCCTTCATAAGGCAGGGCCCAAAATCGACCTTTCTGTCTTCTAGACTATCTTTTCTACGACATTCTGAACGGCAGTGAAAGTCTCGGAATTCTTTTGGTTCAGTGACTTCACCTTGTTGGCTGATATAAGATTCATTCTGCTGGCATCTCTTCTTTCGTTCTTCTCTACTCTGATCCGGAAATTTTCTTTTCCGTCCCTTCCTTGGCCTAGTCGATTGAGAGTTTCGGTCATTGCATTCTGCCTTGTGCAGTAAATTAGCAATTCCATTATATTCATCTCTGGAAGGGGGTCAAATTCATTGCTATTAGTTGGCTGGGAGGTTGGATCCAGCTATGCCTCATAGGACAACAGCTGAGCTGCAGTGTTATTTTCAGATCATAACAGCACATCATAACAACTACTGCCACTAACGGTTTGAAGAGGGGTTAGATCAGTCGAACCTGCTTCTTGTGCCTGAGCTTGAGTTGAGCTTGATTCAATTGAGTGGTACAGCACGGTGCTAGTGTCATTATCTTGTATTCCCTGTAAGTATATCAAATAATGCTATGAAATTTACACACGCCAAGTGCATTTGATATAGCGAATAATTGCTAAAGAAATGTTCGGACATTGTCTGTAAGGAATATAAATTTTTTAACCAACCGCTGTAGTCTATTTGGTAGGGATTAGTCAGTTCAATGAATTAGGCCTACACATGATAAAGGAATATAATGACGTTGGATATTGCAAGTTTTCGTCTCGCCTTGTGGTCTAAGAACGAGGTTGCCAAACTGTACAAGCCAAAGTTACAGTTGACCAGGCACTGAAGAACGTGGCTAGTATTGCAACGCAGAGTATTATGACATCAACTATGCAAACGTGGGTGGTCAAGCGTGACTGACGTGGAATTTCCGGTCAAAGGTAACTAGGTCAATCCCTTTCTGCAAGCATTCATAGAACAGATTATTGTGAAGTAATAGGTATTATGTGTGTATCAATGATATGTGTAAATTGTAAATGTTGGTAATGCATCTTACCATAGGTTGGCACGTCTTAGAAATCAAGAGTTGAGTTGCAAATGGACAAGAGTGAAGGAAGTGGTGACGAATGGAAAATGGATTTAGTAAAAAGAACTTTCTGAGTGCAGTGGTTAAAAAGTGATTATGTGGAAAGTACAGTTAAATGGAGTCAATTAAATACAATAGACCTTGGTTTCGAAGGATTTGAAGCGGAGTTCATTGTTGAATGCCGCTGCCAGCTTACATAATATAATAAAGGAACTTGAGGAGGACATTCAAAATATGGCCAAAATGTTGGAAACTTGGATTTTTCAATCCAAAGGATGGAAATACTTTTACAGCAGATTCAAGGACTACTGTTTAATGAACGCACCGGAAACTGAAGGACCAAGCAAGTGCTGTGAGAAAACAATTGCTTTTTGTTAATCATTTAAATCGCAAAGTATGGGCAACTCTAAATCGTTTGCGCAGACCTGTGGAACCCAGAAATCTTCCCCTTGTGGACCTTCAGAAAAGATTAAAGGAACATTTTAAACCTGCCGGATTGGCGCTCGCCGAGGCGGTGCGGTTTTGAACTGCCATCCCAGACAGTTGCGGAATTCGTGCTTAACCTTAATGACGTAGCTCAGACATGTGATTTTGGAGATCAGTTCATGTTTGGTCTCACATCAGACAAACTAGAGATCGATTATACCAAGAGCCAAATCTTACTTTCCTCAGTTGATTGCCACTTCCACCGCTCTATCATAACGCGCCGCCTTTCGGGAATTCATGGATGTGTTATTGTGTAACATGGAGGGAAAGACTGACTATATTGATGATGTTCTCATTGGGGCAGTAGATTTTAAGTCTTTACTCTGTAAACTATCGTAGAAGCTAGATTTCCCACAAATGTACAAGAGTTGAGGTCATGGTTGGGCAAGATAATTTTTATAGAAAGTATTTGCCAAATCTTAGCACCTTGCTGCAGCTTAAGGACAACGTGGTTTCCTTATGGGGTTGTGGTGTGAAAAAGGGATGATTATGTCCCGTGTAGGCTTGGGGATTAACATTTTTCCCGGTCACTCCATGTGAGATCTGTGCTGGACAAAAAGGAGGCAGATAGGTTTTTCTCCGGGTACTTCGGTTTTTCCTGTCAATATTTCATTCCAGCAACACTCTCCACTAACATTTCATTTCATCTGTCATTCATTTAATCATTGCCCCTGAGGAGTGCGACAGGCTTCGGCAGCCGGCACAGTTCATATCCTCGCCGCTAGATTCCATTCCTGACCCGGTCGGAGTCTGGAAGCAGGCTGTGGATTTTCATCTGATAGCACTCCCTGTCAATGGGAAAATATTCACAGAAGGATTTCCTTATAGCCTTGTAGCACTCTAATGTACTCTAATGGTGACGAAAGGTCGCACTCTCTAAATTGTCATTTCTGAAAGATTTGCCTAGACAAATAGAGACCTGCACATTGTAAAGTTTTCCCTTATGCTTTATGCTTTTCCCTTATGCCAAGCTGATTGGAAATTGCCACCACTAAGAAAATGGAAGGGTTTCATCAAATGGTGTTGCAGGTTTTATGTAAGAATATCTCAGTTAGATGTCGTTATGGGCAATTCAGTTGATTCCCAATCATTCAAATTAGTAGCAAAAAAAATTAGAAGTTACATCTTTTGGTTCAGATTGCACGTTTTACATACAGAGGTTACAAATGTCAGTCGTATTTCAGAGTCGAGTCGACAGCAGGAATCCAAACCAGAGTAGCAAAAGTAACTTTATGCAAGAATCTTGAACACAAAAACAGAGGACAGGAGGTAGAAATCCCACACCACCCAGACGGGACTTAAACTTGGTTTGTGTGATAATACTGCGATAATACCCCTTACTGACGTACTCAATATTTTCTGGGAATTTCCATGTCTCTTGCTTTTCACCACATGCATTACAAGTTTATACCAGCACGTGAATTTTTTGTCCGGTGGGATAGGATATCTCCGTTTACGCCTGTCTACTTCAAACCTTGCCTCCTTTTTTTCCTCCGAAACGTATGGTTCTAATTTAATTTCATACGGCATTAGCCCAAAAAACATGAATTATTTATATAGTAATCCGGGCCGTGAAAGCCTTAATATACATACTTCAATCCAGTGACCACGGCATGTTCCTAGTACACCTGAAGTCAAAGTCAGCAGGTGCAAGGTAGTTGGAGATCCTGTTTGAATATTTAGGAGAGAATGATATTTTGAAAGCAGACAGGGTTCGCCTCCCGATTTACGAGCTCTACTGATAAGTGTTTTATCGTTCCAGAGGAGTGTGATTGGTCTCGGTAAGTTACGAGATATTTTTCAGTAATAAAAATTTGTTGCCATAGTAACTAGCTGTAGGAAATTTGTGAACACCTTTATATGAGTGGAAACGTAAGTGCGCTTAGGAAAGAAAGACTGCTCTGCTTCTGTAAAACCATATTGGTTTTTGAGATGGAGTTATTTAGGTGGTCTACTTTTGCAGTGCCACCTAGCAATAAATTCTGATCGCTAATGGGTGATGTCAGTTGGGAACAGCAAGGTCATCTACCCCTAATGTGTGACTGAGATTGAATTAATGTCACCTGACATGATACAAAAGGCCTTTAATGAGCCAACATTGTGCGGCCGATTCTTCCCGCCCTTCGAAAACTACACTTTCTCAGTGGGAAACATTACTGATTTGTGTTTCCTTGTCACACACATTTCCATTAGAGAAAGTGTCACTTGTCAAGATAGTGTTTGCCTTATATCAATTAATGCCATAGTTTAATATTGATGAAAAAGTTAATTAACTTACCCCTATCGTAGTTGTGCGTTAGAAGTCACGACGGCAAGAGCAAGCTGGACCAGACTAGAAGGATTGGCCAGGTCCCATCTCACGAGGCTGAAATAGATTATTACCTGGTCAATTCCAACCTACACCATCACATAGGAATGTCAACATGCTCCAAAACAGTTATTACCAGCTTGCAACTTCTGAGCTTGTATTACTTTACTTCTATGATATATATTATATATTTTAGAATGCTAGCATATGGGTTGGAATATTTCCATGCCTATGTTGTCTGTCGATAAAACAGCAGTATGCAGGAATAATGACTAGATGGAACATAAGTGTATTTTCAAATTTTTAAACAATATGTCTTTTTTTAAATATTATTCTAATCAAAGGCAAATGAATGCCAACATTTGTCACTAGTTTAATAAGATTAATAATATTATATAAATTTTATTCCAGCTGAAGAGTCATTAGTTACAAAATTTTCAAATTCAATTTAGTGATGCAATACCTCAATTATATAATTTGACACAAATAACGCACGCAGATTTAATTTGTTTCGTGAAATTAGTTGTCTTACGTATAAAGTATTTGTTGACATGATTGTGACATTAGCAAAATGGATGCTGATTGCAGATGAGCATTTCAGTCTCAAAGTAATCCTTTCTATGAAAAGTCTTAATTTGCTCAGAATCATAAGCGCCCGAATGGATGTAATTAGCGAACTGAATACACTAGACCAGTGAAAGTTATAATTATATCGGATGTATTGAAACACCAAACAAACAAAATAAAACAAAAAATGACAGGCAGAAAGATTCAAACCGCATAGAAGATTTTTAAGTGTGAAACGTCTATTAATGCCCCATGTTGGTAGCGACAAATGAAACGGTTCTGCTTAGGCTGGGATGACAAGTGAAACGGTATTTACTTTGCTCCATGTTGAGCGTACAAATGAAACGTTTTGCTAGCCCCTAACTGTTGGGTGAGAAATGTAACTGTTTACATTTGCCTAAGCTATGTTGTTTTAATGGGCGCCAAGACCTCAACGCAATGTTGAAATCTAAATTTGTATTTAACAACGTCTAGCTCTGGCAGAACACATTCAAGACTCTATTCACTCAGATAGTGGTATGATTTGATCATTAACCCAACAAACAATTGTATCAGGAGAAGGAATTGGTCTATATCTAATGCTACCTACTGAAAGCAAAGATTGCATTGTAAAAGAAATGAATTTATTATATAAAACAAGTATAGCAAAATTAATAATAATAATAAGTTTAAAATTTAAATTGGAGCGTTGCGATTTTAATATTACCGATAGAAAATTACGTGAAAACGGAGTCTGATAAATTATTGATTTTACTCTTATTCCCAAGCTATGAGGTTACTGAAATATTGATTAGAAAACAAAGAGAAATGAGAGATTGCGTATTTCTGCGTCATTTGCGCTTACCACTGGAAATTGCCAAAGCATTTCCCTCGTACTGGATGATGCTGTGAGCTTCCCACAGTCTCCTGGACGTCATCATCTCGTCGATGTTTGATGATATTCTGGTAGATTAGATAATTCTATGGTCCGTACATCGAACCCAAACACTCGTGCAACCACACTGGTTAAGTTTTACTAAAGTTAGTCCTCCGATCCACGGAACATCGGAGCGACTCCCGCGTGCATCCGTACTCGTTAAGTTCTACCAGATAGTCCTCGTTTCACAGCGCGTCGAACGATATATGCACCCGTCGCATCCCCACTCCAGTCCAGACTTCCCGCTTACGTGGTCTCCACTGATTGGCTGAGCACGCCGCTACTTCCCCTCCTCTGGTTCATTACACACGGCGCGCGAGAGGGAGAAGTCGTTTTCCGTTCCATATATTCGCCTTTCTTGACGCTGCAACTCCGCTTGCGTAATACTTCCCGACAAGATTAAGCGTGTTCTTGAATTTCCAGTGACTCATGTCTCTCAAATACCCTAACTGACAAAACCGTAAAATTCCGTAATCAGATAATTTTCTATGATATTGTCGTTCGTAATAATCTGCTTGATAGCGTTTTCTAAGACATAGAAAACCTATCTGAATGCTAATAATTTTTATAAAATGCTCCGAAAATACCTTAATAATAATTATAATAAACTAATAATAATAATAAATTAACATGAAAAATTCTCTTGGCTGAACAATTTGCCGCGTAAATAAATATAGAATGGCTCCCTACTGACTTATGCCAGTTGCATAAAAACCCCTCGAAAAACATGTTACATATTCGCCTCGGATCATCGGATGATTTACCGTGACGACGGTCCATTATCCGATTATCCCAGACACGTTAATAATCCCCATCCAAAATACATATTACATAAATGAAATCACCCTAAATTACAGATATATACACTCATAATTTTTCTTCACGCACTTTGCGTCAAAGTTTGTTGTCACTATGGATTGCACTTTGCAACCAGTCCAATGTTTTACATATAGAATAGTGTTCCACGGATATTTCCGCCTCTCAAATTTCTCTATGTTGGAGAAATAGACATAATTAATGTGTGAGCACTATGTATTTATGATGTCATATCACACGCATTGAAGGTGTTCTGATATATTTATATCTCCAAAGAACTTCCTAATTTCACTGGAGGTCCCTTCCTTATGGTTAAATTTAATCTCACTTATCACTGAGCACACGATCACACTATTGTGGCAGCGCCTCGTGACCATAATACTTAATCTCTCTTTAAAGTAGATTAAATTAATATTGACTTCTGAAAAAAAACAGTAAATGTGCATTACATATAACACCAAATATTTCTGTACCGTAATCGCCCTGTCTTGTTAAGTTCCCGTAGACCATATTCTACTTAATACTAGTTCTCAACACAGACCATTTCTCCTCACCTTTGTACAAATTACCTTAAATTACACACTTACAAATCTTACATGGCGAGGCCGTAAACAGAAATCACGTGTGCTGATATGTATGAGTTTCATGAAGGACTGTCTCGCATTCTGATGGCCCATCTTTTGCCTCGTGGACGCCTTAAGCAAAAATACCATGTACAAGCGCTCACCCATCTCTAGGAGGCAAATGGGAATTCACCAGCGCTACCAAATTCTGGCCTTGGTGTATCGAGACATTTTAGTGCTCAAGAGCATCCGACAATCCCGTCATATTTCCCTGTACCTTAAAAACTCTCATTTACTTACATACTACCCCCCTGTGTGACTTCTGATACGCCTGCCTTGAAGACCAGATCTTCCACGCACCAGATACCACACTTACTCATTTGATAGGCTGGCTCGCCAGCTAAACACACTCACTTTATGACACATATTTTCGTAGACTATGTATATTATACGTCCCGTATAATCTGTTTCCCTTACTATCCTCCAGCACATATGCTGTTTTGCCAATACGTTTGGAAACTATAAATGTTACTGCGTCACCTGCTTCCAACCTTGCAAGTGGCTCCCTTAAATGAACGTCATCACGTAGCTCTACCTAGCATATTTCTCAGTATCTGTAACGATGCCCTGTTGCTACTGTCCACACATGCTAACCCTACCTTCCTATGGTGTCACACCTCTACTCGACACTCTATGACCTAAAAATGTCACTTCTGACTGACAGAATGACGACTTAGACAGCTTCAAAGTGAACCCTGCCTGATCTAACTTCTGAAAAACTATATCTAAATGACGTAGATGCTCCTCAAAACTGCGAGAACTAATTACCATATCATCTATGTAAATGGTTACAAACTCTCCTGTGTCATCCCCTAATGCGATGTTTAAAGCCCTAATTAAAGCTGCTGAACTACTCTTTAACCCATAAGGTGTTCTACAAAATTGATAAAGGTTATATTTATGACTAAAAGCTGTAAATGGTCTATCTTCGTACATAAGTGGCACTTGCCAAAAACTGGAACTCAAATCTACACAAGTGAAATACTTCTTCCCCTCAAATGTTTGCATTAATTCCTCTATTGACATAGATTTCAGCTGATCTGAACTAATTCTACTGTTAACCAAACGAGCGTCTAAACAAATACGAACAGTGCCGTCGGTCTTGGGTACCGTGATCAAAGAATTAACATATGGACTGTTAGAGTGCTCAATAATCCCATCTTCAAGCATCTGGTTAATTTGTGCCTCAACTGCACTCTGATAAGCGAAAGGTACAGGATATCTATGTCCTGTGAATACTGACCTATCAATAACGTTCAATGAATGGGTATAGCAATTGGCCATACCAATGCGATCCTCAAAAACTCTCCTATTACACAATAACACATCATAGAGCCGAACACACTGTTCCACCTCTATATTACCCTGAAATGCAGCATCACGTAACGAGTCCTCTAGACTTCCGTTCGTAATCACACTGCCCACAAAACATGGAGAACCCCGCTCTACGGCTGGCGATATCTCATTTAAAGTACAAATCACACCTACAATACTACTCCTCTGAATATGGTCATTGAACGCTACTTCTACTTCAGAATCTCCCCATTTAAATTTCAAACTCCCTACATCATAACATAAGTTACCAGACACTCTACTTAGCCACTCTGAACCCAAGATAACACTGAATACTAAATTTGGAATTACAAGGCAAATCTGCTTCTCTACATGATTATTAATTTTAATGTCTACTAAAACTTGCTTAGAAATTACTTTAGACCTCTTCCCAACAGCTGTGATAACAAAAGTGCTTTTAATTGGCATCTCCTCAAAATTTACTCCAGTTCCTTTTATTTTATCATAAAATGCACTACTTATGCAACTCTTCATACAACCACTATCAATTAAAACATCTGTGTACGCCTCGGACACGTTAAATTAAACTATGGGGCTCTTACTAACCACTTCCTGAATAATACCTTCATCATTTAGTTCATGTAATAATTCATTTCTTACATTTAGGTCATAGGGTTCCTGTATAATTGTATGGACAGGGCATGCTACAGACTGAGATTCTGACCTTACTTCGCAGCCTGGTTCGCGTTTAAAGAACCGCTACAGCTGGCCGTAGTACCACTAACTACTAAACTGGTCTGGTTGTTCTGGGCTGTGTTGTCATTGTTTGGCTGTATATTACTACCACTAGGCGGTCCTCTTCCTTGACCCCTATTCTGGTTGTAATTATTGTCATTATAATTTCTCCCTTGATTTCCCCTGAAATCATTGTTTCTCCCTTGATTTCCCCTGTAATCATTGTTCCTCCCTTGATTTCCCCTGAAATCATTGTTCCTCCCTTGATACTGATTACCATAGCCATTTCCTCTGTTCTGATTTAGCTGATTATTATTATTTCTATTTTGAGCGTTGGCCCCTTCGCCACCGTTCCCTTGAACTTCTTGATGCCTGGCTTCATTAGGTCTATTATTATTATTACCCTGGTTCCGATTGAAATTGTCCTCATAACCCCCTCTCCCTAGTGCATCAAATGTGCTTAACAAATTTTCTACTTGTGATATAGTCTTTACATTCTGGATACAAGCAGCCTCCTTGATCCTATAGGGAAAGTGCCTAAGTAGCAACCTCACCACATCACTTTCCTCCTTCAAGCCATCCAGATATTTTTACACACTAATACCTGCCCTAAAAAGTATTCGGTCATGGTGGAGCTTCCTTTAGGGTTATATTTACCACACACTACTCCCTCACGATGCTGCGACTGAATAACCTCATTCCAGAACTTTTCACAGAATTTCATTTTAAAATCATTCATATCAGTAAACTTGTCTCTGTAGACAGCAAACCAATTCCTCGTTTCCCCCACAAACACTTGTTCTAAAATTTCAACTACCTGGCACCACTCAATACTACCATTTTCCAACCTCTCCCCGAATTTATTTTCTATAGTGTTCATGAACTCCATTGGGCACCCCTGTCGATTGCTGAACTTACCCAGTTCTACCTCCCTGTGTGTGCTATTCACAAAAACTGGCCTATTCTGACTATTTTCTTGCCTGATCCTAGCTTTTAATTTTAACTCTAATTCTGCGATTTTCTCCTCAGCCTTCCTCTCAATACTGTTTACTGTTAATTTAATGTTTCCTTCTGATTCTTCTACTTTATCATATAGCTTTGCTTGTTTCTCCTCAATCTTGCTAATGCTCTCTTTATTACTCTCTCTTAAATCATTTACTTCTGCAACTATTTGTGAGTGGACTTTCTCAATTCTACCCCCCAGCTGTTCCTTAACCTCTTTAGTAGCTACCTGAATTTTGTCAATTTCTCCCCCCAATTGCTTTTTGACCTGCTGTGTTTCCAGTTGCACTAGTTCTTTTAAATTTTCAGCCTGTGTACTGATTCTAATTTCCGACTCCTCCTGTACTTTTCCTAATTTTTTGTCTACAACTGCAATGATCTCTTTAACCTTCTCTTCCATTACTCCTCTGATTTCTCCTCTAATCTGCTCCATTTTCACACTAATTTCCTTGTTGTTCTTATCTAATTTTGCATTATTCTGTTCTATTTTTTTATTTAAAGCTTCTGTACTTTCTTTATTTTCCCTACTGTTTTGTTCTAATTTGGCGTTTAAGGCATATGTACTTTCTTTATTTTCCCTACTGTTTTGTTCCAATTTGGCGTTTAAACTATCGCTCAATTCCCTATTACTCTCTTTATTTTCCCTACTGTTTTGTTCTAACTTTGCATTTAGGGCATCACTATAACTTTGTTCTGATACATAAACTCGAGAAGTAAAGTTTTTAATTCTGGTTGGCCGCCTACACTCCCTGTTTCAGTATCGGGATTTACCTCCGCTACCCCGGTACTACCATCACTCGACATACTGCTCGTATCATCACTCTCCCGTTGATGACCACTACGTAACCTCATCTGTCTTTCTTTCTCATCCCCCATAATGATATACACTGATACAGACAAATAACCCCCAAAATACAGGCACAGAAATATATACCCTTCTCCTTCCACAAATGTTATTAGGTTTTCAGCCCCAAGTTGTCGGCGACAAATGAAACGTATTTTAATGCCCCATGTTGGTAGCGACAAATGAAACGGTTCTGCTTAGGCTGGGATGACAAGTGAAACGGTATTTACTTTGCTCCATGTTGAGCGTACAAATGAAACGTTTTGCTAGCCCCTAACTGTTGGGTGAGGAATGTAACTGTTTACATTTGCCTAAGCTATGTTGTTTTAATGGGCGCCAAGACCTCAACGCAATGTTGAAATCTAAATTTGTATTTAACAACGTCTAGCTCTGGCAGAACACATTCAAGACTCTATTCACTTAGATCGTGGTATGATTTGATCATTAACCCAACAAACAATTGTATCAGGAGAAGGAATTGGTCTATATCTAATGCTACCTACTGAAAGCAAAGATTGCATTGTAAAAGAAATGAATTTATTATATAAAACAAGTATAGCAAAATTAATAATAATAATAAGTTTAAAATTTAAATTGGAGCGTTGCGATTTTAATATTACCGATAGAAAATTACGTGAAAACGGAGTCTGATAAATTATTGATTTTACTCTTATTCCCAAGCTATGAGGTTACTGAAATATTGATTAGAAAACAAGAGAAACGAGAGATTGCGTATTTCTGCGTCATTTGCGATTACCACTGGAAATTGCCAAAGCATTTCCCTCGTACTGGATGATGCTGTGAGCTTCCCACAGTCTCCTGGACGTCGTCATCTCGTCGATGTTTGATGATATTCTGGTAGATTAGATAATTCTATGGTCCGTACATCGAACCCAAACACTCGTGCAACCACACTGGTTAAGTTTTACTAAAGTTAGTCCTCCGATCCACGGAACATCGGAGCGACTCCCGCGTGCATCCGTACTCGTTAAGTTCTACCAGATAGTCCTCGTTTCACGGCGCGTCGAACGATATATGCACCCGTCGCATCCCCACTCCAGTCCAGACTTCCCGCTTACGTGGTCTCCACTGATTGGCTGAGCACGCCGCTACTTCCCCTCCTCTGGTTCATTACACACGGCGCGCGAGAGGGAGAAGTCGTTTTCCGTTCCATATATTCGCCTTTCTTGACGCTGCAACTCCGCTTGTGTAATACTTCCCGACAAGATTAAGGGTGTTCTTGAATTTCCAGTGACTCATGTCTCTCAAATACCCTAACTGACAAAACTCCGTAAAATTCCGTAATCAGATAATTTTCTATGATATTGTCGTTCGTAATAATCTGCTTGATAGCGTTTTCTAAGACATAGAAAACCTATCTGAATGCTAATAATTTTTATAAAATGCTCCGAAAATACCTTAATAATAATTATAATAAACTAATAATAATAATAAATTAACATGAAAAATTCTCTTGGCTGAACAATTTGCCGCGTAAATAAATATAGAATGGCTCCCTACTGACTTATGCCAGTTGCATAAAAACCCCTCGAAAAACACGTTACAAGTGGTTGAGTTATGTCGCCAAGAAGATATGTTCTCAGTTAATAGGAAGATTTTTACGTGGAAGAACATCCTACCTTGGAAATCACGATGAAGATGTGCACTCTACTTTCTATTCCCATCGTTGCCCAGGTCAACCATCTTTAAGATGAGCAATTTTTACCAGACTATCATGATCCAACATCTGGTATTCAAAGACTATTCCACGATTATTGCCAACCACCTATGAAAAGATAATCACACTTTCTCTGCGATTGTTTTGCTTGATCCACAGCCGGCCATATCCCATCCGCGCGGAGCTGCTCGTGCTATTTGATAGACAATACGGGCAGGAGGGGTACTAAAAGTGATTTTCAAGAGTTTTGTATTTTGGCTCTTGAAAATGAAGGGGGGTACTATAGGCGAGGGGGTCCTATAGTCGTGTAAATATGGTATATCCAATTCTCAGATAGAGAAAATTTTCTTAAGCCACAATAGCTACAGCAACATTCTGTCTTTGGTGTTCAATCTCTGGATAAAAGGGCTGGGCATCCACACCCCGAGTAACTTTGCTCAACACTTTTATCCCATCGGCTTTCAAAACGTGTTTTTCCGAGTGGAATATTAGCACTAACAAACACTTCACATATCTCTTATATTGTGGGGTTTGAAGCCATTTTTTCAGTGTTGCCTTAGTAAACTAGAGTTTAGTGCTTTTCAGTCGGTCAACACGAATGTACCCATTAGAGCTGGGTGTTTTTGTTTTGATTTTGACATTTTGAGATTAAGACATGTAAAGAGGATGGAGGAAAATAGAATACCAAGACAGATGCTGGAGGCGAATTGCAAGGGTAAGAGAGCAAGAGGAAGACCTAGAACAAGGTGGATTGATTCAGTGAAGAACAGCGTAAGAAAAAGAAATCTGGACTGGACAAGATCGTGGAAGAAGAATGGTGGAAGGAAAGAGGAAAGTGGAGAAGTCCCATAAATACCCTGACCCGGCAGGAGCTGGACAAGGGGAAATGATGATGATGATGATAAAAACAAGTGTCCTGACTGACTGACTTAATGACTCACTGACTCATCATCGCCCAGCCAAAACTATTCAAGTTAGAAACACGAAATTTTGGGGATATGTTCGTTGTAAGTCTAAAACGCCCACTAAGGAAGGATTTTTGGATATTCAGGTTCCAAAGGTGTGTTAAGGGGGTACACCTGAATTTCATTGAATAACAATATCTCCGGCTTGGTTTCATTGAGGGATGTGATACTCGGCATATAAACGCATCATCAAAAATAAGAAGACACATGTCTGAGGGTTTTTCAATGTGGTGTATATTATGAGGTGAAAGGGGTGGAAAGTGGGGGTTGAAGGATTCCTAACGGAGCGTATATCTCTTAAACGACATAGGCGAGGAGTTTGAAACTCAGCGGAAAAAAATCAGCTTAAAAAATAAGTAAATAAGTGTTTGACCGTTTTTTCATAAATCCAATTTAAGGGGCCCATGGGCAGGGGTGAAATTCTGGGGGAAAAATCAGGAAAAAAAGTGTCCTAATTGATTGACTGACAGTCTCACTCATCAAACTCAGGGGGGAAACACTGCTTAAAAATAAGTAAATAGGTGTTCGACAGTTTTTTTTCATAAACCCAATTTAAGGGGTTCATGGGGAGGGGTGAAATTCTGAAAAAAGGAAATTGAAAGAAAAAGTCCTGACTCACTCACCATCACCCAGCCTAAATTATTGTAGTTAGAAACATGATATTTTGGGGGATATGATCATTGTATGTCAAAATCGTCCACTAAGGGAGGATTTTCTGATATTCAGGTTCTAAAGGGGTCTGCATTTCATTGAATAACAATAACTCCCGATTGGTTTCATTTGGGGATGTCATACTCGGCATATAAACTTAAAAATAAGAAGACACGAGTCTGAGGGTTTTTCGATGTGGTGTATTTTATGAGGTGAAAGGGGTGAAAACTGGGGGATGAAGGATTCCTTACGGAGCGTGTATCTCTTAAACGCCATAGGCGATGAGTTTGAAACTCAGCGGAAAAAAATCAACTTAAAACTAAGTAAATAGTTGTTCGACCTTTATTTTTCATAAATCCAATTTAAGGGGCCCATGAATTTCTGGGGGGGGGGAGGGGAAACAGGAATGAAAGTGTCCTGATTGGCTGACTCACTCACTCTTCAAACTCAGGGAGAGAAAACTGCTTAAAATAAGTAAATAAGTGTTCGACAGTTTTTCTTCATAAATCAAATTTAAGGGATTCATGGGGAGGGGTGAAATTCTGGAAAAAAAAAAAAAAATGAAAGAAAATGTCCTGACGCACTCGCTCACTCATCATCGCCCAGCCAAAATTATTGAAGTTAGGAACATGACATTTTGGGGATATTGTCGTTGTATGTCAAAACCGTACTCTGGTACGGATATTCTGGTTCTAAAGGGGTGTTAAGGGGGTAGACCTGCATTTAATTGATTAATAATATCTCACGAGTTGTTTTATTTGGGGATGTGATATTCGGCATATAAATTAATCAATAAAAAATGAGCAGACATATGTCTAAGGGTTTATCGATATGGTGTACATTATGAGGTGAAAGGGGTGAAAATTGGGGGTTGAAGGATTCTTAACGGAGCGTGTATCTCTTTAAAGACATTAGCGAGAAGTTTGAAATTCAGCGGAAAAAAATTAGCTTAAAAAATAAGTAAATAGGTGTTCGACCGGTTTTCTTTCATAAATCCCATTTAAGGGGTTCATGGGGAGGTGTGAAATTTTCAAAAATAAATTAAAGAAAATGTCCGGACTGTCTCACTCACTCATCATCGCAACTACATTGCGTACTTCAGCGATGGCACTGGTACTTTCAACAGCTGAGTACTGTTCCTCAGTTTGGGTCAACAGCTCTCATGTTAAAAAGGTGGAATGAATGAGACAATGCGTATTATTAGTGGCACAATAAAATCTACCCCTCTTTTCTGGTTGCCTGTGCTTAGTCACATAGAACCGCCTAGAATTAGAAGACTGAACAACTTGGTCAGGGAATACAACAAGATATTGGCCAATCCAGAACTCCCCATTCATGAAGATGCTAGCACCAGATATAGCCGTCTCAAGTCAAGATCTCCACCTATTCAATCAGCACAGGAACTGGTTAGGAAGGTTTATGATCCAAAAGCTGATTGGCAAAATGAGTGGAGCAGCATAGCTCCAATGAAATAAAAGGCATTGTTCAACATTCAAAATCTGCGAGCTGGATTTGATTTGCCCCGCAAGACATGGGTAACTCTCAACAAAGTCCGCACTAACCACGGGAGATGCGGATCAATGATGTTTAAGTGGGGTATGCGATCTTTCCCAACCTGTGATTGTGGTGCAGTTAGACATACTATGAACCATATCGTCACTGAGTGTATTAGTAGGGCATTCACTGGATCAACACAGGACTTTGTAATAGCCTCTACTGAAGCCATAAGATGGCTAGGAAATTTAGACATTAATATTTGAACACCCTTTCCCTTGCATGATTG
Organism: Meconema thalassinum; assembly: GCA_946902985.2. Classification (NCBI taxonomy): domain Eukaryota; kingdom Metazoa; phylum Arthropoda; class Insecta; order Orthoptera; family Tettigoniidae; genus Meconema; species Meconema thalassinum. The sequence continues at coordinate 69,068 of OX336396.1, forward strand.
TTACAGTTGTAATGTGTTACCTATTGTATGTATGTATATTGTTTATGTTGTTTGTTTTGTGTTGTACCATACGCTAATAATAATAATCGCCCAGCCAAAATTATTGAAGTAAGAAACATGACATTCTGGTGATATGTTCATTGTATGTCGAAAACGTCCACTAAGGAAAGATTTTTTGGATATTCAGGTTCTAAAGGGGTGTTAAGGCGGTAAACGTGCATTTCATTGAATAACAATATCTCACGAGTGGTGTCGTTTGGGGATGTGATACTTGGCATATAAACTAATCATTAAAAATAAGCTGACACATGTGTTTTTCGATGTGGTGTATATTATGAGTGAAAGGGGTGAAAAGTGGGGGATGAAGGATTCCTAGCGGAGTGTGCATCTTTTATCGACATAGGCGAGGAGTTTGAAACTCAGAGGAAAACAATCAGCTTAATAATAAATAAATAAATATTTAAATAAATAGGTGTTGGACCGTTTTTTCATTAATCCAATTTAAGGGGCCCATTGGGAGGGGTCAAATTCTGGAAGAAAAACGTCCACTAAGGAAGGATTTTTGTATATTCACTCTCATCGATATGATATTTTGACATGTTTGATGTGTGTCGAAAACTTCTACCAAAGAGGGATTTTTGGATATTCAGGTTCTAAAGGGGCATTAACGGGTTTAAACCTGCATTTCATTGAATAACAATATGACACGACTATGACGCAAGCGAAGCCACGGTTACCTGCTAGTAGCGTATAAAAATCAATGTTACATGATAGTAGTGATGTACGCCCCCCATGCGTTCATATACCATTCATCTGACTGTGATGAAATTTGAGTGAGGTTTCCAGGGGAGGTTAGATAGATAGATAGATAGATATTTTATTAAATTAATTCCAAAGAGCCATAGGCTCGTACAGAGGAATTGTACAGTAATATGTGTGTTTACACACCAAGGAAGAAAATTCTGAAGGTAACACAAATTGATGAATAAGGACATAGGCCTATTATAAGGTTGATACCATATCTAAGATTGTTTAGACCAAGGTCCCTTAAAATGATAAGCACTTAGGATTTTTAATCCTATACATAACTTAACTTATTTGATGTATTAAGATGGTTTCTGGCTACAAAAGGGGTGAGGGTCTTAACAGGAAGCCTTAAATTCCACAGTAGACCAATTGCACAATCTTTTACACCGCAATGCAAGGTGTGAGAATGGCTTACTGATTCATCATGAGGTGCCATGTCCTAACATGGATGTCTCAGCACAGCCTAATTAATGCATAAGGACCGGGGCACCAGACAGAAAAACAATGAATATTGTTTATCCAAAGGCACTTCAGTATACGAAATTACAATTCAAACACTTCTTTCTTTCCTGAGCTGGCTGCGTGGCTCAGCGGTAACGATCTTGCCTGCTATGACCCAGATTGCAGGATCAAAATCCTGGCGCAGCCAATTGGCATTTGAGGATGCGCAAATGCGAGGGGGCCATGTCAGTTGATTTTCTGGCACTTTAAAGATCCCCTTCGGGCCCTGGGGTCTCTAAAAGCCGCAATTGTTAAAAGGGACGTAAAACCAGTAACTTTATTATTTATCTTCCTTTCTTTCTCTCTGTCTTTGATTGGCTTTGCAATGCATGCCGGGTATAGGTAGTTAAATATATTATCATTATTTCTTCCTGAACGCAGCACACTTTCATAATACTGTTTGGGGAAAATCATAATCCCGCACTCTTAACCTTTACACTGCTACGCCCGAGATATTTCGTGTGCGGTAGAATGTCACGTCCTTGCTGAACGCGAGATATCTCGTCGGCAACTTCATCTGAATAACATACTTTTAAAAACGTATTCAGCATGGAGGGGTTTGAAGTCCCTCACAATATTTGCAGTGAAAAGGTTAATTTAACATACTTTTTTCCACAATTTAATACTCAGATTAATTAGTAATATGATAGCTATTTTAACAATGTGAACTCGTGCTTATCCACCTGGCCAACCACACTAGCACTTTTCCTATGCCCAACTTCACTGAACATCAATTTATCCATTGCAATTAATAAACAGCTCACACGGTTATAGAACTGTTTCTGACTTTAATATGTCGATATTTAACTGTTCACTCATGTCGTAGTCAAATTCTCAGACCGAACGAGATATAGGTCTGGCCTACTCTACACCCCACGCGATACATCTCCACACGTCAGGTGTTGAACCAATATGCTAGCAATTTAGCATCAATTCCGCTTCCGTCATGTCTGTTCACGAACCTAAACGATGGTCATAACATATAGTATAACAAACAGGCTTCTCTGCATTTTCAATCTCACAGATTTTCAATCTCACAGATTTTATAGATTTTACTGTCTCAAGGTTGACATGCTAAGACAGATCCCAGTCCATCGGTCATGCAGATATGTCACTCCTCAAAGTACTCTCGTGATGTGCCGAAGTCTTGGGTTCAGTTCACAGCATACGGTCACAGTTTGTAATGTTTTGTGACCCTACATGACTCAAGCCGAGGGACCAACCAAAAACTTTGTCACAGCACAAGTACAAAATATACTAGTGAGATATCTGCGCAGAGCGTGACACCGTTTTGAATGTTAACCTTCAGCCAACAAAGTTATACATGTGACAGACTCTCCAGTACCATTTAAAAATTTGTTCAATTCCTGATGCTGAGAAATCTCATTATACATTATTTCATCGCATTCGAAAATATTCCAGAACAAATATCGGTAACACGGAAGTGAAATCTCAATCCTGGCATATCAATGGTTCAAGACCCGGAAGAAAGAAAAATTATTATTAACCTTGTAATTTATACCTGTCCAGAATTCATTGACAAAAACATGAGTGAATGCTACAAAAATTATGGGACAAATCAGTACCGTAATACAGTGAGCGAATTATTTAATACCAAATGGTGATTGCAATTCTTTGAGTGCATGTGTGACGTAGGAAGAGTGCAATTTAATGTGACCACGAGGTCAGGCCGGGGCAGTAAAATTATAAGCCACGAGCAGACAAATTTTGTTAAAACGAACAGCGACATTTATTTACATTCTTATCAGCATTGTGGGCTAATTGAAGTTGTGTAATTCAGCATCGTTAAACATGTGCGAATGTATGACTTCGGGACAGGGAAATGTGAGACTAAATGGAAATCATGCAACACTTGAGAATGGTCTATTGCAATGAGGTGCTAAACCAAACCTGGAGCAGACTACTGCATGGGTATTTAAGGACAGCAAATACACTGAAGAATGGTCTATTGCAATGAGGTGCTAAACCAAACCTGGAGCAGAATACTGAATGGGCGTTTAAGGACTGCAAATACACGATGCTCACTCACATCAGCTGACTAATTGTAGAGGAAGATTATAGAGAATTTGTAAAATGAAATATAATACGTAATACAATAAACATGACTTAAGTATATAATTGAACACTAAACGAATGTTTACGGTGTGCCCTAATTAACTTATACCATAAATAACAAATGGAGAAAAAATAACAATAAATTGAAAGAAACGAATAGGCCTATAAAACAAGTGTACTGTAATAATAATAATAATAATAATAATAATAATAATAATAATAATAATAATAATAATAATGAAAAAATGAAAATCCACAGCCTGCTTCCAGTCTCCGACCTGGTCAGGAATGGAATGAATGAAGCCCCCAACTAGCGACGAGGATATGAAGTGTGCCGGCTGCCGAAGCCTGCCGCACTCCTCTGGGGCAATGTTTAAATGAATGACAGATGAAATGAAATGATAGTGGAGAGTGTTGCTGGAATGAAATTGTGACAGGGAAAACCGGAGTACCCGGAGAAAAACCTGTCTGCCTCCGTTTTGTCCAGCACAGATCTCACATGGAGTGACCGGGATTTGAACCACGGACCCAGCGGTGAGAGGCCGGCGTGCTGCCGCCTAAGCCATGGAGGCTATAATAATAATAATAACAATAATAATAATAATAATAATAATAACTTAAGAATTATTTCACATGAAAATGAATTAATAAATGTTGCTTTTGAGCAACTGATGATTTCCAATTGATGGCTTAAGTAGTATGATCTCAAGAGTAAACATATGAACTAATGGCTGGTGTGTATGCTCCCAAACTAATGAAATTTATCTATCAACCCTCTAAATTTAGTGATAATTGTTTCCTAGTTTTACCTATATCCCATCCTTCGTGGTCATGATGTTTTTCGGATCTCGTCCCTCCTCTATCTCCAGCTACAACATCAATATTAGATAGGTCAACATCCCATAGCGTTGAATACCATTCCTAAGCATAGTGAGTAACAGCAAATCTTCAAAATACTGTTCGGAAATATGATAATTAATTCAACATAGTTTCTCCACAGATTAATACGGCACAATCCTCAAATTAATGTGACTGGTTGCGTGGCTCAGCGGTATCGATCTCGCTTGCTGGGCCCAAGTTTGCAGGTTCGTATCCTGGCGCAGTCAGCTGGCATTTGAGGGTGCGCAAATGCGAGGGAGCCGTGTCCCCTTCTGGGTAAAATTCCCCACCCCGGCGTCTCTAAAAGCCAGAGTGGGATGTAAATCAAATAACATTATTATATCAAATTAATGTGATTGCTAGCCAGTAGTGGATATCATATTTGCTTTCAAACCAGGAACAGGCCTCGGAAAGGACGGATGCAAACGACGAAGACCCTGATATGCTAATGGACTACGAGTTGGGACATTAAATATATAGACAATGACAGGAAAGGTGGAGGAGATTGTAGATGTGATGGATGTACTGGGCTTGGCAGAAACTAGATGGAAAGGAGAAGGTCGCAGAGAACTGAGGAAAGGGTACCGGTTGTACTGGAGTGGGAACAGTGAAGGAAGGAGCAGCGGAGTAGGAGTAGTTGTGAGAGATGGAACGAAGGCAGAGGTAAAGGGAATAAGTGACAGGATCATGAAGATCAGAGTAACTGTAAAGGGAAGAAGCCTGGAGATAGCCCGGGTATATGCCCCTCAAGTTGGATGTACAGCTCAAGAGAAGGAAGACTTTGAGGAGGAGCTACAACAGCAGTTGAATAGTCAGAGCATCATTGTCAAGGGAGATTTGAATGCACATGTAGGAAGTGAAAGGCAAGGATATGAAAATGTAGTGGGAGCAGAAGGAAGGAGCAGCAGGAATGAAGAAGGGAGAAAGTTGCTGGATTTTTGCAAGAGAAACGGTTTAGTGGTAGGCAACTCCTGGTTCTGGAAGAAAGAAAGCCACAAGGTAACGTGGTACAGCAGTGATTTAACAAAGAAATCTTTGGTAGATTACATGCTGTACGACTGGGAAATGAAGAGAAGTGTCAGAGATATAAAGAGATATTTCATTATACATTATTTCAACACATTCGATAATATTCCAGAACAAAATCTCGGGAACACGGAAGTGAAATCTTAATCCTGGCATATCAATGGTCAAGACCAGGAAGAAAGACAAATTATTATTAACCTTGTAATTCATATCTGTCGAGAATTTGTAGTCAAAAACTTGAGAGAATGCTACAAAATTATGGGACATATCAGTAATACAGTGAGTGATACTAGTGGAATTTACAGCAGTGATTGCCTTATTCTTTAGAGTGCTTGTGTGAGTGACATAGGGAGTGTGGAATTTAACGTGATGAGGTTAGACCAGTAAAATTATAAGCCACGTGCAGACGAATTTATTTAAAACGGCGACTTTTACACACATTCTTATAAGCATTGTGGGCTCATATAAGTTGTGTAAATCCGCATCATTAAAAAATTGTTGAAAACATGCCTGACAGTAAGACTTCAAGACTAAATAGAAATCGGGCAACACTTCAGAATGGTTTATTGTAATGAGGTGCTAAACCAAACCTGGAGCATGGGGTTTAGGGTACGCAAACTCAGGATGATCACAGCAGCTGCTACATATTTCACAATAGCTCAGATTTAAGTATGTATGATACTTTGCCTGTGCAGAAATATTGTACTTTATTCATGCAATAAGTGTGATAATAGGCTTGCTTATGTGCATAAACGATGAAGTGCAGGGAATCCCATTATGAAATTTAAGTAAATGTTATACGACATCAGCCTGTAAGCATTATGGATAAACTAGGGCAATAATTGAGATCCTGCATATAATAAGTGAAGATGTTAATGTGAATTAATGAATTACAGAATGTTGGCAGTATATTTTTGGGTTTACCATTATTTAGAATGGAATGGTACACCACTATAATCTAGCAAACAGGTGATTTATGACAGTGAAAGGAAAATAGATATTGTTTTTAGTCGAAATACGGATAAATGAGTTTTGTTTGCATTTTAAAGCAGATTGAGGTGGGTGATATAGGGTGTTTGTAAAATACAAATATAATATGTGAGCATAGGGACAAGGAAGACATAATAAAAGGATTAGGATGAGCTGATAAAATAAATAAGCTCTATCAATTTATAATTTAACACAATAATAACTATTAAATAATATACTACATAAAAATTGAACCTGATAATTATTTATTGATTGAGACGTCTTATAATACACAGCTGATAACAGTGAACACATCATGATAGTATAGTTCAATAATGTTACAAATAAATAAATAAATAAATAAATAAATAAAGCCTAGATAATCCCATAAGGGCAAAGGCCTCCTGCGGGCAGGGATGTGCTCTTGATTAAACTCGTTAGGCGAGCAAGTTAGCAAGTCCTAAGGAGTTATGAACAAGTTTTTACTCCACTTGCTACACTTCCCTGTAGTTCATTCACTTCACTACACTACATTTCACTTCGCTTTACATCCACTGCTAAATCAGACCACAATATTACAGTTATATTTTGAGCAAATCCTATAATGCCAGTATAATAGTATAACAAACAGCCTTCTCTGCATTTTCAATCTCACAGATTTTATAGTTTTACTGTCTCATGGTTGACCTGTTAAGACAGGTCCCAGTTCATCCGTCATGCAGATATGTCACTCCTCAAAGTACTCTCGTGATGTGCCGAAGTCTTGGGTTCAGTTCACAGCATACGGTCGGTCACAGTTTGTAATGTTTTGTGATCCTACATGACTCAAGCCAAGGGACCAACCAAAAACTTTGTCACAGCACAAGTACAAAATATACTAGTGAGATATCTGCGCAGAGCGTGACACCGTTTTGAATGTTAACCTTCAGCCAACAAAGTTATACATGTGACAGACTCTCCAGTACCATTTAAAAATTTGTTCAATTCCTGATGCTGAGAAATCTCATTATACATTATTTCATCGCATTCGAAAATATTCCAGAACAAATATCGGTAACACGGAAGTGAAATCTCAATCCTGGCATATCAATGGTTCAAGACCCGGAAGAAAGAAAAATTATTATTAACCTTGTAATTTATACCTGTCCAGAATTCATTGTCAAAAACATGAGTGAATGCTACAAAAATTATGGGACAAATCAGTACCGTAATACAGTAAACGAATTATTTAATACCAAATGGTGATTGCAATTCTTTGAGTATATGTGTGACGTAGGAAGAGTGCAATTTAATGTGACCACGAGGTCAGGCCGTCGCGGTAAATTTATAAGGCACAAGCAGACGAATTTTGTTAAAACGAACAGCGACTTTTATTTACATTCTTATCAGCATTGTGGGCTAATTGAAGTTGTGTAATTCAGCATCGTTAAACATGTGCGACTGTACGACTTCGAGACAGGGAAATGGATATCACGCAACACTTGAGAATGGTCTATTGCAATGAGGTGCTAAACCAAACCTGGAGCAGAATACTGCATGGGTGTTTAAGGACTGCAAATACACGATGCTCACATCAGCTGACTGCTGCTTTATGTTGCAACGGTGTTGGACTCTGCCATTGTTACCAAAAGTTGCTAACCTGCATCTCCTCCCTTAGAGCACATGACCTCGTCCGTCCCCTCCCCCAATCGTATGCAGTGGCGCCTGTTAGATGAGTAGTTGTGGGCAAGCGCTTGCGCAAGACGGTCGCAATGTTTTCGAAGCAGGAGCAGAGAACGTGGATAAAAATTCAGTGTGCTAGGGTCCGCACGGCTAGAGAGTACCACCAAGGACTGCGAGAGGCATGCGGTACAGATGAGTTACCTTACAGAAAGGTAGCACGATGGGTTGCAGCCTTTCGAGATGGGTGCGAACGTGTTGAGGACATGCCTCGATCTGGTCACCCACCAGTAAGTGATGAAAATGTACAGATGGTGTCCGCATTAGTGGAGGCGGATCGGAACGTAACGCTTTGTGAATTAGCGCAAGATACAAGACTGGCAAATTCGACTGTCCTCCACATTCTGAAGGACTGCCTGAAAATGACGAAAATTGCGTTAAAAATGGGTTCCGCATGACCCTACCGACATGCAGAAATGGCTGCGATATGACGCTTTTCGTACGCACTGGCAGCGTTATGAGCGCAAAGGAGAGGACTTCTTACCATTGATGAGACGAGGGCTAAATTTTATGAGCCTCAGTTGAAACGCCAACCGAATGAGTGGCGGCACCACGGATCACCCCGAAAACAAACAGTTCGAAGGGTAATGTTGATTCTAGCCTATGATTGGGATGGTGTGATTATAAAACATACAGTTCCCCCAGGGCAAACCGTTATTGCGGTGCACTATTGTTCGTTTCTGCAAGACCATCTCCTAGCAGCTCTGAGAAGGAAACGGCGACACCACATGGGGACGCCCATCGTTCTGCATGACATTGGTAGGGCACTCACAGCAGGAGTTGTCTGCATTGTTGAATCGCTGGAATCATCCCCCCCACTCTCCTGACTTAAGTCCCTGCGACTTTGATCTCATCCCAGAGATGAAAGAGCCACTGCGCGGGAACCACTACCCTGCAATTGAAGATGTTGTGCAGGTTGACGAGCGCTCTCTTCGCACCATTGGGCAGTGCCAACGGAATCCAATGGCTTCAGCATCACTGTACGCAGTGCTGGAGACTACATCGAAACTTGGAACCATGTAGGTGTGTTATTTATCAATTTATAACATAATTGCCAAAACTAAAAAAGCAACCTATGTCCTCACTGACTGACTGACTCATCATCGACCAGCCGAAACTATTGAAGTTAGAAACATGAAATTTTGGAGATATATATGTTCGTTGTATGTTGAAAATGTCTACTAAGGAAGAATATTCGGACATTCAGGTTCTTAAGGGGTGTTCAATAACAATATCTCACGAGTGGTTTCATTTGGGGATATGCTACTTGCCATAATATAATCATTAAAAAAAAGTAGGCACATGTCTAAGGGTTTTTTGATTTGGTGTATATTATGAAGTGAAAGGGGTGAAAAGCGGGGTTTGAAGGATTCCTAACAACATAGACGAGAAGTTTGTAACTCAGGAGAAAAGAATCAGTTTAAACAAGTAGTTCCGTGTAGAACTATACAGCCTATTTTCTTATATCCTACTTATGTTAACTGGCACTATCAACATACAAAATTTCAGTTTGATTGCTGTAATATTGAGAATCGACTAAATATTTCGGATGGTCGCCATGTTGGATTTTATATACGTAGGTCCTGTTACATGATGATCATTGTCTACATGTAGCATTCAAACTTCAATCGCATGATTAGGACACAAGAAGTAACAACAAGATTTTAAAATTTCGCACAGCTGCCATCTTGTGGTTATGGAAACAATTGAAATAAATTAGATGCCAGTGGATTAACATTCGTATAAGGATTTACTGTACCAAGTTTCACTGCACTCCGATGGTTAAATTGCGAGAAACGTCTATGTGAACACTTATATTTTGCGTCGCCACCATGTTGGATTTGTGATCACCAGGTTATTTAAAGTTCTATAGGTGAACTTAAGTTCATAGCCCCTATGAACATTAAAAAATTCAGTTTGATTGCTATAATGGATTCGTAGATATTCAGAGCCGTCTAAATATATCGGATGGTCGCCATGTTGGATTGTTAAATGTATAGGCCATAGAGCCATGTACCATTAAAGGAAAATTATTGCGTAGGTTCATTATTCAAACTTTTACTTCGATCGCATGATTACGACACACGAAATAAAAACTTAATTTTAAAATTCGCACAGTCGCCATCTTGAGGTTATGTAAACAATTGATCTAAATTAGATACCAGTGCATTACAATGTGTATAAAGATTTGCTGTACCAAGTTGTATTGCGTCTGGTTGGTTAATTCACGAGACACGTCTATTTAAATGTCGCAAATTCGCTTAGCCGCCATGTTGGGTTTGTAGCTACCAGGTTTTTAAACGTCACATAGATGAGCTTCTAGTAGTTCCCTTTATCACCGTAAAATATTCCAGGGTGATATCGGTAATAGTTTCGGAGATATTGAATGCTGGTGAAATATTTCTCACAGCCACCATGTTGGATAGGTGAGACGTAACAAAATTTGAAGGGCACGGTCGGGTTCGCCCGGAAAAGTGCAATGAACTTCCCGAGTTTCATTGAAATCAATCCTGCCGTTTAGAAGTTATTCGGGGAGACACACACACACGGACAAAAGGTGATCTCATAAGCCTATTTTAGGTAGATTTCATTAGAAAGCTAACTATTGCAATGGGTCCCATGTTTCGACTTCCGGAAAATTTCGACATATCTTCGCGTTTCACATCCCCCAGACCCCAAAACCACCGTCAGTTCAAAAGTTTATATATAATTTATGTATGTATATATATATATGTATATACAGGGTGATTCACCTAAAACTTGCACTGTAAATATTTCTGAAATGGAAGGTGATATTGATATGCGGTTTTAACCTAATGAAATTGTAACCAAGGGCTCGTATTTGTAGCTGATACACTGATAATTATAATTTTTAGAAAGTGGTTTTATTTACAACAATTACAATTTTTTAAATGGAACAATACCCACTGACATTAAAAAAATAAAAGTAGCACAAATTAGAATACCAATGGTGTTTTGTGCACGATTCTAGTGCAAGTAGTTTACGAGATATTGATAGTTATTCGAAAATTGTACGCACTAACAACCAAGTGCTTAGTGGCGAGGTTACGATGTTGTTATGTTTGTTGAGGTTGTGGTTTGTGTACACTGAGTGCACTGCGACTTTCCAGTCAGTTATTGTGTGATACTTCAAGTAGTAGGACGTGCTTGCAGGATGAGATTTACCATTGCAGAAAAAGCCGACATGCTCATGGTTTATGGCGAATGTAGGAAGAATGCTGTTCGTTCTTGTACCGTGTACGCGGAAACATATCCCATTAGACGTCAACCATCTCGGCAATTATTTGTGAACCTTTTCAATCAATTACGTGAAAGTGGTAGTATAACGCCTAGAAAACGTAACAGAGACAAGCAAGTGACTGGAGAAGAGGGAGAAATTAAGGTTCTGGCTGCTGTTGCAGTAGATCCACAAATTAGTTCCCGTGCAATTGCACATGGAAGCGGCATGAGTCAGGCAAGTGTACTACGCATTCTCCATCGTCATAAGTTCCATCCGTATCACATCTCTCTCCATCAAGTGCTGCATGGTAATGATTTTGAGAATCGTGTTAACTTTTGTGCATGGGCATTAAGACGTGATACTCCAGATTCGTCATGTATCTTGTTTACTGATGAAGCAACATTTTCTAATCATGGCCAAGTCAATCTTAGAAACATGCACTATTGGTCTGTTGAAAATCCCTGTTGGCTGCGTCAAGTAGAACGACAGCGTCCATGGAGTGTAAACGTCTGGTGTGGAATAGTGAACCATCACATCATAGGTCCCTTTTTCGTAGAAGGAACACTGAATTCGTGCAAGTACCTCAACCTCCTAACACACCATCTTCCACAGATGTTAGAAGACGTTCCGCTTCAGACTAGGAGGAACCTGTGGTATCAACATGATGGCTGTCCGGCCCATAGTGCACGAATTACTACAGATTATCTTCACGGATTGTATCCAAATCGTTGGATTGGACGAAGGGGACCTGTACTTTGGCCGGCCCTTTCACCAGATTTGACTCCTTTAGACTTTTTTTATGTGGGGGAAGCTAAAATACACTGTCTACAAGGACATACCAACTACACCAGATGATATGAAACGGCGTATTACTGCTGCCTGCGCTGAAATTTCCTCTGAAATGCTAGAACGTGTGCAGCAATCTTTACATAGCAGACTGGAAGCTTGTATTGAGGCTGGTGGTCGTCATTTTGAACACAAGTTTTGAGGGTACACTGTACTTGTCAGAAACCACAGAATTACTTCATTCACATTTGTTTTTCTTTAGTTTGTCCTAGGCATTGTCCCATTGTGTACAAATAACAATATCTCGTAAACTACTTGCACTAGAATCGTGCAAAAGACACCATTGGAATTCTAATGTGTTCTACTTCTATTTTTTTAATGTCAATGAGTATTGTTCCATTTAAAAAATTGTAATTGTTGTAAATAAAACCACTTTCTAAAAATTATAAAAATCAGTGTATCAGCTACAAATACGAGCCCTTGGTTACAATTTCATTAGGTTAAAACCGCATATCAATATCACCTTCCATTTCAGAAATATTTACAGTGCAAGTTTTAGGTGAATCACCCGGTATATATATATATGTATATATATGTATATGTATATGTATATGTATATGTATATGTATATGTATATGTATATGTATATGTATATGTATATCAGTTTCTTGTGGACACGATAACTGCCGTAATTTTGCACCAATCACTTTAAATTTTTTACTGAATATGTATACCTATAAAATCTCGGTCGAGTTCGTTACTGGGCTAAATCGGTCGAAGGGGGTGAAAATGGGGGGCTTTTTTCGAAAAGGTGAAATATTGCTATAACTCTCTTAATATGTGAAATATCGAATCCGTTCAACGTTCGTACTATGTGTCGGATAAAGCCCAAAAATTTATGTTTGAAGAGTTTTTTTATAGCACCAACCATTGACCAAAGGGGTGGGAAAAAGTGGGTTTTTCGGGAAACATTAATCATATCTCTCTTAATAGGCACAATATCAAAACCGTACAAAATGGACAATATTCCCCTAATAATTACCTAAAATTTTGTCTGAAAGAATTTTTGATATGACCCACCATTATGCCAAGGGATGAGAAAAATGATTTCGGAATTATAAGAAAATGCCAAGAGCTATCAGTGGTTGCTATTGTTGAGGGATGAGCCATCAGACGTTGCCAAGATAACGCACTTGCACGAGATCATATTCAGAATTCCATCTGACTAAGTGTGAAGCGGCTTCGGTGACGTAACTGGTAGCAAGCATGCTGAATGTCTATGCCCAAGGTCGCGAGTTCAAAGCAGGCCGAAGTCGTCGGATTTTCTAAGAGCGCTAAAAATCCCTCAGTATGCTTTCCTTTGGAGGGGAAGTTCCAACGTTCCTTGCGAGTTGCTGGTTGTGGTGGCATCTAGTAGCCAAGTTCACAGCTAGGTGTCATTGACGGTAGTACCTGGTAGCAACATTAGGAACTACTGCTTGAAATTGACCGTCTGCAGTCCTTACCTGAATTACAGACTAATACAGCCATCCCTAAGTACACGGGGTTACATGACCGCGTTGTCGCAGCCCCTGAACAGAGGAACCAGCCAACATCTCTGCGGGAGATATAATTTTGCGTGAAGAAGTAACAGACCGATACATAGTTACACATCAGTGTCGAAACCCCAAATGGACCCCAAATGACAAGAATGTTACCGTTCCCATAAGACAATAAAATGTTTAAAATAAGCATTAAATGACGAAAAACAACGTTAATTAAGCTCCAATTATAAAATACCTTCTCGCAATAAATGAGGTCTGATCCTTCTACGAAAACCTGCATATTCTGCCTATTTTCGCCTATCCCCAAGTTTGTCTGGTGAAATCTACCTCCACCTTCCGGCGTGCCGAGAGGACTTTTTTTTAAATTGAAAATAGGCTAAAATTAGTAATTAGGTGTTTGACCTTTTTTTTCACAAATTCAATTTAAGGGGCTCATGGGAAGGGGTGAAATTCTGGGAAAAGAACGTCCACTGAGGAAGGGTTTTTGGATATTCTCTCATCATCGCCCAGCCAGAACTATTGAAGTTAGACACATGAAATTTTGGGTATATGTTCGTTGTGTGTCGAAAACATTCACTAAGGAAGAATTTTTGGATATTCACGTCAGCAATGCATGCTGGGTATAGGTAGTTAAAAAATATTATCATTACTTCTTCCTGAACGCAGCACACTTTCATATTACTGTTTGGGAAAAATCATAATCCCACTATCTTAATTTAACACTGAACGCAGCACACTTTCATATTACTGTTTGGGAAAAATCATAATCCCGCTATCTTAATTTAACATACGTTTTTCCTCATTATAGTACACCACAATGCTCTGATCAAATAGTAATATGATAGCTATTTTAACAATGTGAACTCGTGGCTTATCCACCTGGCCAACTACACCAGCACTTTTCCTATGCCAAACTTCACTGAACATCAATTTATCCATTGCAATTAATAAACAGCTTACACGGTTCTAGAACTGTTTCTGACTTCAATATGCTGATATTTAACTGTCCACTCATGTCTTACTCAAATTTTCAGACCGAACGAGATATAGGTCTGGCCTACCCTACACCCCACGCGATACAAGGTAAAGAATAGTCAGTCCATCTCCACACGTCAGGTCTCGAACCAATATGCTAGCAATTTAGCATCACTTCCGCTTCCGTCTTGTCTGTTCTCGAACCTAAACGATGGTCAAACAGCCTTCTCTGCATTTTCAATCTCACAGATTTTATAGATTTTACTGTCTGAAGGTTGACATGCCAAGACTGGTCCCAGTTCATCGGTCATGCAGATATTTCACTCCTCAATGAACTCTCGTGATGTGCCGAAGTTTTGGGTTCAGTTCACAGCATACGGTCACAGTTTGTAATGTTTTGTGACCCTCAAGCCGAGAGATCAACCAAAAACTTTAGTCACAGCACAAGTACAAAATATACTAGTGAGATATCTGCGCAGCGCATGACACCGTTTTGAATTTTAACCTTCAGCCCACAAAGTTATACATGTGACAGACTCTCCAGTACCAATTAAAAATCTGTTCAATTCCTGATGCTGAGAAATCTCATTATACATTATTTCAACGCATTCGATAATAATCCAGAACAAATATAGGTAACACGGAAGTGAAATCTCAATCCTGGCATATCAATGGTTCAAGACCCGGAAGAAAGAAATATTATTATTAACCTTGTAATTTATACCTGTCCAGAATTCATTGTCAAAAACGTGAGTGTATGCTACAAAAATTACGGGACAAATCAGTACTGTAATACAGTAAACGAATTATTTAATACCAAATGGTGATTGCAATTCTTTGAGTGCATGTGTGACGTAGGAAGAGTGCAATTTAATGTGACCACGAGGTCAGGCCGGGGCGGTAAAGTTATAAGCCACGAGCAGACTAATTTTGTTCAAACGAACAGCGACATTTATTTATATTCTTATATGCATTGTGGGCTAATTTTAGTTGTGTAATTCAGCATGTGCGACTGTACGACATCGGGTCATGGAAATGTGAGACTAAATGGAAATTACGCAACACTTGAGAATGGTCTATTGCAATGAGGTGCTAAACCAAACCTGGGGCAGAGTACTGCATGGGTATTTAAGGACCGCAAATACAGGATGCTCACATCAGCTGACTAATTGTTGGTGCATTCTTGGAATACACGGTACCAGAGATTATAATTTTCAATGCTTTTGCATGTTCTTTCCTTCCTCTTTGTCAAACACCAACAGTGATCTTCTGTTTTCTCTTAGGGGTTCAGGTCGCTTATATTTTGTATGAGTCTGTTCCAGATATATATTCTATGACCTACCTAGCATCATATAGCAGCGAATATCTGAAGCTCCTCAATTCTTCCTGGTGCAAGAGGAATTCCTTCTCCATCTGGCTACCAGATTTTACTGCCATCGCCAGCTATTATCTCCATGAGCAAGAGAACTACGTCTATTTCTTTACTCACCATGCTGCGCTAGCATCATCTGTTGTCAACTCTTTGAAGACCAGCTCACCAAGAGAAGATCATTTTTTGTTGTAACATTGGCAATGCTTATATGTTCTCCTTTTGTCTCCTACCCCCCACTCTTTTTCCCTTCCTTGGACCCTCCGTGCTCCGTTGAGCAGGTCTCACTTCTCAGTCGGCAGTTGACTCGATCAGTTAAAGCTCCTCTCGAGCTAGCCTCCTCAAACCAAGAGGCACACACTCTTCTACGCCATGTTGGCAAGGTAGTTGTCATCCAGGGAAACTTCGCCTTCAACATGAAATCAAGATAAGTACCATTTTAAAAGTTTTAACCTCATCTTCATGGTTTTAACTTCCACGTGCTTTTAATGATATTTTTATAGACAGAGTGAAATTATTTACTTTGGGGCAAAAATCATTCTTCGTGGGATTTGCCATGTTGAGCTTTTGCTTGTATAAGCCAACTTTACTAAAAAAGAGCTTTCTTAAGCTGTTCAAATGAGAAATCCTCTCACTACGTGGGATATTACCTAATACCCGCTGTCTATAATTCATTAAGCTAGTTCCTCCGTTGGATTTTCTCAACCCCATTTTTCCACTAAGGTCGTTCTGGAACCTTCGAGATCTTGTACTCTATCTGCGAGTCTTGCCGTCAGGTATTTTTCACTCACTTGTGAAAATACTAGTTTAAATGAGGAATCTTCCTTAAATTACTGCAATAGCAAACTTTCTTCCCCCGTTGGAACATTCTATGGCGCATTTAATTGTAAATCACAACTTTTTCAAGAAATAGACTCTCACCTATATAGTGCAATCAGTTATTTCCATAATTGCAAAAACTTTCTTTCTCATAAACTTTAGTGTTTCTATAGTGAACTTTGCATCCATCTTTATAGACTACAGTGATAACCAGTGCTTACTCCACGTTTCTACCGCGTCGCGATCGTCCGTTTACATTAAATACGGCCATGAACATTGATCCTATATCCCAATGATCTTTCCTCAACCTTCTACTAACCACCAACATTAATTCTGTATAAATATAAGAAGTTGTAGGAACTTCTATCTTATTTTTCATGTTTTTATTATTGTTATTTTCGAAGTTGTCACTTTCTCTAGAACATTCTCTCAAGAATTTCTTAAGGTACACTCTTTGTACTCCAATTCACGTTCAAACTTTAATTGCTTCATTGTTTATTTGTTTAAATCTTATAAAGATTTTAGAAACATGTAAGGTTTCAAACCTCATAAATTGTCAATTGCCTGGAGCAACCATTTAATGTTAGGAGGTCTGCGACCCCATTTGTTAAACAATTTAAATGAACTATGTTTGTCAAAATTATATTACATGCTTGTTAATTTCCTCAAACTTCTTTGCATTGTTTAATAAATTAAATATTTGTTTTTGGATTCATCATTTCTCTGATACTACAGTTAGACAAGATCCTGGCTTTCCTAGCTCTTCCTAGGTTTATGCTCTCATTCATACTCAATAAAGCTTTTACTATCTGTCTGGCCAGACCATCACCCTTCCCTATAGTACTTTTATACATGCTTGGGAGGAAATACACTAAAGCCTTTCTCTGGCAAACCGCCCAAGTCTTAGCTGCGGTCCCCGTCAGCTTCGACCAAGCTCGTACCTACTTTAGGTATCAAAGAGTTAATTTTCAGTGGCAACTGCCTCTAAATGTATTGAAAGTCAAATTCATAACCTTTGTGGGACTCTCCTCCTATTTTTCTATCCTTTTTCTCCAATCCAAAACCTACTTCCTTTTCTTAATCATCTTCCCTTGGTGGGTGGGTTATTCCTCAGCCAATAAACTACCCAATTGTAGAGGAAGATCATAGGGAATTTGTAAAATCAAATATAATAAGCATGACTTAAGAAAATAATTGAACACTAAACGAATGTTTACGGTTTGCCATAATTAAATTATACCATAAATAACAAATGGGGAAAAAATAACAATACATTGAAAGAAACGAATAGGCCTATAACACAAGTGTACTGTAATAATAATAATAATAATAATAATAATAATAAGGGATACAAAGAACGAACTAGATATATTAAAATAACAGATGATCTAGAGGAAATAGTTCCCGAATTGAAACAAATAGCTGAACAAGTAGCCCCAATAAATCCAAGGAAGATGGTGGAACGATGAGTGTGATAATACAGTGGAAGATAGACATCAAGCCTGGTTACGGTATCAGAGTCAAAAAACAGATGAATCACACTTGGATCTCATAAAACAAAGGAAGATAACTCAAAAAATAATACGAGGGGTTAAACGGCTATACCAAAAGGATATACTTCTGATGATCGAAACAAATAGCGCGAAAACAAACTCAAGAGATTACTACAAAATTTTTAGCAAACAACTACAAAGATATGAACCTCCAAAATTAATGTTAAAAGACAAAAATGGCGAATTAGCTCATAGTAATAAAAGAAATACAGAAATTTTAGCAGAAACATTCAACAAGTTGCTAAATTGCGAAGATCCACCAGAACTGCTTCAAATAAATACAAACACCACTATTAAAACACCATCAGAAAACATAAATCCACCCACAATCCAAGAAGTCTACAAAGCGCTGAGAGAGCTCAAAAACTACAAAGCGAGTGGAGAAGATCAAACATTTGCAGAATTGTGGAAATATGCAGCAGAACCAGTAAAGATTTCATTACACCAATGCATAGTGAACATTTGGATCAAAGAAGAACTGCCAGACCATTGGACTACTGCTATAATACATCCATTACACAAGAAAGGAGAAAAATCAAATCCTGACAACTATCGAGGAATTTCCCTTTTGGATATCACATATAAAATCATGTCACGAATTCTATATAATCGTTGTAAAGATCAATTAGAACTGGAAATAGGGGAATATCAAGGTGGATTTCGGCCATGGCAAAGCTGCCCTGAACAGATAATCACCTTAAAATTAGTAATGGACTACTACAAACGTAGACAAAAACAGCAAGTCATACCCTTCGTAGACTTAAAAAAGCTTATGATTGTATACATAGATCTTCATTGCTGAAAATACTAAGGATTTTCGGACTTCATCCCAAATTAATAAAAATTATAAAACTAACTCTAACATACACCAAATCTAAAGTAAAATTCAGAGGAGAAATATCTGAACCGTTTACGATTAAAACAGGATTAAGACAAGGAGATGGTTTATCGCCTCTACTTTTCAATTGTGCTTTGGAATATGTAATGAGGGAATGGTACAGGGAAAATCCTAGGAACATAAGAATTGGAACCAAGAAAGATCAAATAGACTTAAATTGCTTGGGATTCGCAGATGACTTAGCGTTACTGGCTAATAATATTCAAGAAGCCAAAAATCAAATAATAAGCCTACAAAATATAGCACAAAAAATTGGACTTCAGATATCATTTGAAAAGACAGAGATAATGATAGCAAATCCACTTGTAATCAATCACATAACAGTAAATAACAAGAAAGTTAAAATAGTGAAGCAATTTAAATACTTAGGAGAAATTATAACTTACAACTTGGATGAGAAACCTGCATGGCAAGAAAGAACTAATAAAATGATAAATGCCCAAAAATTAACATAGTCTACATATAAAAGAAAATGTCTATCAATCGCAACAAAATTAAAACATTACAAGACGGTGGTTCAACCAGAGGTGACCTATGGAAGTGAAACTGTTTTTAAAGTTACTCAGAAAAACAGAATCGACAAAATTTTAAAAGTAGAAAGAAGAATAGCTAGAACATGCATAAATAAAAAATATCAGAAAGATGGACAGTGGCGGATAGTACCAAATGAAGTGATATACAGAGAACTGGAGCCCATCACTGATACTATTCGGAAGAAACGGCTTTCTTTCTTTGGTCACATCATGAGGACACCAGAAACCAGGTTATCTAGAAAAATTGTAGTGAAACTTTGGAATATGAAACAACAAGTAGGATGGATTAAGGAAATTAGAGAAGATATGAAAGAATTGGAAATAACCTTGGATGACTTGCAAAACAAAACAACAAAATTAAAAAAACTGAGAGATATAAAAATCAGATTTCAGGCTAAAATAGACAAACGTAATACAGTAAAAAGGGTATTTACAGATGAGGAACACCTGAGAAGATCAGAGCGAATGAAGAGCTACTGGGCGACTCAGAAAGGAAACTTACTGAAGAAGAGGACCAATAAATGATTGACTGAAGTGGTCCAATGAGGCCGTAAAAGCAGAATAATAATAATAATAATAATAACTTAAGAATTATTTCACATGAAAATGAATTAATAATTGTTGCTTTTGAGCAACTGATGATTTCCAATTGATGACTTAAGTAGTATGATCTCAAGAGTAAAAATATGAACTAATGGCTGGTGTGTATGCTCCCAAACTAATGAAATTTATCTACCAACCCTCTAAATTTAGTGATAATTGTTTCCTAGTTTTACCTATATCCCATCCTTCGTGGTCATGATGTTTTTCGGATCTCGTCCCTCCTCTATCTCCAGCTACAACATCAATATTAGATAGGTCAACATCCCATAGCGTTGAATACCATTCCTAAGCATAGTGATTAGCAAATCTTCAAAATACTGTTCGGAAAAATGATAATCCCCTACTCTTAATTCAACATAGTTTCTCCATAGATTAATACGGCACAACCCTCAAATTAATGAGACTGGTTGCGTGGCTCAGGGGTATCATTCTCGCTTGCTGGGCCCAAGGTTACAGGTTCGTATCCTGGCACAGTCAGCTGGCATTGAGGGTGCGCAAATGCGAGGGAGCCGTGACAGTAGATTTACTGGCACGTTAAAGATCCCCTTCTGGGTAAAATTCCAGCACCCCAGTGTCTCTAAAGGCCAGAGTAGTTAAAAGGGATGTAAATCCAATAACATTATTAAATCGAATTAATGTGGTCGCTAGAAATGGGAAGTTGTGCATGGTCAGAATTCTCTCATGACTTCTACACCTCGTGGTCACTAGTGCTTTACCTAAGCCAAAACTTCACTTATAATCAATAGTAACAATCACTCTTAGCGATTGCAAGTAATAAACAGCTCACATGGCTATGGAACTGCACTTCTGTTCACTCATGCCTTACTCAAATTCTGTCGAGATATAGGTCTGGCCTACTCTACACCCCACGCGATACAAGGTAAAGAACAGTCAGTCCAACTCCACAAGTCAGGTCTCTATCCAATATGCTAGCAATATGCAATATGCTAGCAATTTAGCAATTTAGCATCACTTTCACTTCCGTCTTGTTTGTTCTCGAACCTTAACGATGGTCATAAAATGTAGATTTTATAGATTTTACTGTCATAACATATAGTATAACAAACAGCCTTCTCTACATTTTCAATCTCACAGATTTTATAGATTTTACTGTCCAAAGGTTAACATGCCAAAACATGACAAAACAGGTCCCAGTTCCCCGGTCATGCAGATATGTCACTCCTGGCTGTACTCTCGTACTGTGCGAAACTCTTTGGTTCCATTCACAGCAAACGGTCATAGTTCGTAATGTTTTGTGACCGTACACAACTCAAGCTGAGGGCCCAACCAAGAACTTTGTCACAGCACGAGTACAAAATATACTAGAGAGATATCTACACAGCATGTGACACTTTTATGCATGTTAACCTTGAGCCAACAAAGACTAGCTGCAACACCATTTACAAATCTGTTCAATACCTGATGCAGAGAAATCTCATTATACATTATTTCAACACAATCGATAATATTCCAGAACTAAATCTCGGGACCACGGAAGTGAAATCTCAATCCTGGCATATCATTGGTCAAGACCCGGAAGAAAGACAAATTATTATTAATCTTGTAATTCGTATCTGTCGAGAATTTTTAGTCCAAAACGTGAGAGAATGCTACAAAATTATGGGACATATCAGTAATACAGTGAGTGATACTAGTGGAATTTACAGCAGTGATTGCCTTATTCTTTAGAGTGCATGTGAGACGTAGGGACAGTGCAATTTAACGTGACCACGAGGTTAGACAGTAAAATTATAAGCCACGTGCAGACGAATTTTGTTAAATCAGCGACTTTTATATTCATTCTTATAAGCATAGAGGGCTCATTTAAGTTGTGTAAATCCGCATCCTTAAAATATTGTTGAAAACATGCCTGACAGTTCGACTTCAAGACAAAATGGAATTCTGGCAACACTTCTGAACGGTCTATTGTAATGAGGTGCTAAACCAAACCTGGAGCATGGGATTTAGGGGACACAAACTCAGGATGATCACAGCAGCTGATGAAACGTAGATGCCTTATGTTGGTAAATTTTCCTTTCGAATCGTAATAATTCGAGAGTAATTCAGTATTTTAGGATATTTCACAATAGCTCAGATTTGAGTAGGTTTGATACTTTGCCTGTGCAGAATTATTGTACTTTATTCATGCAAGAAGTATGAGCATAAATGATGAAGTGCAGGGAATCCCATTATGAAATTTAAGTAATAGTACAGTATGCAACGAGCCTATAATGGCTATAATTAAGAGCGTATGCGAGTTTTATAATTTCCATACGAGTGTCTTAATTACCATTATAGGCGAGTTGCATGCGACTGTTTATGTTCGATGATAATTATAACTTTATTATATGTTTTAACATAAATATTCATAAATATCTGTTCAGTCACTAGAATTTTGTGATCAGGTGCTACGCTGGGTTGTATATCTCTGTTTTCCAAGCTCTCTGGCCGACTGACGCATGCGCTCTGTGTCCTTCAATGCCATTCTGTATTCAGTATTCAGTAAAACTGTCACCGAACTCATTTGAAAACAACGCGCTATGTAGAAATTGGGATTGGGGATATTAAGGTACAGTGCTATTTTTTGTCTCATATTCACCAGTTTATATATGCGAACATATGGACGGTGCACTTTCGGTAATTTATATAGACATGTTAGATTTTGAGCGCATGCGTGAAGGTATCTTATCTAATTGGCCACACAACTGTTTCTTGAGCTCTGATTGGTGGGAAAAACTGTTTCATAATGAAAAATAGTGTTAAAATGAGCCTCATTATGATACAGTTTTCTGACACATAATAGTCAGGGTCGAACATAAATGTTATTTTTGGGTTCACCATTATTTAGAATGGAATGGTACACCATTATAATCTAGCGAACAGGTGATTTATGAAGGAGAAAGGAAAATAGATAGAATAAATAATATACGACATAAAAATTGAACCTGATTATTATTTATTGATTGAGACGTCTTATAATACACTGCTGATAAAAGTGAACAAATTATGATAGTATAGTGCAATAGTGTTATAAGTAAATAAATAAATAAATATAGCCTAGATAATCCCATAAGGGCAAAGGCCTCCTGCGAGCAGGGACGTGCTCTTGTTTAAACTCGTTAGGCGAGCATGTCCTAAGGAGTTGTGTACAAGTTTTTACTCCACTTGCTACACTTCACTGTAGTTCACTTCACTACACTACATTTCACTTCGCTTTACATCCACTGCTAAATCGGACCACAATATTACAGTTATATTTTGAGCAAATCCTATAATTCCAGTGCTACCAGCATAATTCCATATATAAATATATTTAAATCGATCTAATTTAGGGAATAAGGATTGAATCTTACATTTTAGGGAAAGTAAGCTATTTAGTTCTTCATGGTACTATGCCTCTGATTCGGTCATAAATGAATCGTGATGAGAGCACAAACTAATAACGCAAGCTGAAACAAAATTCCAACCACCCTCTCAGTGCAGCGGGGCAGGCCATCTGGCTGCTGCGCATGCGTGCTACAGAACACTTTACTCGATTCTCCCCCTCATTACAGCTGGCACGCAGCCAACAAATGTAGCATCTCTTTCCTGATGTCGCGTTGGTCATTGCAGCAGCCTGAATCATGAGTTAATGTCCGTGTGGGCTGCTGCAATGACAGCCAAAATGTTGGGAAACAATCACAGATACACGACGCGGCTCAATCCTGTAAGCCTAGTAGTTAAACTAGACACCGGTTGCAAAAGCCTACGATCTAAACTTGTCTAGATATTTCAAATTAGTAAATGGTGACATTTCTCCCCATTATTTTAATATATAAGAATGGAACGAAAGAACTGTGATGAAACATACCTCCTGGGGGGCGGCGATGAGCAAGACACCCCCGATCCAGAATATTCGCACCATCAATAATAGCAGTAACTTCCGCCCACAAATGTCAGACAATAAGCCTGCTGGAAGTGCAGTCGGGCCCCAAGCGTCAGCAGCGACAGGACCGGTATCGTTGGCAGATCTATCAAAGGGTAAAACTAGTAAAATGTCAGACTTAAATTAAGTTTAGTTTAGGTTTAGTTTCGACTCCCTTATTATTTTATTTTGTTATCATAGTGTATTATGAGAAGTCAAAGAAGTGAAATATGGTCCTTACCCTCAACATGTAACATGGCTGAGCTTTAGGCATCTCACCCTGAACCTTCGGAGAATCTCACCCCCTCCAATGTGAGTCTGAACATAATTGCAAACTCGCAGAGAATCGTCTTCATTACTGCCAGGTAGGACCACTCACCTAGAAAGAGAAAAGGACATTTGTTACTGTGTGCTCTTTGAAGATAAAGCTTTTCTATAGCTTGGATGGCTTCACATAATAGGTTTAATTTCTCTAAAGATAATCCTTGCACATATACTAATCAGGGTGGCCTGTTGAGAAAGCAATTTTGTCTCTAGGTCTCTCATATTACCGAAGTCTGTCAGCAGAGTGAACCTAAAGCCAATAATAGTGGACCATGGATATCAACAACTTTATTAGCAGGATGTAAGAGAGTCAGAAAGTTTAACTTATTCCAGTTAAGGAGATGGTGTTTGTCGTCCTGTCTGTTACTCAATCACGCAAGAACCACTGGTCCGATTGAAATTAAATTTTTTATGGATGTAGCTGATTTACCAGAGTTACACATAGGCTACTTTTGATTTCGATATTTTGCACTATTTAAAAATGGCTACAATTTTAGTGACGTGGTTTCAAAATTTCATAATTCAATTTCAAATTTAAAAAAACGCTAAGAAATAGCAAACTTGTAATGGCATACACTAGCTTTAACATTTCATTTTCTATCCGAAAGGTCCTTATCACTTTTCGTGAATCTCCAACAGTTAGCAAGTAAAACCTAAATTTGTGCAATAAAACACGTCAAAACCGAGAGGTGCAGTCTATCTCTATATATATAAAAATGAAAATTTGCATGAAAATTTGCCTATTTTTTTCTGAATTTCTATGGAAATTTAAGTTATTTACGCGTTTTATGATGGATGAGCGCGAAAATATTTTTTTTGTCTGTTTGTTTGTCTGTGGACAAATTTGTTCCCTTATAACTCGAGAATGGCTGGGTGTATCAACCTAAAATTTGGTACAGATATCCATCAGAGGAACGACACTTATCATTGATGTAAGTAACTCTTCTCCGTACCTCTCATAAAAGGGGGCCTACCCCGTTAAAATACATGCTGAAATAGGCGTATAAGGACAAGCTCATTTTCAGCCCCTCAATGTGAGAGACAAAATTCGGAAACCGCATTTTAAGGCCCTAAAACCAACCATTTTTTAGATATTCCCAGAATACTAATTTCATTTAATAAACTAATGAACGAATGCAAGCCGGTAACCATGGAGAGGTCCATCTATTGCTGTAAGACGCAATGCAATTCCATTAATTACATTAGTGTGAAAGTTTGCAAACGGCTATAAGGTTATCACCGAACCAAATTAAGCTGTAAAATTCATCAGTACGTATAATGCGCCTAAGGGGGTTAAGGGGTACTTCAGAATTTTATCACGCGATTTATACCTGCGGGTGCGGTACGGCAGGTCTATTATATTCCTATCCCTATATATTATTATTAGTAGTAGCAGTAGTAGTATTATGGCATATAATGACGAGACAAAGCCCCTCGGTGCCAGAAATAAAACTCGGGGGCCCAAAAGGGTCCTCGAAAACTACATTATAAGGCTCTAAAACCAACAGTTTCTGAAATATTCCCAGGAAACTAATTTAATTTCATTTAACAAACTAATGAAGGAATGCAAATCGGTAACCATAACATTATCACAAGGGGTGGCATCGTACCCTGCAGACTTTCACAACTCTATAAAATTCCCACTTTGCTGCTCACATCAATATACTGTACTAGCTGCAGTACCCGTGCTTCGCTACGCGCAGAGTTGGGCAAAATACTCACAAAATGTATTTTCGATACAAAATACAAAATACTCACAAAAAAGTATTTTAGATACAAAATACAAAATACAGTTATAAAATTCCTGAAAATACAAAATACAAAATAGTATTTTAAAATACATTTCAAAATACAAAATACTTAGTAAAATATGCTTCTCTTCCATTCAAACTTTTCAAAATATTATTATTATTATTATTATTAATATTATTATTATTATTATTATTATTATTGTTATTATTATTATTATCGGTGATCAAGACGGGTGCGTGCATTAACGTGCAAGGCCAAAGGATTCAAATCCCACCGTCAGCCTCCATGAAATGGTACTTCCTGATGGGCCTTGGTCGCTGTTGCCCTGTTGTCATTTCGTTTCCCATCCAGCTCTGTGTTGAGGATGGCGTCAGGAGGATCATCCAGCCGTGAAAACCACTGCCACATAGAAATTTACCTCACTTTGTCCTCGAACCCACAACATGGGAAATATATACGGTATAGGAATTGTTATTATTCATTCACTCAATTTCCCTAATCGGCCAACTAGGGACCACGATAAGCCTCATCTTACATTCTGGCATTTGTTCACTTTTCGCTTGATCCACATTGTCTTCATGAGCTCACTGTGTTTAGCACGACGTTCTTCTGTCCATTTCGCACCAGTTGTCCGTTTTTTCGTCCCGGTAAGTCCCAAACGTCTTGATGGCTGCTCTATAAAGGTTTCGGTCTTGTGCATCTTCTGCTCGTATCCCCATTTCTTTCAGATCTTTCTGGACGTTAACATACCTTGGCATTGTCGTTTTTGGTTTTGAGTCGAATATACTGAAGATACGTTTCGTCAATCGGGAGTCGATCATCCGTCGTATATGACCGTAAAAGCAAACTCTGCGTTTTCGCATTGTATCTGTGATCTTCTCTATCCTCGAGTAAATTTCTTGCCTGGATTTTCTGATGTAGATGCCATTTTTGTAGTCCGGGCCAAGTATGATGTGTAGGATCTTTCTTTCTTTTTCTCTAACTTCGCGAGTAAATATTTCTCGGGTAGGATAAGGCATTCAGATGCATATAGCGGTACTGGTTTGATGACAGTGTTGTAGTGACGAATTTTTGTGTTCATAGAAAAGCACTTTTTGTTATATATGTTGCGGGTGGTTTGAAAAGCGACTTCCATTTTCTTGCTTCTTGCTTCTATGGCTTCCTTGTCAAGGCCATTTTGCTGGATCCATTCCCCAAGATATTTAAATTTATTAACACGGTTTATCGTTCCATATTTGGTGTTTAGTTGTGCTGTATCATCCTTGATATTATTATTATTATTATCGTATGACCTAAGCTACCTCGTGGAGATGCGGCCTCGATGACGTAGTTGGTAGCATGCTGAGCTTCTATGACCAAGATAGCGGGTTCAAATCCGGCCGAAGCCATCGGATTTTTAAGAGCATTAAAAATCCCTCAGTATGCCTTCCTTCGGAGTGGAAGTTAAGCCGGCGGTCCCATGTCATAGATTTATGGCATGTTAAAGAACCTTCCACTAATTACACCTGTGTGAAGCTAAATTGTATAGGTTACGAATGTAAACAACGCTCTTAGGTTTCTACGTTCGTTGCGGTGGCGTCTAGTAGCTAAGTTCTGAACTAGGCCTTGTAGTCGTTGACGGTGGCGTTTGGCGGCAAAAGTAGGAACTATCTGAAAAAATCGAAGTTGCAGTCCACATGAATTAAAAAACAGATACACACACTAATACAGCCATCACAATTTACACCGGTTATCAGACAGATTCTACACACACCCAAAGTACACGGGGCTACATGACCGCGTTGTCGCAGCCCCTAAACTTAAGAACCAACCAATCCTTATAATGGTATAATGATGAGCACCACACAATATTTTGAAACTATAACCCCACCCTCGCATTGGTCAATCTTGGCTATACAACTGCCACAGTTGATGCTAACAAAGATATTGGTAGTTTTGCAGCATGGTGATGCCCACATCTGCCCTTCCAGGACGGCTGAGATGGGATTCGAACACACCTCTTCTCAGTTTGGCCTTCGAGGCTGAGTTTATCCCGTTCCAGCCCTCAAACCAGAAATAAATTCCTTGCCAGAGTCGGCAATCGAGCCCGGGCCTCTGTGGTGACAGCCAAGAGTGCTAGCCACTACGCAACACGTCGAACTTATATATATATAGTGTATATGTGTACTGTTTAAACAGGATGAAACTATTGAGAAAACGCTATCATTCAAAGATTATCTAACAAAGACTGCCGACAACCGCAAGACGTAGAATGACATTTTGTGGAAGCTTTGTCGTTCCACTTAGGGTCCAACACCAATATTCTCTGTTGTTCAGCTGTTGACTTCGTATAATCTGTCACTGAATACTGTGCACCAGTTCGGATAAAGAGCTAGTTGTCGTTGCGATATTGTGTTCATGTCGCCCCGTGTACTTGGGCGTGTGTGGAATTTGTCTGATGAATTGTGTTATTGTGATGGCTATATTAGTGTGTGTAGCCTATTTGTATTTCAGATAAGGATTGGGAAGGAGGCGGCCATGCTCTTAATTTAGGTACCATCCCGGCATTTGCCTGAAGTAGAAGTGGGAAACCACTTGCAGGATAATTGAGTTGCCTCAGACCAGAATTATATTTCTTGACAGATTCGTGAATCGAAACCGACCTCAGGAGTGACAGCCAAGAATAATAGCCACTGCACCACGAAGTAGTCGGATAAATAGCTCTCGTGCCAAGATAATAGGTGTACAGCTTAATAACTAAGGCCCGGAAGATCATGCAAAATCATATTTTTGCATATTTATGCATATTTTGGTTATTTTGGCACAATGCATCATATTCTTCTCCTTTGCCTGTTTAAGTGCATATCTATGCTGGAGAATAGTGTATATTTTAATTTCCTATTGTTTTGAAGCGCTTTTTGTTACTTCATGTTCAGTCGTATATTTCTATTCGGACTCCAAGAGTTTCTTGGTTGGTTAGTCAAACCTGAACATTTCCTTGTTAATGATAAAGTTGCTTTCACCTCCCTTAAATCACCCCGAGTATTTGTATATTCTGATAACTAGTAGTCTGCATTGCCAGTAAGGAAAAACCGGATTCTCCAACAACTGAAATACCTTCGTTCCATTCATTTATCACCAGTTCACAATAGGGGTTCAGCTTATGAATGACCAGGGATTTCCACAAATATTACCTGGACCTATTATCTCAAATTCCTTAATTCCAACCTTCAGTGAAATACCAAGCTGCTTACTGTCAACCACAGCAAGCACGGAGGTATGACTCCAATAAAAGCTAACGTCGTTGTTAAGTTGCGAAATTTTTTGAAAACATTTGGGAATGAATTATATTCTACCGACGATAGTGTCCTTTATTGTAAAATTTGTGAAGGAAATGTAGGGAGTTTCTGGAAAGTTTTCTGTGGCTGAACATTTGGAACCCGCCAAACATAAGAGAAATGTCGTTAAAAAAGAAATAAAAAAAGAAAAACACACATCAATTCAGCCCTTGTCAGCAAGAAGAAATTTCAGGAGACTATCACAGGATAATACTGAAATTATTTCAATACAGTCCCTTTTGCAAGTTAATATCAATTATTTTTAGCCTACTTTTCACATTTTGCAAAAATGAGGAAAAAGTCTGTCTGTCTGTCTGTCTGTCTGTCCTTCTGTCTGTCTGACTGGCTGTGTGTGTCCCCCCCCTATCAACTCCTAAACGGCTGCAGCAATCGAAACAAAATTTGGTAGGAGTAAAGATCTATACCTGAATATCTTACGGCCATATTTTAAAATGATGTCAGTGCTACCAACTGCTAAAAAATCGCAATTGAAATTTGAGCTCCATGTTGGATATCTTGGAAAGTATGAATGGGAGCTATTTCAAAATTGGCACACGTACAGATCATAATATTTCAGTTTAATTTCCAGGAGGCCAAACATGGCAGTGTTGCCAAACTGATTATAAGCCTCCTGATAGGTCCAATTTTTAAATGCATATAACTTCTACACTATCAAGTGGAATTCAACCAAATTTCGTATGTTGTATGTGTACATAACCAGATATGACTGAGCGTATTCTTAAGACCTACCAGGGCTGCCAACTGTTAATAAATGCTCCTAATTTATTTTATCCAAATACCAATATATCAGAAAGTATGCAAGCCGACAGCTTTAAACTATGCACACATATAGTACCTGACATTCTATATTAATTTGGAGTAACTTATATACGTCAGTGCTACCAACATGATTCTAAGCCTGCTGACAGGTCCAACTTTAAATACATGTAACTTCCATACTATCATTTGGATTTCAACCAAATTTCGTATGTGCTATGTGTACCATAACAGATATGACTATGCGTATTCTAAGGAGCAACCAGGGCTGCCAACTGTTAATATGTGCTGTCCCTATTTTTGTTACCCTAATATCAATATATCAGAAAGTATGCAAGCCAATAGCTCTAAACGTTGCACACGTATAGTACCTGGCATTCTAGACGAATTTGGAGTAACTAATATACGTCAGTGCTGCCAACATGATTCTAAGCCTGCTGATAGGTCCAATTTTAAAATGCATGTAACTTCTATACTAACTAATGGATTTCATTCAAAATTGGCACAACAATAGATCATATTATTTCAGATTATTTCTGACCAATACATGCATGACATTGTTGCCAACATGATTTTACGCGCGCTGTTAGATCCAATGTTTAACTGCATGTAACGTCCATGCTATTCATTGGACTTCAACCAAATTTTGTATTTAGTACCTTAAGAGACGGAACTAAGAATATATTCAGTCATCAGGGCTGCCAACTGTAGTGCTCTATTAGGATACATTATGCCAGGTATACAGTATTTCGAACTAATTGGAAATTTCGATATTAGCAACTTAATTTCGTCATTATTCTAGATAGGTTCATATTCTGTAGAATAATCATTGGCATGAAAAGTAGGATGTATAGTTCTTCACGGAACTTCTTGTTTATTCTGAATTCACTATGTAAATATTGTAAAATTATTTTCATTTTTTTTAAATCAATGGGTATTTTAAATGTATACGAGTTATACTTAAAAATGAACATAATAAAATAATTATTGATGGTAAGACTGCTTGAGGATCCATAAAATAATATTTCCTACTATTTAGAACTGTTTCTTAGTTGAGATGTTTAAAAAAAAGGTGTATGCCCTAGTTATATGTCCGTCTGTTCATATTTTCTTTATAGCGCTGTCAGGCAAACAGTGAGGCATTTCATTCAGACTACTCTCTGATATCCTAAAATGGTGATGTAAGAAATCAGCACCACGGGACACTACAGTCAATTGACTCAACATGTTTAATTTGTACATTCCGTTATAAATTATCCTTTGTAAGTAATACCGTACCGGTATGCCACAAAAGAATAAAAAACATAATTAATGAACGAAGTTGGGTCATTTATAATTATTAACAACCAACCAACAACGGCAGCTGGTGCCCAGATGTCTGTGATCTCGGTAGACGTGGGTCGAACCTCACCGCCGGCCGTCCGTGAAATAGTTTTCCGTGGTTTCCCATTTTCAACTACAGACAAATGCTGCGACGGCACCTTCGAATGTGCCACGGCCGCTCCCTTCCAAATCCGTGCTTATTTTCATTCACCTTCATTCATATCATCTCTCATTAACTCCTCTCATGAGGTTGGCACCGGGTGAGTTAGCCGAGGTCGTTTCGGCATGACTGCTGGCAGTCGCTCACATCCGGGAGGCGAGGAGGTTCGAATACCCCGCCGGCAACCTTGAAGATGGTCTTCTGTGGTTTCCCATCTTCCTTCCAGGCAATTGCCGGGGTTGGTCCCTAACTATAGGCCACAGCCGCTACCTTCCAACTCAACTCCTCGTCCTTGTACATTCCCACTTTCCTCCCCAACGGTACTTGTAACTCACCCATTGGGTGTCCGTCTCGAAGTAGGTAGCTACAAAAACTGGCGAGCCGAACATGTCCTCGGACACTCCCGGCACTAAAAGCCATACGCTAAAAAAAATGAGGTTGGCGACAGGAATGACATCCGACTGTATAAACTATCCACCATAAGGACGCGAAAATATATATTATCTCATTTCCGTCCCAGTTGAAACAGGAATCATACGCATTATAGTTATTATTACCGTATTATTATGGTCATCTTATCACTACCGACAGCGGTCACCCGCTAACGCACAGCGCTAGGCAATGTGGCCATGCTCCATGTGGACTTGGTAGACGTGGGTTTGAACCCCACCGTCGGCCATCTTGGAAATGGTTTACCGAGGTTTCCCCACTTTCAATTCTAGGCAAATGTTGGGACGATCCTTCTGACAGGCCACGGCAGCTTCCTTCCACATCCTTGCCCAGCTTCATTCATCTAGATCTCTCATTAACTCCTCTCATGTTGGTGT
Source organism: Meconema thalassinum (assembly GCA_946902985.2). Lineage (NCBI taxonomy): Eukaryota > Metazoa > Arthropoda > Insecta > Orthoptera > Tettigoniidae > Meconema > Meconema thalassinum. Next base: position 101,750 of record OX336396.1, read on the forward strand.
CAGGAAGGGCATCCGGTCGTAAATACATCCGCCACATAGCGTTTCATCGCATCTCATCCCCGATCCCGTTAAATAGGTAAAAGTAAGGGGTAGACATACATCGTCATCCATCCTTATCGTAGAGGGTGTGGTGGAGCAGCGGTCAAGCTGTTGGCCTCTCACCACGGCGGAGTGGGTTCAATTCCCAGTCAATGCTTGTGAAATGCCATATTCAGTGATTCGGATTCCATGTAAAAAGGAGGTCCCGTGGCTCATGATCTCGAGATTAACGGTCACGTAAAACTACAATCTTCCTTCTTCCTTCCATCCTTAACGTATGCAACTACTGTATTCAAGACAAATACAGAGATCCAAGTTTCTTTTTCTGGCACTGACAGGGCATCTGCTCAATCCTAGACCATAATAAATACAGCCATGCATACTACTACAAAAATCACACAAACACAGGTTATCAGACATATTTAACACACACCCAAATACATCGGGCTGATGATCAAGATTTATTAACAACAACCATCATATTTATTTTCGTCTGGCTCGTGGTGCAGTGGCTAGCAAACCTGCGAAGAGCGGAAGTGGTTTTCCTCTTATACTTCAGGAAAATGCCGGGATGGTTCCTAACTTAAGGCCACTGCCGTCTCCTTCCCCAAATTAAATATAAACCCACTACGGTACTACTACAACATTGACCCACAATAACACGGTTATGAATGATATATATATATATACATACACACATAAGTACACGGGACAACATGATCACGATGTGATACAAGCTCGTCAAATGAAAGAACAGCAACTTATTTGTCAATTCAAAGTTTTATACAACTCTTACACTACTCTTACGGGAGACAATTGCCGCATTTTGTACAGCCCTTATGTGAGCACTTCCAGGAATTTTCGAACAATACTAGTTAACAGGTTCAGACAACCTCATGCGTTTGGGAATTTCATACTACGTAGCTTGAGGCTACTGCTTGTGGAAAGGTTTCCAAGATCAAACACACTGATAACAGAACATCGGGAGACATCCTTCGGAGATTTTGTTCTAAATGCATCCTAAATAAATAGCATTGCACATGGTCTTACTAGGTCGCTTTATTGCTGGAAGAGTTGTATTGATCTAAAACTTAATGTCTACCAATTGACTTAAATTATTAAAAGCGAAAATAATGGAAGATAAAACTGAAAATTACCTAATGCAGTGATTGTATTTTGATTGTATTTTATGTATTTTGAAAATACAAAATACTCATGAAAAGTATTTTCGATACAGATACAAAATACATGTTCAAAAATGTATTTTCGATACAAAATACAAAATACAAAAGTATCGAAAATACGTATTTTAAATACATGTATTTTCGATACTGCCCAACTCTGGCTACGCGTCATAATTAAATTAAAATGTGAAGGTGACAGTGTTAAAACAGGGGATAGGCGAGGTGCTGCGCAGAGGGAGATTAAGGATTTTGTCCAACTACACCGCTCGGCGTTGACCGTGTTTTATAGCACAAATTTAGGTTTTACTCGCTAACCGTTGGAGATACCTTTTGGATAGAAAATGTAATTTTAAACCTCGTATATCCCATCGAAAGTTTGCTATTTCTTAACGTTCTCTTTTTATTTGAAATGGAAATATGAAAGTTTTAAACCAAAGGGTGTAGAGACATCACTAAAATGGTCGCCATCTTTAAATAGGGCAAAATATCGAAATAGGTAAATCAGCTACTTCCATGAAAAATTCATGTAATTCGGACCAGTGGTACTTGCGTGATTGAGCAATACAAAGACACACACCATCTCATTTATTGCCTCGCTTCGCTCGCTTCATAGTCGTGTCATATTGTTATTCAATGAAATTCAGGCTTAACCCCGTTACCACCACTTTAGAACCTGAATATCCAAAAATCCCTCCTAAGTAGACTTTTTCGACACACAACAAACATCATCATCATCATTTCCCCTTATCCAGCACCTGCCGGGTCGGGGTATTTATGGCACTTCTCCACTTTCCTCTCTCCTTCCACCATTCTTCTTCCACGATCTTGTCCCAGTCCAGATTTCTTTTTCTTACGCTGTTCTTCACTGAATCAATCCACCTTGTTCTAGGTCTTCCTCTTGCTCTCTTACCCTTGCACTTCGCCTCCAGCATCTGTCTTGGTATTCTATTTTCCTCCATCCTCTTTACATGTCCAAACCACCTTAGTTTATTCTTCTCAATTCTCTCATTTAGTTTTTCCATCCCAACATCCTTCCTAACATCTTCCTTGTCTTTCCTATCATACTTCTTAGGAATTTCATTTCACTGGCTTGGATTCTACTCAAGTCTCAGCTGCATAAGTTAATATGGGAACATAGTACACTTTATACATTACCCCCTTGCTTTTCCTTGGTACTTCCTTATCCCAAACAAGTTTTCTTACACTTTGATAGAATGCATTGCTCTGCTGTACCCTCCTGCCAATCTCCATGTCCAACCTACCAGTTTGCATCAATTCACTTCCTAGGTATTTGAATGTGTCCACAATTTCCAAACTCTGACTTCCAATTTTCACAGTTCCCTTTCCTTGTCTTTCCCCTCTTGTCATCACCATGGTCTTGCTTTTCTCTAAACTGATTTTCAGGCCGTACTTCTGAATATTTTCGTTCAGTGCATCTAGTTGTTTTTGCACTTCTTCGGTGTTCCTTCCCCAGACCACAATATCATCTGCAAATAACAGTAACTTCATTTCTTTATGTCCATATGCTTCCTTTGTTTCCTTTACAATTTCATCCATCACCATTTTGAACAAGAGAGGTGACAGCACACTCCCCTGTCTTAGTCCAGTCTTGTTCCTAAACCAATCTGTCTTTCCAACTGGGGTCAGTACCCTGCTAACACAGTTGTTGTACATTGCTTGCACCATTTCCAACATTTCTCTTCCTAGTCTCTTCTTAACCATGGTTTCCCATACCTTCTCTCTGGGGACACTATCATATGCCTTTTCTAGATCTATGAAAGTCATGATCAAATCCTCTCCATTTTCCCAGTTCTTTTCCATCACCTGCCTCAAGCTAAAGATTGGGTCCACTGTGGATCTTCCACTCCTGAAGCCATACTGTTTCTCTTGCAACTCTCCTTCCACCTTTCTTCTCATTCTTCTTTCTAATATCCTTTCCAGTATTTTTACTATCTGTGATAAGAGGGTGATCCCTCTATAGTTATCACACGCCTTCTTGTCCCCCTTCTTAAACACTGGTGTTATTAGCCCTTTCTCCCAGTCTTCTGGTACACATTTCCATTTCCACACACACTTTAGCAGTCGATACAACCATTGCATACCAACAGGTCCAGCAGCCTTTATTATTTCTACACTGATTTCATCCACCCCTGTTGCTTTTCCCATCTTCATTTTCTGTACTGCTAATTCCACCTCCAGCATTGTTATATCTTCTTCTGTTATAGAGTCATCAGGTTGTGTCACTTCCATCTCACCAGTACAATTGCTCACATTCAATAGCTTATCGAAATACTCCTTCCATCGTCCCTTTATCTCTTCTGGGTGTGTTAACAACTCCCCATCTTCCTTTTTCACCAACTTTGCGGTAACTCTTTCTTTCCTCTTACTTCTTAGAAGCCCATACAGCATCCTTTACTGCCACTTACATCTGTTTCCATTCTTCGTGTAATTTCTTCCCAACTTTTCTTCTTTTCTTCTCCTACCACTTTCTTACACCTCCGTTTGCTGTCGTGATACTTCCTTTTGCTTTCTTCTGTTTGATCTCAGTTCCATTCTTTCCATGCAGACTTCTTTTCTTTCACTGCTTCCCTCACTTCCTCATTCCACCACGGTGTCTCCTTCTCTTTCACTCTTGTTGACGTCCTACCACAAGCACTCTCTGCTGCACCAACAAATGCCTTTTTAAAGTGGGACCATTCCTCTTCTATGTTTTTCACTTCAGTAACTGGGATTTGTTGCTTCAATCTCTCCTGAAAATCTTCCTGTAGAGTTTTGTCTTTCAATTTCCATACTTTTATTTTACTTTCTCTGATCTCCTTTAGGTTTTCCAATTTTTCCCATCTACATTTTGCCACCACAGCTCTATGGTCCCCATCAAATGCTTCTCCTGGTAAAGCTGTCACATCTATCAGCTTTCTGCGATTAGTCCTTTCCACCAGAAAGTAGTCAATTACTGATTTTGTTCTTCTATCGCACCAACCATATCTCGTAATTTTCCTGCTGTTTTTCTTCCGAAACCATGAATTACCCACTATCAGTCCATTCCTTTCACAAAAGTTTACAAGTTCCTCTCGTTCCTGGTTCTTTTTCCCATATCCATATGGTCCATTGACTTCTTCCTTTCCCTGTCTCTCGTTTCCGACTTGTGCATTCATATCTCCCATGATCACCACTTCTGCATTTGAAATTACTCTTTCTACGTCCTCCAGGAATACTTCAATATCTTCTTCTCTGTTTCCAGTCTGTGGTGCATACACTTGTATGAAGTCCATCACGTCATTTTTTATCTTCATTCTAATTTTCATTATTCTGTCACTCACACACTCGACCACTTCAACATACTCCTCCAGTTGTTTCGAGGTTATCAGTCCCACACCATTTTTTGCCTCTTGGCCTCCAGTATAATGTATATCCTTTCCTCAATTTCTTCCTTCCTTTACCTTTCCATTTCACTTCACTCAGCCCCATCAATCGAACATTCTCCCTCTCCATGAAGTCTACCACCTCCTCCACCTTGCCTGTCAGGGTCATGACATTCATGATTCCCACTTTCATTTCGGTTTCTGGTCGCCCATTTCTCACAGTTCCCCCAGTACCAAAAGAACTGTGCGTCGCCTGCAGGGTACGCCCTAACCTTCTCCAAATCATTTGAAGTGCCATTTCCATTTTAGGCTATTATTACGATGGGGTCGCCACTCCCAAAGACATTTTATGAAGCTACTGCCAGCTATTATACAGGCCGCCCCTAACATGGGAAACAGACGCCCTTGCAGCCGCCCCTAACCTGGGAAACAGACGCTGCCGATTGATGCTGTACTCATACTATTCCCTGAGTACAGTGAAACCCCTCAAATCCGAACTAATTGGGGCTGTAGTCAGTTCGGATTTCAATTTGTTCGGCTTAGCCAAAAAAATATCCATAGCCGATAGCAGGTTGTGAGGATGCTGGAGAAGGTTGTCTAGAGTAGTGGACGACAGTTGATGTCAATGAAGAATGCGCCGAACATGAAATAGTGAGTCAACATGACAGCAATGTAGCTAGTGACAGTGAGGAAGAAGAAACTTGGACAGACAATGTGACTTATACTGAGGCTGCATCTGCTCTGGACATCGCATAGCGCTCGTAGAACAACACGAATCAGCCACGCCAAACGATGTTATGTCCATGCGTGTTTGCCTCTGCGGGAAGGTTTTCGTCACTTCGACAATTGAAGATAACTGATTTCAAGTGAAAGATTAAGTGATATTTTGAGTGTTGCTATTGTTATTTCATTGTTCTTGCAAAGTGATTAACCTAAGAAATTACAATAACCAACTTTTCCGATTTTCAATACAGGATGAGATAAGTATGCAGGCACAGTTACACTCTGTTACGTATGCTAACTCTACTTCTTTGTTAATTTTTCAACTAATTTTTGAAAAATAAGGTTATAATGTAGAATATGTAATTGTTTTATAACTAAATAAATACGTTTCTCTGTTTTCCGTGTGTTTTTCAGACTTAAAATTGTCAAAGAAAACTCGTTCGGATTACCCGGAATTTCGGATTTCTGGGGTTCGGATTTGAGGGGTTTCACTGTACTGGGTTGCCTCTTCCGCAATCTCCACCGTTCCGAAGTCCATCTTCTCCGCTGCAGATTCCGTTGAGGTCTTCGCACGTAACCCTGTGCACGGGGCCTATGTTATACCCCATAGGACTGGGTCCTCACCAGAACTTAGCCGGTATTGTAGTTCCATGGTATATTACAGCACCGTTGCCCACCCCCGCGACGTGGAAGCGCCTGGCAAGAATTATCCATGTAGCCAATTATAATTGCCTCACGGACTGGGAGCTGTCTAAATCCAGCCTCCATATCCCCAAAATATCATTCTTCTAACTTTAATAGTTTGGGTTGGTCGATGAGAGTGAACATCCAAAAATCCTTCCTTAGTGGACGTTTTTCTTCCAGAATTTCACCCCTCCCCATAGGCCCCTTAAATCGGATTTATGAAAAATCGGTCAAACACATGTTTACTTATTTTTATGCTGATTTCTTTCCGCTGAGTTTCAAACTCCTCGCCTATGTCGTTTAAGAGATACACGCTCCGTTAAGAATCTTTCAACCCCCACTTTTCATCCCTTTCACCTCATAATATACACTACATCGATAAACTCTTAGACATATGTCTGATTATTTTTAATGATTATTTTGTATACCGAATATTACATCCCCAAAGAAACAACTCATGAGATATCGTTATTCAATGAAATGCATGTTTACCCCCTTAACATCTCTTTAAAACCTGAATAAACAAAAATCATTCCCTAGTTGACGTTTTCGACATACAGCGAACATATTCCCAAAATTTCATTTTTCCAACTTTAATAGTTTTTGCTGGGCGTGATGAGTGAGTGAGTCAGACAGGACATTTTCTTTCAATTATTTTTACCACAATTTCACCCCTCCCCATGGGCCCCTTAAATTGGATTGAAGAAAAAACGCTTGAACACCTATTAACTTATTTTTTAAGCTGTCTTTTTCCCCTGAGTTTGATGAGTGAGTGAGTTAGTCAGTCAGTTAGGACATTTTCACTCCTTTCTTCCCCCAGAATTTCACCCCTCCCCTTGGGCCCCTTAAACTGGATTTATGAAAAAAAGGTCGAACACCTATTTATTTATTATTAAGCTGATTGTTTTCATCTGAGTTTCAAACTCCTCGCCTATGTCGTTTAAGAGATGCACGCTCCGTTAGGAATCCTTCAACCCCTAATTTTCACCCCTATCACTCATAATATACACCACATCGAAAAACCATTAGACATGTGTCAGCTTATTTTTAATGATTAGTTTATATGCCAAGTATCACATTCCCAAATGAAACCACTCGTGAGATAGTTATTCAATGAATTGCACGTTTACCCCCTTAACACCCCTTTAGAACCTGAATATCCAAAAATCTTTCCTTAGTGGACGTTTTCGACATACAACGAACATATCCACAAAATTTCTTGTTTCTAACTTCAATAATTTTGGCGGGGCGATGATGAGTGAGTGAGTCAGTCAGGACATTTTCTTTCATTTACTTTTGAGAATTCACCCCTCCCCATGAACCCCTTAAATGGGATTTATGAAAAAAAAAATACGGTCGAACACCTATTTACTTATTTTTTAAGCTGATTTTTTCCCGCTGAATTTCAAACTTCTCGCTAATGTCGTTTAAGAGATACACGCTCCGTTAAGAATCCATCAACCCCCATTTTTCACCCCTTTCACCTCATAATATACACCATATTGATAAACCCTTAGACATATGTCTGATATTTTTATTGATTAATTTATATGCCGAGTATCACATCCCCTAACGAAACAACTCGTGAGATATTGTTAATCAATGAAATGCAAGTTTAACCCCCTTAACACCCCTTCAGAACATGAATATCCAAAAATCCAACCTTAGTGGATGTTTTCGACATACAACGAACATATCCCCAAAATTTCAAGTTTCTAACTGCAGTAGGTTTGGCTGGGGGATGATGAGTGTATATCCAAAAATCTTTCCTTAGTGGACTTCTTTCCCCAGAATTTCACCTCTCCCCATGGGCCCCTTAAATTGGATTTATGAAAAAATGATTGACCACCTATTTTCTTATTTTTCAAGCTGATCTTTCCCCCTGAGTTTCATACTTTATGCCTCGGTCTTTTAAGAGATACTTGCTCTGTTAGGAATCCTTCAACCCTCACTTTTCACACATACACCTCATAATATACACTACATCGAAAAACCCTCAGACATGTGTCTTCCTATTCTTAATGATGAGTTTATATGCCGAGTATCGCATCCCCCAAGGAAACCAATCGGGAGATATTGTTATTCAATTAAATGCAGGTCTACCCCCTTAACACCCCTTTAGAACCTGAATATCCAAAAATCCTTCCTTAGGGGACGTTTTCGACATAAAATGAACATAACCCCAAAATTTCATGTTTCTAACTTCAATAATTTTGGCTGGGCGATGATGAGTGAGTGAGTCAGTCAGGACATTTTCTTTCATTTATTTTTCAGAAATTCACCCTTCGCATGAACCCATTAAATTGAATTAATGAAAAAACAAGATGTTCAGTAAAGAACATATAGCCTACTTTCTCCTAAATGTATGAGTATAGTTATAACTCGTTGTTATTATCAAAGAGTATAATAGAACTATTCTTTGTTGAAGACCTTAGAAACGATTTAGCTCTACCAAACGCCACAACCTAGATAAAAACTGCTACCATCATTGAAGAAAGAAAGAAAGAAAGAAAGAAAGAAAGAAAGATAAGAAGTATCTAAAGAATGTTATGGATCTGGAAACATAATCGACCGGACTGGCGGCGTGGCTCAGCGGTAACGTTCTCGCTTGCTGGACCGTATGTTTCAGGTTCGTACCCTGGCGCAATCAGCTGGCATTTGAGGGTGCACAAATGCGAGGGAGCCGTGTTAGTACATTTACTGGCACGTTAAAGATCCCCTTCGGGACAAAATTCTGGCACCCCGGCGTCTCTAAAAGCAACAGTAGTTAAAAGGGACGTAAAACCAATAACATTATTATTATTATTATTATTATTATTATTATTACATAATCGGCCTGACGCGGGCAACATCCAACTTTGAGTTGAGGCATGTCTTTACACGTCTGGCTGCGTATGACTTTCACAACCCTAATTGAATTAACAAATCTTTCCATGACCCTACAGAGACGTGTGTATACCAACTATGTGGATATTTTCGATTGCTATTTGGCTGAATATAATATAATAATTAATATCCTGAACTAGCACCAACGATAGAGTTCAGATACTATGTGAAATCGTTTTGTTCTTTACTTCAATTAACATTTTCAAATAACGCACAATAGGCTGTTACAAACCCTTTAAAATAGAAAGTAAAAATGTATCGTTGTATCATCTTGTCATTCTTCAAATTCGATGCGCATAGAATGCAAATGGTATAGTAATCAATGGAGCCCCACGTAGATTAGTCGTGATATCTAGTGGTGAAATATCTAACAATATAATCCTAACAGAGCGAGTGCATTCTAGCGGCCAGAAGAAGAAACTTTTCAATAAAATCTGGTCGGCGTGCAGTTACCTTTTTGGCAGCTAGATGTCTCGAGTAAATCTGCTGGCGAATTATGTTTTAATTAAATATATATTTTACACCATAATATGCACAATATAATGCTTAATTTTAAAACATCTGAGTCATTACAAAACAATAAACATATAAAATTTCAAGCAAAAAAACTAGCTCTGATCGGGTTTGAACCATAGGCATTTGAGCGATAGGCTAACGCTCTACCACTGAGCTAATTGTGTCAACGAATATCGTTCTATATAAAATGACTTACATAGAACTTGTTAGCAAATAGTGATTTATACTAAACGATTTCATCACTGGAGTATATTATTTATATATAAAGCATTTCATACAAAGTTTATTTATTTTATATCAGTACGCTATATTGCATGCAATACTCAAATTAGTGAAATATAAGTCAGGCACAAGATATCCGCTGCCATCTTGTCTTATTACTAAATCAGCTCAGCTTTTTAAAATCACGTCTGCACTATAGTATTACAAAATAAACTTTTAATTTCGAACGTGCCTCTTCCTTTAGAACAGTTAAAACGATTCTCGGCTCGATAATCGGAACTGGTGGGTCCCATGATATGGATTATAAAGTTTGCATAATTCGCACGGCCGCCATCCTGAAATGGTATGGCGGACGACCTTGTAGTTTGGTCACAAGACGCATCCTATACGAAGGTATGTTGTTACCAAATTTGGTAGAGATCGGATGATTTGGTTAGTCGTTATTTGATTTTACGTTTTGAACGTTTGAGTGGCCACCATTCAGTTTTAGTAAAGATGGCGGCGATATAAAACATGACACTGAGGTGTCCTTTGCTAGTGCTACCTTTGTACCAAATTTCGTTCAATTCGCATTCACCGTGTTCGAATTGATAGGGGGGGACAGACATTCAGAGTACACACACTCACACACACACACACAGACACACAGACACACACACACACAGACTCACACACACACATACACACACACAGACAGACACACTTTTTTCGCCCTGTGTTGATCTCATAAGTCTACTTTCATTTTTTGCAAAAATCGAAAGTAGGCTAAAAAACGGTCGAACACCTATTTAGGCCTACTTATTTTTAAGCTGTTCTTCCCCCCTGAGTTTGATGAGTGAGTGAGTTAATCAGTTAGAACACTTTCTTTCCTGTTTTCCCCCCAGAATTTCACCCCTCTCCAAGGGCCCCTAAAATTGGATTTATGAAAAAACGGTTGAACACCTATTTACTTTCATTTTAATCTGTATTTTTTCGCTTCTCGCCTATATCGTTTAACAGATACACGCTCCGTTAAGAATCCTTCAACCCCCAATTTTCACCCCTTTCACCTCATAATATACACCACTTCGATAAACCCTTAGACATATGTCTGCATATTTTTAATGATTAGTTTATATGCCGAATATCACATCCCCAAAGAAACAACTCATGAGATATCGTTATTCAATGAAATGCACGTTTACCCCTTAACACCTCTTCAGAACCCGAATAAACAAAAATCCTTCCTTAGTTGACGTTTTCGACATACAGCGAACATATTCCCAAAATTTAATGTTCCCAACTTCAATAGTTTTCGCTGGGCGATGATGAGTGAGTGAGTGAGTCAGGTCATTTTTTTCAATTATTTTTACCAGAATTTTACCTCTCCCCATGGGTCCCCATGAAGAAACGCTCGAACACCTATTAACTTATTTTTAAGCTGTCTTTTCCCCCTGAGTTTGATGAGTAAGTGAACACATCGAAAAACCCTTAGACACATGTCTGCTTATTTTTAATGATTAGCTTATATGCCGAGTATCACATCCACAAATGAAGCCACTCGTGAGATATTGTTATTCAATAAAATGCAAGTTTCACCCCCTTAAGACCCCTTTAGAACCTGAATATCCGAAAATCCTCCCTTAGTGTGTAACGTTATTTAATTTGCTCCACGTTGAGCGTAACAAGTGTAGCGTTCATTAATGCACCATGTTGGTAGCGACAAATGTAGCAGTTTGGCTGCCCCTAACTGTTGGGTGATAAATGTAACTGTTTACCTTTGCCTAAGCTATGTTGTTTTAATGGGCGCCAAGACCTCAACCCAATGTTGAAATCTAAATTTGTATTTAACAACGTCTAGCTCTGGGAGAACACCTTCAAGAATCTATTCACTCAGATCGTGGTATGATTTGATCATTAACCCAACAAACAATTGAACCGACCGCCTGTTGTCGTGGTTCCGTTGGTCAACGCGAGATGGCTCCTGCTCTCGGACTTCGGCTTCCTCCAAGTAGTTCCTGCTTATTCACCAATAGAGTGCGTTGGTGTTTCCTTTAAAACTCTACCAATTCGTGACATAAGTGAAAAACAATTATGATTCTACGTCATAAAACAAAGAACGGTGTGTATTCATGATACCGCCAAATTATGAACTTATAAATGACATTGTTGTATTGAGGTGTCACTCCGTGATTGGACAATTTATTTACATGTATACAGTTCGAAAATGACACGCAAAAATAATTCTCCGCCATTTTGGGAGTCATTATTAGCTGTCCCCAAGAGAAAGAAGAAGGACTGCTCGTGAAAGGTGTCTCCGCTGATGGGGGGGCGGTTGCCTCCCCCATCCTCTTCGAAATATAAATATATTCAAGAGAAGATATGAATGCCATTTCTACTTGGAAATTGCCTGTGGTCTTCAGGTTGTGAATTTCTTCGTTTAGACGTGTGAAATGTGATTGCATCTCGATGCGTAATTCGCTTGTGACATCGAAACGGCTCATGGGCGTGTTAGCCATGTTTAAGGCAATTAGTGCCGTAGTTTTTATTTATATTGTATGTTAATTACTTTATTATTAGTGTGTCTCCTCTGAGAAGGATGTAAGGTACGTTTTTTTTTAAATTTAATTTATCTAATTATTTTATTTTGGGAGCTTCAAGTTTGGCCGTGTACGAATGTTGATCTTCTGTTGTGTTCTCGCTTGTAGGTCTAAAATTTCTTTTTCGTTTTAATAACGTTTCCTTATCTATCTATATATTTAAAACACTAAGCTGATTTTTGTTACCGCGAGATTGAGGGAACGGTAGAACCGATTCACTTCGTAGAGCAATCTGTCGAAAGCTGTAGGCCTGTAGATTTGCAGAGTGTCTTTAAAATAAACAAATATGTTACCACATATTTTTAAATTTATAAACAAAACTGCAAAATTATTGGCTCAAGCGCATGCGCAGAATCAATCACCTTGGTTAATGACAGACATGGCGGATGTCCACCGCGTTTTAATGTAATAGTTATTTATAAGAATTATAATAAAGGAGGGGAATATTGATTATGAAGTTTCCACGATATAAACAGGAATAGAATATTATAAAAAACGAGAAATGTAGAAGAACTTATACGGACTGTTGAGAGTGAATGTTGTTTAAGTAACTTAATATTGCACTCTTTCACCAGTGATTCGGTAGCTCAGACGGCAGCGTTCAAACCTCTTAATTTATGCATCGCGCAATGGAAGCAGTTCGAATCCCACCTCCGACTCATATTTTTATTTCCTAATTATTCTTTCTGGCTATTGGTAATACATTGTCTTAACATATTTTACTTTTATTATTCCCATAAAGTAAGGAATTCTCCACGATTTACACTGCCATATACTTTTAAATTATTAAATAAAAGATGGCCACAATCGCTTTCGCCATGAGAGACAATTGACGAACATAATTCATTTGTTGGACTCAGACATCGTGGTCACTCAGCCCCGTCTACTTTGGTGTGTGTGTAAAATTTTCTCTGATAACCTGTGTTATTGTGATGGCTGTAGACTACTGATGTGTGCATTTGTAATTCAAGTGGGGAATGGGAAATTGGCGACTGAGGCTTTAAGTTAGGAACTATCCCGGTATTTACCTGCAGTGGAAGTGGCAAACCACGGAAAACCACATCCCAGATGGTTGAGATGGGAATCGAACCTTGCCCTACTTAGTTTTGCCTCAAGAGTGCGCCCCGTTCCAGCCCTCAGACCAGAATTACATTTCTAGATAAATGGCGGATAAAGGATTCACCGTATCGTAGTGTGATCTTTGTTTTTGAGAATTAAAAAGAGGGGATTGAAGAACTTTAACAGGCGTTTGAGTTCGTTTGTTGTTTAAGTAACTTAATATTGGTTTAGAAGTCTGTTGACTGGGTGGCTCAGGGGTAACATTGCGTACCCAGGAATGAATTTTGCATAGTCGAAGGAGTGTCACCTCAGACATGTATTTTTATTTCCTAATTATTCTTTCTGGCTATTGGTAATTCATTGTCTTAACATATTTAACTTTTATTATTCCCGTACAGTAAGGAATTCTCCACGATTTACATTGCCATATACTTTTAAATTATTAAATAAAAGATGGCCACAATCGCTTTCGCCATGAGAGACAATTGACGAATATAATTCATTTGATGGACTCAGACATCGTGGTCACTCATCCCCGTCTACTTTGGTGTGTGTGTAAAATTTTCTCTGATAACCTGTGTTATTGTGATGACTGTAGACTACTGATTTGTGCATTTGTAATTCAAGTGGGGAATGGGGAATTGACGACCGAGGCTTTAAGTTACGAACTATCCCGGTATTTACCTGCAGTGGACGTGGCAAACCACGGAAAACCACTTCCCAGATTGTTGAGATAGGAATCTAACCTTGCTCTCCAGAGTTTTGCCTCAAGAGTGCGCCCCGTTAGAGCCCTCAGACCAGAAGTAAATTTATTGGCAAACAAGGGATCGAACCTGGAATCCGGGGCGATAGCTCAGAATGTAGCCTTCAGATTGGGCTTCCCTGTGTTAATACGATTTTTGACAAGCACTGAACATATAGTCTAACTCTTCAACTCCCTCCATTACGGTGGCTGTCGAAGTGAGTCTATGCTCATTCCAGTAGTTGGCGAAGTATGCTCCCTTGCTTAATTTACTGTCATGGAAATGCAAAGGATTGTACCTATATCAGGTGATGGAAATTGCTTATTTAGAGCAGTTTCGTACTGTTTATTCCAAAATGCAGGACGTTATCCTGAGCTACGTTTGCAAGCAAATTGCAAAAATTGTTGCTGGAATGAATAATTATAAGGATTTTATTATTGGCGATCAGTATCATAGCATTCTCTTCAGCAACAAACTTGAGAATGAAAGTATCTGAACTTCATTGTATACGTGAATATTATTGTTTATTGATTATTTGTTTAGAGTGCATAACAATGAGTCTAACCACGCGGTTGATTTTGGCAATGGAAGTATTATTTGACATTTAATATTTGGCGGCTGCGTTGATGCAGGCCACTATAGTGTTATAGAATATGACGTTAATTTGGAGAGAAATGCTGCAATAAATATACCCATTTGACGAAAAAGAACATTAGCCACAAAAAAGTGGGAAATCGTAGAAAAATACGAAGCCACTTTTAAAATCTAATATAAAAATGCCATTTCAGAAACAATTCCAGATATTATGCCGTACAGTGTATGGTCCTTGACGAACAAATGTAAACATTGTTCTGCACTGTATTTCTGTAGCGAGAAATCTACGCTTTGTTTGTTACTTTGACCTTTGGTGTTGTAATGGCAAACTTAATCTTACTAAATATAAAATATTTGACAGACTGCAACAATTTTTCACTGTAAATGATATCTCAAGGAATTTAAGAGAGAATAATCGGCAGTAGAACAAATGCTATGTCCTTGGTTTCATTTGGTGCCAATGTCACTGTGCCACATGCATACGGTCCATATTGTTTTAAAATGTATGGAATTGCACATCATCGCATTTCTTTGTTAATGTATATTCCAAAATTATAAGCGACGGTTCCTGCGGCTAGCTGTATATATTAGACTCCTCAGAATTCTTGAATTCCTTGGAATTAAGGGATTTGCTTCCACATACTCCAAACGATTGACCCATAGATATGCTCCTTAGAAATCTGAAGTTTCGTAAGGGCATCTAAATGCTACCATATTAATTATAAGAAATATGTACGAAAATTGCTTGAATTTGGAAATAATACGTGCAGTTAAAATTAGGCGGAGTGATCTAACCCTTCGACTTGATTCCATATTAATTATATGAAATATGAATGAAAATGCTTGGATTTGGAAATAAGTGCAGTTGAAATTAGGCAGAGAGGTCTAACACCACCGGTTAAAACAATCATTTTCTTTTAAGAGGCAACATTTTCCGATTCGCTTGGCCCTTAAAGTTTCAATAGTGCCAAAAAATAACTGTACAAAAAAACGTATATAATAAAATTCTTCAGTAAATATTTTCTTATTGGCCGTCATGTCCGTTGGTCAACGCGAGATGGCTCCTGCTCTCGGACTTCGGCTTCCTCCAAGTAGTTCCTGCTTATTCACCAATAGAGTGCGTTGGTGTTTCCTTTAAAACTCTACCAATTCGTGACATAAGTGAAAAACAATTATGATTCTACGTCATAAAACAAAGAACGGTGTGTATTCATGATACCGCCAAATTATGAACTTATTTATGACATTGTTGTATTGAGGTGTCACTCCGTGATTGGACAATTTATTTACATGTATACAGTTCGAAAATGACACGCAAAAATAATTCTCCGCCATTTTGGGAGTCATTATTAGCTGTCCCCAAGAGAAAGAAGAAGGACTGCTCGTGAAAGGTGTCTCCGCTGATGGGGGGGGCGGTTGCCTCCCCCATCCTCTTCGAAATATAAATATATTCAAGAGAAGATATGAATGCCATTTCTACTTGGAAATTGCCTGTGGTCTTCAGGTTATGAATTTCTTCGTTTAGACGTGTGAAATGTGATTGCATCTCGATGCGTAATTCGCTTGTGACATCGAAACGGCTCATGGGCGTGTTAGCCATGTTTAAGGCAATTAGTGCCGTAGTTTTTATTTATATTGTATGTTAATTACTTTATTATTAGTGTGTCTCCTCTGAGAAGGATGTAAGGTACGTTTTTTTAAAATTTAATTTATCTAATTATTTTATTTTGGGAGCTTCAAGTTTGGCCGTGTACGAATGTTGATCTTCTGTTGTGTTCTCGCTTGTAGGTCTAAAATTTCTTTTTCGTTTTAATAACGTTTCCTTATATATATATAGTTTCTTATTTATTTTTTTGTTTACCTTCTGGAGACACATTTATTAGTTTATTTCACGTTTAAATTATTATTTATTTTCGTTTGCCAATCTTATGATTGATATTGTATTCAAATTAATTTATTCATGATCCGTGCCCTTTACACTTGTAATAGTTTTTAAATGTAATTGTTTTCCGCCGTACATTTCCTTACGCTGATGATAAAATTTATTTTATTAATTGTTTGCCGTAATTTCGATCTGGCATGTTTTTGTGTCGCCATGTCTGCTGTTTGCCGTGATGCATTATGGTCTCGTTGTCAGTCCATTGGCGCGGGTCTAAAAAGCAGACGTGTTGTGAATTAACTTAATCCTTTTTTTTAATGTAATCTTGTTAGTGTTAATTTGTGATTTTTGGTAAATGTCCTTGTGTTTTTCGCCGGCGTACATATCATTTATTTATTTATTTATTTATTTATTTTCTATCCAATTTAATTTTTTTAAATTAAAATTTAATTTATTTTCTTTCCTTATTTTTTGGCATGGCCTCAACATCTGCATGTCGGATCGTGATTGCATTTCCTTGCAATTTATCAAGCCCTTTCTCATTGTGTTGTACATGTAATTTTTATTTTAACCTTTGGGCTGTTTAATATTTTTATTTTATTTTATTTTAAATTAAGTCTTTCTTCTTCTTGGCTTTGCAAGCAAGCATGTTAGGCGCTATCTGGCATTCTTGGAAATTTGTGTTGGTTGATGCATGTTCAGTTTATGGTGAAGGTGCTATTTAAATTTTTAATATTAAACCTTATATTATTTTTTTCCTTTTTTTAAATCTTTTGTTGTGGCATTATTTCGCCGACGGATGTTCTGATGGTTTTTGGGGGGTGTTTGTACGATAGCCTGTGTGTGTTGTCCCCTTCTCCTTCTTCCTTCCACCCCTTTTGGAGCTCTTCTATTGGGACTTGTCTTCTGGAGGTGATTTTGCTGCGGAAGTGACCCGGACCTCTGAATACAGGTAAGTTGGCCCATCCACGCTCCCGTACTCGTCTCATTCTGGTAAGCAAAGCGTTGGTTATCGAGTTACCAACGTGCTGCTGGCCAGTGCCGTTAATGTGGGGTAGCAATATTAATAATAAGTTTAAAATTTAAATTGGAGCGTTGCGATTTTAATATTACCGATAGAAAATTGCGTGAAAACGGAGTCTGATAAATTATTGATTTTACTCTTATTCCCAAGCTATGAAGTTACTGAAATATGAAATATAAAACAAAGAGAAACGAGAGATTGCGTATTTCTGCGTCATTCGCGCTTACCACTGGAAATGGCCGAAGCCTTTCCCTCGTACTGGATGATGCTGTGAGCTTCCTGGACGTCGTCATCTCGGTCGATATTTGATGATATTCTGGTAGATTAGATAATTCTATGGTCCGTACATCGGACCCAAACACTCGTACAACCACACTGGTTAAGTTTTACAAAAGTTAGTCCTCCACTCCACGGAACATCGGAGCGACTCCCGCGTGCAACCGTACTCGTTAAGTTCTACACAGATCGTCCTCGTTCCACGCCGCGCCGAACGATATATGCACACGTCGCATCCCCACTCCAGTCCCAACTTCCAGCTTACGTGGTCTCCATTGATTGGCTGAGCACCCCGCTACTTCCCCTCCTCTGGCTCATTACACACGGCGCGCGAATGAAGCAGTCGATTTCAGTTCCATATATTCGCCTTTTCTTGACGCTGCGACCCAAGCTTGCGTAATACTTCCTGACAAGATTAAGCTTGTATTTGAATTCCCCGTGACTCATCTCTCTCAAATACCCTAACTGACAAAACTCCGTAAAATTCCGTAATCAGATAATTTTCTATGATACTGTCGTTCGTAATAATTTGCTTGATAGCGTTTTCTAAGACATAGAAAACCTATCTGTATGCTTATAATTTTTATAAAATGCTCCAAAAATATTTTAATAATAATTATAATAAATTAATAATAATAATAAATTAACATGAAAAATTCTCTTGGCTGAAATATTTGCCGCGTAAATAAATATAGAATGGCTTCCTACTGACTTATGCCAGTGGCATAAGAAACCCTCGAAAAACACGTTACAAGTGTACGGTTTTAGCATACAACGAACATATCCCCAAAATGTCATGTTTCTAACTTCAATAATTTTGGCTGGGCAATGATGAGTGAGTGAGTGAGTGAGTCAGGACATTTGCTTTCATTTTTTTTTAAATTCGGTATTTCACCCCTCTCCATGAACCCCTTAAATTTGATCTATGAAAGAAAAACTGTCTAACACTTATTTACTTATTTTTAAGCAGTTTTCTCTTCCTGAGTTTGAAGAGTGAGTGTGTCAGTCAATCAGTTAGGACACTTTATTTCCTGTTTCCTCCCCCAGAATTTCACCCCTCCCCATGGGAACCCTTAAATTGGATTTATGAAAAAAAAAAGGTCGAACACCTATTTACTTATCTTTTAAGCTGATTTTTTTTCGCTGAGTTTCAAACTCCACTCCTATGTCGTTTAAGAGATACACGCTCCGTTAGGAATCCTTCAACCCCCCAGTTTTCACCCCTTTCACCTCATAATATACACCACATCGAAAAACCCTCATACACGTGTCTTCTTACTTTTAATGATGAGTTTATATGCCGAGTATCACATCGGGAGTTATTGTTATTCAATAAAATGCAGGTTTAACCCCCCTTTAGAACCTGAATATCCGAAAATCCTCCCTTAGTGGATGGTTTTGACATACAATGATCATATCCCCGAAATGTCATGTTTCTAACTTCAAAAATTTTGTCTGGGCGATGGTGAGTGAGTCAGGACTTTTTCTTTCAACTTTCTCTTTTCAGAATTTCACCCCTCCCCATGAACCCCTTAAATTGGGTTTTTGAAAAAAACTGTCGAACACCTATTTACTTATTTTTAAGCAGTTTTCCCCCCTGAGTTTGATGAGTGAGTATGTCAGTCAATCAGTTAAGACACTTTCTTTCCTGTTCCCCCCCCCCCCCTGAATTTCACCCCTCTCCATGGGCCCCTTAAATTGGATTTATGAAAAAACGGTCAAATACCTATTTACTTATTTTTTACGCTGATTTTTTTCCGCTGAGTTTCAAACTCCTCGCCTATTTCGTTTAAGAGATACACACTACGTTAGGAATCCTTCAACCCCCACTTTTCACCCCTTTCACCTCATAATATACACCACATCGACAAACCCTCAGACACGTGTCTTCTTATTTTTAATGATGAGTTTATATGCCGAGTATCACATCCATCAATGACACCAAGCCGGAGATATTGTTATTCAATGAAATGCAGTTGTACCCCCTTAATACCCCTTTAGAACCTGAATATCCAAAAATCTTTCCTTAGTGGGCGTTTTTGACTTACAAAGAACTTATCTCCAAAATTTCATGCTTCTAACTTTAATAGTTTTGGCTGGGCGGTGATGAGTCAGTCAGTCAGTCAGTCAGTCAGTCAGGACACTTTGTTTTATATAATAGACTAGCACTACCCGTCGCGGCTTCGCCCGCGAATATTGTAGTTGTAAAGAGTACACTTCGCAACGTCTCAATCATGAATGCTACGACTGACTTATCATTTAATTTTGAATAATAATAATAATGATAAAAATTTGGTCAAGACCGTAAACAATCACACAATAAAGACAATATAGCACAACAATGGCACATAAAAATCAGGATCTCCCCAACGTCATGTCGCATTGCAAGTATAAAATTCGATCACAACACGGTTTCCAACCACAAACGTGTGAGGAAATAGGAAATAAATGAGGTGCAGTATATTAAACACACTGACTAAACACAAAATCCATTTACCTAAATTCCTGTGGAAAAAAAAATCACATCATAAAATTACACAAGTAAGAAACCTCTACGGCCACAATTCCCACCCTTTCACTTCATAATACAGTATACACCACATCGAAGAATCCTTAGACACGTGCCAGATTTTTTAGTTTCATTAGTTAATATGCCGAGTATCACATCCCCAAATAAAACCACTCGTGAGATCATCATCATCATCATCATTTCCCCTTATCCAGCTCCTGCCGGGTCGGGGTATTTATGACACTTCTCCACTTTCCTCTTTCCTTCCACAATTCTTCTTCCACGATCTTGTCCCAGTGATTCCTTTTTCTCACGCTGTTCTTCACTGAATCGATCCACCTTGTTCTAGGTCTTCCCCTTGCTCTCTTACCCTTGCACTTCGCCTCCAGCATCTGTCATGGTATTCTATTTTCCTCCATCCTCTTTACATGTCCAAACCACCTTAGTTTATTCTTCTCAATTCTCTCATTTAGTGTTCCCATCCCAACTTCCTTCCTAACATCTTCATTCCTCACTCTGTCTTTCCTTGTCTTTCCTATCATACTTCGTAGGAATTTCATTTCACTGGCTTGGATTCTACTCTCTTGCCTGCTCGTCAGGGTCCAAGTCTCAGCTGCATAAGTTAATATGGGTACATAGTACATTTTATACATTACCTCCTTGCTTTTCCTTGGTACTTCCTTATCCCAAACAAGTTTTCTTACACTTTGATAGAATGCATTGCTCTGCTGTACCCTCCTGCCAATCTCCATGTCCAACCTACCAGTTTGCATCAATTCACTTCCTAGGTATTTGAACGTGTCCACAATTTCCAAACTCTGACTTCCAATTTTCACAGTGCCCTTTCTTTGTCTTTCCCCTCTTGTCATCACCATGGTCTTGCTTTTCTCTATACTGATTTTCAGGCCATACTTCTGAATATTTTCGTTTAGTGCATCTAGTTGTTTTTGCACTTCTTCGATGTTACTTCCCCAGACCACAATATCATCTGCAAATAATAGTAACTTCATTTCTTTATGTCCATATGCTTCCTTTGTTTCCTTTACAATTTCATCCATAACCATTATGAATAAAAGAGGTGACAGCACACTCCCCTGTCTTAGTCCAGTCTTGTTCCTAAACCAGTCTGTCTTTCCAACTGGGGTCAGTACCCTGCTAACACAGTTGTTGTACATTGCTTGCACCATTTCCAACATTTCTCTTCCCAGTCTCTTCTTAACCATGGTTTCCCATACCTTCTCTCTGGGGACACTATCATATGCCTTTTCCAGATCTATGAAAGACATGATCAAATCCTCTCCATATTCCCACTTCTTTTCCATCACCTGCCTTAAGCTAAAGATTGGGTCCACTGTGGATCTTCCACTCCTGAAGCCATACTGTTTCTCTTGCAACTCTCCTTCCACCTTTCTTCTCATTCTTCTTTCTAATATCCTTTCCAGTATTTTTACTATCTGTGATATGAGGGTGATCCCTCTATAGTTATCACACACTTTCTTGTCCCCTTTCTTAAACACTGGTATTATTAGCCCTTTCTCCCAGTCTTCTGGTACACATTTCCGTTTCCACACACACTTTAGCAGTCGATACAGCCATTGCATACCAACAGGTCCAGCAGCCTTTATCATTTCTACACTGATTTCATCCACCCCTGTTGCTTTTCCCATCTTCATTTTCTGTACTGCTAATTCCACCTCCAGCATTGTTATATCATCTTCTGTTATAGAGTCGTCAGGCTGTGTCACTTCGATCTCACCAGTACAATTGCTCACATTCAATAGCTTATCGAAATACTCCTTCCATCGTCCCTTTATCTCTTCTGGGTGTGTTAACAACTCTCCATCTTCCTTTTTCACCAGCTTTGTAGTAACTCTTTCTTTCCTCTTACTTCTTAGAAGCCCATACAGCATCCTTTTACTGCCACTTACATCTGTTTCCATTCTTCGTGTAAATTCTTCCCAACTTTTCTTCTTTTCTTCTCCTACCACTTTCTTACACCTCCGTTTGCTGTCGTGATACTTCCTTTTGCTTTCTTCTGTTTGATCTCGGTTCCATTCTTTCCATGCAGACTTCTTTTCTTTCACTGCTTTCCTCACTTCCTCATTCCACCACGGTGTCTCCTTCTCTTTCACTCTTGTTGACGTCCTACCACAAGCACTCTCTGCTGCACCAGCAAATGCCTTTTTAAAGTGGGACCATTCCTCTTCTATGTTTTTCACTTCAGTAACTGGGATTTGTTGCTTCAATCTCTCCTGAAAATCTTCCTGTACAGCTTTGTCTTTCAATTTCCATACTTTTATTTTACTTTCTCTGATCTCCTTTAGGTTTTCCAATTTTCCCCATCTAAATTTTGCTACCACAGCTCTATGGTCCCCATCAAATGCTTCTCCTGGTAAAGCTGTCACATCCATCAGCTTTCTGCGATTTGTCCTTTCCGCCAGGAAGTAGTCAATTACTGATTTTGTTCTTCTATCACCCCACCCATATCTCGTAATTTTCCTGCTGTTTTTCTTCCGAAACCATGAATTACCCACTATCAGTCCATTCCTTTCACAAAAGTTTACAAGTTCCTCTCCTTCCCGGTTCTTTTTCCCATATCCATATGGTCCAACGACTTCTTCCTTTCCTTGTCTCTCAATTCCGACTTGTGCATTCATGTCTCCCATGATCACCACTTCTACATCTGAGATTACTCTTTCTACGTCCTCCAGGAATACTGCAATATCTTCTTCTCTGTTTCCAGTCTGTGGTGCATACACTTGTATGAAGTCCATCACGTCATTCTTCATCTTCATTCTAATTTTCATTATTCTGTCACTCACACTCTCGACCACTTCAACATACTCCTCCAGTTGTTTCGAGGTTATCAGTCCCACGCCATTTTTTGCCTCTTGGCCACCACTCCAGTATAATGTATATCCTTTCCTCAATTTCTGCCTTCCTTTACCTTTCCATTTCACTTCACTCAGCCCCATCATTCCAACCTTCTCCCTCTCCATGAAGTCTACCACCTCCTCCACCTTGCCTGTCAGGGTCATGACATTCATGATTCCCACTTTCATTTCGGTTACTGGTCGCCCATTTCTCACAGTTCCCCCAGTACCAAAGGAACTGCGCGTCGCCTGCAGGGTACGCCCTAGCCTTTTCCGAATCATTGGAAGTGCCATTTCCATTTTAGGCTATTATTACGATGGGGTCGCCACTCCCAAAGGCATTTTATGAAGCTACTGCCAGCTATTATTCAGGCCGCCCCTAACATGGAGAACAGACGCCCTTGCAGCCGCCCCTAACCTGGGAAACAGACGCTGCCGATTGATGCTGTACTCATACTATTCCCTGAGTACTGGGTTGCCTCTTCCGCAATCTCCACCGTTCTGAAGTCCATCTTCTCCGCTGTAGATTCCGTTGAGGCCTTCGCACGTAACCCTGTGCACGGGGCCTATGTTACACCCCATAGGACTGGGTCCTCACCAGAACTTAGCCGGTACTGTAGTTCCATGGTATATTACAGTACCGTTGCCCACCCCCCGCGACGTGGACGCGCCTGGCAAGAATTATCCATGTAGCCAATTAGGATTGACTCATGGACCGGGTCTAGGAGCTGTCTAAATCCAGCCTCCAAGGCTGGATATTGTTATTAAATGAAATGCAGGTCCTTTAACACCGCTTTAGAACCTGAATATCCAAAAATCCTTCCTTAGTAGACGTTTTCAACATACAACAAACATTACCGCAAAATTTCATATTTCTAACTGCAATAGGTTTGGCTGGGAGATGATTAGTGAATATCCAAAAATCTTTCCTTAGTGGACGTTTCTTCCCCAGAATTTCACCCCTCCCCATGGGCCCCTTAAATTGGATTTATGAAAAAACGGTCACTATTTACTTATTTTTCAAGCTGATTCCTCCTCCTCCTCCCCCCCCCCGAGTTTCATACTTTTTGCATCTGTCGTTGAGATACTTGTTCCGTTAGGAATCCTTCAACCCACTCTTTTCACCCCTTTCACCTTATAATATACACCACATCGAAAAACCCTTAGACACATGTCTGCTTATTTTTAAAGATTAGTTTATATGCCAAGTATCACCCACAAATGAAACCAATCGTGTGATATTGTTATTCAATGAAATGCAGGTTTAACCCCCTTAAGACCCCTTTAGAACCTGAGTAGCCAAAAATCCTTCCTTAGTGGACGGTTTTGACATACAACGAACATATCCCCAAAACGTCATGTTTCTAACTTCAATAATTTTGGCTGGACGATGTTGAGTGAGTGAGTCAGTCAGGACATTTCTTTTCATTTATTTTTCAGAATTTCACCACTCCCCAATTTACTTATTTTTAAGCTGTTTTTTTTCTCCCCGAGTTTTATGAGTGATTGAGTCAATCAGTTAGGACAATTTCATTTCTGTTTTTTTTTTCCCCCAGAATTTCACCCCTCGCCATGGGCCCCTTAAATTGGATTTGTGAAAAAACGGTCGAACACCCATTTACTTATTTTTTAAGCTGATTTTTTCCCGCTGAGTATCAAACTCCTCGCCTATGTTGTTCAAGAGATACACGCTCCGTTAGGAATCCTTCAACCCCCACTTTTCACTCTTTTCACCTCATAATATACACTACATCGAAAAACCCTCAGACACGTGTCTTCTTATTTTTAATGATGAGTTTATATGCCGAGTATGACACCCCCTAATGAAACCAATCGTGAGATATTGTTATTCAATGAAATGCATGTCTACCCCCGTAACACCCCTTTAGATCCTGAATTTCCAAAAATCCTTCCTTAGTGGGCGTTTTCGACTTACAACGAACACATCCCCAAAATTTCATGTTTTTAACTTTAACAGCTTTGGCTGGGCGATGATGAGTCAGTCAGTCAGTCAGTCAGTCAGTCAGTCAGGACACTTAGTTTTATATAATAGATGTATCAGAATTTTCCGAATTAGAATGGACCCACCTACAGCCGCGATTGCAGTAATAGAATAGACCAATTATCAGCAATAATGCATAGTCCCCAATTGTCTTGATTGCGAGCGAAGCCACGGGTACCTGCTAGTCTCTTATACGAGGGTAGCTTTTTTAGTTTTGACAACGATGCTGTCGTTCTATGTTGCAACGGTGTTGGACTCTGCCATTGTTACCAAAAGTTGCTAACCTGTATCCCCTCCCTTAGAGCACATGACCTCGTCTATCCTCTCCCCCATTCAGTGGCGCCTGTTAGATGAGTAGTTGTGGGCAAGCGCTCGCACAATGTTTTCGAAGCAGGAGCAGAGAACGTGGATAAAAATTCAGTGTGCTCGAGAGTGCCAAGAAGGACTGCAACAGGCATGCGTTACAGCTGCGTTACCTTACAGAACGGTAGCAAGATGGGTTGCAGCCTTTCGAGATGGGCGCGAACGTGTGGAGGACATACCTCAATCTGGTCACCCACCAGTAAGTGATGAAAATGTACAGATGGTGCCCGTAGTAGTGGGGGCGGACCAGTACGTAACGCTTTGTGAATTAGCGCGAGATACATGACTTAACCGACATGCAGAAATGGCTGTGATATGACGCTTCTCGCATGCACTTGCAGCGTTATGAGCGCAAAGGAGAGGACTTCTTACCATTGACGAGACGTGGCCCAAATCTCATGACTCATGAGACACAGTTGAAACGCCAACCGAATAAGTGGCAGCACCATGGATCACCCCGAAAACAAACAGTTTGACAAATCCCCACCAATGTGAAGGTAATATTGATTCTTGGGATAGTGAGATCATAAAACATAACGTTCCCCCAGGGCAAACCGTTAAGGCGGCATACTATTGTCGTTTCTGCAAGACCATCTCCTAGCAGCTCAGACATACAATGAACACAACCCCAAAATTTCATGTTTCTAACTTCAATAATTTTGGCTGGGCGATGAGTGAGTGATTAAGTCAGGACATTTTCTTTCATTTTTTCAGAATTTCACCCCTCTCATGAATCCCTTATATTGGATTTATGATTAAAAAGAACGGTCGAAGACCTATTTACTTCTTTTTAAGCTGTTCTTCCCCCCTGAGTTTGATGAGTGAGTGAGTTAATCAGTTAGAACACTATCTTTCCTGTTTTTTCCTCCCAGAATTTCTTCCCCTCTCCAAGGGCCCCATAAATTGGATTTATGAAAAAACAGTCGAACACCTATTTACTTATATTTTAAGCTGTTTTTTTTCCGCTGAATGTCAAACTTCTCGCCTATGTCGTTGAAGAGATACACGCTCCGTTAAAAATCCTTCAACCCCCAATTTTCACCCCTTTCACCTCATAATATACACCACATCGATAAACCCTTAGACATATGTCTGCTTAATTTTAATGATTAGTTTATATGCCGAATATCACATCCCCAAAGAAACAACTCGTGAGATATCGTTAATCAATGAAATGGACGTTTACTCCCTTAACACCTCTTAAGAGCCCGAATAAACAAAAATCCTTCACGTTTGCGACATAGAGCGAAAATATTCCCAAAATTTAATTTTTCCTACTTCAATGGTTTTCGCTGGGCGATGATGAGTGAGTGAGTCAGTCAGGTCATTTTCTTTCAATTATTTTACCTGAATTTTACGCCCTCCCCATGCGCCCCTTAAATTGGATTTATGAAGAAACGCTCGAACACCTATTAACTTATATTTGAAGCTGTCTTTTTCCCTTGAGTTTGATGAGTGAGTGAGTGAGTCAGTCAGTCAGGACACTTTCTCTCCTTTTTTTCTAGAATTTCACCCCACCCCATTGGCCCCTTAAATTGAATTTATGAAAAACGGTCGAACACCGATGTACTTATTTTTAAGCTGTTTTTTTTAGCTGAGTTTCAAACTTCTCGCGTATGTCGTTGAAGGGATACACGCTCCGTTATGAATCCTTCAACCCTCACTTTTCACCCCTTTCACCTTATAATATACACCACATCGAAAAACCCTTAGACACATGTCTGCTTATTTTTAATGATTAGTTTATATGCCGAGTATCACATCCACAAATGCAACCACTCTGAGATATTGTTATTCAATAAAATGCAGGTTTAACCCCATTAAGACTCCTTTAGAACCTGAATATCCGAAAATCCTCCCTTAGTGTACGGTTTTGACATACAACGAACATATCCCAAAAACGTCATGTTTTTAACTTCAATAATTTTGGCTGGACGATGAGTGAGTGAGTGAGTGAGTGAGTGAGTGAGTGAGTGAGTGAGTGAGTGAGGGAGTGAGTGAGTCAGGACATTTCCTTTCATTTTTTTTTCCAGAATTTGTCCCCTCACAATGAACCCCTTAAATTTGATTTATGAAAAATAAACTGTCAAACACTTATTTACTTATATTTAAGCAGTTTTCTCTCCCTGAGTTTGAAGAGTGAGTGAGTGAGTCAATCAGTTAGGACACTTTCTTTCCACCCCCCCCCCCCCCCCCTAGAATTTCACCCCTCCCCATGAGCCCCGTAAATTGAATTTAAGAAAAAGAAAACGATCGAACATCTATTTACTTATCTTTTAAGCTGATTTCTTCCGCTGAGATTCAAACTCCTCGCCTATGAAAACCCTCAGACTGTTTTCTTATTTTTTATGTGTTCATATGCCGAGTAACACATCCCCCAATGAAACCAATCGGGAGTTATTGTTATTCAATGAAATGCAGGTTTAACCCCCTTAAGACCCCCTGAATATACGAAAATCCTCCCTTAGTGGACGGTTCCGACATACAATGATCATATTCCCCGAAATGTCATGTGTCTAACTTCAATAATTTTGGCTGGGCAATGGTGAGTGAGTCAGGACTTTTTCTCTCAATTTCCTTTTTTCAGAACTTCACCCCTCCCCAAGAACCCCTTAAATTGGGTTTATGAAAAAGACTGTCGAACACCTATTTACTTATTTTTAAGCAGTTTTTTCCCTGAGTTTGATGAGTGAGTCTGTCAGTCAATCAGTTAGGACACTTTCTTTCCTGTTCCCCCCCCTCCCCCCAGAATTTCACCCCTCCCTATTGGCCCCTTAAATTGGATTTATGAAAAAACGGTCAAACACCTATTTACTTATTTTTAAGCTGAATTTTTTCCACTGAGTTTCAAAGTCCTCGCCTATGTCGTTTAAGAGATACACGCTCCGTTAGGAATCCTACAACCCCCACTTTTCACCCCTTTCACCTCATAATATATTTCACATCGAAAAACCCTCAGACACGTGTCTTCTTATTTTTAATGATGAGTGTATATGCTGAGTATCACATCTCCCTATGAAACCAATCGGGAGTTATGGTTATTCAATGAAATGCAGGTCTATCCCCTTAACACCCCTTTAGAACCTGAATATCCAAAATTCCTTCCTTAGTGCGCGTTTTCGACTTACCACGAACATATCCCCAAAATTTCATGATTCTAACTTCAATAGTTTTGGCTGGGCGATGATGAGTCAGTCAGTCAGTCAGTCAGTCAGTCAGGACACTTGTTTTTATATAAGAGATAAGCATGGTCTATCACCTGAAACCAAAAATGCATGGGACGAAAAAAAACCATCAAAATATCATGTTGGTTTCGGACCCTAAAAGACGTGAAAATATAATAAAAGTATTAAAAATAAATATTTTTGAAATTTCATTCGAATCAATTTTTATGTCATTCCTGGGACTTAGAAAATTCCGACCAAAAAGTACAAAATCATTAATAACTCCGTAAGTATTCGTCGTATGATGAAATAGCAAGAGACAAAAAAGATGTAATGTGTTATTGTCTACAACATAGGCCATGTATAATTTTACACTCAGACATATTACGTCCCCCCCCCCCCCCATAATATCACCCCTCCCCATGGGCCCCTTAAATTGGATTTATGAAAAAACGGTCAAACACCTATTTACTTATTTTTTATGCTGATTTTTTCCCGCTGAGTTCCAAACTCCTGGCCTATGTCGTTTAAGGGATACACGCTCCGTTAGGAATCCTTCAACCCCCACTTTTCACCCCTTTCACCTCATAATATACACCACATCGAAAAACCCTCAGACACGTGTCTTCTTATTTTTAATGATGAGTTTATATGCCGAGTATCACATCCCCCAATGAAACCAATCGGGAGATATTGCTATTCAATGAAATGCAGGTCTACCCCCTTAACACCCCTTTAGAACCGGAATATCCAAAAATCCTTTCTTAGTGGGCGTTTGCGGCCCTTGAGGAAGCTGGATACCAAATGTCATTCTAATCCGTTCGGTGGTTTCTGAGATTTCGTGATGAATGAATGAGTCAGTGGTATTTGAGCTTTATATAGTAGGCTAGCTGTTACCCGCGGCTTCGCCCGCAATAACATTTGGAATCCCGTTATAACATTAGTTATATAGATAGATAAGCATGGGTCCTAGTGGAAAATAATTCCATCACC
Source organism: Meconema thalassinum (assembly GCA_946902985.2). Taxonomy (NCBI): domain Eukaryota; kingdom Metazoa; phylum Arthropoda; class Insecta; order Orthoptera; family Tettigoniidae; genus Meconema; species Meconema thalassinum. The sequence goes on from OX336396.1 coordinate 131,424, forward strand.
TGAAACCAAAAATGCATGGGACGAAAAAAAACATCAAAATATCATGTTGGTTTGGGATCCTAAAAGACGTGAAAAATATAATAGAAGTATATAAAAAAACTATTTTTTGAAATTTCATTCGAATCAATTTTTAAGTCATTCCTGGGACTTAGAAAATTCCGACCAAAAAGCACAAAATCATTAATAACTCCGTAAGTATTCGTCGTATGATGAAATAGCAAGAGACAAAAAGATGTAAAGTGTTATTGTCTACAACATAGGCCATGTATAATTTTACACTCAGACATATTACGTTTCCTCCCTCCCCCATAATTTCACCCCTCCCCATGGGCCCCTTAAATTGGATTTATAAAAAAACGTCAAACACCTGTTTAGTTATTATTTATGCTGATTTTCTTTGGCTGAGTTCCAAACTCCTCGCCTATGTCGTTTAAGAGATACACGCTCCGTTAGGAATCCTTCAACCCCCACTTTTCACCCCTTTCACCTCATAATATACACCACACCGAAAAACCCTCAGACACATGTCTTCTTATTTTTAATGATGAGTTTATATGCCGAGTATCACATCCCCCAATGAAACCAATCGGGAGATATTGATATTCAATGAAATGCAGGTCTACCCCCTTAACACCCCTTTAGAACCTGAATATCCAAAAATCCTTTCTTAGTGGGCGTTTGCGGCCCTTGAGAAGGCTGGATACCAAATTTCATTCCAATCCGTTTGGTGGTTTCTGAGATTTCGTGATGAATGAATCAGTGGTATTTGAGCTTTATATAGTAGAAGATCTTCTCGCAATAAATGAGGTCTGATCCTTCTACGAAAACCTGCATATTCTGCCTATTTTCGCCTATCCCCAAGTTTGTCCGGTGAAATCTACCTCCGCCTTCCGGCGTGCCGAGAGGACTTTTTTAATTTAAGTACTGCAACTTAGAATTTTTCAAATAGTTCCTACTTTTGCTGCCAAGCGCCACCGTCAACGACTACTAGGCCAAGTTCAGAACTTAGCTACTAGACGCCGCCACAGTCGGCTCTTGGCAACGAACGTAGAAACCTAAGAGCGTTGTTTACATTCTTAACCTATCCAATTTAGCTTCACACAGGTGCAATTAGTGGAAGGTTCTTTAACATGCCATAAATCTATAACATGGGACCGCAGGCTTTACTTACCCTCCGAAGGAAGGCATACTGAGGGATTTTTAACGCTCTTAAAAAATCCAACGGCTTCGGCCGGGTTTGAACCCGCTGTCTTGGGCATAAAAGCTCAGCATGCTACCGACTACGCCACCGAAGCCGCTCCAAAGGATTTAAACACACACAAAATGTGCGATTTCAACTAGGCTAGAAAGAGCATCCGAGAAAATCAAGGTTGAGTAGAGCAAACTGCTTTGTTACTATACCAGACCCAAAACATCTGTGATCATGGGCTCGCCCAGTAGCATGCGTCCAGCTGAGCACTGTTGCCACAGTGAGACTGGCAGAGATGACACTGCTCTACACTCACAGTATACGCACGACCTTCTCCGTGAACACAAGGCGCTCCGAACGTAAGAGCATGTACGAGCTGGGGGGCCTAATCCTACGAATATCTATGCTCACAATGGAGTATGCACAATTTTATTTTTATTATAATTGTGATATGAGGCAGATATAAGATATCACACAAACGTTATTAGTGCACTCCTGGCGTAGCGACCAGCATTCGTGGCTGTGGCCCAGGAGGTCCGGGTTCGATTCCCTGCTCTGCCAAGCAATTATTTCTAGTCTGAGGGCTGGAACGGGGTACACTCAGCCTCGTGATGCAAAACTGGGAAGATGTGGGTTGTATTCCTACCTTAGCCATCCTGGAAATGGTTTTTCTGTGGATTCGCATTTCTACTGCAGGCAAATGCCGGGATGGTACCTAACGTAAGGCCACGGCCGCTTCCTACCCAAATCCTACCTGAATTACAAATACACCAACTAGTACGGACATCACAGTGATGCAGGTTATCAGACAAATTCCACACATACCCAAATACACGGGGCTACATGCCCACGACATCAGAAAGACCCTAAAACAATCATAACAACTCTTGCTTTAACCCATGAGGTCAGGATTCGATTCACAGCTCAATCAAGACATTTAGTTCTGGTCTTAGGGTTAGAACTGGGTACTACACTATGCCTCGTGAGGTAAAACTGTGAAGAGGTGAGTTTTATTCGACTCAATTACAACAACAATAAAAAACAATTGCTGACACCACAATAAGATAGGTTTTCAGATTTTGTGTTTTCACGTACTTCTGTATTCGAAAACTTCTTTTAAAGGCCATATACACTGAAAATTATATTTCTTGCCTGGCTGTGCAAAACTATTCGGCTGCCACTCGGCTTGCTAAGGCACATTGTTATTTATGTGCTCAAAACTTCAGCTCACAACACTCCACTACTGAATTGATACAGCAATGCCATCACTCTTCATTATCTTCCTTAGAGAACCTAAATATTTCAACACCTAAATCATTCTCTTTTCTAATTATCCCTTCAGTTCAAGGGCAGATGTTATCTCCCGAACGGCTGGTCGTATCGTCACGGGGTTTGGACAGTCAGATTCAAAATTTTTAGCTCTGTAACATAGCATCATTAAAATAATTGAAGAGTTAATTATTTTCGTGCGCGGAGAGAAATAACGATTTCGTATGGCGCAGCGAGCCCTGCTAGTTGAGTTAACTAGTCAACGCCGCGCTATGCTATTGGCTGGCGTGAGTGGGCGAGGTAATCTGGCTCCTCCCTCATGTTCACAGTTGTTTTGGGTCTGGTATAGCTGCTGCTGAGTTCAGGAACCAATGTAATGTTGTCAAGTCATTGCACAATGATGAGGCGAGTGAGCGAAGCTCTCATCTGCATTGCGTAGCATTCATTATGTTATCACGGCCAAGTCCAAGCAGAGAATGAACGATGTTGCTACATCGGGACTCGAAGAGTCAGGACATGTCACGTGTGTCAGAGGAGGTGTGAAGGAACTAAAGTGCACAACTGCGTCACGGCAGACACTGCTGTGTCGGGCTTTAGCAAAAGTAGGAACTACTTGAAATTGATCGTCTGCAGTTCTTACCTGAATTACAGATAACACAATTAACACCGGTGATCAGACAGATTCCACACACACCCAAAGTACACGTGATACATGACCCGCGTTGTCGCAGCCACGAAACTGAGAAACCAACCAACCTAACTGTTGCCGAGGTGAACACATGATGATAATAATTGTTGTTTTAAGGGGCCTAACATCTAGGATATTGGCCCCTAATGGTCTGGGTGATAGCAAAAATGACAATGAAATGGAAACCATAACGAAAATTAAGTGAGACTGAAAATACTTACAAAATGGAACACAGATTGAAACGACTCACAAAAAGTAGAGTGGGAATACAAAAGGCAATTTAGAAGGAATAGATTGAAAAATATGCACAAAATGTGGTTGAGGTTCAAAATAGGTACAGAATGTATTGTAGCTTCGAAATACTTACAAGATGCAATTGAAATTCAAAATACTTAAAAATGCAAATGAGATTGAAAATACGTACAAAATGCATGGTAGATTCAAAATACTCATTTGGATTGACAATACTTACAAAATGCAATTTAGATTGAAAATACTTACAAAAAGTAATTTGGATTCAAAGCACTCACAAAATGCAATTGAGAATCAAAATACTTACAAAATGCCCACCACACCAAATGCAATTTAGATAGAAGATTCTTGCAAAATGGGGTTTAGGTTGAAAATACTTACAAAATGCAATTGAATTCAAAATACTCACAAAAGTGCCACCACCTACATTGAAATACTTACTAAAAAGCAAGTCAGATTGTCAATCCTTACAAAACGCAATTGATGTTTAAAGTACTCACAAAATGCAATTTAGATCGAAAATACTTACAAAATGAGATTTAGAGTGGAAATACACATCAAATGGAATTTAGATTCAAAATACTCACAAAAAGGCAAGTTAGATTAAAAATACTCACAGGATGCAATTTAGGTTGAAAATACTTACAAACTGCAATTGAAATTCAAAATATCACCGAAATGCAATTTAAATTCAATATACTTGCAAAAATGCAATGCTGGCAAAATGCAATTGGGGTTGAAAATACTTACAAAATGCACTTGTAATTCAAAATACTCACAAAATGCAAGTGAAAATCAAAATGCAATTTAGATTGAAAAGACATACAAAATGTAATTGGATGCGAAAAGACATACAAAATGTAAAAGAAAAATAGGGCGGAACCCTTGAAGAATGAGGAATCCGGAAAGATGAGAGAGGGCAATTAAGACGGGAAAGGAAGACTCCCTAGGCCTGGGATACCCTAATATCGTCGGAGTTGGAAGGGAACAAGAGTTGACCAAGGGAGGCCGACACCAGTAAGTGGAAGCAATGCCGGACTCAGCTGGGGTCCCATGGTCCTCAGCCCACGTCCCATTTTGTGTGAGACCCTGCGGGGTAGAGTTAGTGCAATTTACTCCAGTGTTAGCTAGAGGGCAAGGCTGTCCTCCATTCTGCAGTCAGAAAGTCGTCTTCTCCTTCGGTGACAGGCAGATGACCTAGAAGTTGTCACTTCCTTTACTCTTTGCACCCGCCAACGATGGGCAAGCGCAGCTCAGAAAGGCAGCACAATTCAGGTCACCCCCACTAACTAAATATTCTAACATCAGTAGATCGAAAGGTGTGTGCAATTACGTAGCAAATATATTAAGAGAACGTGCCTCAAGCAAAATATATATGCAGGTGTTGCAGTGCTGTGGGACTCGCATGTGTCCGCGAGGTGACGTCACATATTGCTAGACCAATGGCTACCGTTACTCGCGCAGAGCCCTGCTACCTGTGTTATTTCATTTGATACATACAACACAGAGAGATAACACTCAACAGCTAATACAAAGTTATCTGATGAGTATATGCAATAGACAGGTATTATTGATGAGCGACGGTTGTTGACAGCACCTGCACACTCACTGTATGGCAACTCTTCACGGTGACAATACACTGACCACTCTGTGGCAATATTGTTGCCGGGTTTTTGCAAGGTCGAATTGTACTCGCTTCCTCCTGATACTGGGTGAAACTGTCACATCCCTCGACCCTCACCACCGTCCCAAGTGTAGAAATCCAAGGAAACGGGTGGTGTATACCAATAGCATAGTTAGTTATGTACAGTTAGTACAGTTCAAAAACTTGGTAACGGTAGGTGGAAAGTGTTCAAAATCATGTAAGGAACAAACACACAAACATTCTGCTTGATACAGGGCACCCGAGAATGTTCTCCGCAGTGGATACGTACAGCTGTGAGTTTAGTTGGCTGCACTGCACTGTGTCCTTCAAAGCGGGACTCCCCCATGTGGGCTGTCGATGTATATTGTGATAAGCGCGCGAGCCTGCATGTCTTAAGTGTGTATTACAGTAAGCGAGCGTTCAGATAGATTATTGGAAGAGTGCAACAGTATACAGGCGGTAATGTTTACTACTGAAGAGAGAGTTTTTTTTTGGTGGAATACGTTTTTTCGCGAAGGCGATCGGTTTACAGAAAATGTAAAATTAAGATTCCAGGCGCAGTTTCCTAATTCAAAGTGTCCAAACCGTGATACCGTTCGGGATTTGGTAAGTAAATATTGTGGGACTGGCTCAGTTCACGATGTTCCCGACAGGCAGGCCTACGCTTTTAACAGACGAAAAACTTGATGAAATCTCTGATATAATGCTGCGTAGTCCAAGTAAATCAACATGAAAATTAGCTCAACAAACAGGAATCTCAAAGTCGACAGCACATAAAGCTGTAAGAGACAAGCTTCAGTTGTTCCCTTATAAAGTTATCGTGGTTCATGAATTAAAACAAACTGATTACGGAAAAAGAGTGATGTACTGTGAATGGTTCCAGCATCTGTTATGAATGGCTGTGGTGAGTACAAAGTTTACTGTTTATTTGTTATGATGCAAGCAGCAGCCGTGCTACCAACGTAACTGCTGTAGCTAGCTTTCGCAGACGCATGTAGGCGCTGCGGAGAACATTCCCGGACTCACTGTATAATAAGGGTCATCAATTTAAATCCCCCCCCGTAGGTAAAAGGTCGGTAAAAGTGACTTCGGCAGGTGCAGCCTTGACTCCTCTATGAACACGAGGTCGGCAATGTTGCAATAAGCTGTCAATATCTCCGGTGTTTGTGAAATGCTAGAATTGACCTAACATACAGTGCAATCTCGGGGCTATTTTACAGTTTGTATGTATATTGCCTTAAAGGTATGTTTTCTATACAACAATGTATTCTTCTGTTAAGAGCGCGGTTTTCGATTCATTCGGAAATCTCCATATCGGCACACGATACGCGATATTGTAAAAAAGTTCCGCTCCACCGGATCCATTCTCAACAAGAAGAGACGTAAGAGACGGACTCCATTACCCTTAGCGTATGCTTCCTGCTCCACTCCTAATTAATTTCTGCACTATGAACAGCAGTAGGAAGTGAACACTGCAAAACAAAATACTGTGCTTTGACTCGACACCATCATTAGTATCATCCAGTGTACCTAAAATATCCAGTTCCGAGAGTGAAGGCAAAGCAGACACCATGCTTACATTTAATCTATATAATCAGTAAAACTGTCATAAACATCAGAGAATAACGAAGGTTAAAAATTCATTACAATTCCCGCAAACCATAGTAAGCACAGAAGTCATACGAGTGCTGTAAGTACAAGCTATCGTTGTGAAACACTTTAATGTCGAGCCTCATCGACATAGGAGTGAAAAAGTTTAACAGAGAAAAACCTTGATGAAATAGGAGTTATCTTGGAAAGAAGCCAGTCGATATCCTTTTATCGTGTCTCGCTACACAGACTAATGTGTCGTTTTCTTCTGCTTGTAATGTGACCAAGTTGTTGAAACCCAAACCATACAAACTCACAGCTGCCCACAAATTAAGGAAGCATGATGGTGGTGCAAGAATTCAGTATTGCAACTGGCTGTTGCAGTCAATTCACCAGTGGCGTAGCGTGACCTTTTGAGCTGGGGACGCCAAAGTTTATAACGACAAACTGAGGAAAAATCAAAAAGCTAATATGAAAGATACTGTCACATACCTCACACAGTCTTGTACATCAGCTCCATTCGTCGTTTCTTCTTTTCTGCGAAAATGTCAATGATGTGTTCAAAAAATGCCGGCTCTGATGAAAGCTCACCTAATAACTGTTTTTCAATGGCCGGTGAATTTAAACACGACAAGCGACTATTGCTCATAGAATTTCTAAGGTATGTTTTAATTCTTTTCAGCGTGCTCATGTTGCGTTCACTACTAGCTGTAGTAGTTGGAATAGTCAGTACTAAGCGCAGTAGTTAAGTTATTTCCTGATAGATGGAGTCGAGACCGTTGGCAACAAAATATTTTAAAAGCTCTTTTGGAGCTAAATGCTTTGTCTGATCTCCATAAACAATGTGAAGTTCATTTAGTAATTGGTTAAAATTAAAGAATGGATACTGTTTTACCAAAATATCTAATTTGCCCTGGGGAATGCTTCAGTGTATTCTTTAAACTTCTTTTCTTGTACTAACTCAATGAAATTTAGATGATTAAGATCTTCAAATCTACTTTTCATTTGAGCTGTTAGTGAATCTACTATTTCAAAAGTTAGCACTCTCAAAGTGTTCTTTTTATTGCCATCATACATTACGTTTTCATTCAACTGGATGGTTTTTTGAACGCATCTGTCAGTGAAATCTTCATTTCTTAAATTTTCTATTCTTTTGACGACAGCCTCTATCTCATTATGGCAAGTTACAATACTCACTGTCGATGATTGTAACAATTTGAAAAGATGATCAGTGTAAATGAAACAAGCTTCGAATACACATAGCAAATATACAAAGGTAGGGTCATCCATATATCTTTTGAGACCAATGGCACAGTTCACAGAGTCGTCGTCCCATTCACTACTTTCATCATCAATAATTTCATCAAAAGTACTATACAATCCTTGGAAATGTTTCATAATGGTGAAAACTGCCCTCGAATGAAAATTCCATCTCGTATTGCTAGCTTGTGGAAGCTTAAATCCTCTTTCGGTCAACAAAACCGTCCTTTTAGAAGACTTACTGAAAAAACTACGAAAAGCAGTCAAGGCACAGACAAACAAACGAACCTGTTTTATTGTTTTTGAGCCATACAGAAGTACCAAATTTAATTGGTGGGCGTAACAATGGACGAAAAGAGCATATTATGGGCAAAACTGTTTCACTAGCTTTTGAACTCCTCCTTGTCTGCCCGCCATTACAGCTGCGCCATCGTATGTCTGGCTTACAACTTTTTCTCCATTTACTTCCCAGTCAAGTAAAACTTTGTGCACGATTTCTGATAATCCCGCAGCTGTTTTATTTTTGGAAACGTCATAAAAGCCGATGAATCTCTCCTCTATTCTATCATCCACACACTATCTAAATATTATGCTCATCTGGGTCTTACACGATACGTCTGATGTCTCATCCGCTTTTATGGAGAGAAAGGGGGCTTCATTTTTTCTGATTTGATTTTTTCATTTAATGCAATTGTTGTAACTTCTATCAAGTCATTTTGAACGCCTGGAGATGTTCCTTTTAATAATGATGATGACTGTAAATGGTCTCTAACTATAGATTCATTTTGAGCGAGCAGGTTCAACAATTGCAAATAATTCCCCTTGTTAATAGAACTTTCATCTTCTCTATGCCCACGGAAGGTTAGTTCTTGTGGACAGAGAAATGCTACTGATTGAATGAGTCGTCGCACATACTGCCTGTTCGAAGACACGATCTCATTATGTTTTATTGCGTGTAGTCGAGGAGCTTCAGAAAATGCATGCTCAATACGAGTTTTACCTAGCAGATGAAATGCTTCAGAATGTAACAAGCAAGCAAGCTTGTAGTTTAACGTGACCGTTAATTGCGAGATCATGAGCCACGGGACCTCCTTTAACGTGGAATCCGAACCACAGGACATGGCATTTCACTTCGAAAATCTCACATGCATTGACCGGGAATCGAACCCGGTCCACCTTGGTGAGAGGCATACAGCTTAACCGCTGCGCCACCACGCCCCCTACAGAATGTAACAAGTGGTGTTTTGAAGACTGGTGTTTTACAGCCTTTTTAATTAAATTACTCAGGTCCGAAATTCCTTCCGTGCACCATTCAGTATCTTTCGCTCCAAACATAAGGCAAACGTAACAAAACATTTTTTTTTTCAACACACCCAGTTAGCCAGGAAAACCTGTCATACCAAGAAAGCTGAAAACTCCGTGTGCGATTTTTACCGACTTCTTTAATTGATAAATTTGGCTTTGGTCTTTTTGTTTTTAATTCACATCGCTGTTCATATGATAAAGTGCTCAAAGGAGTTGCCTTTAAAAAATTAACAACATTAGAGTCAGGTACTTCAGTCATATTGGCAGCATTAAACACACACACACACAATTAAAAGAAACTACACTTCTACAGTTCGAACTATAGCACTAGCGCAGCGATTGGGCTATTGAGTTAACAGAACAGTGATCATACAATTCAAACGCCAGCAAACGCCAGCGTACGGTAGCGCTTCCCTTCCGAGAAACAAGTATGAACTGGCGCATGCGCTGCAACGTGGCCTGGCCAGGGTGGTACATAGCTCTTGACGCCAAGAAGGTCTGGCGTACAGACAAGAAGAGCAACGCACAGCAGTAGACCGCGGCCGGGCTAAGACTAGTTATATGGGGGGTGCGGATATAAAATAACTAAGCGCCATGTAATATGCTAACGCCGCATTTATATCAAATAAAAACAATGTTATATTTTACACATTTTAAATCAGGGAACGCCCGGCGTATCGGCGTATTATAGCGCTACGCCTCTGCAGTTCACGATGAATATGTAGAACTTGAAATTTTACTTTTAGTGACGAGGCATGGTTTCACTTCAGTGGTTATGTGAACAGCAAAAAATCCAGATCGGTTGCATATCTGGCCGCTTCATGATGTGAAGGTTGGAGTCTGATGTGCGATATGTTCTCGCAGAAATATAGGACCTATATTTTTCCACAAACAATTAATTCCAACCGTTCTTTTATAAGCTCACGGATGAAGAAAAGAACAATGGTAACTTGATGCAAGATAATGCAACGGCGCTCACAGGTAATCACTCCTTGGCGGTAATATGGGAAGTTTGCAATAATCATATAGTTAATTATCCCGTCAGATTACCTGATTTAAATATTAATTCTGCACAATAGGAGAACATGCCTTTTCGTAACATTTAACAAGGTATATTATTGAATACCTATGGGATATGTGTGTGCAAACAATCCTCAAACAAGTGAGGAGTCAAAAGAAAATATTCGGCAAGTTATATAGTGAACGTCGCCGTGTGTCTGGAAGCTTGTTTACGAGGTGCCAGGCATGCTTGCAAGCTGACGGACAACACTTTGAACATTTCCTGTGAACGAAGTAAATTAGTAGATAATAATGTTCACTAGAAATTGCTATTAATCGACTGTATATTGACACAAAGGAGCAGGAAGAAGTATCACACTTTTCGCCGGCCAGCGAGCGGGTGTCTGTACGAGAGCTTGCAGAGCCTTGATTGGTATCAGAGGGGAGACATATTGATAATGAGGTACTAGCAACCCACCCAGGCTTTGCCTGGTATCTTTAACGGCTTATCCAGTCTAAACTTAAAAGGCATACGGACGGCAGGTCCCGCACGCAATTCAGAAAAGCCGAGGTGAACAGCGAAACTCTAAACAAATGTACTCTTCTCTGAGGTTTAAACTCGACAAGACTCAACAATTTGATGCTGGCCGAAGCTGAGGTGATATGCTCGCTCACTAGATATTTATAACGGTTTACCCAGCTTAAGTTTATAAGATGCACGGACGGCAGGTTTTTATAATTTTAAACGATCTTGTCGACTTCGTTGTTACGCTGGAGTTTGGCGTTACGTTACGGTGATGGGACGAAATGCACCCAGATGCACTGAGGTGTGTGACGTCATAGTACCGCTTGGTGCATGTGTTCCCCGACAATCTCTACTTCGTTAGTATAAGACAAAAATCCCCGATTTTTGGATGTCACAGGTAATCTTGAGAACCACTGGATGGATTTTGATGCGGTTTTCACCATTCTGTAAAGGATATCTCGAGGAAAGATTCTGTTGAAAATAATTTATGTAATCAAGGGTGTCGATTTGTAGAAATAACAGACATATGCTGAGATTGATGTTTGTATTGAGGTAAGTTAATTATGATTATTAAATACGTTAAAAAGTGTCAATGTGTTAAATTTTGGCTCTTACGCTGCTGCTGCTAACTCGAAACCGCCACGCTGCCTCTACGAGGTTCCGTTCTATTGTAACATTTTTTCTTCGATTGCCGCCTTAAATACACGTTTTCTTCATGTTTTGTTAAAAAAAAAAGTTCCATTATCGTTGGCGCGTTTGCTTTTGGGTGTCCACATGTATTTTTGTTCACCGTATTTATTTACCGGTAATAATGACATAGTTCTTCTAATGCCGAGTTTAATTTGAAAACAATTAGGTTGGGTAATATCATGCAATCATAGGTAGATTACACAACCTGGAAATGTACAATAGGGGATACATGACCGCGTTGTCGCAGCCCCTAAACTTAAGAACCAACCACAATGTACAATCCAAAAATTATAAATTCAATAATACGATACAGTACCTTCAATATTGTAGGAATGCGTTGTTCCACTCGGACAGTAGTTATCAAAACACCAAAGCAGTCCCTCAGTGTTGAAGACGAGACCCGAGGAATATCGACCGTACTGGACAAGGGAGAAGCGAACAAAGAAGGAAAGCGAAGAGAAGTGGGCCGCTGGTTGACCTCGAATCGCGATTTAGAAGGGTACTTCCCCGACCAGATATCAAAATGTTCATACCATTGCATGGATTTTGTTTTCAATAGAAGGATCGTACCATTGAAAGAGCTTCAGATATACGGTATGGTATTCCTATTTTTTTATCAAACAATTTGCTAATCTCGTAAACACAAGTCGCAAACTCTTACAATGTTGCCAAACATGTGCGACACACCATCTGTACGTCACTGTTCGATACGATACGAAAGAAACATAATATAAATAAAGATGCTTTTAATATGTTGTAATTAATGTAATAATATTATTTAATTCACTATGCTCAGAGTTGTTCTCTGCGAGTCAGCTGACCTTGGTGATTTTTATCACCAGATCTGCTGATTCCGCGGAGCCATTTGGTGACAATTAATGCCATTTAGCGACTTGTCTACATTCTGGTGTGTTTAAAAATCTGGTCATCGTATCATTTATTCAATCCTCATTTAATTGACCTTAACTCTTAATTTTTAGAGACCCTCTGTGACTGGGGGTTCCCCTCCTTATCATCGCAATTATTGCAACACTCTTAAATCAAAGAGCGGATATGAATATCATACGTGCCAACTTTCGAAAATTGCTTTCAGTAAAACTCGCGCGCGCCAAAAATCTGGCACATTTCGACATACCCCGACTAGAAACTATAATCCTCCTGGGCTACAAAATACAGTAATTCATGCTTTGAACAGGACATATCAATGAAATCTTACATCATACGCCAATTATTTGTAGACCCTCAAGAAGCATAGAGCATAGATATAACAGGACTTCCTTGAAATAATATACCTAGGTATTATACTCATCACTCTTTGGAAATTTTCTATTATGGCCATCAATGGAGTAAGAATGGCAAATATCTAAATGAAAATCGGATCAGGGAATGGAATGTGCCGGCTGCCGAAGCCTGTCGCACTCCTCGGGGGCAATGATTAAATGAATGACAGATGAAATGAAATGATAGTGGAGAGTGTTTCTGGAATGAAATTTGTGACAGGGAAAACCGGAGTATCCGGAGGAAAACCTGTTTGCCTCCACTTTGTCCACCAGAAATCTCACATGGAGGGACCGGGATTTGAACCACGGACCCAGGGGTGAGAGGCCGGCGTGCTGCCGCCTAAACCACGGAGGCTTAACAAATATCTAAATATTTGTCAACTTATTAAGCAGAAAGGTAAACATTTTATTCTTTTTTTTTTTTACAAACCAATAATTTATTTCCTCAAAATACCGTACTGTGGAATTCTTACTTTTACCGTTCCAGCCCTCAGACCAGATTTAAAATTTCTTGGCAGAGCCGGAAATCGAATTCGGACCACTGGGGCGGCAGATTAGGGTACAACCAAATTTACAATTATTATTTTATGCTTTTACAAAAACACTTTTTATTTTTTATTGTTTTTCTTATATACGTCCCTGTGTTTAATGAAACATGTTTTTAACCCTCTAAAATATCCAATTTAGAATGTGCAAGTCTATGAATGGATGCCATTTAAGAGAATAGTCGAACATGTATTTGAGGCCTAATGAAAGCTATTATTATGATTTTTAATCACATATACTGTAATAAGTGTGTATTATGCTTGCCACGGTGGGTGAGTGGTCAACGTGTCAGTCTACTAACCCCAAGCTTGCAGGTTCACTCCTGGCTGTGGTAAGTGATTTTTGAAAGGCGGCAAAAATTATGACACCACGTCAAAGAACCCATTTGAATTCACTAGGCCGTGTTCATAATGGCTATTGTTGTTTTAAGGGGCGGAACTACAAGGTCATCTGCCCCAATAGTGTTCAAGGAGCTTCGATACCGTATCTAACATCCTTGACTTTCACAATGCTTCAAGGAACAACGAAATTTGACATGCAAGCTACCCTTTGGGTGTCAAATAACAAAGCTTACGTAGCACCCGAGGCCATACGATATTTTTATTATTGTTAGTGTGTATTATTTGCTTAAAGAAGTGAAGGTAGAGGTGACATTTTCAGGTAGTGCCAAATTTATCCAGAAGTAGTTCCGTGACAAAATAAAGAGCCTACTTTTCTTAAAATTATAGAGACCATATATCAACAGTTGGCACATCTGGCAACTCTGAATATACAGTATTCTTAGTTCCATGCACATTTATTTGGTTGAGTTCCATCCAATGGTCTGTCTTTGTGTCCCCCCCACCAACACCTAAACGACAGCAGCTATCAAAACCAAATTTGGTATGAGAATATCTCACGGCCCTATTTGATAATGACGTCACTGCTACCAATTGCTGAAAAATCACAATTGTAATGTTGAGCTCTGTGTTGGATATCTCAGAGAACTGCTCGAAATTTGACATGCATATGGATAATATTACATAAGATTAATTTACAGGAGCCCATACATGAGTGTGTTGCCAACATGATTCTATGCCAGGTGATAGGTCCAATCTTTAAATGCATGTACTGCAACTTCCACACTATCTATTGGATTTCAACCAAATATGGTATGTGATTTGCGCACTGGAGCAGATATGACCATGTGTTTCCATTAGTGACAACAGGGCTGCCAAGTGTTGAAAAATGCACTATATATATATATATATATATAAAGTACGCAGGCCAACAGTTCTACACTTTGTATTATATAGTACCTGCAAAATGTAGATTAATTTTCAGCAACCGATATATGGCAGGGCTGCCAACATGATTCTATGCGTACTGATAGGTTTAATGTTTAATCACATGTAACTTCCATACTAATAAACAAAATTCTTTCAAAATTGGCACATATATAGATCATAATATTTTAATTTATGTTTGAGCATCCCATATATGGCGGCGCTTCATAAGGTAGTGCATAGTTCGCTACTCCTGTGGGGGTCCGGGCATGGACACCAAGAGCCCGCTGATGAGCCTGCTCAGTGTTCCTAGGTGAAACCCCACACAAGATACGGCATCAACCTAGAAATATTGCTGAGTTTTAATTCTCGCCATCATGCTTCCAGCGCCATGTTGCTTGGCAGACGCGTATAAGCTCGGCTCCTCAGTGAAAGCGAATTAGAAGGTGTTATTGTGTAGGCACATTGAAAATAAGTGGTACACGTGTGAGTAATATAATAAGTGTAAACTGTGTTAAGTTATTTTGTGTGATAACTCCGAAGCGCGCCTCCTGTGACGCCAACGGTAGTGCCAACTTAGTTGAGGAGGCCGTAAATAAGGTGCTCAACGAGACTCTCAGTTCGGGTAAGTTCCTCGATACAATTATTATCTCTGCCATATCTGAGAGAATGACTGTACTTGTCGTCAAACAACTGGAGAAGTCACTCCAGTTCAATATGGACTTGGTGTCAGATCTCACCAAAAAGCTTGAGAGTCGCGAGAGTGAAATACGAGCCCTTAGAAACGAGCTTGAAGAAAAGTATGACTCCCTAGAACAATATAGCAGGAGATCCAACATCAGGATTTTTGGCGTGCACGAAAGTGCCGAAGAAAATACTGATGAACTAGCTCTAAACATCTTTCGTGATATCGGCGCAAGTGTTAACCTGCATGATATTGACAGGAGCCATCGAGTTGGACCTAAATCCCCGGGAAAAGCGCGGCCTATTATTGTGAAATTTGTGTCATTCCGTACTAGGCAGGAGGTGTTTCTCAAAAAAAGAATGCTTAAAGGTAGCAAGGTGACAATTCGCGAAGATCTCACCTCCACCAGGCTGGCCATTTTGAAGACTGCAATTTCTCGTTTCTCTCTTAGAAATTGTTGGAGTTCGCAGGGCGATATCCTAATCAAGCAACCCGATGGTAGCAAGATTAGGATTAACCGCATGTGTGACCTACCAAACTAGTTAGAAACTGTAGTCAAAGAACAGTCACCTAGCTGACAGCGGCCACTGTATGTTACTTTAGTTTTAATTAATATTAGTTCACCTGTATAGTGTAATCTTAGTCTTAGTTCAGTATAGTACAATTTGGTTAGTTTAGTTCTCATTTCCCAAGTTGGCAAACCTAGTATGTGGGTCTACGACCTCTGTCAGCAGCTCGGTACAGCTTACCCCCTGCAGTGAAAGGAATTCCACCCGTCCCACCCCTCTCTCACCGTGGCCTTGTGAAGGTGACAGAGTGCCAGAAGTAGCTCCAGGGAACAATGACTCCACCGCAGCCCGTGATTACCTGTTTGAAAAACTGTTACTTCATCCGACAGGTCTTCACATAGCGCACGTAAATGTACAGTCCTTATCGGCACATTTTCATGTACTAGAACTTATTATACGTGATGTATTTCATATTTGCTTGATGAGTGAGACATGGCTATCGCCACTCCATCTATCAAAATCATTTAACTTGTCCGGCTACACACTATTACGCAACGACCGAGTAGGAAAGAAAGGAGGTGGGGTTGGAGCTTTTGTTAAGACGAACTTAAATCCTAAAATACTAGCATGCTCAGATAGCCAGTACAATAGAAGACCCGAATTTATGTTATTCGAAATAGAGACCGCCCATCAAAAGAGTGCTGTCTGCGTTGTTTACAAGGCACCTTCGCTGGGTCATATAGAGGACGTAGAGAACGCGTTATTACGCATCCTGCCTCTTTACCAGCACGTAATAGTCATGGGCGATTTCAATACCAATATAGGCGATAATACCAAAGCTGAAACTCGGCAACTCTTGAATATGCTCGCGTCACGTGACATGAAAATATTAGACTTACTACCGACACATCACACACGCTCATCACACACGACAATTGACCTGCTATCAGTAAAGAACACAGACAAAGTGCTTCAATACGGGCAGACATCTGTTCCTGGAATTTCTGCCCACGACTTAATCTACTTGTCCTACTCTTTAAAATATAAGAAGACCAAACCAAGGACCATCACGTACAAAGACCTCTCTAAAATTGACACGCTATCCTTGATAGAAGACGCTCTCAATGTACCATGGCATGACATACTGAATATTCACAATATCTTATATATAAAAGTGAAAGTCTGTATGTGGGTGGGTGGGTCTGTTCCGTATACAAATCCACACCGTTCCACCAATCTCAAACAAATTTTGCATACACATAGTTTAGGACCTAGAACGAACCGCTGGCTACATGAATTTTCGATAGTCTTTCTCATTCTTCTGATTTCGGCCCTTTTGAACTCAAGCACAGGCTAATCAAATCATAAAATATACTCATGAAGGAATGGCAATGCAGATAGTTTCCATGGCAATATAGCTCAAGTCGATACACGGCCGTCTGGATGCCATTTGCGCTCTGCACTACCGGTATAGAAAATGAGGATCTTTACTTGAAATCCCGTTAGTTACTCAACTACTCACACAGCACTGTCAACCGAGTTTAGCATAACAAAGACTTGACAACATCTTCTACTATATATTTGTCAAATACCACTCACTCAATCATTCATTCTTCACGAAATCTCAGAAACCACCGAACGCATTGGAATGAAATTTGGTATGCAGCTTCCTCAAGGGACGCAAATACCCATTAAGAGAGGATTTTTGCATATTATGGTTCCAAAGGGGTGTTAAGGGGGTAGACCTGCATTTCAATGAATAGCAATATCTCACGATTGGTTTCATTGGGGGATGTGATACTCGGCATATAAACTCATCATTAAAAATAAGAAGACACGGGTCTGAGGGTTTTTCGATTTGGTGTATATTATGAGGTGAAAGGGGTGAAGAGTGGGGATTGAAAGATTCCTAACGGAGCGTGTATCTCTTAAACGACACAGGCGAGGAGTTTGAAACTCAGCGGAAAAAATAAGCATAAAAAATAAGTAAATGTGTTTGACCGTTTTTTCATAAATCCAATTTAAGGGGCCCATGGGGAGGGGTGAAATTCTGGGGGGGAATCAGGAAAGAAAGTGTCATAACTGATTGACTGACTGACTCACTCATCAAACTCAGGGGGAAAAACTGCTTTAAAGTAAGTAAATAGCTGTTCGACAGATTTTTTTTGATCAATCAAATTGAAGGGGTTCATCGGGAGGGGTGAAATTCTGAAGAAAAAAAATGAAAGAAAATGTCCTGACTCATTCACTCACTCATCATCGCCCAGCCAAAAACATTGAAGTTGGAAACATGGCATTTTGGGGATATGTTCGTTGTATGTCAAAACCGTACACTAAGGGAGGATTTTTGGATATTCTGGTTCTAAAGGGGTATTAAGGGGGTTAAACCTGCATTTCATTGAATAACAATATCTCACGAGTGGTTTCATTTGTGGATGTGATAATCGGCATATAAACTAATCATTAAAAATAAGCAGTCATGTGTCTAAGGGTTTTTCGATGTGGTGTATTATTATGAGGTGAAAGGGGGTGAAAAGTGGGGGGTTGAAGGATTCCTAACGGAGCGTGTTGGCGAGAAATTTAAAACTCAGCGGGAAAAAAAATCACCTAAAAATAAGTAAATCGGTGTTCGGCCGTTTTTTCATAAATTAATTTAAGGGGCCCATGGGGTGGGGTGAAATTCTGGGGGAAGAAAGGAGTGAGAATGTCCTAACTGACTGACTAACTCACTCACTCATCAAACTCAGGGGAAAAAGACAGCTTAAAAATAAGTTAATAGGTGGTCAAGCGTTTTTTCATCAATCCAATTTAAGGGGCCCATGGGGAGGGGTGAAATTGTTGGTGAACATAATTGAAAGAAAATGTCCTGTCTGACTCACTCACTCATCACGCCCAGCGAAAACTATTAAAGTTGGAAACATGAAATTTTGGGAATATGTTCGCTGTAGGTCGAAAACGTCAACTAAGGAATGATTTTTGTTTATTCGGGTTTTAAAGAGATGTTAAGGGGGTAAACGTGCATTTCATTGAATAACGATATCTCATGAGTTGTTTCTTTGGGGATGTAATATTCGGTATATAAACTAATCATTAAAAATAATCAGACATATGTCTAAGGGTTTATCGATGTGGTGTATATTATGAGGTGAAAGGGGTGAATATTGGGGGTTGAGGGATTCTTAACGGAGCGTGTATCTCTTAAACGACATAGGCGAGAAGTTTGAAATTCGGCGGGGAAAACAGCTTAAAATACAAGTAAATTGGTGTTCGACCGTTTTTTCATGAATCCAATTTAAGGGGCCCTTGGGGAAGGGTGAAATTCTGAAAAAGAAAAAAAAACAGGAAAGAAAGTGTCCTAACTGATTGATTCACTTACTCATCAAACTCAGGGGGAAAACAGTTTTAATTAAGTAAGTAGGTGTTCGACCGTTTGTTTCATAAATCCAATTTAAGAGGTTAATGGGGAGGGGTGAAGTTATCAAAAATAAATTAAAGAAAATGTCCTGACTGACTCACTCACTCATCATCGCCCAGTCAAACTTATTGAAGTTAGAAACATGAAATTTTGGGGATATGTTCGTTGTATGTCGAAAACGTCCACTAAGGAAAGAGTTTTGAATATTCAGGTTCTAAATAGGTGTTAAGGGGATAAACGTGCATTTCAATGAATAACAATATCTCACGAGTGGTTTCATTTGGGGATGTGATACTTGGCATATATACTAATCATTAAAAATAAGCTGACACATGTCTAATGGGTTTTCGATGTAGTCTATATTATGAGGTGAAAGGGTTGAAAAGTGGGGGTTGAAAGATTCTTAACAGAGCGTGTATCTCTTAAACGACATAGGCGAGGAGTTTGAAACTCAGAGGAAATCAATCAGATTAAAAATAAATAAAATAAATAGGTGTTCGACCGTTTTTTCATAAATCCAATTTAAGGGGCCTATGGGGAGGGGTGAAATTCTGGAAGAAGAACGTCCACTAAGGAAGGATTTTTGGATGTTCACTCTCATCGACCAACCCAAACTATTAAAGTTAGAAGAATGATATTTTGGGGATATGTTTGTTGTGTGTCGAAAAAGTCTACTAAGGAGGGATTTTTGGATATTCAGGTTCTAAAGTGGTGGTAACGGGGTTAAACCTGCATTTCATTGAATAACAATATGACACGACTATGACGCGAGCGAAGCGAGGCAAAAATGAGATGGTGTGTGTCAGTGTATTACTCAATCACGCAAGTACCACTGGTCCGATTTACATGAATTTTACATGGAGGTAGCTGATTTACCTGGTTAACGTATAGGTTTCTTTTGATTTCAATATTTTGCCCTATTTAAAGATGGCGACCATTTTAGTGACGTCTCTACACCCTTTGGTTTAAAACTTTCATATTTCCATTTCAAATAAAAAGAGAACGCTAAGAAATAGCAAACTTTTGATGGGATATACGAGGTTTAAAATTACATTTAGGTAGATTTCATTAGAAAGCTAACTATTGCAATGGGTACCATGTTTCGACTTCGGGAAAATTTCGACATATCTTCACGTTTCACATCCCCCAGACCCCAAAACCACCATCAGTTCAAAAGTTTATATATAATTTATGTATATATGTATGTATCTATCTATCTATCTATCTATATATATATATATATATCAGTTTCTTGTGGACACGATAACTGCCGTAATTTTGCACCAATCACTTTGATTTTTTTACATAATATGTATCCCCATAAAATCTCGGTCGAGTTCGTTAATGGGCAAAATCGGTCGAAGGGGGTGAAAATGGGGGGCTTTTTTCGAAAAAGTGAAATTTCGCTATAACTCTCTTAATACGTGAAATATCGAATCCATTCAAAGTTCATAATATGTGTCGGATAAGTGCCAAAACTTTATGTCAAATAAGTTTTTTCATAGCACCAATCATTGACCAAAGGGGTGGAAAAAAGTGGGTTTTTCGGGAAACATTAATCATATCTCTCTTAATAGGCACAATATCAAAACCGTACAAAATGGAAAATATTCCCCTAATAATTACCTAAAACTTTTATCTGAAAGAATTCTTGATATGACCCACCATTACGCCAAGGGATAAGAAAAATGATTTCGGAATTTAAAAAAATGCCAAGTGCCATCAGCGGTTACCATAACAACGCTTTTAAATTGATAAGGGATGATCTATCAGAGGTTGCCAAGACAACGCCATTGACGAGATCACATTCATTTTTAGCCTACTTTTCACACTTTTCAAAAATGAGGAAAAAGTAGACTTATAAGATATATCCGGGAAAATGTGTCTGTCCTTCTGTATGTCTGTCTGTCATTCTGTCTGTCTGGCTGTGTGTGTGTGTGTCCCCTCCCCTTATCAACTCCTAAACGGCTGCAGCAATCGAAGCCAAATTTAGTATGAGTAAAGATGTATACCGGAATATCTCAGGCCCATATTTTAAAAAGATGCCAGTGCTACCAACTGCTAAAAAAACACACTAGAAATTTGAGCTCCATGTTGGATATCTTGGAAGGTATACATGGGAGCTATTCTAAAATTGGCACACATGTAGATAATACTATTTCAGTTTAATTTCCAGGTGGCCATACATGACAGCGTTGCCAAAATAATTTTAAGCCTTCTGATAAGTCCAATTTTTAAATGCATATAACTTCTACACTATCAATTTGATTTCAACCAAATTTTGTATGTAATATGTGTACATAAACATATATGACTGAGTGTATTCTTAAGAGCCACCAGGGCTGCCAACTGTTAATAATTGCTCTCTATTTTGTATCCAAATATATCAGAAAGTATGCAAGCCGACAGCTTTAAACTATGCACACGTAAATTACCTGACATTTTACATTAATTTGGAGTAAGTTATATACGTCAGTTCTACCAACTTGATTCTAAGCCTGCTGATAGGACCAATTTTTAAATACATGTAACTTCTATACCAACAAATGGATTTCATCCAAAATTGGCACAAAAATATATAATATTTCAGATTATTTCTGACCAGCACTCGCATGACATTGTTGCCAACATGCTTTTACGTGTACTAATAGATCCAATGTCTAAATCCATGTAACGTCCTTTGGACTTCAACCACATTTTGTATTCTGTACCTTAGGAGATAGAAGTAAGAATATATTCAGTCACCAGAGCTGCCAACTGTATTGCTCTATTAGGCTACATTATGCCTAGTATACCTTATTTCGAACTAATTAAGACATTTCGATATTACCCACTTAATTTCGTCATTATTCTAGATAGGTTCATATACTCTACATTAATCTATGGCATGAATCTTAATTTTAAGAAAAGTAGGCTCTTTAGTTCGTCACGAAACTTCTTTTTCCATCTGACTATGAGGGAAGCAGCTAACTGGTAGCATGCTGAACTTCTATGCCCAAGGTGCTGGTTCAAAGCCGGACAAAGTCGCCGGATTTTCTAAGAGCGCTAAAAATCCGTCAGCATGTTTTCCTTCGGAGGGGAAGTTACAACGTTCGTTGCAAGTTGCTGGTTGCGGTGGCATCTAGCAGCCAAGTTCACGGCTAGGTGTCGTTGACGTTAGTATTTGGTACAAAATTAGGTACTACTACTTAAAATTGACCGTCTGCAGACCTTACCTGAATTACAGACTAATACAGTCATCACAAATAACACCGTTTATCAGACAGATTCTACACACACCCAATGTACACGGGGTTACATGACCATCTTGTCGCAGCCCCTAAACTGAGGAACCAACCAACATGTTGAGAAAATTGTAAATGTTAAGGTTGGTAACGTTTCGTTCCTATGTACAAAACTCTTTGGTTTTTACTATTCTGTGAATTGGTGTTAACATATTTGTTTGTGAATAAAAGTTGGTCATGAAAATGTTAGAATCTCAATAAAGTGTTCCAGATAATGTGTAGTTACAACTAAAACAACATATGGCGACCGTGACACGACTTTAACAAGCGTGTATAAACTTTGTTGAATTACAATTTGATAGTAGCGAGTATAACTGTGCCTGTATAATCCAGTATACCGTATCCTGTTGTTTACATCCGTAGTCCGTAATTATGGCGGGTACACAAATAACTAAGAGGAGAGCGGTTATCCGCACATTGTTCACGAAAGCTTGCAGTGCTTTAGACGAACTACTGACGCAGAGAGATGCAGATTTACAATTAATAAGTGCGCGTTTATTAGTGCTCGAAGAAAGAAGACACGAGTTATCGGAGCTGGACAGTCAGATTTGTGAAAACATCTGTGCTGAAACAAAGGAAGAGGAGATCGAAGAAGTACTGATGGCGGAAATGGAGAAAGCAGAGGAGTATACCTTACGTTACCACAGCATTAAAGGTAAGGCCTCTGATCTGATAACAAGGAATAGCGCTGCTCATACTTCATCTAGTTGTGTTGGCGATCGTTCGGGAAACGAAATATCTCTTCGCCTACCGAAATTAGAATTGAATAAGTATGACGGGGAAATAGCCGGTTGGATATCATTCTGGTCACAGTTCTCACAAATTGACGAGTGTCAGTCGTTAAGTAAGGAGGAAAAATTTCAGTACTTGATTCAAGCCACGAAAGAGAACTCTCGAGCACGCGCGGTTGTTGTGAGTTTCCCTCCCTCAGGCGAAAATTACGGAAAGGCCATTCAAACACTTAAGGACAGATTTGGACGTAATGATCTCCTTATCGAGTATTATGTACGGGAACTACTGAGTTTAGTTATGGAAAGGAAGACGGTCAAGATCAGTATTTTGTATGACAAACTAGAAACTCAATTACGGGCACTAGAGTCATTAAATGTGTTCTCGAATAATTATGCCGCATTATTGTTTCCGCTAATAGAATCGTGTCTGCCCGCAGACATACTGAAGGTGTGGCAACGTTCCAATGAACCCAATAGGACACTGAAGGAACAGATGGATAATTTAATGTTGTTTTTGAAGAGAGAAGTAGAAGGGGAGGAGAGAGTTGCAATGGCAAATAATCAGTCCCTTTCCTACAACCAGGCTAAGAGTCCAGGAAAATCGCATGATATGGACAAAGTTAATTTTGCTTCTGCGATCGATCTTGCCAGTCTGAGCATTGAATCTGACACTCAGAAGTGTGTATTTTGTAAAGGGGTGAATCATTGTTCCACAGAATGTCTCCATGCACAAAAAATGTCCCTTGAAAACCGAAAGGATGTTCTGTATAAAGATAAGCGCTGTTTTTCTTGTACCAAAGCAGGTCATTCTGCACAGCAGTGTCGAGCACGATGTGTTATTTGTCGTGGACGACATGTACCATTATTATGTCCAGCTGTTCAGAAGTATCAAGCAGAAGAGAAAGGTTGTGTTGAGGGGAAGAATTCTGAGATCAAAAGAGAAGAGGTTTCCTTGTTTAATACTTCATCTATTGACAGCAATTTGTCAGTTAGCTCGCAAACGGAGGTCTATCTCCAGACTCTGTTAGTTTACGTTAAGAATGGTGACAAAATCAGGAAGGCCAGGTTACTGATAGACAGTGGATCCCAACGTTCGTATATTTCTAGTAGTTTGGCTGAAGAAATGAACTACTCTCCGATTGGGGAAGAGAGCATTATCCACTCTCTTTTTGGTGGTAAGCCAACAGGGGTAGTTAAGCACCGATGTTACAAGGTGCACTTACACAGCTTAAATAACGACTTTGCATGCAATTTCGTAGCGTTAGACCAAAGGACAATTACAGCTACGATTCCATCAGTAGAAGTCAGGAAAGAAGTGAGGGAAGAATTACTAAGAGAACACATTCCGATGTGCAGAGATTCTGTAGCTCCTATTGACATCTTGATAGGTTCTGACATTGCGGGAAAGTTGTGGACAGGTAAAATTAAGACTCTACCTTCTGGACTGGTAGCCATTGAAACCTGTTTAGGATGGACGGTAACGGGGAAGAAGAAGGTAGTAGACACCGTGGGAAAAAAGGAGCTAGCGAAGCATGCAAGTATTGCGAATGCAGTCACTGCACTCAGTATTACTCAGCTACCCGTATCTGATCTGTGGAAAATGGAGACCATTGGGATAACCGATCCTGTAGAGAACACCACAAAGGAGGAGAAGAGGATGTCAGCACTGAGGTATTTCAAAAATACGGTTGCTTTTGTAGATGGCAGATACGAGGTACGTCTTCCATGGGGGAGAGATGCTCCAGGCCTTCCAACCAATCGAGGGATTGCAGAAGGCAGATTGATTCGAATGACCCGAAAATTAAAGGCAAAGCCTGGTCTCTATGAAGAATATGACACTATTTTACGAGATTGGGTGAAAGAAGGCATTGTGGAAATGGCGAGGGATCTATCTACTGGACACTATCTTCCTCACCGTCCAGTGCTGAAGGAAAATAGTACAACTACGAAAGTGCGTCCCGTGTTCGACGCATCGGCGAAGGAGAGAGGTTTGCCATCACTGAACGACTGCCTTGAAGAAGGACCTAACCTTATTGAAATCATACCCGAACTACTCTTGAGGTTTCGGCAACGAATGATAGGCATTACAGCTGATATCAAGAAGGCATTTTTACAGATAAGTGTACACCCAGAGGAGAGAGACTACCTGAAGTTCCTGTGGTATGGTAATAATAGTGAGAAAGACCTACAAGTCCTTCGTCATGCCAGAGTGGTGTTCGGTGTTACCAGTAGCCCGTTTCTTCTTGGAGCAGTAATTGGCTACCACCTGGAAAAATATATGGAATCAACTGATCCAAAGGAGGCTAAAATTGCATCATCATTGAAGAACAATTTTTATGTTGACAATCTGGTGACAAGCCTCGATCGAGCAGAAGAAGTTGAGGAATTCGTTTACCTTTCAAGGACTATCATGGCGAGGGCCGGGTTCGACCTTCGGGGATGGGAGTCAACCGGAGACGGATCTTCTCAGGAGTCTTCACTGCTTGGCATTAGGTGGAATCGCCAAGACGATACTCTGAAGTTCAATATGGATTGGTGGGAGAGATCGTGTGAAATAGGAGATTTGACGAAGAGGACTATTCTTTCAATAATCCACCGCATTTTCGATCCGATTGGACTAACCATTCCAGTAATAATTAGGCTGAAACTGTTAATTCAAGAGTTATGGACCAGAAAGTTGGGATGGGACGAGCCTATCGACAAAGATACTCGACGGCGGTTGGAGAAGTGGCTAAAGGACTTGGGAATTAACCCCTTCAATCCATTACAAATTCCTTTATTAAATACAGCAATCCTCCTTGCCTCAGGGGTTACAGTAACATCTCACTTAAGAGAAATTGAGGCGATACGTCACCTTGGCAATGAGGAGGACATCTCACTACACGTATTTTGTGATGGAAGTCAAAACGCATATGCAGCTGTTGTCTTTATCAGGAGCAGTTATCAGGGAGAGGCACATCTTCGGTTAGCAGTAGCTAAAGCAAGAGTAACACCGCTTAAGCCCCTGACCATCCCTCAAGTGGAATTATTAGGAACTCTTATTGGAGCGCGTCTGCTGAAATCAGTTCAAGAAAGTCTAGGTTGGAAAGAAGTAGCTGCTTATTGTTGGACCGACTCAAGTACTGTACTAGCCTGGATTCTTGGCAACGGAGACAAGACAGTATTTGTTAGGAACCGAGTGAAGGAGATAAGGGAGCTCACTGATGCACGAAGCTGGAGACACATACCAGGGGATTTGAACCCCGCAGACCTACCCTCAAGAGGATGTACTGTCGCACAACTAATCGAATCCAAATGGTGGGAAGGGCCTAAGTGGCTTGTTGAAGGAGAAGAAAACTGGCCTGAATCTTCTATACGCTATGAAGTAGTAAACGAACATAACCTTATTGCCATCACTCATAATACGACATGGCTGTATCACCGGTTCAGTAAATATGAACAAATTGTGCGGATGGTGGGATGGATCTACAGATTTCTCAACAACTGTCGACGCAATGAAGTTAAAAGAAGTGGTCCGTTATCGACAAATGAGGTGGCTACAGCCGAAGACAAAATTGTTTTGTTCATTCAAGAAGAGTCCTTCGAATTCCCAGACGATCAGAGACTTAAGAGTTTTGAAGTATTCCAAGATCAAAAGGGCATAATTAGACTCAAGACACGGATAGTCGAACGTGTGGATAAGGGTCCGTTCAAACTACCAGCCGTGCTACCTTCCGAACATCCGTTGGTCAAGAGGTATGCAGAAGAAGTGCATTGTAAAAACAATCACCCCGGTCCAGCAACTCTCCTAGGTTTGTTACGCGAGAGATTCTGGATCCTTAAAGGACGCCAGTTGGCGAAGGGAACAGTCAAGAGATGTGTTGTTTGCCGACGTTTTCAAGCAAAAAACTTAGACACTCAGTCTCCTCCTTTGCCAGATCTTCGAGTTAACGATGTGGCCATATTCGAAGTCATTGGAATAGATTTTGCAGGACCCTTGTATATTCGTGATTCATCGAAGACATGGGTTGCTCTATTCACTTGTGCTTGCTACCGAGCTGTACATCTGGAACTAGTTCCGTCTCTGTCAACTGAAGCATTCATAAGAGCACTGAGGCGTTTTATCGCACGGCGTGGTCGACCTAAAGTGATCATCTGTGATAATGGAACAAATTTTCGAGGAACGTGTAATGCTCTTGAAAGGTTAGACTGGGAGAAAATCGTTACCTACAGCACTGGAGAACGCATAATTTGGAGGTTCAATCCGCCTACGGCGTCGTGGTGGGGAGGCTTCTGGGAACGATTGGTAAGCCTGGTGAAGCAAATTTTACGGAAGACATTGGGGAAGGCTTCATTGTCTTGGGATGAGCTTCAGACCATACTTATTGACTGTGAAGCAGTGATTAATGCAAGACCATTGACTTATACGGCAGAAGATAATAGAGATCCTATTCCATTGACCCCATCCATGCTACTGCAAGAAGTACGAGAGACAGGAGTTCCTGACCTAGACTGCATTGAGTCAGCAAGCATCACTCGGAAAATTCGGTATCTGCAAAGACTGAGAGAAGAGCTAAGAAGACGCTTCCGATCAGAATATCTGGGGCAGTTAACCTGGACCAAGCGGCGCGAAACTAGAAAGCCTATAATTGGAGAGGTGGTTATAATAGGATCGGACAATCGGAAGAGAATAGATTGGCCTTTGGCAAGAATTGAGCAGCTCATTCCAGGGCGAGATGGAAGAGTCCGGGTGGTTCAACTAAAGACTAGCAGTGGTACTGTTGTACGTCGTATACAGAGAGTCTACCCCTTGGAGGTCCAGTCCTGCACCGAGAGTTACCAAGAAAAAACCCACTTCATGGACGATGATGACAAGGATGTGTCCAAATCCCCTGAAGAATTGAGGACAAGAGCAGGAAGAAAAGTGGCCCCTCCTAAAAGACTAGATCTTTGATTTCATGTTACAGAGGAGAAGGAATTCAGTTGACATACATTGTACACCTGTTTGACACTTTGATAATTTCCAATTTTGAGAAAATTGTAAATTAGGTGGGAGTATGTTGAGAAAATTGTAAATGTTAAGGTTGGTAACGTTTCGTTCCTATGTACAAAACTCTTTGGTTTTTACTATTCTGTGAATTGGTGTTAACATATTTGTTTGTGAATAAAAGTTGGTCATGAAAATGTTAGAATCTCAATAAAGTGTTCCAGATAATGTGTAGTTACAACTAAAACAACACAACATCTCTGCGGGAGATAAAATTTGGCGTGAAGAAGTAACAGACTGTTTGATAGTTACACATTAGTTCCAAACCTTGCATAAGGACAGTGTGATCACAAGTATAAAAATTAACCCCAAATGACAAGAAGGTTACCATCCCCATAAGACAGTAAAATGTTAAAAGTATGCATAGAAGGACGAAAAAATGTTAACTAACCTCCAATTGTAAAATACTTTCTCGCAATAAATGAGGTCTGATCCTCCTACGAAAACCGGCATATTTTGCCTATTATAGCCTATCCCCTAGTTTGCCCGGTGAAATCTACCTCCGCCTTCCGGCGTGCCGAGAGGAATTTTTCTATCCGAAAGGTACCTCCAACGGTTAGCGAGTAAAACCTAAATTTGTGCTATAAAACACGGTCAACGCCGAGCGGTGTAGTTGGACAAAATGTTCCATCCTTAATCTCCCTCTGCGCAGCACCTCGCCTATCCCCTGTTTTAACACTGTCACCTTCACATTTTAATTTAATTATGACGTGTAGCGAAGCACGGGTACTTCAGCTAGTAGATGATAAAGTACACAACATGAACGACTACTTGACAGGACTATATGATAAACATGCTCCAGTGAAAACTGTTCGAGCGACGCGACCTCCAGCACCCTGGCTCAGCACGGAACTGAAAGAACTAATGGCTAAGCGAGATTCTGCGCACAGAAAGTTTAAGAAATTACCCACGCAACAGAATTATGATGACTTTAAAAAGCTCCGAAACAGAACTTCCCAAGCAGTAAGTAACGCTCGAACCAGGCATGCTCACAACTTGCTCGGGCGTAATATCAAACCCTCTGCGGCGTGGAATGAACTAAGAAACATGGGAATAGGCAAAGGAAAAAATGACAACCCCATTAATCTACCTCTTGACACACTCAATGACTATTTTACTAATACAGGACATTCTGTCAACCCAGACATAAAACACAGAACTCTCACCAACAACTACAACACCCCCACCCCCAACAGAGAAAAATTCTACTTCTCGCATGTTACCCCGTCACAAGTCAGACGTGCCATTCTTAGAATCAAATCAAAATCGAAAGGGATCGACAATATAGAAATATAAATATTCAAACGAATCATTGACATTATACTTCCCACAATTACACACATATTCAACTACTCGTTAATTACCGGTACGTACCCATCGCTATGGAAAGCGGCTATTGTCATTCCATTCCCTAAAAACACACAAGCCAAAAACGTGAGAGACTATCGCCCAGTGAGCATATTATCTGCCATCTCCAAATCTCTCGAATGTATCGTGTACGAACAACTCTCCTGCTATTTGCAAGCGCACAACATCCTTGATGAGCAACAATCTGGCTTCCGGAAAAATCACAGCACTACTACGGCAATACTTAAGGTCACGGATGACATAAGAAAGGCTATGGACAGTGGGTAAGCAACAATCATAGCACTGCTTGATTTCAGCAGAGCATTTGATTCTGTTGATCATGACATATTACTCTCTAGCCTATTCAAAATTCATCTCTCTATGAACAGTATCCAATGGGTGGACTCATATCTACATGGGCGCCAACAGCACGTTAAAAGTAATTCAAATCAAATGTCTTCTTGGCGCTCAGTGGTGAGAGGAGTCCCTCAGGGACCAGTTCTAGGACCTCTTCTCTTCTCGATCTACATAAATGATATCACTTCATCGATAACTAAATGCAAATATCACTTATACGCTGACGATGTACAACTCTATCTGCATGCTGCACCAGAAAGACTATCGCAAGCAATCAAAGCTTTCATTGAGGACTTAACTGAAATTTGTAATTGGTCCAATTCACATGGACTATGACTCAATGAGACAAAAACACAAGCTATCATAATCTCCCACCCTAAAATTCTCCGTGAAATAAAAAATAATCCCACCCTACCAAACTTACGCTTGCGCGACTCCCCAATCGAATTCCGAGAATCAGTCAAAGATCTGAGCGTAATAATTGACGAACAACTCTCTTGGACGCAGCAAGTCCACAACGTCTCTAGAAAAGTATTTTCCGCACTACATTCATTGAGACGATTTGGGAATATTTTCTCTCGCATGTTAAAAGAACGACTTGTTTCCTCCCTAGTACTGCCTCATTTTGACTATTGCGATGTGGTATACAATGACCTGTCTGCTACTCTTAAAAACAAACTCCAACTAGCACAAAATGCCTGTGTAAGCTACATATGCAACTTACGGTATTACGACCACGTCACCCCTGCGTACGAACAACTCAGCTGGTTGCGACTAAATCAACGCCGCGATCTTCATTCTTTATGTCTTTTCCGACAAATACTCTTACGTTCCTCTCCAGCTTACCTGCATTCTCAGTTTCACTGCCTCTCACATAGTCTTGGTACACGGTCAAAAAATGATTCACTCATGCTCATACCAATACACCGTACGGTACGCTACACTAACTCCTTCGTAGTTTCTACTCCACGACTGTGGAACAACCTTCCGCGCTCTGTCAGAGGAGCAACCCCGTCTAGCTTCAGGCAGCAATGCCAGCTGTACATATCAAAAAAGAAATGAAACCTGAACTCAACAGTCAAATATTTGAATCCTTATGCTGAATTATACTCGTGTTTCTAATTTACGTTTTATTTATTTCCTGTTTAGTTACCTAAATGTTTTCTTACATCCTTTTAAATGCGCATTGCAAAATCAATATTAGGCTATAGTAATAACTCATCCACGATGCTTATCATCATCATCATCATCAACATCATCACATCATCATCAGGTTCTGTTTTATTAGTGTTTGTGTTTCCCTATTATTTCCTTACTTTAGCTATAATTAACTAATTGCAATAATTTTTCCTACGCCATGCTTACCTGCCATTATATGTATTGTGATCAAATCTGAAATGTATTCCTGTTAGATTTAAGTACCATTGTTAAGTTTTGCAAATAATGTAATAATGTATTAATTGTAAAATCTGGTTAGATGGAAGAGAGGGCCCAATGGCCCTAATCTTGCCAGACAAAATAAATCTATCTATCTATCTATCATTAGTAGCATCCAGTGTACCCATTGACCGCCAGGCAGGGGAGCTAACTTCCCCAGTATTTGTGACTCCCTTAAGCCTCTTAGAATGTTATGAGTCATGGCCTGTCCCAGTGGCAATGCAGCATTTCCCCACGTGCTTCTTTTGGCAGACATCTTCATTCGTAATAGAAATTATAGCACCGGCATAGCACCCAACTAGTTTGACCCATTCCCACTTTTAAAGGTACCGGTATTTAATAATCATTTCAGAGTTGTTGCTTGAAATGCTGTCGTTCATTTTCTAGACACACGTTGCACCAACGTAGGAAATTTTGGTTCACTTGCTGTAATTCATTCTCGCTGATATTTGGTATCAGTGCAGTTACTTCCTTCTCGAGAGCCTCTAGAGTACGCGTATTGTTTCTGTATATCTTTTGTTTGAGGTTCCCCCACAAATAAAAATCGCACAGCGTTGAGACTTACGAACACCTTTACTCCTTGAGAAGATAAGTTTCCACCAGGAAAATTCATTGTTCTATATCTAACTATTGAGCCATGTTTAACATCTCTCTTTTCTTTATTTTCTTTGGCGGCCGTCCCGGTAGACTCAGACGCCATGTGAGATACTTTCTGTCCGGACGTGCCTTGAGGCTCTCCGCCTTATTATTTAAAATGTAATGTTTTTCCTTTTTATTTAACATTGTTATTACGCCGAAGCCTTCCATTTACTCATGTAAGTAATACATCTAACCTTGTGTCCACTATGCTCATTTCCTAAATTTAACCTTTCTTTTTGATCTTCGTCGTGTGCTTGGATTTGCTGTGGAACCAATCGTAATGGCGGTCTCCTGTTTTATTTTGTTTGAGTCTTCGTTTAACCTTTTATTTGTGCCGTGAAATATATCTGCGAGTGATTTTGTGAGTGTATGTTTTTCTTGCTGCCAGGTGCATTGATGCTGTTTTGATTGGGCATATCTTCGAATGGGTCTCCCGTGGTTTGTGGACGTTGGCGTTTCGACCATTCTCCCAACACGAGGCATGACACCATATATTTTAGCCCTTATGTTTTCCCTTCATTCCATGCTTCGGGCAACTGGATCACGGCGGTAACTTTAAGTAGGCCTTACCGTATTCAGCTCGAACTCGGAACGTAAGTTGGGGACCATATAGGTTTAGCATGTTTTGCTAGACTACCTACAAGCACGAGTTGCTTTGAGTTTTATTTCTGCATCGTCGGCTAGCATTTTGTGTGTTTGATTGCGTGTATGTATCATGATATATTTCACGGACACTTGACGTCATTTGTTTCTCCTTGTAGTATCTTTGGGTTTTGCTTTTCTTTTCTCTGGGGACTGCCAGCTCGATCGCATCCCCATTGCTCGCCACAGCCTCTGCGACGCGCACACAGCCTCTTGTTTTATCTTTGCTATGCTTGTTATTTGTGGTCGTCATGACAACCATCCATCTCTAGGCAGAGAAGTGATTGTTGTTGACCAGCGACCGGCTCGATTGCTTCTTGATCTTTTACTTCCTCCCTTTTTACATAGTTTTCACCGAAGTGAGCACAGGTATGAATTTAATTTGTTAACGTTATTTACTATCGTAAGTTATTTATTGTTATTTATATGTATCTTCCCCGTTTGAAAGTGACTTTATTTGACCCCTAGGTGAAGGGTATTCTTTTTTGTGTGTGTTATTCTGGCCGGGTTTCTTTGTGTGTTCGGTTTCAATTCATTAAATTTCCATTTCTTTACCCATGTGTCTTATTTAGTAGTGTTTGGCGATCGGGCTGCTCGCTCTCTCTCACTCTCTCTCTCTCTCTTCAAACCTAGGCCTAACTTATTCTAGCTTTCTAGCACCAGGAGGGTATTCCTACCACTCGTCGTGGGACCACCTTCACGGAGTCTGGAGTCGCTCGGCACATCTGGCCTGCAAATACGGGCCCAGCACAGGTCAGAAATTAACATCCATTTCCACTGCGTACTCCTTTCTTTTCTAGTTGGTTCCAGTGATGCAGCTAGGAGGCACGCCAAGAATATGTTTATTTTAATAGAGCGGTGCACTATGTTCATGAGATACGAGATAGACTTCACAACAAGTCTTAATTATCTCAACTAAGGTATCTTGCCAGCTGCGTATGTATCAAGGGCTTCCCGACCTGCTGTTTTGTAATCAGTCTATTTAACATTACCTTTTTCTACAAGACACAGCTGTTAGATCTGTGAGGAGCGATACTGTTGTATCTCCAATAATATAATACAGATTAATCTGTTTAATCTTCAGTATCTCTACCGAGTTGAGACCAGTGCTACAACGTTTCAATGTGCATGAAACTGATGACCAGTGTTACCAACACTCTGCTAGTTATCATTCCTCTACCGTCACCTTGTCAATCAAACAGACTAACAGTACACAAATAAGAATAAGTAAACAAAGTATAGTATGCATATCTTGAAAGATTAAAAAGGTTTCTAGATACCTCTTGAGAAGCAAGTTGCTAGCCTTACTTACACAGGGCCCCGGGAATATATTGGGATTGTCCTTGGAGTAATTTAATTTCTTTAGGTGGGCAAACCGAATTCGAGTGTATTTTTGTTTTCGCTGTGTGAACCAGTTGCCATGATCTTTTGTTGATGCCTGTTCTGCAATAAAGATATGTATAACAACCTATGATCCTAAATCCAGTTATATCTCTAAAGGTTCAGAGAAAAAGATGGTGAGTTAGGCTGCCTGAACACAACTCACAGCATGTTCTTGTTATGGTCCCATGACTGTTAGGAGTCAGTTCCACCATCTTACAATCGAAGTAACTTGTGATGTACCCTGGGTACGTTGAGAGTGACCAGAGCTACTACCTAAATATGGAGTAGCCAGAGCAGATTACTGCCTAAATATGGAGTTATGACCGTTCACACGAGCTATCAGAATCCACCTCAATTAAGAATGATCATCAGTATCTAAGAAGTGATTATCCGGGCTGTTAGGCCGTGGTCCAGTAAGGCTGTGGTTTCCCGACGTTTCAGCGAAGACTGCGTTCGCCATTATCAAGGGTCTTCTCTTTCCGATGGTCAGAGGTAGACTGAAGTTGCGTATGTCCGCCCCCGCTATATATAGTGTGCAACCGGGTCGGTTCACTGCGCGGTCCGGAACTTTCCGCGCCAGGAGTGGAGCGCGCTGATTGACTGCCAGTACCGAGAGGTGTGCAATGCTCAGCCAATGGTTTGATGTTAGTTGATCTGAGGACGGGATGCCAGATTTTGTTCACCCGTTCGCTCTCTTCTTTCCGGTTGAAATTGCTAGGGTGTTTGAAAATTTCAATAGCCTCTCGCTGCAGCCTCGCGTGGTAGTGGACGGTGCTGGACAGCACCTCTGTGCACCCGTAGTGAACATCATGGCCTTTAAGAAGGGAATGCTCTGCCACCGAGGACTTCTCCATCTGGCCCAGCCGGCTGTGTCGCTCGTGTTCCTTCAGCCTGGTGGCAATACTGCGCTTCGTGGTACCAATATATACCTGGCCGCAGCTGCAAGGTACCCTGTAGACGCCCGCACCGGAATGGGGATGGCGCTTGTCCTTGGCAGATGTGATTAAATCGCGTATCTGTCTCGTAGGCCTGTATACGGTCCTGATGTTATGATGGCGGAGTATTTTGCCTATCCGGTCAGTCACCTTGTGAACGTACGGGAGGTACGTCACTGCTATCGGCCGATCCTGTTCCCTCTCCGTGGACGCCGGTCGTCTGGGATGACATGCCCGTTGGATCTCCTTACTGGTGTAACCATTGGCGCGGAGAGCTGTGTTGAGGTGACGTAGTTCCTCTTTCAGGTGGTGGGACTCACAGATACGCTTAGCACGGTTGACCAGAGTCTTAATGACGGCGTGTTTTTGTTTAGGGTGGTGGTTCGATGCCTTCTGTAGGTACCGGTCAGTGTGGGTAGGCTTCCTGTAGACAGTGTGCCCCAAGCGAAGGTCCGGAGTTCTCGTAACCATGACATCAAGGAAGGCGAGAGAGTGGTTTTTCTCCTTCTCCATGGTAAACTGGATGCTGGCATTTAGGCTGTTTAGGTGATCCAGGAACCGTTGTAGCTCTTCCTCTCCATGACTCCAGACCACAAATGTATCGTCCACATACCGTAACCAGACTTTCGGCTGGAGCGGCGCAGTCTCCAGGGCCATGCTTTCAAACTTCTCCATGAAAAAGTTAGCAACAACCGGGCTCAGTGGACTACCCATGGCGACGCCATCGGTCTGCTGATAGAAGTTACCATTCCACAAGAAGTAGCTAGCAGTGAGGCAGTGACGGAACAGATCAGCGATGTCAGAAGGGAAGATCTGGGAGATGTGGTCCAGAGTGTCTCTCAAAGGTACCTTGGTGAAGAGGGACACCACGTCGAAGCTCACGAGACGATCAGTGGTTTCCAGTTCAATCTCCTCTAGTTTCTGGATGAAATGGCCGGAATCAATGATGTGAGTCTGTGTGTTGACAATGTGAGGTTGGAGCAAGGATGCCAGATGCTTCGCCAGGCTGTAGGTCGGTGAACCAATGGCACTTACGATGGGCCGTAATGGTACGTTCTCCTTGTGAATTTTAGGCAAGCCGTAAAGTCTAGGAGGCAGGGCTTCACTCTTGATGGTCATCTTCTTGGCATCATCTGGCAGTGAAGAGGCTTTGATCAGAATGTTAGTTTCCCTTACTACACGGTTTGTGGGGTCTTTAGGCAGCTGTTGATAAGTCTGAGGATCCAGCAGTTCCGAGATCTTGGCGGTATAAGAATCGGTGTTCATGACGACAGTGGCGTTTCCTTTGTCAGCCGGTAGAATAACGATGGTGTCATCTTGGTTCAGCGTTTTTATGGCCTTCCTCTCCATCGCCGTGAGGTTACTCTTGGTAGCAGGTGCTTTCCGAAAAATTCGCGAAGTTTCACCTCGGATTTCCTCTGCCTGCGCTGCAGGGAGCTGGCGGATAGCTGCTTCAACGTTCGCGATGATGTCTTCAACAGGAACCATACGGGGAGTGACCGCAAAATTCCCACCTTTAGCCAGGAGGGTCTTTTCCGCTTCAGATAAGTTACGGTCCGTCAGATTGACGACCGTGCTGGAGGTCTCGAGTGCCGTACCAGATGAAGATGGAGCCATCTGGCAGCGCTCGAATTTGTTCTTCTGGCGTTTGCTTGCCTGGTCGAAAGTGGACTGCATAGAGTAGTTAGTTATGCTGTCTACTTTATCCCAATCCTGCGGTGAGAGTTCTGTGCTGAGTCGGAAGTGGAGTTCCAGAAGTGTCTTGTCAGTGCCAGCAAGTTCCTTGCGAGTGTGGTGAATCCGTTCCCGTAATAGCGAGAGCTCGGCCCGGTCGTAGATGCGGTGCGACTGCGCTGAACCGAAGTGTCTTTTCATCCTAAGAAACTTAGGAACTGTCCGAGAATCTCTGCATCTGAGAAGAAATGTAAGCGTCGAAAGCAGGGTAGCTTTCTTCTTCCGAAGCTTCTCGAAGCGTCGAATTGAAACTGAAGTTTCCTCCCCGTAGAGTCGACGTATATACAAACTTAGGCTTTCACGGCCGGCGTTAGAATCTAAGAAGTGATTATCCGGGCTGTTAGGCCGTGGTCCAGTAGGGCTGTGGTTTCCCGACGTTTCAGCGAAGACTGCGTTCGCCATTATCAAGGGTCTTCTCTTTCCGATGGTCAGAGGTAGACTGAAGTTGCGTTTTTTTTTTTTTTTTTCGGGGGGGGCCCGAAAAGGTACCCGCACCCCCCGCGTGGCACCCGACCTTACTACTGGTGCCTCCGACATGCAGTTAATCTACGATAGTAGAAGAGATAGCATAGGGGATTGGATAAGGATTGTCTTTTAGGACTTTGCGCCTGTCCCATCGCGGTCGCGATCTACCAGGCATCATGAATAGGTATTAACATTGGTATATTTTATATATGAGCACATATAAATATGTACTCATATATAAGGGTAAGATTGTAGGGCCAGGGAAAACCGCATAGGCAGAAAGGAAAGATTGCCTACACGTAAAACCTGGCGGCTTGGTTATTGCCACATGCAAGGATAATGTGGGTATGGAAATGAGTAGGTATGTTAGTTGGGAGAAGGTATCATGCACCAGATCCATGTCCGTCCTCTCGCCAGTTTGTCTCCGGGGAATCCGATAGAACTCGGCACTGCTGGGATCAGCGCGGGCCTTGCCGGCTACCGAGCAATGGTACAAGGATCCGGAGAACCTGCGCCACTACCCGGTCTCCATGGGGTCCCTGGTACCGAGCCTCCGTCACCGGAGAGTGGAGGGGGGGCCTCGCCTGCCGAAACAGGGGCCTAGTGGTCGGTCCATGGGAACGAGCCACCTTCCTCTCTGCTCTTGCCATGGACCTGTAGACGGGGCAACTGCGATGGGATGACGGATGGTCGCCCATGCAGTTGGCGCACACCGGCGCGTCCCGCGGCACCGTGCAGCCGGTGTGGTGGTGGCCACCTGAGCACCGGTTACAGCGGACTGGAGAGCCGCAGGATCCCTGGGAGTGCCCCCATCTCAGACAGCGAAAACACTGTAAAAGCTGGCCTGAGCGGGGCTTCATACTACCTGGCTGTAGCGGCTGTCCCTGGCTGCGGCTGGTGGCCTCGCGGCGTCCTGGTTCCCCCTCCTGGGGGCGCTGCGGGCGACGGTCCTCTGGGCTGCTGCGGCGCTTCTTCTTCTTCCGCTGCTTTGGGGCCGTCCTGGTGGCCCCGGCCGTCTCTGGAGTCCCCTGCCTGGCGGTGGTGGCGGGCGCGAGTTGCCCCGCTAAAGGCCCCACCTGGGGCTCTGGTAGTCGCTCCTCCTCCTCCTGGTTGGCGGGCGCGAGTTGCCCCGCTAAAGGCACCGCCTGAGGTGCTGGTTGTGGAGTCTGAGTCCTCTTGGAGAAGGTCAGAGGGCCCGCCTGAGTCCCTACCTCTTCCCTCTCGATGAGCAAGACTGGTCGGCGATCCCCTGGGAGGCGGAGTAGGTGCGGTAAGGCACCTGGCGCACAGCCTGGTACCAACGCGACCTGCCAGTGCTTGGAGAATGCCACGATGTAGTAGGGGGCCACGTCCATACGTGGCCTGATCAGGACTCCAGTGGGGAGTTCAGCTTCGATGTCCTCTTCGGCACGTTCAGCTCCTCCCGTCGCGACTTCGTAGGCCTGGTCCCTGTAGGCTCTGATGACGTCCTGTTCTTCATCCTGGTTGACGCCGGGCCTGTAATAAACAAACAGAGCCGGGAGGCTGGGGTCGTAGCCACTTGCTTGCTCGGAGCCTGGGGAAGTGGCCCCAGGGTGCCCATGCACGGTGTCCGAGCTCACATCGCTCGCCCAGTTGAAACTGGCATCGCTCGCCCAGCTGAAACTGGCGTCCGGGCTGCTGCTGCTCTCCTGTCGCGGGGAGCTAGCCGGTCCTGGCGTCCGATTCTTCACGGACTCGGCTAGCTCAGAGGGCCCAGGGGAGGCGTCGGTTGACTCGGACCGCATGGACACCTGCGATATGTCCGAGCTACCTGAGCTCCCCGGGCCGGGAGCTACCCCAGCGATGCGTGCGCCAGCCGGGATGTGAGGCACTCCCTCCTCTTCAACGGCTGGCGGCTTCTGCGCCGCTGTAGTCTTCTCACCAAGGGCCTGGTGGCGCGCCCGCGTGACCGGAGGTGAGGGCCCTGTGGAGGCTAGCTCCCCTCTACCTCTCCGGGCGCGGTTGCGCCTGCTCAAGCCCCTGGCTGGCTGGCTGGTCCTCAGCTGCTTCCTCCACTCGATGGTCCCGCTGCTCGTAGTCTCCATCCTGGTGAGCTGTTACAACAACTTAGACTGGTCTGCTGCTGCCACTGGCAAGGTGTCCTTCCTCTAACGATTCAGAGACAACCTCGAAGTTGCGTTTTTTTTTTTTTTTTTTTTTTTTTTTTCGGGGGGGCCCCGAAAAGGTACCCGCACCCCCCGCGTGGCACCCGACCTTACTACTGGTGCCTCCGACATGCAGTTAATCTACGATAGTAGAAGAGATAGCATAGGGGATTGGATAAGGATTGTCTTTTAGGACTTGGCGCCTGTCCCATCGCGGTCGCGATCTACCAGGCATCATGAATAGGTATTAACATTGGTATATTTTATATATGAGCACATATAAATATGTACTCATATATAAGGGTAAGATTGTAGGGCCAGGGAAAACCGCATAGGCAGAAAGGAAAGATTGCCTACACGTAAAACCTGGCGGCTTGGTTATTGCCACATGCAAGGATAATGTGGGTATGGAAATGAGTAGGTATGTTAGTTGGGAGAAGGTATCATGCACCAGATCCATGTCCGTCTTCTCGCCAGTTTGTCTCCGGGGAATCCGATAGAACTCGGCACTGCTGGGATCAGCGCGGGCCTTGCCGGCTACCGAGCAATGGTACAAGGATCCGGAGAACCTGCGCCACTACCCGGTCTCCATGGGGTCCCTGGTACCGAGCCTCCGTCACCGGAGAGTGGAGGGGGGGCCTCGCCTGCCGAAACAGGGGCCTAGTGGTCGGTCCATGGGAACGAGCCACCTTCCTCTCTGCTCTTGCCATGGACCTGTAGACGGGGCAACTGCGATGGGATGACGGATGGTCGCCCATGCAGTTGGCGCACACCGGCGCGTCCCGCGGCACCGTGCAGCCGGTGTGGTGGTGGCCACCTGAGCACCGGTTACAGCGGACTGGAGAGCCGCAGGATCCCTGGGAGTGCCCCCATCTCAGACAGCGAAAACACTGTAAAAGCTGGCCTGAGCGGGGCTTCATACTACCTGGCTGTAGCGGCTGTCCCTGGCTGCGGCTGGTGGCCTCGCGGCGTCCTGGTTCCCCCTCCTGGGGGCGCTGCGGGCGACGGTCCTCTGGGCTGCTGCGGCGCTTCTTCGTCTTCCGCTGCTTTGGGGCCGTCCTGGTGGCCCCGGCCGTCTGTGGAGTCCCCTGCCTGGCGGTGGTGGCGGGCGCGAGTTGCCCCGCTAAAGGCCCCACCTGGGGCTCTGGTAGTCGCTCCTCCTCCTCCTGGTTGGCGGGCGCGAGTTGCCCCGCTAAAGGCACCGCCTGAGGTGCTGGTTGTGGAGTCTGAGTCCTCTTGGAGAAGGTCAGAGGGCCCGCCTGAGTCCCTACCTCTTCCTTCTCGATGAGCAAGACTGGTCGGCGATCCCCTGGGAGGCGGAGTAGGTGCGGTAAGGCACCTGGCGCACAGCCTGGTATCAACGCAACCTGCCAGTGCTTGGAGAATGCCACGATGTAGTAGGGCGCCACGTCCATACGTGGCCTGATCAGGACTCCAGTGGGGAGTTCAGCTTCGATGTCCTCTTCGGCACGTTCAGCTCCTCCCGTCGCGACTTCGTAGGCCTGGTCCCTGTAGGCTCTGATGACGTCCTGTTCTTCATCCTGGTTGACGCCGGGCCTGTAATAAATAAACAGAGCCGGGATGCTGGGGTCGTAGCCACTTGCTTGCTCGGAGCCTGGGGAAGTGGCCCCAGGGTGCCCATGCACGGTGTCCGAGCTCGCATCGCTCGCCCAGTTGAAACTGGCATCGCTCGCCCAGCTAAAACTGGCGTCCGGGCTGCTGCTGCTCTCCTATCGCGGGGAGCTAGCCGGTCCTGGCGTCCGATTCTTCACGGACTCGGCTAGCTCAGAGGGCCCAGGGGAGGCGTCGGTTGACTCGGACCGCATGGACACCTGCGATATGTCCGAGCTACCTGAGCTCCCCGGGCCGGGAGCTACCCCAGCGATGCGTGCGCCAGCCGGGATGTGAGGCACTCCCTCCTCTTCATCGGCTGGCGGCTTCTGCGCCGCTGTAGTCTTCTCACCAAGGGCCTGGTGGCGCGCCCGCGTGACCGGAGGTGAGGGCCCTGTGGAGGCTAGCTCCCCTCTACCTCTCCGGGCGCGGTTGCGCCTGCTCAAGCCCCT
The DNA here is from genome assembly GCA_946902985.2 of Meconema thalassinum. Lineage (NCBI taxonomy): Eukaryota > Metazoa > Arthropoda > Insecta > Orthoptera > Tettigoniidae > Meconema > Meconema thalassinum. The sequence goes on from OX336396.1 coordinate 172,706, forward strand.
GGTTGGCTGGCTGGTCCTCAGCTGCTTCCTCCACTCGATGGTCCCGCTGCTCGTAGTCTCCATCCTGGTGAGCTGTTACAACAACTTAGGCTGGTCTGCTGCTGCCACTGGCAAGGTGTCCTTCCTCTAACGATTCAGAGACAACCTCGAAGTTGCGTATGTCCGCCCCCGCTATATATAGTGTGCAACCGGGTCAGTTCACTGCGCGGTCCGGAACTTTCCGCGCCAGGAGTGGAGCGCGCTGATTGGCTGCCAGTACCGAGAGGTGTGCAATGCTCAGCCAATGGTTTGATGTTAGTTGATCTGAGGACGGGATGCCAGATTTTGTTCACCCGTTCGCTCTCTTCTTTCCGGTTGAAATTGCTAGGGTGTTTGAAAATTTCAATAGCCTCTCGCTGCAGCCTCGCGTGGTAGTGGACGGTGCTGGACAGCACCTCTGTGCACCCGTAGTGAACATCATGGCCTTTAAGAAGGGAATGCTCTGCCACCGAGGACTTCTCCATCTGGCCCAGCCGGCTGTGTCGCTCGTGTTCCTTCAGCCTGGTGGCAATACTGCGCTTCGTGGTACCAATATATACCTGGCCGCAGCTGCAAGGTACCCTGTAGACGCCCGCACCGGAATGGGGATGGCGCTTGTCCTTGGCAGATGTGATTAAATCGCGTATCTGTCTCGTAGGCCTGTATACGGTCCTGATGTTATGATGGCGGAGTATTTTGCCTATCCGGTCAGTCACCTTGTGAACGTACGGGAGGTACGTCACTGCTATCGGCCGATCCTGTTCCCTCTCCGTGGACGCCGGTCGTCTGGGATGACATGCCCGTTGGATCTCCTTACTGGTGTAACCATTGGCGCGGAGAGCTGTGTTGAGGTGACGTAGTTCCTCTTTCAGGTGGTGGGACTCACAGATACGCTTAGCACGGTTGACCAGAGTCTTAATGACGGCGTGTTTTTGTTTAGGGTGGTGGTTCGATGCCTTCTGTAGGTACCGGTCAGTGTGGGTAGGCTTCCTGTAGACAGTGTGCCCCAAGCGAAGGTCCGGAGTTCTCGTAACCATGACATCAAGGAAGGCGAGAGAGTGGTTTTTCTCCTTCTCCATGGTAAACTGGATGCCATAACTCCTTTGCGAATACAAACTTCTTGCACTACTCCGCATATGTCCACAATGCCTTTTTGGTTTTTATAAAGTTCATAGATTATCCGCCTATCTCTGTAAGCCAAGCCAATATTGGTCATAATTTCCATGAGAATATTCCAATTCACTTTATCGAATGCATTTTCAAGGTCCACAAAAGCAATGTAAAGTGGTTTCCTTATATCCATCATTTTATCAATTATTTCTCGAATTAGTAATATGGCTTCCCTTGTTCCTCTGTTCTGCCTAAAGCCAAATTGATCTTCATTCAGATTTTGCTCTATTTTGTTTTTTATTCGTCTGTAAATTATTTTAGTCAATATTTTTGATCCATGCGATACGATGCTAATGGTACGATGTACCTCACATTTCAGTGTTCCCTGTTTCATTGGTATTGGTATCATGAGACTCTTTGTAAAGTCGTCTGGGACTTCTCCATTGTTATATATTTCACTGATCAACCCAAACAGATATTTGTGTGTCCTAGAATTCAATGCTTGTAACATTTCTGCTGTTATTTTATCATGTGATTTCAGCTCATTCACAGCATGAAAATATTCTGATTCAAGAAGGGATGGTCCTAAGTTATCATGCGAAATAGTATCTCCATTTTCCAGCTCAGTCAATTGTGTGGGGTCTGCATACAGATTTTCCAAATAATTCTTCCACCTCATCACTACGTCCTTGCTCTCAATCATTAGCTTCCCATATTCATCCACGATAAGGTTGTATTACTCATAAAAAGCAATAATTAAATAATATTCTCTTTGCATGAAAGCTATTTTACATTTTCCAGCAAAAAAAATAATTGAGAAAGATCATTTAAGAAAATAAATATGGAAAACAATAACGAAATATTAAAACTGAAATGATGTGGCATCATCATGTCCATACGTGACTGCTAATAATATTGATATTAAGTGAGAGAAAAATGATGTTATGCTCTCCGTGTTCAACTGCCATCAGGTATGACTCTCAAAATTTGCCTATTTTGATGGCTTTATCAGCATCATTGATAGGAATAAATTGCAGAAACTTCTCATGTACGAAATTATTTTTAAGGCAACGGATACATAGTGACACACACACTGTGGTTAGCACTAGGTTGGCAACACCTCACATAAACACATCACTATGACTCCGCACAGCACGTATGGGCAGGGGGGAGAAGGCAGGGAAAAACCAGTCGTTAAGATAACCACCGCAGTCGACCGCACCGTGAGTTAAAGTGAGCACGAAAACTGCGAGTAGCTGTAGTAAGGAAGACAATCAGATAAGTAGTTAGCCTATAATTTTATAGTTTAACCATAGTTGATTTTACAACCATATAATCTCTCCAAAGTAAAAACTATGGATAGCTATCACCATTTAGCATTTCACCTAACATCATATATACTGCATTTAGCATACACCGACAGTTGCAGTACCAATACTGCAACTAAATAATTGTACATATTGTAAATATTTTCACCTGTATTTCAAACATAGATTTTATAGCCTAAGTGTAATGGATCTGATGATGATCGCTTGACGATCGAAACTGGTCATCCTAGTGTTTTATTAATCTCATGTAATTTATTTCAGGATTAGGGCATAACCCATCTCTTTTGGGTATATTCGTGTTGACCGACTGAAAAGCACTAAACTCTTGTGACACACACAGTTATGCACATTTGAAGAAGCCCAAAGCAACGTGAGAAACGCACACTTTTAACAGCGAAACTGATCCATGTAGGATTGCCATATTTCAAGAATGGAAAAACGGAACACACGTCCCAAAACATTTTTTTTTAAATTACGGGTTTGACGAATTAACCTCAGATATGTTAAAGGCCGCTGGAACACCTGGTCTACAATGGATTTTCAGAGTACTGTCAGTCATCTGGGAGGAGAATAGTATTCCAGATGACTGGACGAGAGGAAACTTCATCCCACTGTTCAAAAAGGGAAACCGCAATATTTGTGGAAACTACAGGGGCATTACTCTGCTATCGCATACTTAGAAGTTGTTGGAAAAGATCCTAGAAAACAGATTGAATAAGATAGTTGAACCCTTATTAGAAGAAGAACAGCATGGTTTCAGGAAAGATCGGGCACTGTTGATCTCATTTTTGCTGTAAGGATTTTGGCTGAGAAATATTGGGAACGTGGAAAGAATTTTGTGATGGTGTTTTTGGACATTGAAAAGGCCTATGATAGTGTTCCCCGTAATAAGATCTGGAAATATCTTGAAGACTTAAACGAGCCCTACTACCTGGTTGACAAAATAAGGATGTTATATCGGAGTTGTTATAGTTGTGTCCAAATAGGAAATGGTCGTTCTGAATGGTTTCAGACAAAAAGGGGAGTCCAGCAAGGAAGTGCCTTGTCACCACTATTATATGTCACTGTTATGGACGGAATTTTAAAATCTATTAAGGAAACTTCAAATGAATCACGAGCTTTGGTATTTGCAGACGACGTGGTCTTATGGGGAGAAACAGGGGAGACTGACTGCTTGGAACAACAAATGTAAAGAATTTAGCCTGAAGATCAGCAAGGCCAAGACTGTTGAAATGACCATTAGCAGAGAGAGGAAAAGTTCAAACATATATTTGGAGGGAGCAAAACTACAATCCGTTTCTCACTTCCAGTATCTTGGATAACATGAATAACACCCTAAAACAAGAAATTCTAAATAGGACACAGAAAGCTTCACATTTCTATAACCAAGTTCGGCACTTACTTTGGGACAAAAATATACCCTTGGCAGCAAAGGTAACGTTGTATCACACCAACTTTGTTCCAATCCTTACTTATGGTATGGAAACATGTACATTGCTAAGTAAGGATTACAGTAGAATTCAAGCCACAGAAATGAGATTTATTAGGACTATGAACCCAAGTACCAGGAGAGACAAGCTCAGAAATGAAGTACACTGAGCAACAGCTGGCATCAGGGTCCCTGTTACCAACTTCCTGGGGGAAACGCAGACTTCAGTGGTATGGCCATGTAATGAGGAAGGATAGCTCTAGAACAGCTAAGAAGTACTTCAACCTGAATGTCAGAGGGAAAAGACCGGGAGGAAGACCAAGGAGACGATGGATAGACACAGTTCGATCAGAGGTGGAGAAGATGGTTTTAACTGGGACGATGTCCTAGAACAAATATCGGGCAAGATGGAGAGCGCTTGTTTGCCACACCCGGGAAAGTGGAGATGGAAAATGATGATGATGATGATGATGATGAAATGTTGTAATAAATAATACACATATGTATTAAATAAACATTACATAATCAAATACACAAAATTAAAAGTAGATATTGCTGACATTTCATATAGACCTATGACACCAGCAACTTACAAATACTTTTCATTCGAATGACCCTTTGCAAGGATTTTCTATTCTGATAAAATTCACTACAATTTTCGTCATTATTGTAATATGTAAACAATTCTTGTTTTATCAAACTGATTCTATCATCTCTACATTTCATATTCATGACAGAAAAAACTCCCTCGTAAAAGCATTGGAGGGGAAAATACTGAGTATTAACTTCACAAGGACTAAATAAGATATTACTTAATTTTGTTGTCCCAAATAAATCTATAACATGTACCCATCTATCTGATACAGATATAGAAATCATTTTCTCTTTCAAACTTGCACCTGTATCACCAGAAAACATGCTATCAATTCTGAAGCTGGACATTTGAAAATCGGTGCGAAATTGAATATATTATCAAATTAACCAAAAAATGGAATATTTGGTGTTCCGTTAAAGATTAAAACGGAACGGGGAACAAAACATGAAAAAACAGAATTGTTCCGGGTGAAACGGAACGCCTGGCAACCCGAGATCCATGGCTAACGTTCCGGTTGGCTTGTAAATTATCATCACCCTATCCCACCACACCGAGAGAGAGAGAGAGAGGGAAATGTGTTGAGTTGTACTAATTACCTCAATGCTATAGAGCAGGGGTTCTCAAACTTTTCCTGTCCCCCCCCCCCATTTTTTTCTTCGTAAAGACCTTCTTTGGACATAAACGATTATTTGAAGAAGAAAAAATAGCCCAATTGGTCCAGCCCCTCGAGTTTCACGCTTAGCAACACATTTAGCGATTCATTTTTATTACCGTGTATAGATACTATTATTACATGTGTTAAAAATAAAGTATATTTGTCAGTTTTTATTGTGTTGTTTGAGCTGAATATCAAACCCCTGCCACCGACCAAATACCATTTAGTCTTTAGCCCATTTTCTCTATTGTCTCCAACCTCCTCCTCAGCTGCCAACCAACCGACATCCTAATGCTCCAATGTCCTCTCCAGCATGGCTTGTTCCAGTGCAAACAGATGGACAAAACTTGCAATACAGTGTCACTTTTACTGGAACTTCGCCAAAAATATGAACAACTGTTCCGTTTTCTCTGATAACTCTGTCGTCAACATGATGGGAATTGTGATCAACTGCTATGTTTTCCAGTGGCGGCCGGTAATAAGGTTGCAGTGTTGCGCAACGACCAGATTAATTCAAGAAAAACAATTAATACCGTAATAATATTTTTAGTAATAAAAGCTGTATGTTTCCTTTTACATGTATAGGAATTCATAATTCTGTTCTTTAATAATTCAGGAAACCTTACAGTGTGGTAAGTTACTGTGAACTGACTGAGAAAGCGAAGCGCGCTAGCCGTCTAGGAGCGCTCGTCCGTTTGGTCGTTGCCAGGCCCAAGCACCGACCGGATCTCAATAGTGGAAGGTATGGCAGAGATGCTAGACCGGGTAAGCCCTATCCCAACAGTTAACGCGGCTAGTCGTTGCCCTCTGACTGCAACAAGGAAGCCGAGGCGAGGACGAAGACACCCGATATGCTCCGAACTGCCAAAATCATGTCTTGCAATGTGGCGCGTACTAGTAAGACTCGCAGTTCTCGCCCTCGTATACAACTTACGTTGTTTTGTTCTCGTGAGGGTTTTCATGTAGACTAACTTATATTCCATTCAATCCGATGACAATGTGATGTTCTCTGAACTGTGGCATTCGTTATGAATGAGGTACATCTGTTTTACCGCGCAATTGAATACAGTTTTCTCCGACATCAAGCAGTTTTTTAACCTATCACCTCATGGGCAGGATGGTGGGGAGTGGGTGGGGGAGGGGCCGTGCCCACTCCCTGAAATCCCAAGAATATTTCGATTGTTCATTGTCTCACCAGTTAATTTCATAAATTGAAGTTACTGATGATTAACTGATTTACATGTAAGGATAATTCCACAGTTGTATTTAACTTAGTAATTTGGGATTATTTGAGAATATCTTCAGTTATTTAAAAAATCGGTGAACTGGATTAACATTACCATTTTAATGAACTGCTTGATTTTTATTTTTGTCGATACTTGGTGGTACAACTACTTTTTGCCTGTTTTTAAAAAATGAACATTATGACGATGATTCACAAAGAAAAGCGAACTCCCAAGGAAAAAACTCTGAACTAAAGCAAAATCCTCCCATTCATGCCATAAAGATCATGCACCCAACGGTTTAAGAGCAGCCAAATAATATCACGAAGCAAGTAAGAAGTGAAACGAAAATTGCGGGGGGGGGAGTGTACGTCTTAATAACTGCTAGTGACATGTAGGTAATTGTATGTATGTCTACCCCTTATTATTCCCGTTTTTTCAGCGGGGTCGGGGATGAGATGCGATGAAAGTCTTTGTGGCGATGGTTTTTACGGCCGGATGCCCTTCCTGACGCCAACCTCAGGAGAGAAGTTCATGAGAGATGAAATGAATGATGGTGAATGAAACTGGGCAAGGATGTGGAAGGAAGCGGCCGTGGCCTGTCATTAGGTACCGTCCCAGCATTTGCCTGGCGTTGAAAATGGGAAACCACGGAAAACCATTTCAAGGATGGCCGACGATGGGGCTCGAACCCACGCGTCTACCGAGTCAGCAGAGAGCTTGGCCCCATGACCTAATGCTGTGCTTTAGCCAGCGTAGCCACTACTGTCGGCAGTGACATGTAGGTAATGAAATTAAAAATACTTGCATTCCCCCTAGAAAAAAATCCTGCGGGTGCCCATGTACCACCTCCCCCTCCCTTAATGAATATAGTGCAACACCCAGAACAATTATCCGCCAGCCACCACTGATGTTTTCTATGTTGGCCTCCGATATTTCTGCCGTCAGCACGGAGGGAAATATGATCAAATGCTCTGTTTTCTATGTTGGCCTCCGATAACTCTGTCATCAACATGATAGGAAATATGATCAACTGCTCTGTTTTCTATGTTGGCCTCCGATAACTCTGTCGTCAGCACGGCTGGAAATATGATCAACTGTTCTGTTTTCTATGTTGGCCTCCGATAACTCTATCGTCAACATGATGGGAAATGTGATGAACTGCTCTGTTTTCTATGTTGGCCTCGGATAACTCTTGTCATCAACATGATGGTAAATATGATCAACTGCTCTGTTTTCTATGTTGGCCTCCGATAACTCTGTCATCAACATGATAGGAAATATGATCAACTGCTCTGTTTTCTATGTTGTCCTCCAATAACTCTGTCGTCAACATGATGGGAATTGTGATGAACTGCTCTGTTTTCTATGTTGGCCTCGGATAACTCTGTCATCAACATGATGGGAAATATGATCAACTGTTCTGTTTTCCATGTTTACCTCAGATCAGGGGCGGTCGCAGCCAGAACTTTTGGAGGGAGCCCTAAGCCCATAAGGAAGGCTATCTTTAATTTTTACTGGTAGCATGTCGCATACTATCATAAGGACTGAAATTCGTATAATAACCTATTAGTTTTATAAAAATCGAGGAGAGGGTCGAATAGACTCTAGAAAGAGAACACACATAATAAAATTTAAATCTGTTTATTGTAGGTATCTGATCAAAGAACAAAATCCAATCGCCTTGTTTTCATTTTGGCAAACTGATCAATTACTTTCTCCACACTGACTTTCGTTGACCGATGGCAATGTAACAGAGCCAGTCCGGTTAGCCTTTCTTCCGGCATTCGGGACCGTAGCCAGTCCTTTAGCCGTCGCAATGTCGGGAGTGGTGTTATTCACAGGCAACGTCGCCAAAACCTGCAGGAGAGTGTTGACTGTAGGTGTCAAGCTTTGAGAAGCAGCTACCATTAACTCAATTGAAGTTGATGGCAATTTCTTCCCTGCCGACTTCAATCTCAACCATCGCTGTCTCCATACAGCATACTCTCCCTGCAAGTGGCGCCCGTCGGAAATTAGCAAAGGCTGATACTTGATACGAAGAGCCTCCAAACATTGCACCACTGTTGGGTCCAGCCGGTTTGTCAACGCAGATTGCAGGCATCAAGTCGAATGCGGCCAAAGATTCATTTGGAAATTGTTCCTTGAGATCCTGCACCACATGCTCGATCAAAATGAAGACAGTTCGGCGGTAGAACTCTTCGGGTGCGTCAATGTCAGCTGGAACGTTGGCCCGCTTCCTCCTGCCTGCTCTTCGGAGCAACGCCACCTCAAACTCCAGTTCTTCCGCAAAATATTATCTCGAAGTACGGTTCAGCATTCTCACGTGCAGTCGAAAGCGCCTCGATGGTGTCCATGACAACCGTGGAAGCCATCGCCAAGTCCAATGAATCGTCCTGACGAAAAAGGCTCAAAGGCCGGATTTTAACTAGGACGTCGCACAGACACAACATTGAAACCACAAATTGCGTATCACACAATGATTGAATGAGGGATTCAGCTGCACTCGATGTGTCGCTGTCCTCCCATTCTGCTATGATTTCTAAAGTTCGAATTATCTTAACTAAGAGTCTCTCGAACTGTAAATGGCCATCATGTTTTTCACTCCACCTCGTCTCACACAGTTTGCCAAAGTCTTCGCCCAAAACTGACAAAAAAAAAAGCTTTGTATCTTTTAGGAGATGATCTAGCAAAGTTAATTGCATTTTTAATCAATGCTGTACCATTACGAGTGGGCACTACTTTTGAAGTTTTCGCTAAGCTGCTGTTAAGGGGGTGATTGTAGCATGGACACCTAGAACCGCAGGGTGCCGCTTTCAAAAGTTCCTGTACTGCACCTTTCGTTTCCGATGACATCACCGAACAGTTATCCGTGCCTACCCCAACACAAAGCTTAATATCGAGAGCTTTGTAGTGAGATCTTGTACAACGTGACCAAGAGCAAAGCCTGACAATTTTGGATCCCCGCCTTGAATATCGTCCTCCCTAATAGACTCGTAAGTGTCCGCAAATGTCAAAATATCTTCGTGGACGTAGCGAAGTGACAATGCAAGCTGTTCTTTTAGCGAAATGTCTGATGTCTCATCGAACATGACGGAAAACATGCTGCTACTTTTACCTTCCGAACAATGTTTTCTTGGATTTCCTCACGACAGCACTTAATCAGTTTATTTTGTATTCTATTACTAATATACGTAGCCCATGCTGATGCATTTTCAAGGTGGCTACGAAGAGTTTCGTCGCCGCTTTCGACTCGAAACTGAAGGAGTTCACGGAAGTTTCCTTCATTTTCTAAGGGGTCTGGAGGGCTGGTCTCACTCTGACAGGCAGGTCCTGTGATGTCAAAATTGGAACTGTCAAGTCAAACCTTTGCTCTCTTCCCTCTCTCTCCTCTGCCTTTCACTTTCTCATTTTCCTTTTTTTCCTTCCTATTTTTGAAGACCTTTGGGGGGGGGGGGGGGGAGGGGGAGGGGCAGGGGGGCCATGACCGCCCCTGCCTCAGATAACTCTGTCGTCAACATGATGGGAAATATGATCAAATGCTATGTTTTCTATGTTGTCCTCCGATAACTGTGTCGTCAACATGGTGGGAAATATGATCAACTGCTCTGTTTTCTATGTTGGCCTGCAATAACTCTGTCATCAGCACGACAGGAAAATTTTGTTTAATTACACTGATATCCAACCATTTTGCTACAGAGAAATTGTTTAGATATATGTTCGTTTAATCATGTCCTATCTTTTAAAAAATCAACTTTTTGAAATTCATGAAAATCTTGATGAAATACCAAATTTATTACACTTAAATTAATATAATTAATGAAATGTGCCAGTTTCGGCCGGGAAACTAAGCAAAGCTTTGTTAATAATATTTTAGTTGGGTTTTTATGGAAAAAAAATGTAAAAATAATTTAAAAAATGGCTTTAATTTGATGTTAGTAAAAATAATTTTGTGAAAATGACATTTATGTACGGTGCTGTATTCCTATAAATCAGTCTGTAAATTCTTATTTAAAAATATCTTGAGAATATCAACAGGGTGTGAATTGTGCTTTCTACGTGATGAATAAAGTAAGGCTCTCAGTGGAGCGGAGCATAGGTTGGAATATGTATTTATGTTCTTGCTCCAATGGAAATTTTGCAATGATACGAAATGTTACAGGCCCTTGATAAAAATCACACAACATATGAGAAAATCAGACTTCAATACATTTTCAATGACTACCGTAGATTACGACACAACTGCAGACTAATGATAGTGTTCAGTATATATCGTGTCGTGTGCAGGATGTGCTTGCAGTGTTTTAGTACCGTACGGGATGCAGGCAGAGAAATATAGAACTTCTTGTTGGGCTGCATAAAACAACAGGGATAAGGCGAAGGCGGGAGTTTTAGCTGCAATACAAAAAAGTAGTCAAAGTGCAGAAGTCAAGTGAATGCTGCTATGCATACAACGTTAAGTGCCTGGCCTTGACAATAGAAAGCACACACACCTTCGACAAGCCAACCCCAGATTAAGGTCTACTCGCTTAATGTAATCTGTGAACATGCTGAACGCAGTCTTCAGCGAAACGTCAGGACGACAAAATGTCCTTAGAACACTGCCTATAAGCACGCGAAACAGAGATTCCTATTTCAACGCCGGTCGTGAAAGTCTGATTTTTACTTAAGGTCTACTAACCCTTCGTAAAGGGTATCGTCTATAATTCTGAAGGTAGAATTGGCAATAAGGTGTGTAGACATTAGAAGCCATTATTTTTAAGTGTTGCCTATACAAATTGACTCTTTGTAGCTTTTCAGTCGGCCAACATGATTGGGTGGGGTACAAAATACAAATGATTGCCCCAACATGTAATTTCTTCCAGGAGTGTATTTATATATTTGTATCTTGTACCCCGCCTATTCATTGGGCACAATCGTGTTGACCGACTGAAAGGCTACAAAAAGTCAAGTTCTAAGGTGTGTAAACAAGCTAACCACATGTTAACTTTTTTAAATAAATACTAGATGAAACCCGTCAAAACATGACGGACAATGGAAATATATATTTACTGAAGAAGCTTCTTATATGTTACATTCTTTGTACGATCACTTTTTAGCACTATTGCAACTTAAAGGGCGTCAAAGGATAGCACTCTCAACATTGCAACATAATGCTGGTCATGACTGAAAACGTGATGAGGTAAAGAGCCCAATACGTTCCAGAGTTTCTCCTTGAGCTTGATTGATTGTGATAAAGTAGGCCGAGCGAATAAGACATTGTTGCCTATTAAAAGAAAATGTACTGTACCTGCAAGTGTTTTATCGGAAGGTGTTAAATCAAGTCGTAGGATTTGAGCTCTCTGCCTAATATTACTACACCTATTATATCCGAATCCAAGCAATTTCTTAAATATTTCTTACAATTTATATATTTCCATATATGAGTCCTTGGGAAACATTCAGATTTCTAAGGAGCATAACTATGGCTCAAACGTTCGGAGTATGTGGAAGCGAATCACTTAATTCCAAGGAATTGAAGAATTCTATAATAGGGAAATGAAGTAGCTGGCTTTCATCTTCAGTATCCAATTTGTTAACGCTGATGTATGTGTTTGAACTGCTGGACATAAGTTCAATGACTTTTAAATTAATATCATTACATTGTTGCCAATTGGCAAATACATGTATTATACTGTATATTCCAGCATATCAATTTTACCATCACAACAGTAAAGGCCAAAATAACCACGCGTAGATTTTACGCAAGAGAAATACAATTTAGAACAATGTTTACATTTGATCGTCAAAGACCTAACACTGTACTGCATAATATCTGGAATTGTTTCTGAAATGGCCTATTTATATTGGATTTTAAATGTGGCTTCGTATTATTCGATAACACTATAGTGTCCTGCAATAACGGAGCCGCTAAATATTAAATGGCAAATAATACTTCCATTGCCGAAATCAACTGCGTAGTTAGACTCAGTACTCTAAACAAATAATCATTAAACAATTGTCTTATACAATGAAGTTCAAGATGACCGTCCAGAGACTTTCATACTCAAGTTGGTTGGTGAGGAGAATGCGATGAGACTGATCGCTTAAAATAAATTCCTTATAATTGTTCCTGCCAACGAATTTTTTTGCAATAGCTTGAAAACGCAGCTCAGAATGACGTTCTTCATTTTGTTATAAACAGTACAAAACTGCTCTAAATATGCAATTTCCATCACCTGTTATAGGTTATGGCGGTACATTTTGCAGGGGAACAGAATCACTTCGGCAACTACTGGAATGACCATAGGCCTATACTCAATACTCACTTCGGCAGTCACCCTAATGGAGGCAGTTTTTGAATTCTATGTCCCGTGCATGTCAAAAATCGTATTAACACATGGAAGCCCACCCATTCTTGGCTATCGCCTCGGAGACCCGGGTTACATTTCCTGCTCTGCCAAGAAATTTAATTCGGGTCTGAGGGCAAAAACGGGGCACATTCAGTCTCTTGAGGTATAACTAAGAAGAGGAAGGTTTGATTCCCACCTCGACAATCTTGGATGTGGTTTTTCGTGGTTTCCCACTTCCACTCAAGGCAAATACCGGGATGGTTCCTTACTTAAGGCCTTGGCCGTCTCTTTGCCATTTCCCACCTTAATTACAAATACACACATTAATGCAGCCATCACAATAACGCAGGTTATCAGAGAAAATTTTACACATACACACCAAAGTACACGGGGCTTAGTGACCACGATGTCGGAGCCCCTCAAAGGAATTATGTGTGCCAAGTGTCTCTCGTGGCGAAAGCAATTGTGGACACGCGCGAGTGCCTGGAAAACTTCTTTTTTCTTTAATAATTTAAGAGTATATCAACGATGCATAATTATAACGTTTAGTCCAGGACGCTAATAACTTGACCTCCGAAGTATTGGGAAGAATTGCAATATTGAGGTACATAAACAACATAGCCTACACAATCAACTGTCAGTTAATGTTCTTCAACATTTCCCTTCTTAAATATTCCCCTCCTTTATAATTCTCCATCACGTGAAAACGCGCCATGTCTTGTGTTTTAAATATAGCGATGCAATGGTGCTGCCATCTGTTTTCAGTTACAGGAAATATATGGGCGAGGTACTGCCATCTGTTGTCAGTTACTGGAACTGATAGCAGATATTCGAACGGCGTATTGAGGACAACAGTTAGCTCTCTTGATCACATGCTGTAATGCAATGGTAAAACGGAAATAAAACATATTGAGAGGGAATGTAGAAATGTATCTTTAACAGACATAAAACCTTACTAATACTCCTTGATTAAACAATATTTCAGTGGTAAGAAAAACTGGCGAGTGATGGGATCGAACCTGTGCTCTTTGGAACCACAGTCGGTCGCCTTAACCATATAGCTACTCGCGCACTCTCATTCAGCAGCAGACAAAAGCATTCACTACATTCAAAAGCCGCTGTCTGAAGGAAATAATCCATTTCGTTATAAAAAAAAATCAATGTTGCACATTCGTATACGTTCATACTGTTATTATATTTTATAGTCATAACTTGGCTAATGTATGATTTCAATTACATGGAAGCTTTATTAAATAACTTACATTTTAATGGACTTCTCACCGCCATTTTGTCATGAGCCCAGGCGGATTGTGCGCATGCGTGAGGGGTAGGAATTCTGCTATTTTCTATATTAATTTAAAAATATACCGTAATATATTTGTTTATTTTAGAGACACTCTGCAAAACTACAGACCAAGAGCTTTCGTTAGAGTGCTCTGCGAAGTAAATCGGTTCTGTCGTTCTCTCAATCTCTTGATAACAAAAATCACCTTACTGTTTTAAATATATAGAAGATTGTTACCGTATTTATTATTTCAACAATGGTGAAATTCCTCGTGGTAAATCAGACCTGCTGAGTATTTCCCGTATCTGGTATTAAGTTGTATGTATAACCAATGCCTTTCTGGTCATGAATTTATATATTTGTTATATTAATGGGGCAAATCCTCCTAAACTTCAAAGATGTTTGTAGTGTTCTGGGCTCAACCCCAAGCACTGGCAAGAACATGGTTTCTTGGTTAAAATGCTTTACTAAATGTATATATTTTTCATTTGTTGGATTGTTTTGAAAATGAATATATTCATATGTTAAAGCATTCTTGTTTTGCATTTGCTGATATGTCCTTCATCTACCTTAACGCTCAAATTTGTTTCGACTCTGAATACTTCCCGAGTTATGTCTGATAATGGAAACCTTTAATTGGTTGATCCAATCACACCAGGCTGCATAAAACAACAGGGATGTAAAACATGGGGGGGGGGGGGAGTTTTAGCTGTAAGACAAAATTATAGTCAAAGTGCAGAAGTCAAGTGAATGCTGCTATGCATACAAGGTTAAGTGCCTGGCCTTGACAATAGAAAGTACACACACCTTCAACACGCCAACCAGAATAAGGTCTACTAACCCTTCGTAAAGAGTATCGTCTATAATTCTCAAGGTAGAATTGGCAATAAGGTGTGTAGACATTGGAAGCCATTGTTTTTCAGTGTTGCCAATACAAATTGACTCTTTGTAGCTTTTCAGTCGGTCAACAAGATTGGGTGGGGTACAAAATACAAATGATTGCCCCAACATGTAATTTCTTCCAGGAGTGTATTTATATATTTGTATCTTGTACCCCGCCTATTCATTGGGCATAATCGTGTTGACCGACTGAAAGGCTACAAAAAGTCAAGTTCTAAGGTGTGTAAACAAGCTGACCACAGGTTAACTTTTTTAAATAAATATTGTTACCGTATTTATTATTTCAACAATCGTGAAATTCCTCGTGGTAAATCAGACCTGCTGAGTATTTCCCGCATCTGGTATTAAGTTGTATGTATAACCAATGCCTGTCTGTTCATTAATTTAACCAACAAATTCTTCACTAATATTTCATTAAAATATTTCAGACGCCTAGGAAGTGTTGTGTGCCTCGCTGTAAGGCAAATTATGGAGCACGATGAAAATAACCGGTTATACCGTATTACTACGCTTAGATCAGTGCCAAGTTTTGGGTATATATCTCTATGTGGTCTCTATATTTCTGTAGCCTACTTTATGAACTGTACTCAGTTGGCAAGTCTTTTTTAAAATTAAGTGACCAGTGGAATATTATTGTTAGACTGTCAACATTAAGCTTGGAGGTCTATTGTGACTATGATGCATCTGTGACAAAAAGTGAAGGATTTATTATCAAAGGCAGCCTCTAAGTTAGAATAGTCTATATATATAAAAATCAATGTTACGTGATAGTTTGTCTGTCTGTCTGTGTGTATGTCTCCTATGCGTTCATATACTATTCATCCGATTGCGATGAAACTTGGGTGAGATGTTGAGTACACTCCAAGGAAGGTTTCTGACTGAATAAATTAGAGATGGGCAGCAGTCGACTGAAAACAGTCGAATTAGTCGATAGTTAAAACAATCGACTGCTTTTAAAAAACAGTCGAATGAATTCAACGACTACTCACCGTATCATAAACAAGTCGTTTGCAAACGACTGATCCCAAAGCTATCGTTGGAAATCATTCGAATGAAACAAGTCGATGGCAAACGACTACTTCCAAGCGAATGGAATCATTCGAATAAAAGTAGTCGTTGTAAACGACTGATCCCAAAGCAATCGTTGGAAATCATTCGAATGAAATAAGTCGTTGGCAAACGACTACTTCGAAGCGAATGGAATCATTCGAATAAAAGTAGTCGTTGTAAACGACTGATCCCAAAGCAATCGTTGGAAATCATTCGAATGAAACAAGTCGTTGGCAAACGACTAATTCCAAGCGAATGGAATCATTCGAATTTAAGTAATCGTACTAATCAAACGACTTCTTCAGGATAACTTCATGCTACAATTCATTGTGCTGTATGTTTATTGTAGAGCTTTAATTAATAAGTTAAGTATACCTGTAGGTCAGGGGCGTATTCTTAGGGCTACCGGGGCTACCGGCGGTAGCCCAAGAAAATTACATTAAAAATAAATAACACTTTATTACAGGTTCAACAAAGCTTTCAAACAATCGTGGCTTTCATGCACATTCTTCTTTATCGAAAGAAATAATGGTTAGTGAGTAGTCAACGCGGCAACGCAGCAGAAACCGACCGAGAATGCGGCAGCCTTACGCCGCTACCCCCATCTCTCCGCACCCACCCTTGTTCCGTGCAGGCCCAGGGCTCTTAGCGAGTGAGTTGCCGCTATGGCCAGCGGTTTCTTACATACTGGACAGCGCCTAACAAGAATAAACACAGCTTGGAGCGGCGATGGTCTGAGTAACACGGAGGGAAATATAGACGCACCGCATACCTGGCCCACACGCCGCTGGCTAGCGCAGCCAGAGGCTAATTTAATTGAGTACCAGCGGTTTCTTTGAAGTTAAAAGCGTTTAAAGGAACAAATAGCCTACAATAAATATACATTATCGCGCGCATATATGTGAAGATGTTTTAGAAGTTGTAGTATTTTCGATGTGTGATTTATTTAAATGTGGGTATGCTGAAGAATCTTTATGTAGTGTTTTGTTTTAACTGTGCCAGTTGTGATTTTGTAAGAAAATTATGGAACAAACACATGCAGGGGCTTTAAATGCCAATGACTGTATAATAGAGAGTTTGTTAGAAGTTCCTTTCAGCCGTCGTCTATACAGTGAGGAAGTTCATATTATACATATGACAAGGCCTACACCTGAACTGCAATTGTGTGCCAATGTATACACGTCATTTCACATCATCTACATGCTAGGTGGAATAGGTTATCTGGCAGTTCTAAACTGTCTAAATTGTATTGCTGGCCGTGTTTGTTATTTAGTCGTGAAAGGAAGGGTTTTCAAATATGAACTCTTTTCGCAGGGCAGTTCAAAAGTATGTTTTGTGTAATATTAAGCTCAGTGGTAGCCCAGATCTTCAGACCAGTATACGCCACTGCTGTAGGTGCCTATAGTTTTATACAGTTCGTTGATTCTTTCAATGAAATAGCCTAAATCCTGTTGTCCTAGTTATTGGAAATGTTAAGCATTCAATATTTAGGTTATGTTTGAACTCCAGATACCGGTTTTGTGGCACATCATCCCAGGCAAGCCGGTAAATACCTTTTTCCTCCCAGTCAGATGGATCATTTAGCCGTAATTTTGAATTAGAGTAAGGTTGTAGTATGCGTGGTCAGATTTAGACAATAGCCTACTCCATGAAGGGGTCATGGCTATGCCTTCTATGTTTGTTTAATGAATAGAGTAACTGAAATGAAGGATGTATACTGATTTTAAGATTTGTGAAATGAGTTTATGATTTTTAAAATAGAATTTAATGAAGTCTTCAGTAAAGTTGAAGGAGACATGATCGTGTTTACACAATAGCCTACTCCATGAAGGGGTCATGCCTATGCCTTCTATGTCTGTTTAAGGTGTAGTGTGGCTGAAATGAGGGAGGTTTACTGATTTTGGTGTTTGTGGAGTAGTCTTTTCGTTTATAATTTAGGTTTTTGTGAAGCTTGTTGCGGAGTTGTTTTATGGATTTTATTGCTCTGCAAATGAAGTGTATTAGGGGGTTCTGGGTTTGGTTTAGCTGTAGCATGACGAATAGAAGGACCTAGTGTGAGGACTCCGCCATTTTAGCACGGTAGTTTCTGGTCCCGCCGCTACAAGCACTGTAAGCGATTATGTCCAACACGTGCTGTGTTTCCGTCGAGCCGGGTCGTAAAAAGTGCGCGAGAAGTTACTGTGTGAGATATTTGTGTGAATTAAATTGAATTTTCTTTGCTTTCAGTTCTTAAATTCAGTTCATTGTGTCTTGTGTACATCAGCGTTTTGTGTTTTGTGTACTTCAAACATATTTCTTATGTGGCTTGGTTCATTTAATAGTTCAACATGCCTTATTGTTTTGTACCTGGCGGTAAGTCAGGGTATGGTCGAGTAGTTGACGATATACGATTTTTTTCACCACCGAAGGATACAAATCAATTTGAAAAATGGGCCAGAGCTATTCCACGAAAGGATACTAAGTTAACGCGTAGTAGTAGAATTTGTCAAATTCATTTCTCTGCTGATTTGATAGTAAAATCAGATAATTTTATAGTGAATGGTGAAGAAGTGGAAATCTCTCGTGTGTGGTGGAAGTTACGTCCTGGAGCAGTGCCTCATTTTCCCCCTAATTTACCGAAGTAGTAAGAATAAGTCCCGTAAAGCTCCCAACAGGAAAAAGAATCTCGACACCACCAGAAAAAGAAGATTGAAGATGGGAGTGGAGCAACGAATGAGGCATTAAAAGGTCAGTCCAATGTTGATAAGAATTTGGGTCATTCTAGTGTACTTACTGATGCTGAAAAGACTATAATATTGCTCAAAAGGCGCCTAAAGAATGCTAACCGTAATTTAATTCGCGTTAGATCCCGCCTCAACTCAGCAAAATCGAGAATTAATTTGCTGGAGAAGCAGGTTCGAATTTCATAGGCATTTAATTACAAAGATAACGATTACAGTGGCGGATCCAGGCCTTGCGATGCCCTGGGCGATATGATAAGGTGGGGCCCACAACAATAGAAAAAAAAATATCGAGTAAAATGGAAAATAGTTTGGTAATAATAATAATAATAATAATAATAATAATAATAATAATAATAATAATAATAATAATAATAATAAAATAAAGAATAGTTACAATATTTTGAATACACTACAGTACATTATTTTAATAATATGAAAGAAACCTTTAAGTCCCCTTGAATAAGATTATGTAAACAATGAAATATTAAAATATTACTTTGCGACTATTTTCCCGGCTGAAGACTTGTATTATTTCACTGAAATCTTAACTTGCTAAACGGTCTCGAGAGGTCATAGCTGCACTGAAGAAAGGAAGATGAATTATAAATTAGTTTGAAAAGTATAATTAATTAATTAATTAATTAATTAAATGTAGAAAAATCCATGGCGCGGGGCCCCTAGGACCGCGGAGCCCTGGACGGTCGCCCTCCTCGCCCTCCCCTGGATCCGCCCCTGATAACGAACACCTTAGCAAGAAATGCCAGGAAAAATCTCCCAATGGAATGAGGTACAGCAATGAATTCATTTTAGAGTGTTCATTGTTGAGAATAAAATCACCGAAAGGATCCCGTCATTGTCGGCGACATAATCTCTTGCCTGTGCCTTCAGAAAGTCACTTGAGAAAACTTTGTAAAGGACTTAAGTGCCCTTATGGAGTTAATACGCATCGTATAAATGCTATTTAAGACTATTTTAAGGAAGAAAAGAATGATAATTCACGTTACGGTGTTGTAATTTTCGAAGAAGAGAAGCTAAGAGAAGAAATCGAGTTAAATAGCTTTTCTGATAAAGGAGATGGATTAGTTGATTTAGGTGGACACACACCTGACCTCCAGAAGAACGTACTTGCAAATCACGCTCTAGTGTTCAAGTTCGTACCTTTCGTGCATAATTGGGTGCAGCCAGTTGTTGTTTATGCAAGCAAAAATGCTACTCCAGGGGTTTTTCTCGCAAAAATTCTAATATAGTCTAGGTGATTTTGCAGTTAGAAGAGGCTGGGGCGAGGGTGGCTGGCTTTACTTGTGATGGTAGTCAATCAAATACAAAGGCCAGGAATTCGTTAGGAGTCAGTGGCAAGACAAGCTCTCTACAATCTCACATCCTTAATCCTGCAGATGTTACGAGAAAGATATGGGCTTTCTCCGACTGTATACTCCAGGAATCTGTGCGTTCCGTAACATGCAATGAAGACCGTAGTTCTTATTTCCGTCAATTATATTTTCCATTGTGCCCTGCCGTGCTATTTTAATTGTAACCGCTAATTACTTTTTAAAAGAGTATTAGTTACAAAGTAATTCGTTTCCCTTAGCACCATCCCTAAGACCAGCTGACCCCGGCAGTGTGGAACTTGCCCACTCTAGCGCTGCCTGGCGAGGCGCGCTTGAACTTCAGGAGTCTCTTCACTTTCTCCTTCTATTCGTCATGGCTGTAGTTTACAGGGTTATGGCTGAGAGTTGTTGTAGCAGGCCTAACAACTGTGTCAGAGCAGTGGCGTGCTGTGTGGGAGGGGGGTTAGTGGCAAAGACATGAGGGCAGGGATGGAGGAGTTGTAGCGTTGTCTGTGGTTAAACTGCCGTTGCCTTATGGCTGATTTTATGTACTGACATCCATCATAAGATAGAGTGGTGATGTGAATCTCTACATCTATTGCAGCGGGTACTGCGAGGACAGCTTGACCGTACGCACAAATTGATTCTGGTCGTCAATTGTTTGGAGATGGGCAGCACCGCAGCAGTCGACTGAAAAATGTTAAATCCATCGACTTGTTTGACTGCTTTTAAAAAACAGTCGAATGAATTCAACGACTACTCACCGTAACATAAACAAGTCGTTTGCAAACGACATATCCCAATTGTGTTTTAACTTTTAACATGTAGAACGCGCTCGGATAGTTTTACGTTCTGGTCGTCAATTGTTTCAGCACATGATAGCGCGCGCATTAAAAAAAAACTTAGTATTTACATTGTTGCCAACATCTCCACTGAAAGTTCGCCCTCGTTGCTGTTCTAAAGTGTTCTATTTTCGTGTGCATTTACTGTAGGCCGTAATTTTCTTGTTCAAGTCGTATTTCAGCTCTACGTTCTTAGTACTTCAGAGAGGATTAAATTAGTGAACACATAGCCTAACTTGTTATGACTCTATGGACATATTTTACATTTACTATTTTTTGGTATTAAAATATGAAGTGTGATTATTTCAATGTTGGCTATGGAATTGTTCCCGGTACTTAAGAACTCCCTCTCAGTAATAGTGATTTAATTTACTCTTAGGTTAATTAAGTATTGGTCTATTACTTCACTTATCCACAGTACATACAGGTAATGTGCCGGTATCGGGGAGCATTTACTCACACATTTTGCATTAAATGAAATGTGCAACATTGCAAATAATGGCTGCACTCTACACGACGTAAACCACCATTTCGAAGCACAGTAAAAATATATAAATAACTTTGACCAATTGCATGTTGCCGAGCGTCAAGTAGTCCAAACTAACGTCTGCAAAAGTAGGTGGGTTAAGGAGAAGTTTGATTTTCATCTGTTGGTACGATTCAACTCAGCCGGTAACGGCTTGCAGTGCTTTGTACGCTGCCAAGAAGCGACTACTTTCAGTCGAATACATGAAACAACACGCTTAGGAGGAGCAATGCGAATTCAGGTAACCATTCGACTGAAAGTAGTCGACTATCTAGTCGATAGTTTCTACCAATGAATGACTAGTCAGTCGATGGTTAAAAGTAGTCGATAGTCCCATCTCTAGAATAAATCCATTTTACAATAGGGATGTAGCGGGAGAAAGTTCGCGCCAGATAGCGCTCGTGTAGTACTGGGTAAGCGCAAGGCGATCGTCTTATGTTTCTCCCAGTCAGCTGCGAAGAATGTATAAATTGTGACCGAGTTTTCTAAGCTAAAGTAAATTATATCTTCTTTAATTTTACTCCAAGACTATATTAATTATTTCTATAGGTATATCTCCTAATATATTATGGACGATTTTCAGCGTTTAAGCGTTAAACAGCTGCAAAATGAGCTACGGACTAGAGACACTAAAACTAGCGGGAGGAAGGAAGAATTAATGGCCTACAGCGGTAATAACAAAATTCTAACACGCTTTATTATTCAAATAATGAATATGATTCAGCATGCTTTCTCCTAAAGATTACAATTACTAGAGTATTGTAGGCCTATATTGATAAATATATCT
This sequence comes from Meconema thalassinum, assembly GCA_946902985.2. Classification (NCBI taxonomy): domain Eukaryota; kingdom Metazoa; phylum Arthropoda; class Insecta; order Orthoptera; family Tettigoniidae; genus Meconema; species Meconema thalassinum. The sequence goes on from OX336396.1 coordinate 194,837, forward strand.
CCATAAGACTTAAATCATAAACAGAGATTTAAATATTCACTTGCTCCCCTGCTTACAGACTTCGATTCATGTATTTTTTGTTTTAGGTTGATAGCTTACATGAAACTGTCGTGTTTTAAGGTAAACATAATCAAAGAAAGTTGATACCGGTAATGTGTACCTCGAAAATGCATCGCAACGTTTGGATCTTATGTAATTTTGTCAATTTCTCAATAAGAATCGTTCCCTTACCCCTGGAAATGGACTTGGGGGTACAATTTTTTTAAAGTTTGAGAATCCCTGCTTTAGAGCCACGAACTGTTTCCATTCATCTGACTATGTCTCAAGAATGTACTGTAGAAGTCAGTCGCTACCACATTCTCCGTCGGGCAGATGGAAGTTGACGATTAATTCTGATTTCAAGAAACCAACCATAATACGTTTTTGACTGTTAATGTTGCGACATTTATTCTTGAAGTATTTGACCGAGTTGCCTATTGATGTCTTTGAAAATGTGAGTCAGAAATGTTACTTTCATTTCTTCGTGTATATTGACGATTTCTTCCCGTACTTCAATGGAGATGATTTCTGCAGATTCCGATTCTGTAGGCTTATCGTGATAATCCGGCAATTTCCTTGTGTATGGCCTCTTCCTAAATAATTATTTTTGTTGTGTTCGTGGTCCACGGAAAAAGCGATGGAACTGCGCCCGGTTTTTATCTTGCTCTCTCACCTTCAGATACAAACGCATAAATTCAGTGGTTGTTATCGAAATGTCTAATCAGTTTATAGGTACAAAACAGGAATTATTTCCCTTTGTAAGTCACACTAATCCAACACAGTTTTCGTGAAGTCATCGGGTTGTAAATGATGGAAACACACTTTAATATATTCGGTCAGATTTTTCTCACCGAAATATTTCCTTCTGATAACGTGTGACCATTTCTTCCTCATTTCTTTCTTTTGTGGAAATTGGTGAAACGAAAACGGGCTTTCCTGATTTTTGCAAAGAGGAACACTGCAATAGCTCGGCATAGTCACGAAAATAACAATTTAAACAACTTAAATTCGTACATATTAGCGGCATGAGAACACAGGAGACAAATGAAGAGCGCCGTGCGCTTACCCAGTACAACAGCAGTGCGCACTGTCGGTGATAGTTCTATACATCCCTATTGGTAGCGCACGCGTAGATTCAACAAATGAGCGACGATGCACGAAGCGTTTCAACAAAGTCCCGTATGTGTTCATATACCATTCGTACGATAGCTATGAAAATTGGGTGAGATGTTGTGTACACTTACGTGAAGGTTTCAAAATCAGTGAATACATTTCACAGTAGATAGCGCACGAGTAGATTCAACAAATGAGCGACGACACGCAAAGCGTTTCAACAAAGTCCCAAATGCATTCATATACCATTCATCCGATAGCTATGAAACTTGCGTATAATGTTGTGTACACTTCAGGGAAATTTTTTGACTTAGTAAATCCACTTTACAATAGGCAGCGCACGAGTAGATTCAACAAATGAGCTACGACGCGCGAAGCATTTCAACAAAGTCACGTATGCGTTCATATACCATTCGTCCGATAGCGATGAAACTAGGCTGAGATTTTTTGTGCACTCCAGGGAAGGTTTCTGGCTTAGTAAATCCTTTTAAAATAGGTAGAGCACGAGTAGAATCATCAAATGAGCGACGACGCGCGAAGCGTTTCAACAAAGTCCCATGTAAGGTCATATACCATTCATCCGATAGCGATGAAACTTGGGTGAGATGTTGTGTACACTCCAGGGAAGGTTTTTGGCTTAGTATATCCATTTTACAATAGGTAGCGCACCAGTAGATTCAACAAATGAGCGATGACACGCGACGCGTTTCAACAAAGTCCCGTGTAAGGTCATATACCATTTGTCTGATAGTGATAATTGTTTGGTGAATTGTTGTGTACACTCCAGGAAAGGTTTCTGGCTAAGTAAATCCATTTTACAATACGAAGCGCACGTTTAGATTCAACAAATGAATGACTACGCGCGAAGCGTTTTGACAACGTCCCGTATACGTTCACATACCATTCATCCGATTGCGAAGAAACTTGGGTGAGATGTTGTGTACACTCCAGGGAAGGTTTCTGGCTGAGTACATCCATATTACAATACATAGCGCAAGAGTAGAATCAACAAATGAGCGACGACACGCGAAGCGTTTCAACCAAGTCCCGTATGCTTTCATATACCATTCGTCCGATTGCTATGAAACTTGGGTGAGATGTTGTGTACACGTCATGGAAGGTTTCTGGCTTAGTAAATCCACTATACAATATGCAGCGCACATGTAGATTCAAAAAATGAGGGACGACGCGCGAAGCGTTTCAACAAAGTCCCGTATAAGGTCATATACCATTCTGCCGTTAGCGGTGAAACTTGGGTGAAATATAGTGGACACTCCAAGGAAGGTTTCTGGCTTAGTAACTAAATTTCACGGTAGGTAGCACACGAGTAGATTTGACGAATGAACGACGACACGCGGAGCGTTTCAATACAGTCCCCTATGTCTTCATATCCCATTAGTCCGTTAGCGATGAAACTTGGGTGAGATGTTGTGGACACTTACGTGACGGCTTTTAACTTAGTAAATACATTTTACAGTAGGTAGCGCACGAGTAGATTCAACAAATGAGTGACAGCGCACGAATCGTTTAAACAAATCCCCGTATGCGTGCTTATACCATTCATCCGATTGCGATGAAACACTGATGAGTTATTGTGCACACGCCAGGGAAGGGTTTCGACTTAGTAAATCCATTTCACAATAGGTAGCGCACGAGTATATGCAACACATGGGTGACGACGCGCGAAGCGTTTCAACAAAATCCCCTATGCGTTCATATAACCTTCTTCGATTGTGATGAACCCTTGATGAGTTATTGTGTACACGCCAGGGTAGGGTTTCGACTTAGTAAGTCCATTTCTCAATATGTAGCGTACGAGTAGAATCAACAAATGAGTGACAGCGCACTAATCGTTCAATCAAAATCCCGTATACGTTCATATGCCATTTATCCGATTGCGATGAAACTTTTGAAAGTTGTTGTGCACGCTCCCACGAATGGTTCTAAATTAGAAAATCCATTTTACGATAGCATAGAGACAGTTAAGGGAAATTGAAAAACATGTTGTGTATCCAAAAGCACTTCAAGAAACAGAATTTCAATGCCAACACTTTCTTTGATTGGCATTGCAACGCATGCCGGATACAGCTTGTTTTAAATAAATTTTCTGAGCACGTCAATGATGGCGGTGAGCGTAGCGGCAAGAGAAGAAAACATTTGGAAATTGAGGTAGGCTACAGTAAAACATTTTATTATTACCTTAACGGGAATTAACAGTACATAGCGTGATAATATTTATCCTTTGTGATATTTTTGTGTAGATTTATCGGATTGTATGATATGTTGTAATTTCGGAATCAATTCGCGTTAAACTCTTTGTTCATGCAGTGTTAGCAATTACCACGTGCTTGCCTACCGGATGACAGATGGGCGTTGCCAACCTTAATGACACAGCTTGAGAATTACAGACGATGAAGGTATCGTGCAATATAGCAAATGCTTTTTAAAATGAATATGCCTGTCCTCCTCGAACCGCTAACCACTGTGCATGCCCCTCTATAGCAGGGGTGCTCAAAGTGGGGGACACCCCCCCCCCCCTTAGGGGGGCCTAGAGAGTGATAAAAGGGACTGGCGGCTTTGATTGAAATATTTATATTTCATATTCTGTAACAAATATTACTATCCTCATATTCATGAACCTATCATAGGCAGGTAGCTCCCAAGACCATTCAGGAATAATAAACTCGTACCTTTGCTGTCTTATTTCACAAGAACTGACCAGTAGATCCTGCCAGCAGGAATTCTGAGAAAAGATGGCGAGTAACATTTCCCACACAGCTTCCTTTCACTCGCCACCCTCAGTGACATATCCTTGCCAAACCCTGACAATAAGCCGCTTGACAATGTGACCGCCACTTCCTTTCAAGAATGGATTCCAAGAATGGATTCTTCTATTTCTGCCATTGCCGATTCGAATTCAGCTAGGCCTTGTCACTCAGTTCAAAGACAGTGAGCGGTACGAGTGACGCCATTACCCATGGATAAGTGGCTTATTAGAAGTGGTAAAAAGAGACCCCATGAAAGTGATAGTGCTTGCCCTCCTTCGTAAAAAGAAAAAGGTTCGAATTTAAACAAAGTCCGCGTCTACTTCTGCTCCCATCACGCTAATTAATTCTACACACAAAGTGAAAGTGCCTAAATATCAAGTGCACTGGCTTTGCTCGTGATGTATCAAATACGTCTTGCGGAGGTGTTTTTACCAACTGAAGAGCCCAATGGTACACCGGGGCGAAACGCTGGCAATTTGTTGAGTTATGCCGGAACATTTATCACATTTTGTGTTAAAATATATAATGGCTCAACGGGCAATACATATTTTTATTTTGTGAAAATTATATATTCAATGCCAAGGTAAGGTTATAATTGCTTTGGAGTGGAGCTTTGACTCCCGTAGTGCACTGGCTTTGCTCGTGGGTACACATGAACTGTCATCGCGGCAGGAGATGGCAGTTGAACACGCTGCGACGGGGTGCGGGGGTCTCGCAGTACGCATGCGCAGTCCGCCTATTCCTAACTTAAATATATCAACTTCCCGCATGCCAATGGTTGTCATTGCAGCAGGCGACACTCATCAGTCAGTGAAAGAAGAATGTGCTGAGTGAGTGAAGCAAGTATTGACCATCTGAATGATTTTGGAATGTGCAATACGCAGTGAGCGGGAAGACCTCTGCAGTTCAAACCCGACTGCCAACTCCTGGCGCGATATCTGTATCAAATACGTCTTGCAATGGCCTTCCCAGTGTGTGCTAGCCAGCATCTTGGTGAGGTGTATTTTTACCAACTGATGAGCCCAATGGTACACCGGGGCGAAACGCTGGCAATTTGTTGAGTTTTGCCGGAACATTTACCACATTTTGTGTTTAAAGATGTAATTAGTGTTGTAAATTTTGTGAAAGCAAAAGCTTTAAACAGTCGGCTAGTTTCCATTCTTTGCAAGGAGATGGGATCCACACATGATTCGCTTCTATTGCACATGGAGGTACGTTGGTTGTCTCGTGATCGAGTCCTTCGTCGTGTTGTGGAGTTGAAGAATGAACTTCGTATTTTCCTATTAGACAGTAGTCCTACACTCGCAACCCTGTTTCTGGATGAGAAATGGCTTCTAATTCTGTGCTACTTGGCTGACATATTTGAAAAACTGAATGAAGGATGAAATAGTAATATTTTCATTCTAAGAGACAAGGTGATTGCTTTTAAGTGAAAGCTTGAACATTGGAAAGCCCAGATGGACAAAGATAATTGTGAGATGTTTCATTGCCTGAATGAATTCCTGGAAGAAAATGAGTTAGATATTTGTCAAATTAGTGGAACTGTCGTAGAACAGCTTCAAAACCATCGTGAAAAATTCGAGGGTAGATTTCCACAACCTTCAACTGAGATTGACTGGATTCGCAGTCCGTTTGAAACGAACATAACATCCCATTTTATCAAGAAAAGAAGTGGACCTGTTATTACCCTTCCCTTCAACTTACTTGTGTGAGTCAACATTTTCCGCAATGGCATCCGTCATGACGAAGCATCGGTCTAGGCTGCAGCTGGAAGGGGATCTGCGGGTTGCTGTTACAAACATCCAACCAAGACTGGATTTACTTTCATCTCAAATTCAAGCTCACACCTCACACTAACTCTGTAAGTGTCTGAGAATTACCAAATTCTGATCCATGTACACTTTTATTCTCCTGTTTTAACATAACATTTTTCAAATTCACAGTGAAATGTTGAAAATTGTATATATTTGCTCATATAACAGCTTAGACTTTCACGGTCGGCGTTCATAATTAAGTACAAGTTTTTCGGGCTGGTCTGGACCACGGCCTACAAGCCCGAAAAACTTGTACTTAATTATTAAAAATTGCTCAATTCCAATAACTGCACGTGCTGCAGTTGTCTTTATTTTATAAGCAAAAGTAATACATATGCAAGACATTTTTTTTTTTACAAAATGTTGTTGTACTTTGATGTGCTCTAAGAATAATGACGTGTGTGTTATTATTATTATTATTATTATTATTATTATTATTATTATTATTAATGTAGGCCTAACTGGTAGTTGAAACCCTAATTAGGCAGTAGCATACACAGTAGATCTTGTGTGATCTTTATTTTTGTGGGAAGTAGCCTATGAGAAGTGCTAAGAAAGGAAATGAGAAACGTAAAAATCTCAATTTTGCAGTGTTACTGGTGTGGTGGGAGTAACACAGTTTGCAAACAGACACCGCCACTGGCAGAGTCTATGTATGGCGGCAGTAACACAGTTTGCCACTAGATGCCACCAAAGGCTTTAGTTTTCACTGAGGCTAGCGGTATCTATGACGACAGTTTCTCTTCACTTCTCAACCAACAAACAACTTCATCAATTTACAATACTATAAGATGCGGGCGGATCAGTTTCGGTCAAAGAACTCGAAATGGTACAAACCAAACTAATTTTCAGTCCAATCGGACTGCAGAGCAATGTGATGAGCGAAATGAAACTGAAAGGATTCGAATATCACAAACACATGCACCACCTCATTCAGCAAATAATCTTGCAAGTTTAAATCGAGCTGCTTTCAGTTACAATGACTTCATTTGGGGCAAAAAATGTAGATCGGAACAATTTCATGCCAACTTTCAAGGCAACATATCCCCCATATTGCTTTGTTTATTTTATTGTTTTTGTGACAAAAGTAATAAGCCTATCTTTCAAATTTACAATTACAAGGCCAAATATATCACCGAGCATGTTCACTGATGCTGGTGTCAGATGGCTGCTACAAATTCCTGTAAATTTATTTCATGGGCGATTCAACTCTTTGACTTTGGAAATGGCAAATTCTGTTCAGATGTTTTGACTGGCTGTATTACATTTACTGACAATTTTTGCCAGTTGACTGATTCAAAAAACGAACTCATTCAAAGGGTGTTCCCAAACATTGCTCAAAATTACAGAGATCATAATTTGGTTGAGCAAACGAGCTATTTTGTTTGCCCAAAACGGATGTAAATGAATTGAATTTCAAAATTCAAAATGAAATTGCCGGTGATTTGAGGACATACAAATCAGTTGTTTCTGCTACCAACCAAGATGATGAAGTCAACTATCCACCTGAATTTTTGAACTCCCTGGATTTGACAGGATTGCCGCCTCACAATCTTCAATAAAAGTCGGATCGGTGGTCATAATGTTGCGAATTATCAACCAACCACGTCTTTATTATGGCACACAGCCAGCGGTGAAACAATTAATGAACAACATGATCGAAGGAACAATTCTAAATGGAAAGTACAAAGGAGAAGACGTTTTGATACGACGTATCCCAACGATTCCCACTGACACCATTTGAATTTAAATGACTGCAGTTTCCAGTGCGACTTGCTTTCGTTATGACCATAAATAACTCCTAGGGGCAGTCATTGAGTGTTTGCGGCATTCATCTTGAAAACCCATGTTTCTCGCATGGCCAATTGTATGTTGCCTGTTCCCGTGTTGGAAAACCATCAACTTGGTTTGTTTACGCGCCAGGTAATCAAACAAAAGATATCGTTTACCATAAAGTATTAAGTTAGAATGGAATTATCATTTAACGGAAGAATTTTCTTTGGTCAGTATTATTACATGTGCAAGAAGTATTTCATTATGTGGCAGTAAATTATTAGCCACACCCAGGAATTGTGATCATGTGAGGAACACTCTTACGCCAGTGAAAACATCAGTATTTTTGATGGAATTTTATCTTTATAGTGTTGATTGGAATCAGTGTTTTCAATGATAATTATTATTTGCCCCGAAGAATGAAGATTACGATTTGGCACATTGTCTTCACAGCATCAACTTATCAAATTACTCGATTTGCAACGGGGGTTAATTATGGTTCAGTGAGGGATTTGAAGACCTGTCAAACAGTTTCCATCAACGACACAGTCAGTCAGGGTTATTTCTGGGTAGTGATATGCTGATATCCTTTTGAGCATTTCCTAAGTCACTATGAATATATTAAGTTAATATACTAGAACTGATGGATGAAAGGCGGAAACACAAGAATGTAAGAGATGAAAAGGGGAAAGCAGAATACAGACGTCTGACAATGAGATTAACAAGAAGTGCAAGGAAGCAAAACAAGAATGGTTGAAAGAGAAATGTGCAGGAATAGAAAATTGTCTGAAATTAGGAAAAGTAGACCCAGCTTATCAAAGGATTAAGAATACTTTTGGGGAAAAGAAGACTAAGTGCTGTAATATTAAGGACATAAATGGAAAGCCTCTAACAGATCGGGAAGAAAAGGTTGAGAGATGGTAAGCTTACATACCGAGTTTGTATAAGGGAAAGGAGATTGAGAATCATGTAATGGAAAGGGAGGAGGAAATTGATGAGGATGCAAAAGCAGATTTAATATTGAGATCAGAATTTGACAGAGCATTGGAGGACTTAAGCAGGAACAAAGCACCAAGCACAGATGATATACCGATCGAGTTGCTACGCTGCATAGGAGATGAAGGTCTGATTAGGTTATTTCACTTGGTGTGTAGGATTTATGAGACAGGTGAGGTACCCCCTGATTTCAAGAAGAATGTTATCATCCCTATACCAAAGAAAGTGGGAGCTGACAGATGTGAAGATTACCGTACAATCAGCTTGATTACTCATGCTTCAAAGATCCTGTCTAGAATAATTTACAAGAGGATGGAAAGCCAGTTGGGTGAAGACCAGTTTGGTTTCAGGAGAAACGTAGGAACAAGGGAAGCTGTACTAAGTCTTAGGCTGATTTTGGAAGGTAGAATAAGGAAAGATAAGAGAACGTTCATGGCATTTGTAGACTTAGAAAAGGCTTTTGATAACGTTGATTGGACTAAATTGTTTGACACTTTGAAATCTATTGGAATAAAGTACAGGGATAGGAGGATGATCTACAATCTGTACAGAAAACAGAAACGTAAGGCCTGTAGAGCTGTATATTAACTGTCTGAAAGTACCGGGAATTAGTGACCATTCTGGGGTTGAATTAAATATTAGATATGGTGACATTACAAAATTAGACTCTGATGTCGCAAAAAAGATCATATTCCAGTATCGCAGGGCGGATCAGGGCAAGTTACAGGGGTATTTGAATGAGCTATTTGTAGGATGGGCACCGGAAGGAAATCACATAATATCCTGTGGACTAACCTTTTGAAAATTTTAAATAGCGCTGTTGATAAATTTGTCCCATTTAAATTGCTGAAACAAAACCCAGACCCTGAGTATTACACACGAGAAATTAGGTGTCTAAAACGGAAAATTAGGAAATTATACAATAAAAGACATGATAGTGACAAGTATATGTTGAAATTTAAGTCCTTATCAAGAGAGTTCGTCTTAAAAAAGAGGGCTGCTCATGACAGTTATATGCAAGGCTTAATTGGTTCGGGAGGTGGTGGGTGGATTTTTTTTTACAGTTATGTTAGGAGAAGAAAGGGAAATTCATATAATTTGTCGATGATAATGTCCGGTGATGGTAAATTAATTACTGAGAAACAGGCCATTGCTAATGAATTAAATGTCTTTTACGGTAGTGTGTTCAATAAATCCAATAGCTGTGTGTTGGACCTTAACGATGAATTAGGGGCTCCCCTGTTCCAAATAAACCAGTCAGCAATTGTAAAGCTAATACAAAATCTACGTTTTAATGTATCAGAGGGTCCTGATAATATTGTTAGTGAAGTACTTAAACTAGGAGTTAGGGCCTTGGCACGATACTTGGAGGTGATGTTTAATGTGTCCATAAACAATGCGCAAATCCCAGATGACTGGAAAAGAGCTACGGTAGTCCCAATATTTAAGGGAGGGAGCAGACTTGAATTGGACAACTACAGGCCGGTTAGCCTTACGTCCATCGTTTGTAAACAGATGAAGCATCTCATTTGCGACTACTTGAGGGAACAGTGGGAAACATTATCACGGTTTAATGATAGGCAACATGGATTTTGGAAAGGATACTCATGCGAGAGTCAGATGCTATCACTTTTTCAGGACATTAGCGAATCGTTAGACCATGGAGTTTCAGTCGACGCCGTGGTTATAGATTTTGCGAAGGCATTTGATGTCGTGCCGCATGACATGCTACTCCATAAATTAGCTTCGACGAAGATTGATAGAAGAGTAATTTTATGGATCAAAGAATTTTTGACGGGTCGTTCCCAGAAAGTGAAAGTCGAAGGCATATTCTCGGATGAAATTACCGTAACGTCGGGTATCCCTCAGGGCAGCGTAATCGGAACTTTGTTATTTTTGGCGTTTATAAATGACTTACCAATTGGAATTCGCAGTGACTGTCGATTGTTTGCAGATGATTGTGTGATATATCGAAAGATACATGACTCACAAGACAATGCAGTGCTTCAAGAGGACCTGAACCTGGTCTATAAGTGGGCGATTGTAAATAAAATGAAAATAAACACAAGAAAATGTAGTCTCTTAAAAATAGGGAAAGTGCGAAGGCAGGATTTTCAATATAACATTGGCTCGGAAATACTTGTAGAAGAAGATTCTTGCAAATATTCGGGCGTTCACGTAAGGAATGATATGAAATGGAGTAGTCATGTAGGATGTGTAGTTTCTAAAGCTTACAAACCCCTGCACTTTGTAATGAGGATATTAAAAGGAAGTAGTAACTCTGCTAAAGAATTAGGCTATTTGTCACTTGTAAGACCTATTCTGGAATATGCCTCGGCGGTTTGGGATCCATATCAAGTAGGGCTTATCAATGAGTTGGAAATGGTACAAAGAAAGGCCGCTAGATTTGTGCTCAGTGACTTTAATCCCAGGAGCAGTGTGAGCCGTATGTTAAAGAAACTTGGGTGGGAGGATGAAATCTAGACTCTGCGCTATGTACAACACGTATACAAATCAACCAGCATGGGGTGAGCTTAGCAAACGATTGGGAAAGCCCACTTACATGGGTAGGAGCGATCATCCTTTCAAAGTTAAGGGCCGACCACAGCGAACAAATTATGGTAAATATTCTTATGTAAACCGTGCCATTGATAACTGGAACTCTCTACCTGCCGCAGTCTTAGAGCCTTTTCCCAAACATATAGGTGTGTTTAAGAAAAGACTGACTATTTGTGTAAATACTCCAGTTTAATTGTTGTATAATTGTTATTGAATTGTTATGTATAATTCTTTATTTGTTATGTATATCCAATTTGCCACCGGGGGACACACCCCCCATTGCAAATAAATGAATGAATGAATGAATGAATGAACCAGACAGCAGTCATTCGAGCTGATGGACATGCGAGAGAGGCTGGTATTCAGAAGGGTGTGAGGCATCCATACTTTTCAATCTTTACATTGAACAAGCAATGCAGGAAATTGTAGAAAAATTTAAAGTGGGAGTGAAGATTCAAGGAGAAATAATGTCAACTCTGAGATTTGCTGATGACATCGTCATTTGAATGAGTTTTTGAATGGTATGGACCCCGTCTTATGGAAATAATTCATGATGAAAATGAATAAATGTAAAACAAAAATACTGGAATGCAGCCAAAATAAATCAGAAACCTCTATGGACATCATATTGGCAGGTGAAAAGCTGAAGGAAGTAGGAGACTTCTGTTACTTAGGAAGCTAAATAACCAGTGATGGACGAAGCAAAGAGGATATAAAAAGTAGGTTGGCTCAGGCAAGGAAAGCATTTCTACAATAAAGGAATCTGTTGACATCGAATATAGATTTAGGTATTCGGAAGTCTTTTTAAAGCCTTTGACTGGAGCGTGGCGCTCTAGGGAAGTGAAACTTAGACTATTGGTTGAGCAGAAATGAGGAGAATGGAAGCATTTTAAATGTGGTGTTATAGGAGAATGATGAAGATCAGATGGGTAGATAGGGTTACAAAGGAACAGGTATTATTAAGACGAGTGTCAGCGGAGAGATGTTTCTTGCGACTGCTAATGAAGAGAAGAAATAGGTTACTAGGACACATACTAAGACACCCAGGAATAGCAAGCATAGTATTATGGAAGGAAGGGTTGAGGATAAGAACTGTAGGGGTAGACCAAGGTTAGAATATGTTTAACAGATTGCCTCGGATGTAGGGTGTGGTAGCTGTGTAAAGATGAAACGATTAGCTCAGGACAGGGAGGAACGGAGAGCTGCATCAAACCAGTCAAAAGACTGAAGACTCAAACAACAACATTGCAGCTACTGAGAACATATAGTTTCTTAGCAACTTTTGGTAGCAGTAGAAAATTAACTCATTTCATGTTGATGATGTAGTGATTTGCATTATTCTGATTTTTGCGTGCAGAACAGACTTTGATTTGGAGTTCAATACATTGTCACTTATTTTGACTGAACGACGTCTGTCGGGTCATCTAGATAATACACTCACCGGCAAAAGAAACGCAACACTATTTTTTTTTAAATTATTCTCATAACTGATTGCACTGAAATTATTCTTATGTAAGAATTATGCATAATAATTTGTTTTTTTAAACAATTGAAAACCACTTCACATACGAAAAAATGCTTCAAATAAAAAATCTGTTTAATTTTCTAGAATAAGAAAAAGAAGTGAAAATATCTTAAATGTTGAGTGAATTACATACCGGCAGTCGTTTACAAATGTTAATCTGAGTTCCAAATTTTATCATTACAGAATAAATCCATTCCTTTGGGTACTGACTCAAGAACTGAGCACTTAAAAACGGGTATTTCCACCCCTAGCACGAATCACCTTGGGTAACCTCTCTGCCTTACCTGCGATGATTTGTGAAATGCTTTCCTGTGGGATGCGTTCCCACCACTCATGCAGAATCACCCGAGGTAGCTGGAGAGTCTCAGGAGCACGTTGCCGAACATTTCTGGCCAACATATCCCAAAATTGTTCAATTGGATTGAGGTCAGGGCTCCTAGTTGGCAAGTCCAGTGCGTAAATTCCAACCACAGGTACTGCAGGAAACATCGGGCAGTGTGTGCTCGTGCGTTGTCGTGCATCAGGCGAAATTCATCCCCGACAAATGGAGCAAATGGTGCAACATGGTTTTCAAGGACTTCCATGATATACCGGTCAGCTATGATAGTCCCATTCTCAATAGGGATGTATAGAACTAGCATCGATAGAGCGCACTGCTGTTTTACTGGGTAAGCGCATAGTGCTCTTCTGTTGTCTCCTGTGTTCTCATGCCGCCAATATCTATGAATTTAAGCTGTTTAAATTGTTATTTTCGTGACTATGCCGAGCTATTGCAGTGTTCCTCTTTGCAAAAATCAGGGAAGCCCGTTTTCGTTTCACCAATTTCCACAAAATGAAGAAATGAGGAAGAAATGGTTATATGCTATTAGAAGGAAACATTTCGGTGAGAAAAATCTGACCGAAAATATTAAAGTGTGTTCCCATCATTTTCAACCCGGTAACTTCACGAAAACTGTGTTGAGTGAGTGTGATGTACAAAGCGAAATAATTCATATTTTGTACCTATAAACTGATTAGACACTTCGATAACAACGACTGAATTTATGCGTTTGTATTTGAAGGTGAGAGAGCAAGATTATAACCGGGCGCTGTTCCATAGCTTTTCCCGTGGACCACGAACACACCAAAAAGAAAAGGAAGAGGCCATACACAAGAAAATTGTCGGATAACCACGTTAAGCCTACAATATCGGTATCTGCAGAAATCATCTCCATTGAAGTAGGCTACGGGAAGAAATCGTCAATATACACGAAGAAGTGAATGTAACATTTGTGACTCCCATTTTCAAAGACAAATACTCGGACAAATACTTCAAGAATACATTTTGCAACATTAAGTCATAAACGTACTATGGTTGGTTTTTTGAAATCAGAATTAATCGTCAACTTCCATCTGCCCGACGGAGAATGTGGTAGCGACTGACTTCTACAAGGTTGAGACATAGTCAGATGAATGGAAACAGTTCGTGGCCCTAAAGCAGGGATTCTCAAACTTTATAAACATTGTACCCCTAAGTCGTTTCCAAGGAGTACGGGAACGTTTCTTATTGAGAAATTGACATAAGAACAATGAATTTTCGAGGTATACATAGGTAGAAAACCGTGGATCACTCAGGATATACTAGAATTGATGGATGAAAGGCGGAAACACAAAAATCTAAGAGATGAAAAGGGGAAAGCAGAATACAGACGTCTGAGAAATGAGGTTAACAAGAAGTGCAAGGAAGCGAAAGAGAATGGTTGAAAGAGAAATGTGCAGGTATAGAAAATTGTCTGAAATTAGGAAAAGTAGACACAGCTTATCGAAGGATTAAGAATACTTTTGGGGAAAAGAAGACTAAGTGCTGTAATATTAAGGACACAAATGGAAAGCCTCTAACAGATAGGGAAGAAAAGGTTGAGAGATGGAAAGCTTACATAGAGTGCTTGTATAAGGGAAAGGAGATTGAGAATCATGTGATGGAAAGGGAGGAGGAAATTGACGAGGATACAAAAGGAGATTTAATATTGAGATCAGAATTTGACAGAGCATTAGAGGACTTAGGCAGGAACAAAGCACCAGGCATAGATGATATACCGATTGAGTTGCTACGCTGCATAGGAGATGAAGGTCTGATCAGGTTATTTCACTTGGTGTGTAGGATTTATGAGACAGGTGAGGTACCCCCTGATTTCAAGAAGAATGTTATCATCCCTATACCAAAGAAAGTGGGAGCTGGTAGATGTGAAGATTACCGTACAGTCAGCTTGATTACTCATGCTTCAAAGATCCTGTCTAGAATAATTTACAAGAGGATTGAAAGCCAGATAGAAACGGAGTTGGGTGAAGACCAGTTGGGTTTCAGGAGAAATGTAGGAACAAGGGAAGCTGTACTAAGTCTTAGGCTGATTTTGGAAGGTAGAATAAGGAAAGATAAGAGAACGTTCATGGCATTTGTAGACTTAGAAAAGGCTTTTGATAACGTTGATTGGACTAAATTGTTTGACATTTTGAAATATATTGGAATAAAGTACAGGGATAGGAGGGTGATATACAATCTATACAGAAACCAGACAGCAGTCATTCGAGCTGAAGGACATGAGAGAGAAGCTGGTATTCAGAAAGGTGTAAGGCAAGGCTGCAACTTATCACCCATACTTTTCAATCTTTACATTGAACAAGCAATGAAGGAAATTGGAGAAAAATTTGAAGTGGGAGTGAAGATTCAAGGAGAAATAATTTCAACTCTGAGATTTGCTGATGACATCGTCATCTAGGCCGACAAGCCTGAGGATTTGAATGAGTTTTTGAATGGTATGAATTCCGTCTTACGGAAGGAATTCATGATGAAAATTAATAAATGTAAAACAAAAATACTGGAATGCAGCCGAAATAAATCAGAAACCTCTATGGAGATCAAATTGGCAGGTGAAAAGCTGAAGGAAGTAGGAGACTTCTGTTACTTAGGAAGCAGAATAACCAGTGATGGACGAAGCAAAGAGGATATAAAAAGTAGGTTGGCTCAGGCAAGGAAAGCCTTTCTACAAAAAAGGAATCTGTTGACATCGAATATAGATTTAGGTATTAGGAAGTCATTTTTGAAAGCCTTTGTCTGGAGCGTGGCGCTCTATGGAAGTGAAACTTGGACTATTGGTGCAGCAGAAAAGAGGAGAATTGAAGCATTTGAAATGTGGTGTTACAGGAGAATGATGAAGATCAGATGGGTAGATAGGGTTACAAACGAAGAGGTATTAAGGCGAGTGGGAGAGGAGAGATGTTTTTGGCGACTGCTAATGAAGAGAAGGTTGGTAGGACACATACTAAGACACCCAGGAATAGCAAGCTTAGTTATGGAAGGAAGGGTCGAGGACAAGAAATGTAGGGGTAGACCAAGGTTAGAATATGTTAAACAGATTGCCTCGGATGTAGGGTGTGGTAGCTACGTAGAGATGAAACGATTAGCTCAGGACAGGGAGGCATGGAGACCTGCATCAAACCAGTCAAAAGACTGAAGACTCAAACAACAACATTACCGGTATCAACTTTCTTTGAATATGTTTACCATAAAACACGACAGTTTCATGTAAGCTATCAACCTAAGAAAAGACATGAATCGAAGTCTATATGCAAGGGGAGCAAGTGAATATTTAAATCTCTATTTATGATTTAAGTCTTATGGAGATATATTTATCAATATAGGCCTACAATACTCAAGTAATTGTAATCTTTAGGAGAAAGCATGCTGAATAATAAGGCGTGTTAGAATTTTGTTATTACCGCAGTATTAATTCTTTCTTCCTTCCGCTAGTTTTAGTGCCTCTAATCCGTAGCTCATTTTGCAGATGTTTAACGCTTAAACGCTGAAAATCTTCCATAATATATTAGGGTAGGCTATATACCTATAGAATTAATTAATATAGTCCTGGAGTTAAATTAGAGAAGATATAATTTACTTTAGCTTAGAAATCTCGGTCCCAATCACTGATCTCTATACATGGATCGCTGATGGCAGCGCTCCGCTGCACGAGAAAGTACGCCAGGTTGAGCGCGCGGTCCGCCATGTTGGTCTACCCATTCTTGAGCCCTCCTTATGGGCAAGCAATGATAATCCAGTCAATTTTAAATCGTAATTAATGGTGCTTTGGAGCACATAAAAATATAGAGATATGTTCACTCATAGCATAAGAGCATTGGGATCACTGACACGTCATTCCGAGGTCAGTAAATCTCCGGAATATCAATAAAAATGAATGTAGAATAACGGCTGACAAATATCAACTTAGGTGCTAAGTACACGCAATTCGCGATCAGTAACAGAGTTACGAGTGAAAAACAATTTCTGGAAACATTCTTGTAAATTGTATATACGGTATACATGTATATATGCCAGTGGCGGCCGGTGGCATATAAAGCTGGGTGTTGCACCAACATTTCTGATGTCGCAATTTTATATGGGAAGTTTACACATGTAACAAAAATCAATTAACGTTAGATAAACTACATTTCTATAAAACTAAAATACATGGGTTTTCCAAACTAACTGTACGTTCGACAAATAGACAAATTTTAATGGCTCTTTTGGGCTTCTTCCTATAAGAATTCATAAAAAATCATATGTATGTATTTACGCCCTATGCCTGAGTTCATTGGAAGAATTTAAAACACAGCAGGTTGTCTAAGGTTGGGTCTCTATCTCCAGGATAATAAACATTCTCAACATAAAAACATGGCAACCGAAAAGTTTGTACGTTACGAAAAATGATATTACTAACAAAGACGGGCACATATTCTGCATAAGGATAGGATTTTTTTTTTTACTATAGCTTGAACCCCATCAGAGGAACCAGCCATGAAATGCGCTCTGTCATACGTCTGCGCAATTCATTTTTGCGGAGTTTCATTCAATTTCTGCTTCTTTAATTAATCCAGTAAACACGCTGCTAATGTGTGTGCATCATGTTTTGTTTGCCTCTTACTACGTAACTTATCGGTACACAACAGCCATCTGAAATATGTTTGAAATATCACAAGTTTCATCTGCTATAATGGCTAAAATTTCCGATTCCTTTATTTGCTTTGATACTTCTTCTTGGCAAACCACCAACATAATCTGTAAAATTTAATTTTGAATTGTTTTGGACGTTCCTTTGAAAACAGTTGCCCTTACCAAAATGACCTTTAACACAGCATCCAACTCAACGCTAAAATTAATTAGTTCTCTCAAAACACCTGGATTTGTTGATGTTACACTTTCATCATGATCACGCAAGGCCAGTTCGAAAGAGCCACAGAAACGAATACAGTTTATTACAATATTTAACACATACCTATTGTGCCTAACTTCTTCGTTATATTCCGCAATTTACCTTCTATAGACACTGTCCAATTGTGCAGCTTCGTTAACAGTTCCAAAAAGTGTCAATTTCAAACAGCTGAAGATTGGTTGGTTCCTCAGTTTAGGAGCTGCGACAACGCGGTCATATCCTGTACTTTGGGTGTGTGGAGAATCTGTCTGATAACCGGTGTTAATTGTGATGGCTGTATTAGTGAGTGTCATCTGTTTTTAATTCAAGTGAGGACTGCAGACATTGAATTTCAAGCAGTTCCTACTTTTGGCGCCAAAGGCCACCGTAAACGACTACTAGTTCAGAACTTGGTTACTACACGCCACCGCAGTCGGCTCCTGGCGACGAACGTTGGAACCTAAGAGCGTTGTTCAAATTTTAACCTATAATTTAGCTTCACACAGGTGTAATTAGTGGAAGATTCTTTAACATGCCATAAATCTATGACATGGGACCGCCGGTTTTACTTCCCCTCCGAAGGAATGCATACTGAGGGATTTTTAACGCTCTTAAAAATCCGACGACTTCGGCCGGGTTTGAACCCGCGATCTTGGACATAGAGGCTCAGCATGCTACCAACCACGGCACCAAAGCCACTCAGCTGAAGATTCATGTTTCTTTATTTTAGGGATTAATTTCCGTAACTCCTATTTTGGTACACGCGGATTCTCCACCAACAAACATGGAAAACAGAATAAAGTTTTTTTAAATGTCGCATTCACATAACCAATTCTTCTTCATCCTTCGATTTTGGCCTACTGTGGACCACGGAAAACAACTGATTTGTTGGTTAGTCTTTTTTTCTTCTCCCAAAATTTCTTCATCCTTTCGCTGTGGTTCCTCCTCCTCTCATTATTATTGCCTTAAATATATCCTTTAAACGCCCTCGTAGCCTATACTTATATTTTGGACAATACTTATCTGGTAATGGTCAACCGAGTGTTTTTACTGTGAGTTTATCGTCATCAGGGAGCTGGGAAAGCTGTCTAACTAGTAAATTACTTGCTCTATTAATTTTCACTTACACTCCACAAATTAATGTTTCAAACTAAACATTCCGTTTAAATAAAATACTAACTTACAAGATGCACAGATGATACATCTGGGTGCTATATCGGAAAGTGGCGCGAAAGGCAAACTAACAAAACACTGAATTTGCCTAGCCTGAAATTTCGTAGTGAATGCATAGTAGTGAATCAACCAAACAATAATAATAATAATGCACGGTTATGTATCTGCCTGGAACCAAAATACTCAATCAACTAAATACAGAACTAATCGCAACCCAAATCCCGCAAGAACAAGAGTGGTAAAAGCAAACATAAACCGCTACAGTACACCAACAATACGTCGCAAAATAGTTCAGCCACTTATCTACTGTACTTATAGCATGGTGGCGTTCTTAGGCTCGCTTCACAGAACAATTGACAAACATATTAAATGAAGTTATGATGAGAAAACATCTAAAAATAATTGGGTGTGAACCAACTAATGTCTCCCTATGAAATTCCGATATTTGTACTGTTGTGGGTGGTGTAGCATTCCCTAGTGGTGTGGGAAAGAAACTACCCTTCAGGGGTGGATGACCTCGTAGTTCCGCCCCTTAAAACAACAGTAACTAACTAAACTACCCTTCGCGGGATAAGAGAAATCGAGGGTGTTGTTATTTCCAATGAGTGGTGCAATCTAACGGGGCCATTTGGAACTGAGTATTGCCAGGGGGCTGGCAGCTCGTCTGCAACTCCCTACAACCCATGCTGGCCAGCAAGCATGTACAAGCTTGGCCTCGTCCCTGCCGGCCGCGCTGTCTACTCGGGAGTCGCAACAAGAGAGCTAACCCCCTGGAGTTTGATTTGAAGGCGGCAGCTTTTATAGGTACAGTGTGAAGCATTACGATAAGTAATAACGAAATATCGATGATTTAAACACATTTTTGAGTGCATTAGATCTATAAAACTAAAACATTAAAGAAAAAAAAAAACGACGAATTAGTTGTAAAATTATTGGGAGTTGTGCAACGCTGCAACAATATCACCAGCCGCCCTTGATATATGCCACAAAATTATGCATTCTTCAAATGATGTACCTATAGGCCTAAACGTAGCTCACTATACAGGCCTAGATTCGACATATCGTAATCGGTAATTGGTAATGAATTCCTGTTTCCATGAAATAACCAGCACTTCCTCCAAGTAATCCCAGCACTCTACATCAAATACTACAGCTTTTAATCACGCTAGCAGCACAATAAACTTAATAATAACGGGAAGTAGATCAAAGCCAAAAATGCACTTGAAGCCAAACCAATTTCACTCCTCAGCTCCACATAAAACTTAACACAACTAAACACCTACTCAAAATATACTCTCCCCACCGTTTTACAACTATTAAGCTAACTATTCGCACCCAGAACCGAAAACCCCTGAAATGAGATCAAATTTAAACACGCAATAGCCTAGCCCGATCACGTCTGCTTCCGCACCACCGCATATGTATACTTAACTTCACAATAACTTCAAAATTACGGCTAAGCGACCAATCTGCCTGAGAAGTAAAGGTATTACCGGCTTGCCTGGGATGATGGGTCACCAAACCGGTACTTAAAACTAAGATTTTACGCTTTAAATAACCAAATTCAGCCCATTTTACAACTACAAGAAACACACAATATTTACTGCCGGTATAAATACATGTATAACATCAAACTACCAGTAACCAATCACAGAGCCGGATTCGCAATATTGCACCATGCGCTCGCTGCCATCTTGCTATACCTGTCATCGTCTATTCGGCTTACTGCTGCCTTAGCTACCAGCCATCCATGTATAGAGATCAGTGGTCACAATCTATACATTCCTCGCAGCTGACTGGGAGAAACATAAGACGATCGCTTTGCGCTTACCCAGTACTACACGAGCACTATCTGGCGTGAACTTTCTCTGGCTACATCCCTATTAGGTAAAGTTCAGTCCTGGCATTCATACTGATCCCGGCCCAGGCCATGACAGAATCCCCTTCGAATGCAGTCATGAAGGAAAAAGTTACAGGAGAAAACCTTTTCCAGCCCTCCTCCACACTCTTTCTCTTCCATCAGGCGATCTGAGACCGAATCTCTTCTCGTCTGTGAAGAGAACGGCTTGTCATTGCTGTAGTGTCCATTGCTGATGGAGACAAGTGAAGTGAAGACGTGCCCTGCGATGTTGAGACTACAATCTGGGGCCGGTAGCAGGTTTTCTGGAGAGGATTTCTACACCTAAGATACCGCCTTATATTACCCTTTCACGAATTGATTGCCGGCAGTCGAGATGGGAACTATTCTTTCTTTATCTGTTGGGTAGATTATTAGCTTGGGAATAACCTAACCCCCAAGGAAAGATGATGAAGAAAAGTAGTGGGTTTCGGACTGGAGAAAAAGGATGAAGAAATAGGAAGAGAGTTTGACATAAGTTATAACTAAGAGTTCTTGCTCAAATGCAACAAATGGTGAACACCCTATCAATAGATTTATTTTTATTAAATAGGAAGAGTCAAGGAAGACAGGATCTTGCCTAACCGTTATGTTAGAGAAATGATAAAGCGAAAAACAAATATTTAATTTATTTAACAATGCAAAAGGGAGAAGTTTTTGTAACAAATATATAATTTTGATTTTGTAACAATTGGGGTCGCAGACCTCCGAAAACATCTAAAGCTTGCGCCAGGCAATTAATAATTCTTTTGGTTTCAAACCTTTTATATGCTTTAAAATCTTTGTAAGATTTTGAAATGACGAAGATAAATAAATGAAAAATTTAAAGATAACTGACGTAATTAAAGTTAAACAATAAATCAAGTACAAGGTGCGTACTTTTAGGATTTCTGGGTAAATATCTTAGAAAGAATAACAACTTCGGAAGTAACAACAACAAAAAGCAGGAAGAATAAAATAGAAGTTTCTATAACTTTTTATATTAATGCAGAAATACTTGGTTGGATTATACAAATAGGGCAGGTCACTTATTGTGAAACCTGAAGAGAAAAATCGAAAGGAAGTTTCTAGAACTCCTATGTTTAAGTAGGGATCACGAGAAAAATGGGGCAAGTTTCCCTTCCGTGAAACCTAGAGATAACTCACTTATGAGTTGAAAGAATTATATTCCCTCATTAGAAGGGAGAAACAATATAATTTAAGGCGTGTACTAGACACGAAGTTTTACAGACATTAATTCTTTATACATGAAGCAAGAGAGGGAGGGCACTTATTGAGAGTAACACCTCATTGAAAAAAGACCTAAAGTAACAATTTTATTATTTTGGTTTGTTAGTAAAGGGTTTGGGAAGGATCAAATGGGATTGTGGAAAAGTGTTCATGGCCGTATTTATTGTACACGAACGAGCGCGACGCGGATGAAAGGTTGAACAAGCACTGATTTTCACTATAGTCTGTTGATATAGTTGAAAAGTTCACTGTAGTAGCAAAAGAAGTTGATGGCAAAGAAAGTTATTGCAATGGTGGAAAATAACTAGTTACACTAGATTTGCGAGAGTCTATTGCTTGAGAAAGTTGTAGATTATAGTTGAATGCGCCAGAGAAAATCCCAACGGAGGAAGAAAAATTAGATATTGATTAGCAGTTCATAAGGAAGATTCCTCAGTTTGAAAAAGTATTCCCATATGTGAGTGGAAAATACATGACAGTATAACTGGTAGATAGAGTGCAGATTCTGGAAGGTTCCAGAGCAATCATGACTGAAGAATAGTCCAGCGGTGGAACGAGCTAAGTATTTTATAGACAGTGGGTAATTTAATGGTATCCCACGTTGTGAGAAAATCTCTCATTTAATAAGCATAAGATTGGCTTAGATAGACAAAAGCCCAACATAGAAAATCCGGCGAAGGATGATTATTGCCCCAAATATAGAAATCTCACACTGCCTATAAAATGATCATTAAAAAGCATGTAGCTATTTAAAATCAATTAAAATAAGTTGAAGAACGTAGAAGTAGTTCGCTTTGCTTCATGGCGAAGGCGACGTTCCCTTTGACGGTTGATACTAAAATTCTAACATGGCGTAGAATTTAAAAGTTTGCCTCTCGAGTTGAGGAGGCGAGCTTTGGTGGAGCTCTAACACTGGGTCGACTTCCGACGTACAAGTGAAGGCTGCTAGACGCAGAAAATGTACACTGGCCTAGACGGCATGTCCAACGAGAAGTTGAGTGCACTGAGAGGGTGAGCGGTTGCTCACAGCACGGAGACAAGTCGAGACGAAGTGTAGAAGTGAAGTGACCGAGCGCGCGGAGAAGAGAGCAGTAGAAGGAGGGGAGAAGAACTGTCATATGACCTTGCTAAGTCGCCTAGTTTGTAGTGCAGGGGAGAATGTAGGGTACTGGATATTGTAAGAAATTCATTAGTAATTATTAATAATTAATTCCTCTTTGTAAAATGCCAGCCGCATACAATCATATACTTTGAAATCGCCTTTGCGACGCGACTCCATTCTGTCTGAAAAGCTTTATTTTCCTGAAAGGAATGCATTGATATCGCAATTGTTGAATTCGAAGAGCACAGCGGAACTGAGCAATTATGTAAGTCATCTTTCAGCCTCAATTATTATAAAAAATAACTGAAAAAACGAGATAACTCAACTCATATCACATGTTATGTGTTTATGTTACCATCACTCTTAATTACACTAGTTCCAGATAACGACAGCACCGTCACTTGACTTCGCGAGAACGATCTAAAGAGAATGAGGTCGTGGTGTAATAAAAGTATGGTAGGGTATACATAAAAATACGTTCCTATATTATCGGTCTAGCCTCCGTGGCTTAGGCGGCAGCACGCCGGCCTCTCACCGCTGGGTCCGTGGTTCAAATCCCGGTCACTCCATGTGAGGTTTGTGCTGGACAAAGCGGAGGCAGACAGGTTTTTCTCCGGGTACTCCGGTTTTCTCTGTCACAATTTCATTCCAGCAACACTCTCCACTCTCATTTCATTTCATTTCAACTGTAATTCATTTAATCATTGCTCCAGGGGAGTGCGACAGGCTTCAGCAGCCAGCACAGTTCATATCCTCACCGCTAGATGGGGGCTTCATTCATTCCATTCCCTGACCCGGTCGGTCGACTGGAAACAGGCTGTGGATTTTCTTTTCATATTATCGGTTGACAGGGATTCCGTTAATGGAATTAGTACCTCTGTTGTATATTTCGGCGAGATGTAAGTATAAGATTAAACGTAAGTAACACGAAGTGAAGACGTGCCCTGCGATGTTGAGATTACAATCTGGGGCCGGTAGCAGGTTTTCTGGAGAGGATTTCTACACCTAAGATACCGCCTTATATTACCCTTTCACGAATTGATTGCCGGCAGTCGAGATCAACTACTGATTTAAATATTCCAGACATCTTTCTTAACTCCACTTTTACCGACAGCATGTAAGTCCTTACTACTGTCTTTCAAGCCATTGACCAGTTTTTTTTTTGTGAGAAACTATTTTAGTCATTCTTCTCTATTCTTCTCTGGTTGCCTACGACACTTCCTAATTATTAACAGAATGTTTCATCGAATTGTTGTATCCAATTGACCCACTGGCAATATATTATGGCTTGCTTTAATATTCCTTGATACACTTTTAGATTCCATACATTAATGAAATATACAACATAGGCTGACATGTTGAAGCAATCTCCAATCCCCTAACACTCCCAACTAATGGGACATAAGCTACCTAGTGGTTAGTCTCACATTGCTTCCATCTACATGTACCGTACTAGAGCTCGAGCCAGCCGGGAAGGCGGTGCGCAGAACACAACGCTACCATTACGTCATGCATCACTTCCATCCCACCAATCACAGTCAGTCTGTCTTGAGAATCTGAGCTAGTGTGTTGTCAGAAAAGCCAAGTGTAAAGCAGGGTGAAAGAGACAGGCTCGATGAGCTAAGCGACGGTGTTGCCATACCGCAGGAACTCATGGCAGCAGCCTGCGTTGTGGGGCTCGGACATGGTGGACCTGTTGCAACAGTGGACATGTATCTCTTTCTCTCTCTGCGCAAATCATAGAGAGCCGGCCGCCTTCCGGGCACGCGAACTCTAGGTCTATAGAGCATCCAGCGTTTAGAAAAGACTGTGGGTCTTATGGGCTTTTACTTTTAACGGAAATCCCCCCCACACTGGTTTGGTTACCTCATCTTTTGTCATGAAGGAACTCTGAACATATATATTTTTCGTCATAATAGCTTCCTACAATTATCTGCCAATTGATTACCTTTGTTATTGCATACAAGTATCGTTCATATTACGTCTTAGTCATTTAAAGATTTTCGAGGTTAGCACGCTGGAAAGAAGAGCCTCGTCCTGTGCTGCATGCTCACCCGGAGTGGAGCACGTGCTCAGTTCCGCTGGCAACATAAGTTCCGAAGCACTATCCGTCATTGGTGTTATTGTTGTGTGTCCATTTTATTTTCTGTTCGATCGAATCAGGGCTGCAGCCCGCTATCTCCCGAATGCAAGTTCAAAGCTCCGCGCCCCTAACCGCACGGCTAACTCACTACAATATTACAAATATTAATCTAAACTAAACAACAACAAGAATAAAATTGAAAGAAACTAAATTATAGCTTAACTAATAAAAAAAAAAGTCCTCTCGGCACGCCGGAAGGCGGAGGTAGATTTCACCGTACAAACTTGGGGATAGGCGAAAATAGGCAGAAAATGCAGATTTTCGTAGAAGGATCAGACCTCATTTAATGCGAGAAGGTATTTTATAATTGGAGCTTAATTAACTTTGTTTTTCGTCATTTTATGCTTATTTTAAACATTTTATTGTCTTATGGGAACGGTAACCTTCTTGTCATTTGGGGTCAATTTTTATACTTGTGGTCACACTATCCTTATGCAAGGTTTCGACACTGATGTGCAACTATGTAACGGTCTGTTACTTCTTCACGCAAAATTATATCTACCGCAGAGATTTTGGTTGGTTCCTCAGTTTAGGGGCTGCGACAACGCGGTCATGTAACCTCGTGTACTTTGGGATGGCTGTATTAGTCTGTAATTCAGGTAAGGACTGCAGACGGTCAATTTCAAGCAGTAGTTCCTAATGTTGCTACCAGGTACTACCGTTAACGACACCTAGCTGTGAACTTGGCTACTAGATGCCACCGCAACCAGCAACTCGCAACGAACGTTGGAACTTCCCCTCCAAAGGAAAGCATACTGAGGGATTTTTAGCGCTCTTAGAAAATCCGACGACTTCGGCTGGCTTTGAACTCGCGACCTTGGGCATAGACATTCAGCATGCTACCAGTTACGTCATCGAAGCCGCTTCACACTTAGATGGAAATCTGAATCTGATCTCGTGCAAGTTCGTTATCTTTGCAACGTCTGATGGCTCATCCCTCATCAATTTAGTAGTGTTGACATGGCAACCACTGATAGGTCTTGGCATTTTCTTATAATTCCGAAATTATTTTTCTCATCCCTTGGCATAATGGTGGGTTATATCAAAAATTCTTTCAGACAAAAGTTTTAGGTAATTATTATGGGAATATTGTCCATTTCGTACGGTTTTGATATTGTGCCTATTAAGAGAGATATGATTAATGTTTCCCGAAAAACCCACTTTTTCCCACCCCTTTGGTCAATGGTTGGTGCTATAAAAAAACTCATCAAACATACATTTTTGGGCGTTATCCGACACATAGTATGAATGTTGAACGGATTTGATATTTCACATATTAAGAGAGTTATAGCAATATTTCACTTTTTCGAAAAAAAAAGCCCCCATTTTCACCCCCTTCGACCGATTTAGCCCAGTAACGAACTCGACCGAGATTTTATAGGTATACATATTCGGTAAAAAATTCAAAGTGATTGGTGCAAAATTACGGCAGTTATCGTGTCCACAATAAACTGATATACTTATATACATATACATACATAAATTATATACAAACTTTTGAACTGACGGTGGTTTTGGGTTCTGGGGGATGTGAAACGCGAAGATATGTCGAAATTTTCCGGAAGTCGAAACATGGTACCCATTGCAATAGTTAGCTTTCTAATGAAATCTACCTCTGGTTGGTTCCTCAGTTTAGGGGCTTCGACAACGCGGTCATCTAACCCCGTGTACTTTGGGTGAGTGTAGAATCTGTCTGATACACGGTGTAAATTGTAATGGCTCTATTAGTCTTAATTCATGTAAGTACTGCAGACGGTCAATTTCAAGCAGTAGTTCCTAATGTTGCTACCAGGTACTGCCGTCAACGACACCTAGCTGTGAACTTGGCTACTAGAAGCCACCCCAACCAGCAACTCGTAACGAACGTTGGAACTTCCCCTCCAAAGGAAAGCATACTGAGGGATTCTAGTGCTCTTAGAAAATCCGACGACTTCGGCCGGCTTTGAAACCGCGACATTGGGCATAGACATTCAGCATGCTACCAGTTACGTCACCGAAGCCGCTTCCCACTTTGTCAGGCGGCTTCGGTGGCGTAGTCGGTAGCATGCTGAGCTTCTATGCCCAAGATACCGGGTTCAAACCCGGCCGAAGCCGTCGGATTTTTTAAGAGCGTTAAATATCCCTCAGTATGCCTTCCTTCGGAGGGGAAGTAAAGCCGGAGGTCCCATGTCATAGATTTATGGCATGTTAAAGATCCTTCCACTAATTGCACCTGTGTGAAGCTAAATTGGATAGGTTAAGAATGTATGCAACGCTCTTAGGTTTCTATGTTCGTTGCCAAGAGCCGACTGTGGCGGCGTCTAGTAGCTCAGTTCTGAACTTGGCCTCGTAGTCGTTGACAGTGGCGCTTGGCGGCAAAAGTAGGAACTATCTGAAAAAATGTTAGTTGCAGTACTTAAATTAACAAACAGATAACACACACTAATACAGTCATCACAATTAACACCGGTTATCAGACAGATTCTACACACACCCAAAGTACACGGGGCTACATGACCGCGTTGTCGCAGCCCCTAAACTTAAGAACCAACCAACCAACCACTTAGTCAGATGGAAATACTGAATCTGATCTCGTGCAAGTGCGTTGTCATGGCAACGTCCGATGGCCCATGCCTCATCAATTTAGTAGTGTTGCCATGGCAACCACTGATAGCTCTTGGCATTTTCTTATAATTCCGAAATCATTTTTCTCGTCCCTTGGCGTAATGGTGGGTCATATCAAAAATTCTTTCAGACAAAAGTTTTAGGTAATTATTAGGGGAATATTGTCCATTTTGTACGGTTTTGATATTGTGCCTATTAAGAGAGATATGATTAATGTTTCCCGAAAAACCCACTTTTTTCCACCCCTTTGGTCAATGGTTGGTGCTATCAAAAAACTTATTTGACATAAATTTTTGGCACTTATCCGACACATATTATGAACTTTGAATGGATTCGATATTTCACGTATTAAGAGAGTTATAGCGAAATTTCACTTTTTCGAAAAAAGCCCCCCATTTTCACCCCCTTCGACCGATTTAGCCCAGTAACGAACTCGACCGAGATTTTATAGGTATACATCTTCGGTAAAAAATTCGAAGTAATTGGTGCAAAATTACGGCAGTTATCGTGTCCACAAGAAACTGATATACATATATATATACATATATATATACATAAATTATATATAAACTTTTGAACTGACGGTGGTTTTGGGGTCTGGGGGATGTGAAACGCGAAGATATGTCGAAATTTTCCGGAAGTCGAAACATGGGACCCATTGCAATAGTTAGCTTTCTAATGAAATCTACCTAAAAGGTGATGATCAACAGTATTGCTGACGTAAAAATTGTTAACATCGTCAGCATACAGTACATCCGAGAAGGAAGAAAGGGTTGTGTTCTCGACATCTGTCAATCAGTAATGCGTCATATCACAAAGGAATGAATGTCGTTATTATTTGGTTCTCTTCGCGTACGGTATCCTTAATACTGGCCCAATCCGTTAACACCAGCAAAACTGCTCCTTCCTGGGCGCGTTCTATTTCAGGTAGCTACTAGGGTTGTGTTGTCTCGCTAACTTATGAAAGGACAGTACTCGAAGCGGGTGAACATAACGTATGAAGTCAGCGCTACCTCTGCCTAGAGTTAGCAACACTGTCGCCATAAGGCTCCACAGTCTTTTCTAAACGCTGGATGCTCTATAGTAGTACCATAGGCATTGTGACAGTTTCTCCAACTCCGTCAAGGAAACTAATTCTGAACTAAGATCTGGAATGGGGACAATCAAGGACAACTTGAACCATTCAAGTGATTTTTCTATTTCGTTTTACCAACTAACCAGGTGCCTGGAAATGCTCGTGAAGGAGGCAGCTAATTAGGCTAGCCTACTGGTATTTACCTTTCACAGAACATTCTCAGCGACTTGTCTATGCATAGGCCTATGACAACTTTCAGAAATTGATACAGTAGCAACAGAACACTAATGGTGCCCAGTACTCACAGCTTAGCATAGCACGGAGTGGATTCCAGCCACAGATTAACTCATGATCTGTCAACGGGTTTTCAAACAGATTGAGCACCCACCCAAGTACAGGGATCTTGATCATGATGTTCCTAGCCTCTAAATGAAACACTCCTCTTTAAGACTTTCTGATCTTACATCCATGGTCGATCAACATTCTCCTGATCTGTGTTCTCAAGTCTCTGGTGGCTATAATGAACCTCTAGGGACATTGACGTTAGTAGGCTAGATCAAAATGAACATTTTTCAGTGTTGCCTGATAACTTTCTACCGTTCAACATGAATAGGCCTATATTGGATGGGAAATATTTTTATTATTTGCAGAGATTACAAGGATGACTTGTTGATGTATCACTATTTTGCTAAGCGAACATAAGATCCAAGTCCATATCGTGTTGGAACCCATATTTCAGTGTTGCCTTAGTAAACGAGATATTAAATGTCTCTCAGTCGGTCAACACGATTGCACCTAATGGTAAAACTATACATGCAGTTCTAACATGTCAAATCAATCATACCTACAAGACAACAAAAATGCTTTATGAGGAACTATTAAAACCCCATAATGGTAATCAAAAATAATCTCAGACCACCGCCACTAATTCGCCCTTCACCAACATTAATATTAAATTAAGTTGGTTATGTTTAAATTGAGGTTAATGACGGAATTGATTGCGGCTGTGTGGATGTGTAGTGTAGTACTAAAGATAGTTGAAGGTGCGGTAGAGCAGCGCTACCAACTCAACGGTACTCACTCCATTATCTACACAGCAGCTCTCATGGCTCTAGACAGAAGCGATAATTCGCACTCTAGTGATACATTTTTGTACTATTCATTTAACAAACTGGCTGTTCAAAAGCGATGATGCGTACTCTGAAGTCACATTTTTGTACTAATCTGCTTTAAAATTGTGATTGGATGCGATTGGCCACCATTACAGTAAATACGTTCCCATCGATTTCAAATTAGAATTTGTCATGTAAGCGGGCAACGCAATTAGTACGTAAGCGTATTGAAATTGATATGAGTTTGCCATGTAAATTCTTCTTCTCGTTGGGGTTTGGGCATAGACGAGCTCAAAGAATATGGGTAAAAACGGTTACTCCGGGTTTGAATTCAATTCCGATTACGCCAACACGCCGCTGCGCACGCTGCACAGCAGCGCTTCATAAGGCCACGGCACGAACTAAAATTTACGCGCGGGTAATTTGAACCGTAACCAGCGGCCAGATGTAGGCCCCCCTTTCCCCCCTCTCCCACCCCCTTCCTCCTCCTCCCTCTTCCCGGAATGTGTTTTGTTTTTACGATGGTTTACATTATTCTCATTTATTTCTTTTGGTTTCATAGAGTTAACTTGCATAATCAACCTGAAGGTTGGCCCTTGCCTCTGAGGAATACAAGTTAATGATAAATATTGTTTAAATAGGCCTAACATGTAGGTAATAGGCCCACAAGTTAATATACACTGTTATAAACAGATTGAGAAAAATCACAGGAAATAAATGAATATGAAATAAACCATCACCAATATGCAATACACCCAAATTTTGCCCTTAGCCTACTAAATGAAATACTCAAAGGAAATCAGGATGCAAATAAGGAACTTAGAAGTAGTAAAATAAGTCCATTTACACTGGTATATATTATACTTTTCTCATTTTTACACATATAGCCTACATTCCAGAATACGGTATGTAATTTCATCAAATTATTGCTTCAATTTCATTTGTCATTCCAACGTACTGCCTCCGCACCTTAAAAACCTGCAAGAAAAGAAGGGTAGTATAACAAGACATGTCAGTCTCAACAACAAAGTTCAGCATTCCTGAAGGAAAAATAAATGAGACAATTATTGCAGTAACATGAATATTGTTCACTCTTATTCAGAGCATTGATTTTGCACCACAAACTGAATTATATTTGGTCTTTGGCTTTTACATCCCCACCTATGCATCTAACACAGGATTTACAGTGACAGCCATAGGCAGTATTGAATCCCCCTTTTCGCTCTGATATTGGTCAATCCAGCCTAAATGTAATTCATGCACTCAGACAGAACACAATTTTCACATAGTTCCCAGTACGGTATTTACAATAGTTAAGACACGAGGGGAATGTTGATTAGAACATTATAATTAAATGATTCAAGTAGCCTAACAAATTGTGTAGTTATTTGGAATTATCATGCAGGCATTCTACATTGAAGAAAATAAAAGAAATTAATTGCTTGTAAACTATTATGCCTTAGTATTGAACCCATGTACTGTTGGTTCAAGCGCCGAATCCATCATTTATTGGTAAAAAGAAGAAAGGAAAAATACAGTCTTTAGAATGACTTGGAAAGATTTTATACAATAGGACTGGTATAATGTTGTGCAATCATAAGAGTCCAGGTGGCCCCAGGAAATGATATCATGCGTGACGCACCGATAGAGAGCCGAGCATGGCTATAAATAGAATTAAAAACTTTCCACTCTGGGGGAGCGAGAAATGGTTTCGGAAATTGATCTTATGCTGCAATAAAATGGCATCCTCGCAGTTGTGCAAGAGGAAGAATAATTAGATTTAAGCCATTTGCGAGCATATAATTAACAAAATAAATACATCATTGTGAATCATTTTGGATTAGAGATTTTTGTGTGGGGAAAGATGTTATAATAATTGCACAGGAAAGAAGTGCAAACGTGGCATTACGTCAATAGAAGTTCCCCGACACCCGAGGAGGTGGGGATTAAAAATCAACTACTACACCCACGTATCTCAAGAGTAAATTGCATTTAATATCTCGGAAATGTACGATCGATTTTCACGTGCAAAGAAATTAGTTTACGTTTAGAAAACAAGCTTTCCAGAGATATAAGTTTTAAAAGTGTGCGACCATTGCTTCAAAAGTTAGTTATGAAAAAGACAAGGTTTTTATCGTTTGTCGCCGATTTGTATAAAAGCCCTGGCCGAGCCAGGCAAATCATGAAGTACCAACGAGCACCCGCAGGGGAGTGGCCGAGAAGTATCATCATAGTATCGCCGTGTGAAGACTTAGGAAATCCTGATTTAGTTCAGCCAGCGTCAGTCTTTATAGTGAAAGTTCCGAATTACAGTCAAAGTTAGGCTGCGAACTTAAAGAACAGGCGATAGGTCTTCAAATAACAGTTCAGTTAAACGACAGAAAGTATCGTAACGTTTGAAGTACCAACGATAGAAAAACAAACAGTTCTATCAAAGTTAAGGAACCCGATCAGGGTCGGACGAAATAAGTAACGCCTAGTGTATCGAAAAGATAGGAACTAGAGCGCCGAATAATAAGAAGTGAGAATTTAATCCAAGACGTTGTCTCAAGGAGACAAACGAACAGGAAAACAGCACTAAGCTACTAATTGAAGGAATAGCAGTAAATGCTAGGGAATCATAGGTCACCGATAAAGTATTCGAGAGGCCGTAAACAGAACAGACTTTAGCTAGACAAACTAAATAGTGTCTAGAAAGAAGCGACTTCGAGCTAATAAAAATAGAAGCCGATCGTCAGGAAACCGGATTTGAGGAATAGCCGTTCCAGGGAGGGGTAGATTGATTGAGACTTTCATCATCTTGCTAGATAGGGAGCCAACGTCTAAGAGTGTCAACCCTTGGAAACGGGAAAGAAGGAATCACGTGTGTAAAGTCAAAAAGGCAAAGCCTTAGTGATTAAAAGCAGTGTAATGTAAATATAGTAAAATCTGTTTAAGTGTAATAATTTTTAGTGAATTTATTTGTATGATAAAAGAATACAAAATTGTATTCAATATGTTACCAGTGTTGAAGGTAAATAATATGTATGTGTATCAAGAAGTGTCAGTGTGTGAAATGGAATTAGGGAAGATGGCTTAAACACATTTAAGTGGGCAAAAATGAAACATCGCTGGAAAATTCGGTCGGTGACCGACATATCATGTGAGTAACCATTTCATTATGTTATGTGTTGGGAACATTTGCGTACAATCCACCTAACTAAATCAATGAAGGAGGTTAATCTATGCCATGGATTAGAAAGTCAGAGTGACTTAGAAGATCGAGAATCGATACATCTACAGCTGCTCAACAACTTGCAGTATTCCAAGATGACTTTCAGTACTACAAGCGAGATGTCCATTACCATCAGGAGGAGATATCAACCCAGGACATTCAGATCTACATTGATGATGCCACTCTGATATACGGAGATAAGAAGAAGACGAACGCTTGCAGTCGATTGGACCAAGAGACGCAGTTCCCAGGTCGCTGACCGTGAAGCTAGAAGATTTGCCGTTAGCCGCCACAGCCGAGTAGGAGTGCAGGTGACCGCATCACGATCTAGACGGGTTAGCGCGCAGCTGTTTCGCACGCGACCGGCAGGAACTGGTTTCCAGGGAAGACGGCGCGCTCATGCAGTCTCAACGGAACATCGAATACATCTTATGGAGGTATTCACGACACCAGAAGCCATCTCAAAGGTAGAAAAACTGAATGCTCTAAAATCTGTAGTTTTACAGTAGTATTTGAAAACCATTAAGGAGTGACCAACTTCATTGTAGATATTCTTTTCATTCTCCTATGTTTATTATAGCTAAAATTTTGAGATTCATTGTAATTTTTGATAAGTCTTCGTGTGTCGTTCAAGACGTTAATTTCATGCATTTTTAACTAAGATATTTCGTTTTATATATTTATTTTTGAAGGAATAGTTTTAACATACTCACTTTCGAACGAAACTCGTTTTATAAGGGAATGATTTGATAGTACCGTATTACGAAGATATTGCTTCGATAATGACATATTTCATTGAAATTACTTTCCAATTGTAAGAACATTTTGAACATTAAGATTGTTACAAATGCGTAACAGCGACAGAATACATTTGTATATTTATATTGCATTTTTATAAAGGAAAGCATTATTGTGAAATGCTGTAACATTGTTTAACAGACATTACCATGTCAGAATACAACTGAAACATTTATTTATAACAATTTGGATGTTATAAAATTCCAATTGCGGAATACAATTTATTTGACAACGATATAGTCTTGGACTATTGTTATTACGAAAGTACACAATAAAATAGGATCATGGTAGTGACAATTGAAGTCAAATGATGCCTCTACTTATTAACAATTAAATTAGAAACATTCTTAAACCAAAATAATAGACCAGGAGATTTGTTAGTCTACCTGAGGTCTAGTATGTTCCAAAATAAGCATAAATATGAATAATTAATATAATTAAATGTACACCAGAAGCGTGAGGATATGTATTTATTGTTATTAACTACTAAAGACGAGCGAACTACGAGTTAGTATTGTTAACATTTGGTAACGTGGAAAAACAATCTATTATGGAATTATGTGAACGAAAAGCGCTAATGAAAGAAATAGGAAATACTGTGTGAGGTGAATTGTTGTGAACAAACATGTAATTGTTGTTATAGATGCACGAGGTTTAATAATTTAGAAGAGAGTTGGAGTTAGGAGTGCATTCTGAACGGTAGTATACAATTGCGTATTTACCTAGTAAAGTCACTAATTCTTCTACAAGTCTGTAGCAAGATGTTTTTTTATTGAAGTAATGCCGTGCGGAGTATTGAAGATTGTTGTTAGTAATGAAAAGTTGGAAGTATGTTATGTTTGGAGCGTAGTAAACGCTATTTACGAATATTGCTCACTGTATTGCGAGAGAAAGAAATGTATTGCCATGTGGAGCAACGAATTGTTACAGTATGTGTAAAAAGCGCTGACATAAAGGTTAATATTTGTAGTGTTCATGTCAGAGGATATCAGTATATGATCCACGAGATGTTTGTAGGTTTTTAAGTAGTTTCGCATCTTTCTTTATTTTATTGTTTTTATTCATTGACACGACATTTTCTAAGCTATATTTAACTTCAGTGTTTGATATACAAGCTTTATATATTTTGACTAATTACCAGAGAGTCCTGAGAATTTATTGTTGTGTGAAACATTGTTCAGAGAACTGTTATTTAACAGGGACACTATAAGACTGTCAGACCGCGACTGATAGAGCGAATAGTATTTTCAATACCGTGTTAAACAGGGAAAATTGTATATAATGTATATATTTCAACATTTTTTAATTTATCTTATTATTATTAGCATAGATATTCACGTTTTGCACACGCATGTGTATAATGTAGGGTTTTTGCAGTGTTAACTTAATTTTTGCTGATCGAACAGCCGATGTAGATCAGACTGCCTCAGTGACAGAGTCACAGGGTGATTATTAATTGCGTAACCATTTTAATAATTTTAATATAATTGCATTGTTGTAATGATAAGGTTTATGAACATTTATTCTATAGACAGTAGGACTATCTGATGTGTGAGATATTTAATTTTAACTTGCCTATATATTTTTATTGGTGATAGGGAATATTTTATTGTTTGTGGTTTTTGGTAATAAATCCCAGGCACTAATTTTTGTTTCCCTGTTAGTTTTTTTATAAATCTGATCACCTTTTCATTTTGCAATCGACATGCGATAATACTGCGGATTAGTTACTAGAATTCACGTAGTCTCAACTTTCACCGTTCACGCTCGAGATCCGAGATTCTGGTCCTACCATCATGTTATGGGTATTTTATTTCTAGTAAATCTGTAACTAATCGGTAGTGTTGTTGCATGGCCGGTATGTATCGAGAGTTTCCTTGTCATTATCCTAGTAGGGTAGTGTTGGTTAATCTGACTGGGTATCGACCTCCCTACAATCCTTTTCCATCTCAGCGGATATAGGCTATGACTATGCGGGATTCGGGTGCAATACTAAACCCGCTAAGCACTGGTTCAAGTGATATTTTTTATTGCG
This sequence comes from Meconema thalassinum, assembly GCA_946902985.2. NCBI lineage: Eukaryota > Metazoa > Arthropoda > Insecta > Orthoptera > Tettigoniidae > Meconema > Meconema thalassinum. The sequence goes on from OX336396.1 coordinate 231,029, forward strand.
ATGCATTTTGATGCATCACCTTAGAACGTACCCACTGACCAGCCCTGCTGTCGTTACATGCTAACATTCTTTGGAGTTATAAATGGTTGCTCTTTTGACTATGCAGAAAACCATTTTAATATAATCTGAGGCTTAATTATGACACTTCTATTTCCTACGAAGCTCAGATATTCTCATGTTGTAATTCTGTATCATTGAAACATTCTTCAGAATGTTATTTCTACTTTTGGTAAGGTATTAACATCGCAGATACGTGAACCGGAACCAACCAGTCGCTGCACGACTAGTGTATTCACAAGTTCTCGCAGCGCAGGACAGAGCTCCTAGCACATATGTTTGGTTTTCCTTCCAGATTGGATGTGTTTGTAAAGTCCGCCTTAAAGACGAAGAAATAGTCGGCCTGGAAGGCGAGGAAAGTAATCGTTGTGCATCGCACATTATTCTGCAAAAAAAAAAAAAACTGTGCATCATTCGAGTGAATATTACAGCCAGAGAAGGCTTGTGCCACGATAATTGTGAATTCTTGGAAAAGTAATTATAAAATCGTGCAACGTGGAACACCATATTTTCAACCACGGGTTGTGGAAATTTCAACATCGTCAAGTGACGAGGAAATATGTCAATTACTGTGAATTTATAATTAATCCAGTGCATTATTCTAACACTCACTACTACGAATATTGCTATAATCGCAAGAGCGATTAATTTCTGTAACATACAACTTCGATGCCACGTGATTTGTGGGCTATTAAAATCTGTGATAGTGAAGCAGATACCAGTGCATGGCCAATTTATAAATCATCTGCGCCGTGTAAAAGCAGTGAAGTTGTTACCATATTAAAGCTAGCTTCAGTGCAACTGTGCTACGCTCATTTTCCGTTTTTTCAAGTGGTTACTTCATATTTAAACATGTCACTTCCTGATAACCACGTGTACGACGATCTTTACTACGCATCATCTGTGGAGATGAACTGCTAAACTTCATGATGTGAAGGAGAGGACCGGAGAACTAGAGCCGATGACAGGAGAACCATGACTTTAGCATCCGCTAAGCCAAGGAACATGACGACTTTGGAGAGGTCATTTCATCACGACAACGACGAGGACGAATGAAGGCCGTGGAAATGGATAGAGCCCATGTGGAGGCTGAGATTGGACAACTCTTGTCCGGAGATCAAAGCCTTATTGTATCCCTCAGGTCGTTGGAACGACTGAGATGTAGACATCCTTTCTTGTGAGTCCGAATAATCTATACATTGTGAGGTTCTTTTGTGGTGTAGCTTAGTGTAGTTTATTGTAGTTTATTGTTGAACCAGCCGAACTCCTTGACAATCCATAGGTAGGTTTTGTTCTGTTAGAATTAATCTTTGTAGTTCACTTTCAGTGATTGGTTAGTCACCCGTTGTGATTGAATCTGTTTCGATCACGGTGCATTCTGATGGACATCGCTAAGATGTTAGTTCTACCCCTGCTAAGCGTGACTGTAGTCTTTGTAACTACGTTTTGTTCAACCCTAGGTAGGTGATTTTGTGTATAGTTATTTGGGATGACGATCAGACGTCATGGCCAGTGTTATTTTTATAACACCCCCTTTCTTGTAAATGTTGTCACTCCACTGACTTAGTTAGAACAGTTCGTATCAGTAGGTAGTCGACTGAAACTACCAGTTTTGTAATTCAATGCCATTTTCATTTTGATGTGCTATGAAGCCATCCAGTTCATGTTGTGAACACATTCAGGGTGTTACATTTTGAATGCAATCTAGCATCGAGTCCTGTAATGAATGCCGAATCATTGGCAAACTTAGCAATTATTATGATTTCAGAATTTGTGAAACTTGTTCATAATTTAAACAATCAACCTGAGGAATATTGCTGAAGCATGTAATAAATGTTTATAAATACAGTAGGTTCAATAAATATGAGAATTGTTGATAACTATAATAATCAACATCAGGAATGTTGCTGAATCATATAACACATGCTTTATAAATATGTTAAATAATATGTGAATAATTGATTATAATAAATAATCAACATGAGGAATGTTGCTGGAGCATGCAACAAATGCTTTATAAATATGCTCAATAATATGTGAAAATTGTTTATAATTAATTTTCTTTTGGGGTAGGTATTGTACCCGATACCTATTTGAGGCTATCGGCTACGCCAGCAGACATTAAGCCGTAGTTGAGGTTTTGGGAAGAGTTAAGAAAGATAGCGCCCAGATCGAGTCAAGAGGAATGTCAGGATGACGTAGTAGGTCTAGGATTTAGAAGGCGCTGACCGCAGTTAAGCAGATGGAATTATGAATGGAATTATGAAGCTTTATTAAGATCTATATGGAACATGGTAGTTAAACATCTTAGAAGAGGAGATATAACATGCATTATATGTGGTAATAATTTGAAAGTCAGATAACCCTTAAGTTATTTTATAACTTAGTAGCCGAGATGATGGGGGTTCGAGATTGTATTGGTGACGCAAGACCACGGTGGTGGGGAGGACGCCACGTGACCGCACCAAGCAGGTAAGGGTCGAGATAGTGCAGGAACTGTCAGTCTAGCTCTGTGAGCCAAGCAAGGAAGTCAAGCTGAGTAACACACGCCAGGCGCATGGTATAGATCGTGCAGCGAACAGAAACTGTCACGGAAAGTGCAGGGGACAGTTTCGGCTTCTCCGAGCGGCGAGCGACAAGTAGGTCAGTGGGCCAGGCGGACTTGCGGAGCAAGCAAGCATAGACGGCCGGGATATTTTAAAACAGCATTGCGAGTAGTTGGAGAACTTTATTCCAAGCTGCATTTCAACGTAGAACGACATGGCGAGGCTAGCTTTATGCGGAGATTATTATGGCATAGCAGTAGGGCCGTGCGGGTTAATTCCCATTATTATACGCAAGCATTATAACAGAAGCTGAACTTCATTACTACGTTGAGTTGGAACGTTTATTCAGCACTTGAATTATAAAGACAAATAGTTACGTGATACTGCATCTTTGAACTTCGAAAGAACATAGTTTTTCTCAATGACATTACGACTATGCATTTCATAGCGCATTCCAAGTAACATTAACAATTTTTAAGCGAACGGAATGTTGTAAGCAAATGCACTTAGGAACATTAGCTCGTGCATTAATGCAAGTCAGTCTTAAGAAGTGTTATGAATTACCGAGTACGAACACAGCTACAGGGTGTTTCATAAACTTAGACACCCTGATAAAACAATTTGATTTTCTACAAGTAAAACTAAACCGCTGTGGAAATTGAACTTCCAACACTCAAGCGAACATTATGTAGAACAGTGGCGTAACGTAGAAGAGGAATAGGGGGTCCGCTGTTTCTATGAACTTTTTCGTGAATATTTGGACAATATCCGCTATGGATAACCAGAAGTTTATCATGTCGGAGTAAACGCAGACAGAGACGCGATGGCACCACGGAGCGATGGATTCGATTCCTGACGAGGAGGAGGTCTACCAGCTGATTCGCTTGGGATTCGAAGGCAATCGTCATTGCATGGATGGAATGATATTCACGCCGATCTTTCGAGAAATTCATTACATAGGGAAAATCGACGATCTTTGAAATTTAATAACAGCTGATTATGAGAAGGTACTGTAAGAGTTATAATTTCCTGATACGATTATTTTCATGAATACTGGGCACACATGTATATTTTTCTAATAGGAGTGATTCGATTGTTTAAGACATGGCTTTGACTTATATGCTTCATATTTTGCTAGAATATGGCGTGACCATACGATATGGCAGGCATCATTATACGAAATTCTCACCATTGGTTGGCTTTATTAAGCAGATGTTTGGTCTTTTAGACATTTTTCCAGCAAGGATATTTTTCATGAATAGTTTTTTTTGTGTAACGAGTATTTCGAACTCGTGATCTGCAATTGATTATCTAAATTACTTCGTCAGTTCATTGCATACTAGCGAGTGTGTATTATTCATCAGTAGGGATTTTTTCCATTGGATTGTTTGGAGATATTAAGATGTTATTCACTTTGGTGAATGAATATCGCTTTTATATGACAACTAGAGACTTGTTGATTCCTATCTGGTACATTCACTCATATAGTCTTCGAGATGGGGTCTTTCGTATTTATAGATTTATGGTGGTTACTCATCTTACCCATCGCTTAGGGCACTATCATGATTAGTCGACGGGGCGAGGTCTTTCGTATTTATATGATTGTACGGTGGTTACTCATCTTACTTGCCATTGAGGGACTCATTTTTATCATCCGAGTGTACATGAGATTGTAAGTGAATCAAACAAGGAACTACTAGTCACATATCAGTCGAAATTTTGTTAAATAAAGTACAGATAAATGTCAGCAGGGTTGCATTTAGTAATTCTTGTTTGCCAATCCAATATTTTGTTGCTATACTCTTTTGAGAGTACTTTCAGTTTAACAGCTGGTACAGCTGATGCTTTTGATGATTTTTATAATTGTGTTTGATACCTTTGAGAAGGATTTAAAGTAATTGAATCTTGTAAGATGAATCATTAATGGTCAGATTTATTTTAAGGCAGATCAGTATTGCAGATTTTGATATGAGAGATTATAGCACATTGGTGTTTTTCTGTGATGTGAATTATGAGAATTGTAAGAGAATTTATGCTATTTGAAAGCAAATCTTGAATTACTAAGGTAATATTTTTCCAATCGTTTAAGAAGTTGTCTAGATGTGATCAGATTAATTACAGTTATTGGGGATTGTGTGCGTTGATAATTTGAAGCCAGTTATATATTTTTTGTAGATCATGCAACATGGTTAAGTGAAGTTTGTGATAGGCATTTTGTGGAAGTTGCCAAGTGATAGTTGCAATGTTGCTAATGCATTTTGAAGCAGACATGAGGTTGATGAACCCAGTCTAGCGTAATTGTTGAGATTCATGCTGTATGTGCTGAATATTTATGGAGTTTTGTGGAATAATTGTTGTATTCAAATGTGATATTTGAAGAATTGAGGATATATAATGTAGTTGTGGATAGTCAGATCCAACGTGATGTCGTGAAGGCAATCATATTTTTTGGCATGAAAATTAAATACGAGATATAACTTGGAAGTAATAAAACTGTAAGACAACGTTCTATAACCCATATTAAACAATTTTTTAGGAAATTAAACAATTAAATAAAGTTGATAATACAAGATTTTCTGAGAATAATAATTAATGAAATAATAATCTGAAATTTAAGCATATTAATGATCTGACCTAATGAAATAAAAATCAGAATGACTAGATGAAATAATAAGAATCTAAATAACCAGAAGAATAAAATTTAAATAAGTTGATAAATTAAATTTTGGAATAAATCAATGAATTAAATAAATAGATGAATTAAAGATTGGATGATTAAACTGATTTAAATAAATTAATAGATGATTGGATAGATGATGAATAACTGAATTAGAAGGTAATAATTAATTAAAGAAGCTGATGATTAATGAATTTATATGGAATTAAAATAAATTTAATTGAGATATAATTTGAGGAATTGCAACTTGAGTTGAGGAATTAAACAATTTGTATTGATGATTTAAGATGATTTAATCTGAAGTAGGTGATAAAATAAGAGTGTGTGAATAATCAGAAAGCATATTGAAGTGATGATAATAATTTTCATTTAAATGATTTAATGGTGATGAGTTGATGATTCTGACAGGAATACGTTGAATTTTGAAATGAGAATTAATGTGAGAAATATTTAATTTTGATGATGACGATAATGATGACCAATGAGAAGTGAATTTCCTGTAATTCACAAACAAGTAATTTGTAATGACAATGTAAATAGTGTAAATTAATTATTCAATGTTTAGGAGCATTTGACTAACGTGTTCAACATTTAAATTATGCCATGCAAGCCATAAATTGAGTGATATTTAAGATATGTGATTATAATATGTGTATGTTTAGACAGATTAATAACTTTTTCAAATCCACATTTATGATGTTAAATTAAAGAGAAATTAGGTCTCAGGTATCACAAATGTCAGTGACGAAAGACATAGTGCTACAGTGATCCTGAGAACCCAAGAGAACTTTAAGAGATTTTTCTGTTTTATGTGGATGCAATATTTTTGATTAGAAAAGAGATGGTTCGATTTTTGGACAATGACAATTTAACGTTGGCATTCGACCATACTCTCAGGTAGGAGGTTTATTTAAAATGTCTGTCTGACTATCAAAGTGAAATAAATTTGTTTTTATCTTAGTTGTGATCTGATGATGATGTGATTTTCCTTTTTATGTCCTTGTCTTGAGTAAGGCTTAACCGGAAGGGAGGTGGTTTGCTAGGAATTCAGTTGATGGCGCCCATTTATATTTGCATTTTTTTTTATTAAACTTAAGCCCGTAACGACCCTAGAGATACTTTGTCTCGTGTTACCCAACTGCTTTTTCGATAACTCAGCTGAATTTCCGACACATTCCATATTTGACTAGAGGTTCATTTAACTCCGCTCTGTCCTGGGACTCCAGGAATGCGATGTAATAGCAGATGGGTCATCGCATCCCCAGGACGAACGGGTACAGTATGTTGATGACATTTTTGTAATCTTAGACAACACCAAAATAAATATTGAACAACTCTTACTACGTTTAAACCAATTTAACAGCAACATCAAATTCACATCAGAAAATGAAACCAATGATTCCATATGCTACCTTGATCTACTGTGAACATGAGGGAGGAGCCAGATTCACTGTCTCACCCACGCCAGCCGATAGCATAGCGCGGCGTTGCCTTGTTAACTCAACTCGCTAGGTGCACTGTGCCGTACTGAACTCGAATTCTAAATGATTCATTGCGGACAGGATGCTATTTTGGATGTTTTGGTGAAATTTGGAGAAGATTGCAGTATTTTTGGAGGAATTACGATATTTTTACAATTTTATTATGAGGGGAAACTTCAGATTGTGTTTGACGACAGCAAAATGGCGATCGAAGCCGCTGTTAGGCAATCCTGTGTTGTATTTTCTCTTGGCCGCTCATAGCAACGTGTAGAGTTGGAAGAGAAATGCGGTGATTGGCCAATCCAATTTCTCGAAACACGGAGGAAGGAGAAGATGACCGCGCCTAATGAGAAGCTTCATCGATAATATATACTGACATTTATTAAAGAAGAGAGAATCTGTATATTTAATACTATTGAGAAAGGATCTAAATTAAAAGGAACTATGTTAGTCACTCAGGGAAGGAAGTTTGAGATTCCAGTAGAAAGATATAAGTAATGAATGATTTACCGCTCATTCCTCATGGGGCGCCATTCGATTGGTTTTGATGAGCGTGGTGACGCGCATCAAATCAAGGTCTTTGCGTAGCAGCAGTGGTAGAGATTGGACCTGCGATACTTGGGGTCTCGAAACTAGCGTAAGATAGGGGTCTCACGCGAACAAAGTTTGACGGCGAGGAGGTCGGTTCCGTCGGTCAAAATATAACATGAGAAGTCCGCTGAAGATGTAGGAAACGGAAAGTTGTTATATCAGTTCTCGTGTGAAATCAGTATCGAGAGTTCGACTAAACTAAAGAGAAACATCGTGTGTATATTTCGTAAAAGTCTCAGGAAGATATTTGAAAAAATAAGATAGTTTTCTTTATTGAAAGCATTGACTTTATTTAAGCACGTTTTACACTGTGCAAGTCAGCATTGCAAGCGCTCGGCAGTGAGAACAATAGCGACTGCAGGGGATGGCCCGTTGTATGTTTGCTCAGGCACATTTGAAGGACAGCGGCACACAATTATAGCAAGTCTCTTCTCAGTGATAATCTTTTTGTCGAGATGTTCGATATGCAAGCGTTAAGGGGAATAATTAACATTGTGTTTAACGCATTTGTGATCATGAACTAAGCCAAGAAATGCGCAGGGAACGTGATGTTACATTGTCAGTCTAGAATATCAGGCAACCGATGTTAATCATAAAATTTTAATAAGTGGTGTAACTATCGCGTAGCTACAGTCCAACTTTCCGAGATGGAACTTGATTGTCGCGTCATGGCTCGATACTATCAAACCCGAACTGAAGTAGTTCATCGCACTTCGAGACTTGGAGGTTCGTGCGGCATTGCTGATCGAGGCGAGGTCCGCGTTCGTAACCAGCCAGGGAGATTAGCGATCGGAGATCAGGGTTCGAGTCGTGATGAGGCAGTTTTCCGAAGGAAGTGGATGAAGATTATCGAGTGTGGAATTACTGGTGTCGTCAGTAATTTTCACCACACTATTTCTACAAGATGTCATCGTAAGGTAGAGAGAGAAATCTTCGTTCGTAGTTGTTGGTTCTTTTTGTAGTTAGTTGTAGATTAGAATATCAGAGAGCATGGCACCATTTCAACGCTAGTCCATTTTTATTGTATGGTATATTTTAGGCCCAGAAATTATTTTTCAACGTTGGATATTTAAATATTAAATTTCTTTTAGAGAGATTTTGGATATTAACATATGGATTTTTGACTTTTAGGCTTCGGGATATAAGCTCATTTTATAAATAATTTCGTTTTTCGAATTTATTTTGAACCATGAATTCTTTGGGAATTTGATTGAATTTTATTGAATTTTATTGAATTTTACTAAATTTTATTGAATTTTATTGAAGTTTATCGAATTTTACTGAATTATATTTAGCATTATGGAATATGATATTAATTTACCCAAGCAACCCAGACTAGGAAAAGGATATTTCTTTGGATATGAATTACTTCTTTTGGACATTTCCAAGATTTTATTGTAAATCGTAGGAGCAGCGATCCTTTATTTTGGAAATATAGTTGTTTTGTTATAGCTAACTTCGAGTCTGATGCTACTCAAATAATTATATGATCGAACATTTTGGATTGGTTGAAGAATGAAACATTATTTGGACATTCCAACTTTAGCCAGTCATTATTATTAATAATTTATCAGTGGATAAATTATTTTATTTTGAGAGATCTTATCTGCTTAGACAAATCAACACATTTGAGTATTCTACGAAATATTTGCAACACTCTTAGAGTTTGTTGTTGACCACTGATTGCATTAACGCAATATTTTGGAAAATGTTTATATTTATTAAATGTTAACAACAATTATTTAAAATCTAAAGTAACTTATACTAGTAAACCATTACGTCATCACTGTTTATTAGAGTCGACTATTATGTATTATTACAACATCTGAAAGAGTTATACACTGTAATTATTATATATAAATATATTATGAAAGCAAGGCATTATATGCAATTTAAATAAGTTGTTACGCAAGAATACTGCATTAAGAGATCGAAGTGAAGAATTATAGCAACTATATTTGTTTGGCAACAAGCTGAGGAAAATGTTATACGGAATTTACCTGTGTTATAGAGAGAAGTTGTCGTTTAAGTATTCTGTGGATGTTTGTTCAGTATATCAGAGAAGGGAAGGTCATTATACGCGTTGTAAGCGTTTATTTGGAAATTATAAGTAACCATATTACAGTAAAGAATTAAGAAAGACCTTTGTTGTCTATTATTATTGTGAAACGACTCTCAGATGAATTGATTAGTTCTATTGGCGGAAAATGTTTGGGAAACGGATTGAAAGTAACAACGTTGTTAATTATTATTAAAATATTATCAAGAATAAGACAGCAATTATATAAGCTTAACTTAATCGTTCGGCTATGTATGTATGCCCAATTATGAAACGAAACCACAATATTATGATGATAACAATGTGATATGATTTTGTAATAGTGACACTTTATTTAAGAGCAAGGATTGTCAGGAGTTGACAAGAGAAGGAAGGTTGGACGATTGAGAATCATCACGAATGGTGTATATAATATATTAAATTTTGTTAACAATGTTTAAACATAATATCACTAATAGTTAGGAGAATTTAACGATATCATACAATTATCTGAATAACTTTCTTGATAAACAGCTGATCCTAAAACAATAATAATAATATTGTTTATTATGTGAATTAATACGATTAATAATTATTTCTAATAATTAATAAACATCTAAATAATAAATATTTTACAAACTTAATTAATATTATGGAAATATTAATAGCTTTTAATTAAACATTTAATAATAATTTCTATTATTATTAATTAAATAATTTAGAGAATCTCAGTTGACAATTAAACTTTTGTTTAATTTATTGTACATCTTTTAAACGTTTAAACCATTAATAGGAGTGACGTTTAAAGAACGTGACGACGTTCTTTGACTACATTAAGGTTGTGTATTGTTGTACAAAATTGATCTTCTGGAAGATCAGCATAAAATAATTTTCATTATTTTTACCGATGGATGATTTTGTAATAGTAAGAAGGAATGACATTGGAAGACATTGGTGGTATTAATAACGATATTTGTTCAGATATTACTAGAGAACACGTGTGAATTTAAGCGCTGTTGTGCTAACAGCTGGTTGATTATTTGTTTTTTAATGAGAAGTGGAGTACTTCTAACGTCAGTGGGACGGTGATTTTATTTTATTATCTGATTATTGGATTTACGCATAATCACTTTGCGGATCATATGTAAATACTTAGGGATATTTGTTGATTTAATTTTTTAAATTATCATTTTATTAATAAATTTATTCGTTAGTTTTGTAACCACGTCTTGATGATTTATTTAAGTTACGAAGAAGGATTATGTTTTGGTGCATTTGAGGTTTTATTGAACCACTAATTACGCCCCTTAACCGAGAATGGTAAGTTTCTCGAGCTCTTCGTTTATGCTGTTAATCCACCCATCTTGCTTTAACACAACATTATCTTAGGAAGTATGCATCCCCCATTTAGCTATTGTTGGTGGGATTTCCAGGTTTATGAGCTGGTGACCTCGAGATTCTGCAATCCAGTTGATCTTTGGATACGACAAGCAGCTCAAATGGTTTAATCGGGTACAGTACGAAATCCTTATTTTTCTCCGCGCACGAAAACAATTAATTCTTCAATTATTTTGATGACTCTATGTTATAGAGCTTAACATTTTGAAGCTGACTGTCCAAATCCTGTGGCGCTACGACCAGCCGTTCGGGAGATAATATCTGGCCATGAACTGAAGGGATAATTAAAGAGAGAATGATTTACGTGTCGATATATTTAGGTTTTCCAGGGAAGGAAAGGAAGAGTGACAGTATTCAGTGCACTTTAAGAAGTGCTGTGAGCTCAAGTTTTGTATTCATAGGCTAACAATGTTCTTTAACAAGCCGAGTGGCAGCCCAACAGTTTTACACAGCCAGGTAAGAAATATAATTTTCAGCGTAGGCCTATATGGCCTTCGAAAGAAGCTTTCGAATACAGAAGTACGTGAAACCACAAAATCTGATAACCTGTGTTATTGTGGTGTCGGCAATTATGTTTTTTTGTATTTTTTGTAATTGAGTCGAAAAAACTCACCTCTTCACAGTTTTACCTCACGAGGCATACTGTACCCAGTTCTAACCCTGAGACCAGAACTAAATGTCTTGATTGAGCCGTGAATCGAATCCGGACCTCATGGGTGAAAGCAAGAATTGTTGTTGTTGTTGTTGTTGATGATGATTATTGTTTTAGGGGCTTTGAGACATCGTAGTCATGTAGCCCTGTGTATTTGGATGTGTATGGAATTTTTCTGATAACCTGTGTCACTGTGATGTTTGTAGGCCTACTAGTGTGTGTATTTATAATTGAGATAAGATTTGGGTAGGAAGCGGCCGTGGCCTTACGTTAGGTACCATCCCGGCATTTGTTTGGAGAAGAAGTGCGAATCCACAGAAAAACCACTTCCAGGATGGCTGAGGTAGAAATCTAACCCACATCTTCCCAGTTTTTCATCACGAGGCTGAGTGTGCTCTGTTCCAGCTCTCAGACCAGAATAACATTTTTTGGGAATCGTACCCGGGCCTCCGCGGTGACAGCCAAGAATGGACAGCAAGTGTGCTAGTCAGTAGTCTACACCACAAGGTGGTCTCCAATAAACAAAAACTGATCCCAATAAATTCTTTTCTACCTGCCGCGGTGGCCGAGAGCGCTAATGCGCTACCTCCTGCCTCACCGGCATCGGGAGAGCGTGGGTTCGAATCCCGCCCCAGCCGTCCCAACAGGCAAATGCCGGGACGGTTCATTCCAATATCCTTCCCTACCCGTCCATAAAATAAAAGTACTTGGCCATTGGCTGCATTAATACAATTACTAGATGAAACCCGTCAAAACATGACGGACAATGGAAATATATATTTACTGAAGAAGCTTCTTACATAAGTTACATTCTTTGTACGATTACTTTTTAGCACTATTGCAACTTAAAGGGCGTCAAAGGATAGCACTCTCAACATTGCAACATAATGCTGGTCATGACTGAAAACGTGATGAGGTAAAGAGCCCAATACGTTCCAGAGTTTCTCCTTGAGCTTGATTGATTGTGATAAAGTAGGCCGAGCGAATAAGACATTGTTGCCTATTAAAAGAAAATGTACTGTACCTGCAAGTGTTTTATCGGAAGGTGTTAAATCAAGTCGTAGGATTTGAGCTCTCTGCCTAATATTACTACACCTATTATATCCGAATCCAAGCAATTTCTTACATATTTCTTACAATTTATATATTTCCATATATGAGTCCTTGGGAAACATTCAGATTTCTAAGGAGCATAACTATGGCTCAAACGTTCGGAGTATGTGGAAGCGAATCACTTAATTCCAAGGAATTGAAGAATTCTATAATAGGGAAATGAAGTAGCTGGCTTTCATCTTCAGTATCCAATTTGTTAACGCTGATGTATGTGTTTGAACTACTGGACATAAGTTCAATAACTTTTAAATTAATATCATTACATTGTTGCAAATTGGCAAATACATGTATTATACTGTATATTCCAGCATATCAATTTTACCATCACAACAGTAAAGGCCAAAATAACCACGCGTAGATTTTACGCAAGAGAAATACAATTTAGAACAATGTTTACATTTGATCGTCAAAGACCAAACACTGTACTGCGTAATATCTGGAATTATTTCTGAAATGGCCTATTTATATTGGATTTTAAATGTGGCTTCGTATTATTCGATAACACTATAGTGTCCTGCAATAACGGAGCCGCTAAATATTAAATGGCAAATAATACTTCCATTGCCGAAATCAACTGCGTAGTTAGACTCAGTACTCTAAACAAATAATCATTAAACAATTGTCTCATACAATGAAGTTCAAGATGACCGTCCAGAGACTTTCATACTCAAGTTGGTTGGTGAGGAGAATGCGATGAGACTGATCGCTTAAAATAAATTCCTTATAATTGTTCCTGCCAACGAAATTTTTTGCAATAGCTTGAAAACGCAGCTCAGAATGACGTTCTTCATTTTGTTATAAACAGTACAAAACTGCTCTAAATAAGCAATTTCCATCACCTGTTTTAGGTTATGGTGGTACATTTTTCAGGGGAACATAGAATCACTTCGCCAACTACTGGAAAGACCATAGGCCTATACACAATACTCACTTCGACAGTCACCCTAATGGAGGCAGTTTTTGAATTCTATGTCCCGTGCATGTCAAAAATCGTATTAACACATGGAAGCCCACCCATTCTTGGCTATCGCCTCGGAGACCCGGGTTACATTTCCTGCTCTGCCAAGAAATTTAATTCTGGTCTGAGGGCAAAAACGGGGCACATTCAGTCTCTTGAGGTATAACTAAGAAGAGGAAGGTGTGATTCCCACCTCGACAATCTTGGATGTGCTTTTTCGTGGTTTCCCACTTCCACTCAAGGCAAATACCGGGATGGTTCCTTACTTAAGGCCTTGGCAGTCTCTTTGCCATTTCCCACCTTAATTACAAATACACACATTAATGCAGCCATCACAATAACGCAGGTTATCAGAGAAAATTTTACGCATACACACCAAAGTACACGGGGCTGAGTGACCACGATGTCGGAGCCCTTCAAACGAATTATGTGTGCCAAGTGTCTCTCGTGGCGAAAGCAATCGTGGACACGCGCGAGTGCCTGGAAAACTTCTTTTTTCTTTAATAATTTAAGAGTATATCAACGATGCATAATTATAACTTTTAGTCTAGGACGCTAATAACTTGACCTCCGAAGCATTGGGAAGAATTGCAATATTGAGGTACATAAACAACATAGCCTACACAATCAACTGTCAGTTAATGTTCTTCAACATTTCCCTTCTTAAATATTCCCCTCCTTTATAATTCTCCATCACGTGAAAACGCGCCATGTCTTGTGTTTTAAATATAGCGATGCAATGGTGCTGCCATCTGTTGTCAGTTACAGGAAATATATGGGCGAGGTACTGCCATCTGTTGTCAGTTACTGGAACTGATTGCAGATATTCGAACGGTGTATTGAGGACAACAGTTAGCTCTCTTGATCACATGCTGTAATGCAATGGTAAAACGGAAATAAAACATATTGAGAGGGAATGTAGAAATATGTATCTTTAACAAACATAACACCTTACTAATACTCCTTGATTAAACAATATTTCAGTGGTAAAAAAATAAATAAAAAAAAAAAAAAACATCGGCGAGGGCTTGGATCGAACCGGTGAACCTTGGAACCACAGTTTGTCGCCTTAACCACATAGGTACTCGCACACTCTTGTTTAACAGCAGACGCAGCCGTTCATTATCATCAAAAGCCGCTGTCTGAAGGAAATAATTCATTTCATTATCCAAATAAATCAATGTTGTACATTCGTATACGATCATACTGTTATTATATTTTATTGTCAGAACTTGGTTAATGTATGTTTTCAATTACATGCAAGCTCATTAAATAACTTACATTTTAATGGACTTCTCACCGCCATTTTGTCATGACCCCAGGCGGATTGTGCGCATGCGTGAGGGGCGAGAATTCTGCTATTTTCTATATTAATTCAAAAATATACCGTAATATATTTGTTTATTTTATAGACACTCTGCAAATCTAGAGGCCAAGAGCTTTCGTTAGAGTGCTCTACGAAGTAAATCGGTTCTGTCGTTCTCTCAATCTCGTGGTAACAAAAATCACCTTACTGTTTTAAATATATAGATTATAAATTGTTTTCTGTATTTCTATTACCTTATGGTTGGTTGGTTGGTTCCTTAGTTGAGGGGCTGCGACAACGCGGTCATGTAGCCCCGTGTACTTTGGGTGAGTGTAGAATCTGTCTGATAACCAGTGTTAATTGTGATGACTGTATTAGTGTGTGTATCTGTTTTTTTAATTCAAGTAGGGACTGCAACTTTGAATTTTCAAATAGTTCCTACTTTTGCCGCCAAACGCCACCGTCAACGACTACTAGGCCTAGTTCAGAACTAGCTACTAGACGCCACCGCAGTCGGCTCTTGGCAACGAACGTAGCAACCAAAGAGCGTTGTTTACATTCTTAACCTATCCAATTTAGTTTCACACAGGTGTAATTAGTGGAAAGATCTTTAACATGCCATAAATCTATGACATGGGACCGCCGGCTTTACTTCCCCTCCGAAGGAAGGCATACTGAGGGATTTTTAAAGCTCTTAAAAAATCCGACGGCTTCGGCCGGGTTTGAACCCGCTATCTTGGGCATAGAAGCTCAGCATGCTACCGACTACGCCACCGAAGCCGCTATATTACCTTATAAAGAGTCCACAAACAATGTTACTTAGAATGACTTGGAGTTTAGATTACGTCATGTGAAATAATACAGTTGTTTCATTTGAGAGGCTAGGACATCTTGGTACTTAAGCCCCGTGTACTTGTCTGAAAATCTGGGTTACTGTGGTGTCTGTATTAGAGTGTGTGCATTTGTATTCTGGTGAGGATTGGCAAAGAGGCGGCTGTGGCTTTCAGTTAGGAACAATCCCGGCATTTGCGTGGAGTGGAGAAACCACTGCCAGGATGGCTGAGGTAGGAATCTAACCCACATCACCACAGTAATGCCTCACGAGGCTGAGTGTACCCCGTTCCAGCCATCGGACTAGAATTGAAATGGCTTGGGCTACAGCCAAGAATGCTGGTCTCTACACCAGAAGGTGGTCACGTACACGAATAACGTTTGTGTGACATCTTATATCTGCCTCATATCACAATTATAATAAAAATGTGCGCACTCCGTTGTGAGCATAAATATTCGTAGGATTAGGCCCCCCAGCTCGCACATGGACTTACATTCGGAGCGCCTTGTGTTCACGGAGAAGGTTGTGTATATACTGCGAGCGTAGAGCTGTGTCATCTCCCGCCAGTCTCACTGCAACAACAGTGCTCAGCTGGACACGCGCTACTGGGCGAGCCCATGTTGACAGTTGTTTTGGGCCTGGTATAGTCACGAATGACAAGGAACACCTCAGTTATCAATTCTATAAGAAACCCACACAAACTAGCACCGCCATTAGACACGATTCCAATCATCCACATTCCCAAAAAAGAGCAGCACTCACATGTTTTATTAATAGAGCTTTGAATATCCCACTTGCTGAAATAGATTATCACAAAGAAATCTCAATAATACACCAAATAGATGAAGCCAATGGATTTAGCAGGACGTATGTGAATAACATCTTATATATATAAAAATTCCTCTCGGCACTCCGGAAGGCGGAGGTAGATTTCACCGGGCAAACTAGGGGATAGGCTATAATAGGCAAAATATGCAGGTTTTCGTAGGAGGATCAGACCTCACTGATTGCAAGAAAGTATTTTACATTTAGAGGTTAATTAACTTATTTTTGTATGCATATTTTTATCATTTTATTGTCTTATGGGGATGGTAACCTTCTTGTCATTTGGGGTTCATTTTTATACTTGTGACCACACTGTCCTTATGCAAGGTTTGGAACTGATGTGTAACTATCTGACAGTCTGTTACTTCTTCACGCAAAATTTTATCTCCCGCAGAGATTTTTGTTGGTTCCTCAGTTTAGGGCCTGCGACAACGTGGTCATGTAACTCCGGGTACATTAGGTGTGTAGAATCTGATAAACGGTGTTAATTGTGATGACTGTATTAGTCTGTAATTCAGGTAAGGTCTGCAGACGGTCAATTTTAAGTAGTATTTCCTAATTATGTACCATATACTAACGTCAACGACACCTAGCTGTGAACTTGGCTACTAGATGCCACCGCAACCAGCAACTTGCAACGAACGTTGGAACTTCTCCTCCAAAGGGATTTTAGCGCTCTTAGAAAATCCGACGACTTTGGCCGGCTTTGAACCAGCGACCTTGGGCATATAAGTTCAGTATGCTACCAGTTAGCCGCTTCCCACAGTCAGATGGAAAAATGAATGTGATCTCGTGCAATGGCGTTGTCTTGGCAACCTCTGATAGCTCGTCCCTCATCAATTTAGAAGCGTTGTCATGGTAACCTCTGATGGCACTTGGCATGTTCTTTAATTCCGAAATCATTTTTCACATCCCTTGGCGTAATGGTAGGTCAGATCAAAAATTCTTTCAGACAAAGTTTTTGGTAATTATTAGGGGAATATTTTCCATTTTGTACGGTTTTGATATTGTGCCTATTAAGAGAGATATGATTAATGTTTCCCGAAAAAAACCACTTTTTTCCACCCCTTTGGTCAATGTTTGGTGCCATCAAAACTTTTCAAACATAAATTTTTGGCACTTATCCGACACATATTATGAACGTTAAATGGATTCGATAGTTCACGTATTAAGAGAGTTATGGCGATATTTCACTTTTTCGAAAAAAAGCCCCCCCCCCCCATTTTCATCCCCTTCAACCGATTTATATGCATATATATACACACACGAGTATATAAACTTTTGAACTGACGGTGGTTTGGGGTCTAGGGGATGCGAAACGCGAAGATATGTCGAAATTTTCCGGAACTCGAAACATGGCACCCATTGCAATAGTTAGCTTTCTGACGAAATTTACCTAAAATAGGCTACATAATTAAAAATACTACCATCAACGACACCTAGCTGTGAACTTGGCTACTAGATGCCACCGGAACCATCAACTCGCAATGAACGTTGGAACTTCCCCTCCGAAGGAAAGCATACTCAGGGTTTTTAGCGCTCTTAGTAAATCCGACGACTTCAGCCGGGTTTGAACCCGCGACATTGGGCATAGAAGTTCAGCATGCTACCAGTTCCGATACCGAAGTCGCTTCCCACAGACATATGAAAACTGAATGTGATCTAGAGCAGTGGCGTTGTCATAGCAACTGCTGATGGCTCATCCCTTATCAATTAAAAGTAAAGTTGTCATGGCAACCTCTCTTGGCACTTGGCATTTTCTTATAATTTAAATCATTTTGCTCACCCCGTGGCGTAATGGTGGGTCATGTCGAAAATTCTTTCAGACAAAAGTTGTAGGTAATTATTGGAGGAATATTGTCAATTTTGTACGGTTTTAATATTGTGCCTATTAACAGAGATATGATTAATGTTTCCCAAAAAACCCGTTATAAAAAAAACTTTTCAAACATAAATTTTAGGGCCTTATCCGACACATACTATGAACTTGGAATGGATTCAATATTTCAGATATTAAGAGAGTTATAGCGACATTTCAATTTTTCGAAAAAAGCCTCCCATATTCACCCCCTTTGACCGATTTAGCCCATTAACGAACTCGACCGAGATTATAAGGGGATACATATTTTGTAAAAAATTCAAAGTGATTGGTGCAAAATTACGGCAGTTATCGTGTACACAAGAAACTGATATACATATATACATATATATATACATACATAAATTATATATAAACTTTTGAACTGACGGTGGTTTTGGGGTCTGGGGGATGTGAAACGCGAAGATATGTCGAAATTTTCCGGAAGTCGAAACATGGGACCCATTGCAATTCTATTGAAATCTACCTAAAATCAATGTTACGTGATAGTATGTATGTGGGTGTGTGGGTGTGTATGTCTCCTATGCGTTCATATACCACTCATCCGATTGCGATGGAAATTGGGTGAGATGTTGAGTGTACTCCAAGGAAGGTTTCTGGCTGAGTAAATCCATTTTACAATAGGTTGCGCACGAGTAGATTCAATAAATGAGCGACGATGCGCGAAGCGTTTCAACCAAGTCCCGTGTGTGTTCATATACCAATCGTCCGATAGCGATGAAACTTGTGTGAGATGTTGTATACACTTACGTGAAGGTTTCAAAATTAGTGAATACATTTCACAGTAGATAGCGCACGAGTAGATTCAACAAATGGGCGACGACACGCAAAGCGTTTCAACAAAGTCCCGTATGCATTCATATACCATTCGTCCGATAGCTATGAAACTTACGTAAAATGTTGTGTACACTTCAGGGAAGTTTCTGGCTTAATAAATCCACTTTACAATAGGCAGCGCACGAATAGATTCAACAGATGAGCTACGACACGCGAAGCATTTCAACAAAGTTACGTATGCGTTCATATACCATTCGTCCGATAGCGAAAACTAGGCTGAGATGTTGTGTGCACTCTAGGGAAGTTTTCCGGCTTAGTAAATCCCTTTAGAACTAGGTAGAGCACGAGTAGAATCAACAAATGAGCGACGACGCGGGAAGCGTTTCAACAAAGTTCCATGTAAGATCATATACCATTCATCCGATAGCGATGAAACTTGGGTGAGATGTTGTGTACACTCCAGGGAAGGTTTCTGGCTGAGTAAATCCATTTTACAATAGGTTGCGCACGAGTAGATTCAACAAATGAGCGACGATGCGCGAAGCGTTTCAACCAAGTCCCGTGTGTGTTCATATACCAATCGTCCGATAGCGATGAAACTTGTGTGAGATGTTGTATACACTTACGTGAAGGTTTCAAAATTAGTGAATACATTTCACAGTAGATAGCGCACGAGTAGATTCAACAAATGGGCGACGACACGCAAAGCGTTTCAACAAAGTCCCGTATGCATTCATATACCATTCGTCCGATAGCTATGAAACTTACGTAAAATGTTGTGTACACTTCAGGGAAGTTTCTGGCTTAATAAATCCACTTTACAATAGGCAGCGCACGAATAGATTCAACAGATGAGCTACGACACGCGAAGCATTTCAACAAAGTTACGTATGCGTTCATATACCATTCGTCCGATAGCGAAAACTAGGCTGAGATGTTGTGTGCACTCTAGGGAAGGTTTCTGGCTTAGTAAATCCCTTTAGAACTAGGTAGAGCACGATTAGAATCAACAAATGAGCGACGACGCGGGAAGCGTTTCAACAAAGTTCCATGTAAGATCATATACCATTCATCCGATAGCGATGAAACTTGGGTGAGATGTTGTGTACACTCCAGGGAAGGTTTCTGGCTTAGTACAACCATTTTACAATAGGTAGCGCACCAGTAGAATCAACAAATGAGCGATGACACGCGAAGCGTTTCAACAAAGTCCCGTATAAGGACATATACCATTCGTCTGATAGTGATAAATGTTTGGTGAATTGTTGTGTACACTCCAGGAAAGGTTTCTGGCTTAGTAAATCCATTTTACAATACCAAGCGCACGTTTAGATTCAACAAATGAGTGACTACGCGCGAAACGTTCCGACAACGTCCCGTATGCGTTCACATACCATTCATCCGATTGCGATGAAACTTGGCTGAGATGTTGTGTACACTCCATGGAAGGTTTCTGGCTGAATACATCCATATTACAATACGTAACGCAAGAGTAGAATCAACAAATGAGCGACGACACGCGAAGCGTTTCAACCAAGTCTCGTATTCATTCATATACCATTCGTCCGATAGCTATGAAACTTGGGTGAGATGTTGCGTACACTTCATGGAAGGTTTCTGGCTTAGTAAATCCACTATACAATAGGCAGCGCACAAGTAGATTCAACATGAGGGACGACGTGCGAAGCGTTTCAACAAAGTCCCGTATAAGGTCATATACCATTCTGCCGTTAGCGGTGAAAATTGGGTGAAATATGGTGGACACTCCAAGGAAGGTTCCTGGCTTAGTAAATATATTTCCCAGTAGGTAGCACACGAGTAGATTCGACAAATGAACGACGACATGCGGAGCGTTTCAATACAGTCCCCTATGTCTTCATATCCCATTAGTCCGATAGCGATGACACTTGGGTGACATGTTGTGGACACTTACGTGACGGTTTCTAACTTAGTAAATACATTTTACAGTAGGTAGCGCACGGGTAGATTCAACAAATGAATGACGGGGCGCGAATCGTTTAAACAAAATCCGGTATGCGTTCATATACTATTCATCCGATTGCGATGAAACATTGATCAGTTATTGTGTACACGCCAGGGAAGGGTTTCGACTTAGTAAATCCATTTCACAATAAGCAGCGCAAGCGTAGATGCAACAAATGGGTGACGACGCGCGAAGCGTTTCAACAAAATCCCCTATTGCGTTCATATAACCTTCTTCGATTGCGATGAAACCTTGATGAGTTATAGTGTACACGCCAGGGAAGGGCTTCGACTTAGTAATACATTTCACAATAGGTAGCGCACGAGTAGATTCAACAAATGAGTGACAGCGCACGGATCATTTAAACAAAACCCCGTATACGTGCATATACCATTCATCCGATTGCGATGAAACATTGATGAGTTATTGTGTACACTCCAGGAAAGGTTTCTAGCTTAGTAAATCCATTTGAAAATATGTAGAGCACGAGTAGAATCAACAAATGAGCGACGACGCGCGAAGCGTTTCAACAAAGTCCCATATAATTTCATATACCATTCATCCGATAGCGATGAATCTTGGGTGAGATGTTGTGTACACTCCAGGGAAGGTTTCTGGCTTGGTACATACATTTTACAATAGGTAGCGCACCAGTAGATTCAACAAATGAGCGATGACACGCGAAGCGTTTCAACAAAGTCCCTTTATAAAGTCATATACCATTCGTCTGATAGTGATAAATGTTTGGTGAATTGTTGTGTACACTCCAGGAAAGGTTTCTGGCTAAGTAAATCCATTTTACAATAGGAAGCGCACGATTATATTCAACAAATGAGTGACTACGCGCGAAGCGTTTCGACAACGTCCCGTATACGTTCACATACCATTCATCCGATTGCGATGAAACTTGGGTGAGATGTTGAGTACACTCCAGGGAAGGTTTCTGGCCGAGTGCATCCATATTACAATATGTAGCGCAAGAGTAGAATCAACAAATGAGCGACGATACGCGAAGTGTTTCAACCAAGTCCCGTATGCATTCATGTACCATTCGTCCGTAGCTATGAAACTTGGGTGAGATGTTGTGTACACGTCATGGAAAATTTTTGGCTTAGTAAATCCACTATGCAATATGCAGCGCACTAGTTGATTCAACAAATGAGGGACGACGCGCGAAGCGTTTCAACAAAGTCCCGTATAAGGTCATATACCATTCTGCCGTTAGCGGTGAAACTTGGGTGAAATATGGTGGACACTCCAAGGAATGTTTCTGGCTTAGTAAATACATTTCACAGTAGGTAGCACACGAATAGATTTGACAAATGAACGACGACACGCGGAGTGTTTCAATACAGTCACCTATGTCTTCATATCCCATTAGTCCGATAGCGATGAAACTTGGGTGGGATGTTGTGGACACTTACGTGACGGTTTCTAACTTAGTAAATACATTTTACAATAGGTAGCGCACGTGTAGATTCAACAAATGAGTGACGGAGTGCGAATCGTTTAAACAAAATCAGGTATGCGTTCATATACTATTCATCCGATTGCGATGAAACATTGATCAGTTGCTGTTTACCCGCCAGGGAAGGGGACTTAAGAAATCCATTTCACAATAAGTAGCGCAAGAGTAGATGCAACAAATGGGTGACGACGCGTGAAGACTTTCAACAAAATCCCCTATTGCGTTCATATAACATTCTTCGATTGCGATGAAACCTTGATGAGTTATTGTGTAACGCCAGGGAAGAGCTTCGACTTAGTAATACATTTCTCAATAGGTAGCGCACGAGTAGATTCAACAAATGAGTGACAGCGCACGAATCGTTTAAACAAAACCCCGTATTGTGCCCAAATCTAGGAATGGGTATTCCAAGTTTCAGACACCTAGATATCAAGGGAAAGGCTGTAGCAGCTTTTGAAAGTTCGGATATTTGAATATCGCGCTACATTGCTTCTCGAAGCCTTTCGAAGGAAATTACCGATAGTTGGATGGTAAATGACGTAGCGAGTAACAGCAGAGGTGGAGACTATTTATTGATTAAATAGTTAACTATGGAGCAGAAACTTGAGACTGGGATCAGATTACTGGCACGGCCAAGTGAAAGAGAATGCAATTAGTATCAAGTAAATCGGACCAGGGATTCAAGAGATATGAGGATTTTTAGATATCAGGCGATGACGCGTGACCCTGACCGTTTTTGTATAAAAGCAAGCTGGAGCAGGCTTAGGTAGCTCAATTCATCACAAGCACTTGGCGAACAAGTTGCGTCTACGCTGAGCCAAGGCACATGGTTGCCGCCTCTACGAAGAAGTACTTTTCAAATCGTGATAGTCACGAGAAGTGCTGCGCGAACGAGTTGGAACTTAGTAAGTTTCTGGTGAGGAGAATCACTGAGGTGATTGTTTTTCTACAGACATTGGTGGAAATATTTATATTTCTTAAAGGACATATGCTAGACTTGGTCTAGAAAATAGTATATTGTCACAGTCCAATAGTAAATTAATACTTGGATGTTTAAATCCATTTAAAGTCAGTTTTCATATTTTGTAACTATTTAACCACTTCAATCCGTCAGTACATTGAAGAATAGTCTATAACGGTGGCGTTCATTAGTCTACGCAAGGGAAACTGCAAGTTGTCTAGCGCATGGCAGATGGTAATATACAAACCATGCCCAGGGAACGATCTTCAGAACAGCCGTTAACTGCTTAGACTGTCAACGTTTTTCTTGTACTGATGAGATTACAGTGAGTTAGGTTACAACTGACACATTTAAGAAGAGATCGCTTAGATCTGACCCTTTTCAAACAAACTGTTATGGCTTTGTTAGAAGCCCATATTAAAATGGAACCACAGTCATTTAAAACGTCGAAAGATACTACCACTATGTCTGACTAGACGATTTGTGGGTCTACAATGGCGGCCGATACAAGGATTATACGTGCTTGTCCGATAGGGCATGTCTACGGATAAATCTGGTATAGACCAGGTTTACTACACTTCAAGAACATCAAGAAATGTAAGCCACATTTGAATTATTTTATGCCTAGCTAATTGGAACAAACTATTTTTCTGCAGATGACCAACACATTTTTTTCGTCGTATTTAAAGCTTGTAATGATTTACGCAAGACTTGTTAGAGTTATTCTGAGCATTTTCAGCACTCAGAACAGTTTAGGATCGATGACCGAGCATTTTGAGCATTTATTTGAATTTTTCATATTTTTGGGAAATCACGGTAATCAGCCGATGTAACTGTAAAAGTTAAATTTATTTTTGTTGAGGAATGGATATTTTTTCCATATTCGAAGGTTCGAACATGTGGATTCTCACATAATGAGATGATAATTCAACATATTTGAAATAATAATAATAATAATCCACTAATAATAATAATAATAATTTTCATAATTTTTCTAAATAATTCTTGGATATTATATTTTATAATAATCATATGTATTGAGAAAGAGCCTATGAAGTAGTTGAAACATTTCTAGTTTGGAACAGGAGATTTTACGAAGGAGAGTGGTTAGCGCAAGCCCGCATTCAACCTACATTTCAGTTCTGGTTGAACAGTTGATATTTGCTATGAGCAAAGTATATGTTTCATATAACACGGAGAGGCATGAAACGGGAAGCAATTGATATTTGTATCAAATAGGATATTTTTGTATTTATATAAAATCATGACGTAAATACACTCGAAAGTGAAATGAAGCTTTTCATAAGTATGGTAAATTCACGGGTTGAACTGAATGGTAAAATAAAATAAACTTGTAAGTTTATTAATCTTCCAGTGTTGATAACAAGCAGAGGCTTGATTTATTGTATAAATTTTGGGAAGATAATTTATGTGTGTGGAGTAGTTGAAATGCCATTCCCAGGTGCGCATGTTAAGTCGCAGGAATGAAGGTTTTTTCGAACATCAATCAAATAGCAGGTTCGATGGCTCAGGTTTATGGTAGGAGTATTGGAGCCACACATTTCGTCGTATGAATAACCCGAAGGTTATTTCTTTGAAACCATCAGTTCTTATTTCAACCTTGTTTACGAATTCCATTTAGAATTTGATTTTGCTAGAACCCGGATTTGTCATGATAGTAGTTTATTCTTCTTCAGAGGAAGACCTTTGCCGTTGTTGTTGTTGTTATAATATTGTGTCCTTACACAAATAGTAGAATGGGCCACTGCCAATTTAAAATAATTCTTTAACCACGAATAATTTGAAGGATATTTTCAAATCCTAGTGCCATGAACTAAATGAATTCATTATAAGACTACAATTCTAATTTCCGCATTCTGTCGAAGAATTGCAAGTTGTGAAAGTTGCTAGAAATGGCCATAAATATAAATATTTTTTTCATAATAATTCCAAGTGGAAAATCTAATAGTTGAATGGTTCAACCATTTATTGATCAAGTTGATGATTCAGAAATCATATGTTTTGTTTGGAACTTGAAGTTCATAATCGAGTCACTTCTCGAATGTTTAATGTCAGAAGAACAATTAATTGTTGTTGTGCTTCGCACAGTTCTTCGATGCTATGCTCAATGGTCAAATACTTTTCAGATGTTGTTAATATGTGTTAATAATTTGTGTTGCTACGATGATAATAATATTTTCAACGATATATTTTGGAAAACTGGAAAACAAATGAAAGTCTAAGAAATTCTATAAACATTTATTCTACGAGTGTTAATATCATGTAAATAGTCAAACAGTGATATACGTTATTTCCAGTATGGACAATTCATTTTGCACTGGAATAAAATGTTAATAATTTTGGAACACAGTCCACAGGACTAACAATCGGACTTGTGTTTTCAAAAAGATTGTCAAATGTGTTTGGAAGATTTCTGTATATTGTGTGTAAATAAGAGTGTGGATCGCCACACGTGGATGATGCTGCTTTGAGCATTATTCTTGCAGTCAGATTTTAACTTTAAATAAACTGAGATAATTTTACCAGATGTGTTTCACCCAATTAAATCTCCTTCTATCCTTATTGTTGCATTGAGCCAAGAATCAGCAAAGCATTTTTATAAATTTGATGTCGTTTTTGCGATTTGCTTTAACCCATCTGGCGCTCCGGGATATTTTGATTCTCGTGCTGACTGATTATTGGTAAAATGCATATGTGGTCGTGCGGACTCCGGTCTAAACGGGCACATAAAATAAGATAGAGAGAGAAATGGCTTCGAACGTGGGTCCCGATTTAGACATGGTCAATCGCATGCCGATTTGAAATTGTGATAATTTTTATAGAAATATTTTGGGAGTTGAGAGATGTCTGGTTTGGATGAATAAATTAGTAGGAAACCCAATTAGTGGGAAAATTAAAAATTTAACTGGTTAATAATTAGAATGGGTTTGATTATTTTTGATAATGGCTTAACCATTAGGGCGTCAAGTAAATTCAGTAGTAAACGTTCGATGACTGGAGATACACATTATTAGAATCCAGGTGGAGGATATTTGAGAACTTGCATATTTTTCTTGTGATATTATGGTAAATGTAATTCGTAAAAGTAAAGAATTTTGTTTTTCCATCACGTCGATATTAGGACAAATCTCATTTTATTATAGTGTTCCAATTAGCTATTCATATTTCTTGTTCTAGTTATAAGCTTGTGTTTGCCACTGTTGTCTACCCCTAAGTTTTGAATAATTGAAATTATGGAAGAAATGATGAGAATGATGAGGAGTTTGGAGGAGAGTTCAAAGGAAGCTGGACGGCGTGTAGCCGCCATTATGAAAGAAAATACGGAGGCTTTAGAAAAGAAACTTAAAGAAAATTCTGATTCTTTAGAAAGTAAACTTAAAGAAAATTCTGATTCTTTAGAAAATAAACTTAAAGAAAATTTGAATGATAAACTTAAAGAAAGTTCTGATTCTTTAAAAGGTAACTTAAAAGAAAGTTTAGAGGATAAACTCAAAGAAAATTCCGATTTGTTAGAGAGCAGGTTAAAAGATAACTTGAAAGAAAATTTAAATAGTAAATTTAATTCAATGGAAAGTAAATTTAAAGAGAATTCTGAAATTTTGAAAATGACACTTGAAAGTAAAATGAATAAATTATGCGATAAAACACATGAGCTCGAAACTTCATTAGCTACTAACGCAAGTTTAATGGACGATAAATTTCGCGATGCCGATCTTCGATCCCAAAGCTTAGCTGATAGGATAGAACATGGTCTTAGGAAAGTTGGTGAAGACATGGTCAACCTGGAAGTCAGAGTGAAGAAGGAGAGTAACGAGATGGGAATTCTAGTTGTTCAGCGTTTAACGGAACAATTCAAGGAACTTGTCATGGGAGAAATAAGAGAAGGAGTGATTCATGAATTGCAAACTGAGATTAAAACCACAGTTGTCAATGAAATTAAAGACACACTCAAGCTGGAGAATCAAGAGGGAATCAAGGAGATTAGGGAATCTTTGTCATCCCACATTGAAGTAATTGCCAAGGATATTCAAGCAACTCAGAAGGACATATCAGATATGACAGGGTCATTGAAAAGTCATGAGGCTGTTATGAACCAGATATCCATTGATGTTAAAGACAATTGTAAGGAGACTGAAGCAATCAAGAAGATGGCAGAAGAAAACCAGAAGGAACTTGAGGCTATGAAAACTCAAATAAAGGATGAGAAACAGTCTGATCATCTTTTGAAAATCCCGAATGTAAGGGGAAAGGAACAGATACAGATAAATCTAGGAGGAGCTAGAGAGACTGATAGACAGGATGAGGTCAGGACAGTATTTCAATCCAACCCCATAACTGTATTTAAGAATATAGAAGACAAGCCTTCTAAATTTTCAGGGCGAGATTCGGTAACACCCGTGGAATTTCTGAGAGAAGCAGGTGATTATCTGAAAGATTCTAAGATCCCTAAAGAAAGACAGATCAGGGTAATAGGGAAGTTCTTGGAAGGTCCCGCACTTTTGTGGTTTAGAGCATTTAGATCTACTCTAAATACTTTTGAGGAGTTTTCTCGTGGGCTATTGAAGAAGTTTTGGTCCCCTGAAACCCAACAGCAAGTTAGAGCAGAGTTGTATTCGAAGAGATTCTCGACGTCACAACCTACTCGATACTCTACATACTTTTCTGGACAGCTGTCTAAACTCCAACATTTAGATCCGCCAATGCCAGATAACGAGTTGATTACTGCTTTGATACGACAATTTCCAGCAGACGTCCAGAGGACTTTGATCGCTGCTGATATCTACAATATGGAACAGTTTGATGAAGTATTGCAGAAGCTGGATCATACAAACGCTCAATTCTTCCATCAGAAGGGAGTAAAGAGTAATAACGCTGTGTATGCTGTTATGGCTGACAGTTATTCTCAGACACCTCGAGAGATTCGAGAGGAGCGAGAAGAGAAATCGCCGAGGGAAGATTCCAATACGAGAGGATGGAACCAATACCGTAACAGATACAGTTACAAACCATATGCAAGACCGGATGGTGGTAATCGATACAACACTCGATGGAGAAGACCACGAGATACTCAAGGAAGGTACCAGGAAAGAAGATCCTAGGGTAATAACTATAATAACAGAGGGAATGTAGATACTCGTCAGTCCAATGAAGAGTTTAACAAGGACACGAGGAAAAACTTGGAAGCGAGACACCAAGATAACTTACAATTTGTGGAGCAGAGGCCCAATGATCCAGGTCCATCGGGAACACAACAATCCCGGGGGAATGGTAATGAAAAAAAAAACTTCGAATTCACAGTAGAAGATAGAATTTTGAATACTTTCACTTCCAGAATAATTAAATGGCAAGCAGAGGATGATGACTTAATTCAACAGAATGACGAACGAAAAGAAATGGGTACCAGAATTAGAATGCCAATCATATCATGCGAAGTATTTGGTATGCCTGTCGATACTTTGATCGATACTGGGGCTATGCTTTGTCTGGTGAGTGAGAAGCTTTATATTCTGTGGAAGCTCAAAGAGAATTTAGAGGAAATTCCAGTATCAGGAATTAAGATCCTAGGAATAATACCCAATAAAATATCTCTGTGTAAAACACAATTATACTTATGTATTACGATTGGAGGACATGATTTCCGACATGTATTTGTTGTAATGAAGGACATGGCTTTTGACATGATATTGGGAGCAGATTTCATTCAGAAATATCAAGCAGTGATAGATATGAAGACAGAGACGATTAAATTCAAGAATACCGAAGAGATAAACTTCGAGGGAAAAGAAGAGGAAGACATCGAGGGAGATGCTCAATGGTCTCTGATTTTTCATGAAGCTGAAGGAAGAGAAGTCTACACTGAGAAGGAGTCCCCAGAGCTAGGGAAGATTTTGGAAGAGTATCAAGATATTTTTGACATTAAACCTGGTGAAATTGAAGATTTTGAATATTGTGGAAGTAAACAATAATGGAAGCTATGAAGTAGCTAATACACGAACTGGTAACATCGTGGGAACTTACAATGCATCGAATCTGAAGATATATTATTCAAGAACCAGATAATTTAATGTGTAGATAGAAAAAATAAAAATTTTTCAATTTTTATTTTTTGCTAGGTGTGGGGTGGATGTGCCCAAATCTAGGAATGGGTATTCCAAGTTTCAGACACCTAGATATCAAGGGAAAGGCTGTAGCAGCTTTTGAAAGTTCGGATATTTGAATATCGCGCTACATTGCTTCTCGAAGCCTTTCGAAGGAAATTACCGATAGTTGGATGGTAAATGACGTAGCGAGTAACAGCAGAGGTGGAGACTATTTATTGATTAAATAGTTAACTATGGAGCAGAGACTTGAGACTGGGATCAGATTACTGGCACGGCCAAGTGAAAGAGAATGCAATTAGTATCAAGTAAATCGGACCAGGTATTCAAGAGATATGAGGATTTTTAGATATCAGGCGATGACGCGTGACCCTGACCGTTTTTGTATAAAAGCAAGCTGGAGCAGGCTTAGGTAGCTCAATTCATCACAAGCACTTGGCGAACAAGTTGCGTCTACGCTGAGCCAAGGCACATGGTTGCCGCCTCTACGAAGAAGTACTTTTCAAATCGTGATAGTCACGAGAAGTGCTGCGCGAACGAGTTGGAACTTAGTAAGTTTCTGGTGAGGAGAATCACTGAGGTGATTGTTTTTCTACAGACATTGGTGGAAATATTTATATTTCTTAAAGGACATATGCTAGACTTGGTCTAGAAAATAGTATATTGTCACAGTCCAATAGTAAATTAATACTTGGATGTTTAAATCCATTTAAAGTCAGTTTTCATATTTTGTAACTATTTAACCACTTCAATCCGTCAGTACATTGAAGAATAGTCTATAACGGTGGCGTTCATTAGTCTACGCAAGGGAAACTGCAAGTTGTCTAGCGCATGGCAGATGGTGATATACAAACCATGCCCAGGGAACGATCTTCAGAACAGCCGTTAACTGCTTAGACTGTCAACGTTTTTCTTGTACTGATGAGATTACAGTGAGTTAGGTTACAACTGACACATTTAAGAAGAGATCGCTTAGATCTGACCCTTTTCAAACAAACTGTTATGGCTTTGTTAGAAGCCCATATTAAAATGGAACCACAGTCATTTAAAACGTCGAAAGATACTACCACTATGTCTGACTAGACGATTTGTGGGTCTACAATGGCGGCCGATACAAGGATTATACGTGCTTGTCCGATAGGGCATGTCTACGGATAAATCTGGTATAGACCAGGTTTACTACACTTCAAGAACATCAAGAAATGTAAGCCACATTTGAATTATTTTATGCCTAGCTAATTGGAACAAACTATTTTTCTGCAGATGACCAACACATTTTTTTCGTCGTATTTAAAGCTTGTAATGATTTACGCAAGACTTGTTAGAGTTATTCTGAGCATTTTCAGCACTCAGAACAGTTTAGGATCGATGACCGAGCATTTTGAGCATTTATTTGAATTTTTCATATTTTTGGGAAATCACGGTAATCAGCCGATGTAACTGTAAAAGTTAAATTTATTTTTGTTGAGGAATGGATATTTTTTCCATATTCGAAGGTTCGAACATGTGGATTCTCACATAATGAGATGATAATTCAACATATTTGAAATAATAATAATAATAATCCACTAATAATAATAATAATAATTTTCATAATTTTTCTAAATAATTCTTGGATATTATATTTTATAATAATCATATGTATTGAGAAAGAGCCTATGAAGTAGTTGAAACATTTCTAGTTTGGAACAGGAGATTTTACGAAGGAGAGTGGTTAGCGCAAGCCCGCATTCAACCTACATTTCAGTTCTGGTTGAACAGTTGATATTTGCTATGAGCAAAGTATATGTTTCATATAACACGGAGAGGCATGAAACGGGAAGCAATTGATATTTGTATCAAATAGGATATTTTTGTATTTATATAAAATCATGACGTAAATACACTCGAAAGTGAAATGAAGCTTTTCATAAGTATGGTAAATTCACGGGTTGAACTGAATGGTAAAATAAAATAAACTTGTAAGTTTATTAATCTTCCAGTGTTGATAACAAGCAGAGGCTTGATTTATTGTATAAATTTTGGGAAGATAATTTATGTGTGTGGAGTAGTTGAAATGCCATTCCCAGGTGCGCATGTTAAGTCGCAGGAATGAAGGTTTTTTCGAGCATCAATCAAATAGCAGGTTCGATGGCTCAGGTTTATGGTAGGAGTATTGGAGCCACACATTTCGTCGTATGAATAACCCGAAGGTTATTTCTTTGAAACCATCAGTTCTTATTTCAACCTTGTTTACGAATTCCATTTAGAATTTGATTTTGCTAGAACCCGGATTTGTCATGATAGTAGTTTATTCTTCTTCAGAGGAAGACCTTTGCCGTTGTTGTTGTTGTTGTTATAATATTGTGTCCTTACACAAATAGTAGAATGGGCCACTGCCAATTTAAAATAATTCTTTAACCACGAATAATTTGAAGGATATTTTCAAATCCTAGTGCCATGAACTAAATGAATTCATTATAAGACTACAATTCTAATTTCCGCATTCTGTCGAAGAATTGCAAGTTGTGAAAGTTGCTAGAAATGGCCATAAATATAAATATTTTTTTCATAATAATTCCAAGTGGAAAATCTAATAGTTGAATGGTTCAACCATTTATTGATCAAGTTGATGATTCAGAAATCATATGTTTTGTTTGGAACTTGAAGTTCATAATCGAGTCACTTCTCGAATGTTTAATGTCAGAAGAACAATTAATTGTTGTTGTGCTTCGCACAGTTCTTCGATGCTATGCTCAATGGTCAAATACTTTTCAGATGTTGTTAATATGTGTTAATAATTTGTGTTGCTACGATGATAATAATATTTTCAACGATATATTTTGGAAAACTGGAAAACAAATGAAAGTCTAAGAAATTTTATAAACATTTATTCTACGAGTGTTAATATCATGTAAATAGTCAAACAGTGATATACGTTATTTCCAGTATGGACAATTCATTTTGCACTGGAATAAAATGTTAATAATTTTGGAACACAGTCCACAGGACTAACAATCGGACTTGTGTTTTCAAAAAGATTGTCAAATGTGTTTGGAAGATTTCTGTATATTGTGTGTAAATAAGAGTGTGGATCGCCACACGTGGATGATGCTGCTTTGAGCATTATTCTTGCAGTCAGATTTTAACTTTAAATAAACTGAGATAATTTTACCAGATGTGTTTCACCCAATTAAATCTCCTTCTATCCTTATTGTTGCATTGAGCCAAGAATCAGCAAAGCATTTTTATAAATTTGATGTCGTTTTTGCGATTTGCTTTAACCCA
This sequence comes from Meconema thalassinum, assembly GCA_946902985.2. Lineage (NCBI taxonomy): Eukaryota > Metazoa > Arthropoda > Insecta > Orthoptera > Tettigoniidae > Meconema > Meconema thalassinum. Next base: position 263,958 of record OX336396.1, read on the forward strand.
TCTGGCGCTCCGGGATATTTTGATTCTCGTGCTGACTGATTATTGGTAAAATGCATATGTGGTCGTGCGGACTCCGGTCTAAACGGGCACAGTATACGTGCATATACCATTCATCCGATTGCGATGAATCATTGATGAGTTATTGTGTACACGCCAGGGAAGGGGTTCGACTTAGTAAATCCAAATGAGTGACAGCGATGAAACTTTTGAAAGTTGTTGTGCACGCTCCCACGAATGGTTCTAAATTAGAAAATCCATTTTACGATAGCTTAGAGGCAGTTAACATGTTGTGTATCCAAAAGCACTTCAAGAAACAGAATTTCAACGCCAACACTTTCTTTGATTGGCATTGCAACGCATGCCGGTTACAGCTTGTCTATATATATAAAAATCAATGCTACGTGATAGTTTGTCTGTCTGTTGGTATGTCTCCTATGCGTTCATATACCACTAATCCGATTGCGCTGAAACTTGGGTGAGATGTTGAGTACACTCCAAGGAAGGTTTCTGGCTTAGTAAATCCATATTACAATAGGTAGCGCAGGAGTAGATTCAACAAATGAATGACGACGCGCGAAGCATTTCAACAAAGTCCCGTATGTGTTCATATACCATTCGTCCGATAGCGATGAAACTTGGGTGAGATGTTGTGTACACCTACGTGCAGGTTTCTTAGTAAATACATTTCACAGTAGATGGCGCACGAGTACGTTCAACAAATGAGTGACGACACGCAAATCGTTTCAACAAAGTCATGTATGCATTCATATACCATTCGTCGAAGAGCCATGAAACTTCGGTAAGATGTTGTGTACACTTCATGGAATGTTTCTGGATTAGTAAATCATATTTACAATAGCCAGCGATCGAGTAGATTCAACAAATGAGCGACGATGCGCGAAGCATTTCAACAAAGTCTCGTAAAAGGTCATACACCATTCGTCCGATAGCGATTAAACTTGGATGAGACGTTGTGTACACTTATGTGAAGTTTTCTAACTTAGTAAATACATTTCACAGTAGATGGCGCACGAGTGGATTCAACAAATGAGTGACGACACGCAAAGCATTTACAAAGTCCCGTATGCATTCATATACCATTCGTCCGATAGCCATGTAACTTGGGTAAAATGTTGTGTACACTTCAGGGAAGGTTTCTGGCTTAGAAAATCCACTTTACACTAGGCAGCGCACGAGTAGATTCAACAAATGAGCTACGACGCGCGAAGCGTTTCAACAAAGTCCCGTATGTGTTCATATACCAATCGTCCGATAGCGATGAAACTTGGATGAGACGTTGTGTACACTTACGTGATGGTTTCTAACTTAATGCATACATTTCACAGTAGATGGCGCACGAGTAGATTCAACAAATGAGTGACGAGACGCAAAGCGTTTCAACAAAGTCCCGTATAAATCCATATACCATTCGTCCGATAGCGATGAAATTTGGGTGATACGTTGTGTACACTTACGTGAAGGTTTCTAACTTAGTAAATACATTTCACAGTAGATGGCGCACGAGTAGATTCAACAAATGAGTGACGACACGTGAAGCGATTCAACAAAGTCCCATATGCGTTCATATACCATTCGTCCGATAGCAATGAAACTTGGGTGATATGTTGTGTACATTCCAGGAAGGGGTCTGTCTAAGTAAATCTACTTTAAAATAGGTAACGCACGTTTAGATTCAACAAATGAGCTACGACGCGCGAAGCGTTTGAACAAAGTGCCGTATAAGTGCCGTATTCGTCTGATAGGGATGAAACTTGGGTGAGATGTTGTGTACACTCCATGGAAGGTTTCTGGCTTAGTAAATCCATTTTAAAATTGATAGCGCTCGAGTAGATTCAACAAATGGGTGACGACGCCCGAAGCGTTTCAACCAAGTCCCGTATGCGTTCATATACAATTCATCCAATTGCGATGAAACTTGGGTGAGTTTTTTGTGCTCACATCAGGGAAGGTTTTTGACTTAGTGAATCAATTGTACAATAGGTAGCGCACGGGTTGATTCAACAAATGTGTGACGGTGCGCGAATCGTGTAAATAAAATCCCTTATGCGTTCATATACCATTCATCCGAATGCGAAGAAACTTGAGTAAATTATTGTGTACATTGCAGGGAACGTTTCTAATTTAGTAAGTCCATTGTATAACAGTTAGCACACGAGTAGTTTCAACATATGAGTGATGGCGCGCGAATCGTTTCAACAAAGTTCTAACTGCGTTCATATGCCATTTATCCGATTGCGATGAAACTTTGGTGAGTTGTTGTGCACGCTCCCACAAATATTTCTAAATTAGTAAATCCATTTTACGATAGCTTAGAGGCAGTAAACGGAAATTGAAGGAAATATTGTGTACCCAAAAGCACCTCAAGAAACAAAATTACAAAATTACAATGCCAACCCTTCTTGTCTATATATAAAAATCAATGTTACGAGATAGTTTGTCTGTCTATGGGTGGGTATGTTTGTATGTCTCCTATGTGTTCGCATACCATTCATTCGATTACGATGAAACTTGGTTGAGATGTTGGGTACACTCCAAGGAAGGTTTCTGGCTTAGTAAATCTATTTTCTAATAGGTAGCGCACGTGTAGATTCAACAAAAGAGCGACGAAGCGCGAAGCATTTCAATAAAGTCCCATATCTTTCACATATCATTCATTCGATTACGTTGAAACCTGGGTGAGATATTGAGTACATTCCAAGGCAGGTTTCTGGCTGAGTAAATCCATTTTAAAATCGGCATCGCACGTGTAGATTCAACAAATGAATGACGACGCGCGAAGCGTTTCAATAATGCCCCGTATACGTTCACATACCATTCATTCGATTCGGATGAAACTTGGGTGAGATGTGTAGTACACCACTCCAAGGAAGGTTTCTGGCTTATTAAAACCATTTTACTATAGGTAGCGCACGAGTACATTCAACAAAAGAGCGACGAGGCACGAAGCGCCTCAATAAAGTCCCGTATGCGTTCACATAGTATTCATCCGATTGCGATGAAACTTCGGTGAGATGTTGAGTACACCCCAAGGAAAGTTTCTGGATTAGTAATTCTATTTTACAATAGGCAGAGCACGTGTAGATTCAACAAATGAGTGACGACGCTCGAAGCGTTCAATAAAGTCCCGTATACGGTCATATACCATTCGTCCGATAGCGATGGAACGTGGGTGAGATGTTGTGTACACGCCAGGGAAGGTTTCTGGCTTAGTACATGCATTTTGCAATATGTAGCACACGAGTAGATTCAACAAATGAGCTACGGCACGGGAATCGTTTCAAAAACGTCCCGTATGCATTCATATACCATTCATCCAATTGCGATGAAACGTTTGTGAATTGTTGAGAACACTCCAGGAAAGCTTTCTGGCTTAGTAAATCCATTTTACAATAGGTAGCGCACGAGCAGATTCAACAAATGAGCGATGGTATGACAATTGTTTTAATTAAGTCACGTATGCGTTCATATACGAATCATCCGATTGCGATGAAGCTTTCGTGAATCGTTGAGCACGCTCCAGGGAAGGTTTTTGATTTAGTAAATCCATTTCACAATAGGTCGCGCACGAGTAGATGCAATAAGTGATTGACGCCACGCGATGCGTTTCAACAATATCCCGTATGCGTTAGTAGGATATAAATGCCGAAGCTGGGGAAGGGGCTTATGCGCAAGATGGCCGCCACGCGCAACTACCCTATGTTATTCTTATGGAGGGACAGTCATAGCTGGGACAGGGGCTAATGCGCGAAATGGCCGCCACGCGCAAGTGCACTCTTTAATGGCGGGCTTTTCAAATCATTATTTATTTGTTATTAACTATGCATTGTTTTTTATTTATTTATTATTTATTTTTATTTATAATTAATTTTATTTTTATTTTTTATATTTAATTTTTTATTTATATATTTTTATTCTGTCGAAGCACTAATTTGCAAGGTCATTAACCCAACAATTGTAATTACAGAAACCTCATTTAACATTTAAGTTAATGCATGAACAATTTTATATTTTTAAATTTTAAATTTTAAGATTTTATATTTAAGGTTTTAGATTTTAAATTTCTTTTTCAGTTTAGATTTTACATTTTAGATTTTGTGAAATAGACCAAACTACAAGGTCACAGACCAAACATTTTACTTTTAAATTTTGTTTTATAACTTATAAATATTTTATTTTATTTAATACAAGCTGTACCCGGCATGCGTTGCAATGCCAATCAAAGAAAGTGTTGGCGTTGAAATTCTGTTTCTTGAAGTGCTTTTGGATACACAACATGATTTTCGATTTCCGTTAACTGCCTCTAAGCTATCGTAAATTGGATTTTCATTCGGATGAATGGCATATGAGCGTATACGGGGTTTAGTTTGAACGATTCGTGCGCTGTTACTCATTTGTTGAATCTACTCGTACGCTACCTATTGAGAAATGGATTTACTAAGTCGAAACCCTACCCTGGCGTGTACACAATAACTCATCAAGATTTCATCACAATTGAAGAAGGTTATTTGAACGCATAGGAGATTTTGTTAAAACGCTTCACGCGTCGTCACCCATTTGTTGCATATACTCCTGCGCTAGCTATTGTGAAATGGATTTACTAATTCGAAACCCTTCCCTGGCGTGTACACAATAACTCATCAATGATTCATCGCAATCGGATGAATGGTATATGCACGTATACGGGGTTTTGTTTAAACGATTCGTGCGCTGTCACTCATTTGTTGAATCTACTCGTGCGCTACCTATTGAGAAATGTATTACTAAGTCGAAGCCCTTCCCTGGCGTGTACACAATAACTCATCAAGGTTTTATCGCAATCGAAGAATGTTATATGAACGCAATAGGGGATTTTGTTGAAACGCTTCGCGCGTCGTCACCCATTTGTTGCATCTACTCTTGCGCTACTTATTGTGAAATGGATTTACTAAGTCCCCTTCCCTGGCGGGTACACAATAACTGATCAATGTTTCATCGCAATCGGATGAATAGTATATGAACGCATACCTGATTTTGTTTAAACGATTCGCGCTCCGTCACTCATTTGTTGAATCTACTCGTGCGCTATCTACTGTGAAATGTATTCACTAATTTTGAAACCTTCACGTAAGTGTACACAACATCTCACCCAAGTTTCATCGCTATCGGACGAATGGTATATGAATACATACGGGACATCGTTGAAATGCTTCGGGCATCGTCGCTCATTTGTTGAATCTACGCGTGCGCTACCTATTGTAAAATGGATTTACTAAGTCAGAAACCTTCCTTGGAGTGTACTCAACATCTCACCCAAGTTTCATCGCAATCGGACGAATGGTATGTGAACGCATAGGAGACATACCCACAGACAGACAGACAGACAGACAGACAGACAGACAGACAGACAGACAGACATACAAACTATCACGTAACATTGATTTTTATATATATAGATTTAATTTATTATTTTAGCACAGGGCTAATACACAAAATGGTCACTGCACGCAACTTAAATTCACCTAACCTAACTTAACCTAACCTAACATAACTTTCCTAACCTAACCTAACCTAACTTCACCTAACCAAACCTAACATAACTTAACCTAACCTAAACTAACCTAACTTCAAAGTCTGAGCAAATGTGAGAGCAAAAAGTGAGAGCAAAAAAGTGAGAGCAAATGTGAGAGCAAAACGTAAGAGCAGAACGTGAGAGCAAAAAAGTAGAGAGCAAATATGAAAGCAAAAAGTGAGAGCAAATGTAACAGCACAAATAATAAACTTAGTTATAACCTAACTTACTTCACCTAACCTGACCTAACCTAACCTAACTTTACCTAACCTAACATAACCCCCAAAAACCTCATTTTAAGATTTAAATTAATACCAGTAAGATTTTCTATTTTTTACATGTGATTTTACATTTTTAGATTTTAGATTTTACATTTTAGATTTTCCGAAAGAGTAAACTACAAGGTCACATACCTAAACTCACCTAACCTAACCTAACTTTACCAAACCTAACTTAAGCTAATCCAAGGGCACATACACAAAGTATATAAGGGAACATGCAACTATCCTTATGCCAGTCTTATAGGCTAGTGTACAACGTGTTCACTACCCCAACCGGCTTTTTTTGTCATTTTGTTGTTTATATACTGATCAATTTCACAATTTCCCATTTCCAGCTTTATAAAAAATCTGTTTAAGGTTTTTTCAATTTTGACAATATGGAAACATGGATTTTCCATTTTTGCTGTTTACATATTTGTCAATTTTACAATTTCACATTTACAGTTTTTAAAATTTCAGTTTAATGTTTTTCTATTTTGTCAATATGGAAACATGGATTTTCCAATTGTGATGATTACATGTTTCTGATTTAGTCCATGTACAAAGTTCATTTTTCATTAGGAGTGGGGAGAGGTGGGTAGTAATTAAAAATGTCCGAGCAGTGTTCTTACAATTTTTTTATTCATTTTAAATATATTGACACATAATACATTGTTTTTTGTTATAAATTGTAGAATTGGTTTTATTTTGTTTTATATTTTTTATTGTTAAATATGAATACCATTTTCTTTCTTTTCTTTGTTTTTATTTTTGTAGTGCTATGTCTTTATTTTTTAAATTGTTTGATTTATGTATTTGCTAGATGCAGGTAAAGCATTTTCATATTCATAACTTTGCTCTTTAAGCATGGTCAATGATTGAGTAATGACCATGGGCATGTGTAGCTATACCATTAGAATCAATCACTCTTTTATCATCACCAGGACACAAAGCAATTTTGTTTAGTCTTATAGATGATAAGTCATGTTGTTTAGAAGCGATAATGTTCATTGGTATTCTTTTTGCCTTGTTTTTTCATGACACAATCCTTATAATCTTGAAAGCATATACAATTTTTGACAACACCTCTGCTAATACCTTGAATCTTTTTGATTTCTTTACCATTTATGTCAAAAGCGTACATTGCAGCTCTAAGTCCAGCAAATGCTTTTATAATTTGTCCACAAGCTCCTCTTTAAATTTCCCCAACGTTTTCTTGTTTGATGTAGAGTAACATATGTGATTAGTTGGATAATCTGATGTGTCCAGGTGTTCTAGGAAATCCAACTTGTCTTGATATACATCTTGGGTGCTAACCAAATAAATGAACGAGTAGGTATCCATATACATGAGTTTAAGATTGTTAATTCCATAATAGGGTAGCAAGACATCATAGTGATGGGAATACATTAGAAATTTTGAAATATCCAGTATACACATTCCAATATATATAGGCTTATTGAATACAATGTTACGTTTAGCCATGTGGAAAGCAGCTAGGTTAGGACCATAAATTGTTCTATCGATAAATGTAGACTTTGCTATTAGCTTTTCTGCCTTTTTGCTGTCAGTCACAAGACGTATGTCTATTCTTTTACGAATATTTTCCATTGTTTTTTCAAAAATGGCATTGTTAAATAATTTTTACAGATTTTTCTCAAAATCATTTTTGGCTTGTTTTAGAAGGTTGTTATTAAAATCAACGTATGCCTTTAGCCAAGGTCTTTGTTTAAACTTTAACACACGATGAATTTTTATCAATTTTAGTCCATGAACTAAAGCCTGTTGAAGTGTCATGTAATAAACAACATACCGCCTTCGATTTCCAAGATGAGGAATTAGTTTTTTCAGAGACGAATACTTAGGTTGTGTACACTCTGGTAGGAAAGGTAAATCGTTGTGTAGATCATGAAGGTCATCAACATTAACGTCTAGAATGTATCCCACAGGAACGACATCCTTTAGTTTTTCTAGATCAACAGTATCTGGAGAAACCCACTGAAATCCGCCATTAGGAAGAGAGTGGCACATATTCCCACCCGTATTGGTAGTTGGCATCATCATAGGTAATAAGCTGCGATGGTTTCTCAGAATCATTGGTTTCCATGTATTGATAGCTTCAGCAAAGCGAGGAGACACCTGCCATATGCCTCCACGTATTCCAGACTCGATTACATGCTGTTGTTGTTTAGGTAGTCCCAAGGCATCGGACAGATGACCTCGTAGTTCCGCGCCTTAAAACAACAATAATTAACTAACTAGACTCGATTAGAAGAATCTGATCGTAATCCTGTAGCAATTCCAGTGCAATTCCTGTGTAAAGGAGCATTGCCTCAAAACTTAAACCAGGCGAAGTAAAAAAGTGTGCAGCATCCACTCGGTGTGTTTCTAGTGTTTTGATTCTAAACGTTTCAAAGCTGTCCGCAAGAGGAGTACTTCTGAAGTTAGGTAGAGGTCACTATATTCCACTAGAGTTTTAATGTTGAACTGATTTGTCCTAGAGACTTGAAATTTATTTTTGGGATAGAGGGGGTCAGGACCATTCATTTATGTCAAACAAACATTTTTGTAGGCGGCTTCGGTGGCGTAGTCGGTAGCATGCTGAGCTTCTATGCCCAAGATCGCGGGTTCAAATCCGGCCAAAGTCGTCGGATTTTTTAAGAGCGTTAAAAATCCCTCAGTATGCCTTCCTTCGGAGGGGAAGTAAAGCCGGCGGTCCCATGTCATAGATTTATGGCATGTTAAAGAACCTTTCACTAATTACACCTGTGTGAAGCTAAATTGTATATGTTAAGAATGTAAACAACGCTCTTAGGTCCCTACGTTCATTGCCAAGAGCCGACTGCGGTGACGTCTGGTAGCTATGTTCTGAACTAGTAGTCGTTGACGGTGGCGTTTGGCGGCAAAAGTAGGATCTACTTGAAAAATGATCGTCTGCAGTCCTTACTTGAATTAAAACAGATACACACACTAATACAGTCATCACAATTAACACCGGTTATCAGACAGATTCTACACACACCCAAAGTACACGGGGCTACATGACCGCGTTGTCGCAGCCCCTAAACTTAAGAACCAACCAACCAACCAACCAAACATTTTTGTAAACTAGTTAGTTTCCAAAATATAAAAATCAAAATTTAACATTTTTCAAAAAATGAAAAATGACAATTTTTATTAAAGAAATAAAGGACATAGAGGCCATTCTTTTAAGCCCATAGAACACTTTTTAGAATGTTTGGTTTTATGAAAAATCGCCTACTTTCCCAATTGAACTTTTTTATTTTTGTCCTACTGACCTTGGACTTGGTTTGCAGGTAGTGAAGGTTTATTGATTTATGTTAAAAAAACTTTTTTGTAGAATTCCTAGTTTCCAAAATAGTGACCATTTAAAAAAAATCCTTTTCGTTTTGTCCTAGAGACTTGCAATTTGGTTTGGGGCTAGAGGAGGTAAAGACCATTCATTTATGTAAAACAAACGTTTTTGTAACATTCCTAATTTTGGAAATAAACCCCATTTTCAAAATTAATTTTGTTTCGTCCTAGAGACTTGAAATTTGATATGGAGATTGAGGGGGTAAAGACCATTGATTTATGTCAAACAAACTTTTTGTAGAATTCCTAATTTTGGAAATATATTTCATTTGCAAAATTTAATTTTTTTCTTTGAGACCTGAGACTAGGTTTTCAGGTAGAGGAGGTAAAGACCATTCATTTATGTTAAACAAACTTTATTGTAACATTCCTAATTATGGAAATACTGTAAATCCCATTTTGCACAAAATCAGTTTGTTTTGTCCTAGAGACCTGGGACTTGGTATGGCGGTAGAGGGGACAAAGGCCATTCATTTATGTTAAACAAACTTTTTTGTAACATTCCTAATTATGGAAATACTGTAAATCCCATTTTGCACAAAATCATTTTGTTTTGTCCTAGAGACCTGGGACTTGGTATGGCGGTAGAGGGGACAAAGGCCATTCATTTATGTCAAACAAACATATTTGTAAACTTTCTAATTTTGGAAATATGACCCATTTTGAAAATACGTTTTGGAAAATTTGAAAAATACACTATTTTTGGACTGAGAGTGGTATAGAGGTAGGTGTTGGAGTTAACATATGTCTTTTTAGAAATTTTAGTTCAATGATATAGCCTACTTTCCAAATATTTTTTGGAAGAAATTTTAAAATACACTATTTTTGACTAGGCATGGGATAGAGGTAAGTTGTAAGAGTTGAGAGTCTTAGAGTACTTTGGATTTTTTGGGAATTTTGTGTGTTGTTGTTGTTGCTTACAAACATGGCTGTAAGCATTATGCTGCCATAAAAAGGGCTGACATACTTTCCAAGACCAAATAAGCCAACAAGCAAGAGCAAAGCCAACAAAAAGCCAAAAAAAAGCCAACAAAAGCCAACAAAAGCCAACAAAAAGCCGACAAAAAAGCCATGTAGCATGATGGTAGTTGAGTGAGTTGTCATATTGACCGATAGGTACTATGCTGGTAGTTGAGTGAGTATTGATATCGACCGCTAGATAGCATGCTGGTCGATCAGTGAGTAAGTGTTGATATAGAGCGCTAGGTAGAATGATGGTCGTTTAGGTAGTTCTCATAGTCACCGCTAGATAGCGGAAACATACTTTGCGTGTCGCATGCGGCTATTTAACAAAGTTTTACCGCGTGAAAAACGTGCTTGTATAAGTTTTGTATATAAATTGTATATACAAATAACTACTATGTGTTCAGAACTAACATGTATAGCCTTGTGTAGGGAATATTGGGGTCCTTAGCAAGAAAGAGTGCCTAACACATGAGTGTACAGCCTTTTGATATGCAGTAAGTACCTGATAACCTTGAGTAGGGTATAAGAATATTTTCAGTTGACTACTACCTGCCACAGTGTTTACATTGTGAAAGAACGTTGAAACAACCAGTCTTTAGCCTTGTCATATGCTGTAAGCAGCGGTTACCCTTAACTAGGGGTATATTAGAGGACCCTTAGCAAGAATATCACGAGTTGACTATTACCTCTCATGGTGTTCACATCGTGAAAGACTGTCAAAACAACCATTGTACAGCCTTGTACTACACAGTAAGTAGCTGTTGGTCTTCACTATGGTATATTAGAGAATATTTAACAAGAATACAATCAGTTTATTACTACTTGTTACAGTGTCCACATCGTGAAAGACCGTCTCACTGTCCAGTCTACTGCCTTGTCATACGCTGTAAAGAACTGTTGGTCTAGACTAGGGTATATTAGAGGATCCTTAACAAGAATATCACCAGTTGACTGCTACCTCTCACGGTGTTCACATCGTGAAAGACCGTCTCACCGACCAACCTCTAGCCCTGTGATACACAGTAAGCAGCTGTTTGCAGAAATCAACATTCATGATGGAAGAAACTATTTTAAGCTATATGTGCAAACAGTGGGGGAAAACTTTTCTTCGGGACTATGATAGAAAGCGTCATGAAGTTTCGTGTGGGGAATTCCATGAGTGTAAAACGCGTGGCAGTTAATTCAACAATGCCTACAATGGAGAATGTTGTAGTGTTGTGTCGGCAGCTAAAAGACAAAAAGCAGAGCCTACAAACCATTACCTACTGTCATTGGTTAAGACAAAAATGGACTTATTGAATATGAGACATCTTTTGAATGTCGACTTAAATCCTATTTCATACGTTGTGATACGTGTAAGGATTAAATTCATACCTTAAAGAGTTCAAACAGCAAATAATACAAGCTATGCAAAAGGAACTAGCAATGCACAAGTCGATCAAAGTTGTGGCTGAATGTAGATTCATTCATACATCTACCAATGAAATTACAGATCGTGCTTTTAAAACACTCAATCAGGGCCTATTTTTGGAAACAGACTTAAGTAGTTACTTGGAAACACAATTTACAAAGTTAACTACTGAAATGGAAGAATCTGAGCTAAAAGGCAGTAATTGGGATTTGTTAGCAGTGGAAGGAGTGCGATTGAAAGTAAATAAGTACAATCCCTTGCGTGGTAGCACATATATTCCATTACCAGCAGCTATAAAAGCAAGAAAAGCCTGCATTAATCCTCAAAACTTAAAGGATGAAAAGTGTTTTATTTATGCCATTTTAGCAAAACTGGTTAAAACGAAATCTGAACGCGTTATAAGGCATCCAACGTTTAGAATGAAGAATTGGTCTTATGGCGCTTTACAACATGGTTGCCAATCCATGAGAGGAGGAAGTACACAGCGCTTCGCGTACACTTTCCGCACATTCAGCGATTGTGCAGTGACGAAGACTTGAATTAAGTACTGTATAACAATACGAATAGTAGGCTAACATAACACATACAACGAAATTAAATTAAATTACTATAACGTATGCTGAAAGTGACATATAGAAAACAATCAAAATAAAATAAATAAAGTACAAGCACAAGGGAATATGTGAAGTTTCGACTGCAATTAAAGTTGAAGTACGTTATTAAAGAAAATACTCCTCATTGGCTTACCTTTCTTGATTTATACTTTCGTTGGGTTTAAGATTCTTAAAATAACTTAACACATTAATTACGACCTGTTTTTCCCTCCTACTGAGCACTTGACCACTCTTTCTTTTCACAAAACTATCCATTGTTGTACGTGAAATACGTAAAATACAACACTTTAAATCTAACAGAACTGCTGCACACATACTCAAGATAGAGACAGCCTAACTACTGAAATACAAGCTCGAAGGGCACAGTAATAAAGCTGTGAGTAGCAAGCTGCACCCCGCTGTCCTTCGAAACTTCATTTTTATAATTCGCTGTCAATGAACAGCCTGGCCTGTGTAAACAATTAAACCTACACTGTGGGTAAGCAGGTAGAAAACTTCTTCCAACATTCCTCTACAACTCTCAAACTGACATGACATGGTTATCTTTAAAAATAAAAAAGTTGGCAGCATACGAACTTTTTCAATGCTGCTATGCGGTTATGAGAGAATATTTAGAAGTTTTACCTACATGAAAATTGTAATATTGCCAGTATAAAATATTTCAAGAATCCATTATCAAGACGGCACATTTAGCTACACGTGTGTGAAAAATAGGCATCACAAAGTCAATGCAACATGATATAAGATCGATTTTACTAAAAAGGGGACCCAGTTTATAGTTTTTTAAAAAATATTGATATCTAATTTTTCTAGCATTTCTATCAAGTTTACGTAGTTCTAATATAGGACAAAAAAGATAGGCAAAACATAGCCTTCTACCCGAATATGCTGTTTTTTCGACAAAGAAAAATTTTCGACTGATATGGCAACAGTGGAGTGCTAGAAAATGACAGCGTCATACATGTCTCGCGTGCAACAGAAAGAGAGAAGAATATCCCTATCTAACCAGTGCTTCATTCTAAACGTTGGATGCCTTATAGTAAATACAAGGACCTGGAAAACAAGTATGATTTTTCAGTAATATCGTTTCCTACATCACTAGCTGACATTCCCAAATTTGAGAAAGCCAACGACATATCCATAAATGTATTTGGACTGGAACAAGACAACAAACTGTTCCCTCTAAAGGTTGTGGATCAAGAGCTATAAGACCATCGCGACCTCCTTCTGCTAAGTTCATCATCGGGAGAGAACCACTACGTCTTTATAAAAGATTTTGATAAACTAGTAGGACATTAGATTACCCGCCATGGACATAAGATATATACATGTAAACGGTGTTTTACTCACTTCAATAATCGATGTATGCAACAAGGAATTGAAAAATTGAATGAACATAGAGCTTTGTGTGTTCAGCATGACATTGCTAGGGTTGAAATGCCTATTAAAAGCCCCATTGTCAAATTCTTAAATGTGGAAAAAATGGTGAGAATACCTTACGTTATCTATTCAGATTTCGAAAGTATACTCTTACCATATCAAACAGGTCTACCCAATCCTGAAGCAAATTATACAGTTCCATACCAGAGTCATGTTCCTATGAGCTTTGGCATATACATTAAACCCTCACCAGCTGTGGAACACAAAGAAAAACCTTCAAAGCCAACCTGTTAATTATCGTGGACCTGACGCTGCAGAAAAGTTTATGGACAGTTTGATCTCAATAGGAAATGAAATCGATCGCCTTTACAGCTTAAATGTTCCAAAGGCCTTAACTCAGGATCAAGAAGCAGAGTTCCAGTCTTCTGAAACCTGTTATTTGTGTCAAAAACCATTTACCAAAGAGGACTGGAAAGTTCGAGACCACTGCCATATTACAGGGGAATACCGTGGAAGTGATCATAATAACTGTAATTTGAGGTGTAAAACACGTAACCCCGTTCCTATATTTCGGCATAATATGAGTGGCTACGACGCAAATTGCATTGTAAAGCAATAGGGATATACTACTGAGAGAGTGGATGTTATCGCTAACTCCAAAGAAAGAACATTTCCTTCACCAAATATGTAGGAAATGTTAAGCTTCGAATTGTGGACACGTTTCGGTTAATGCCAAGTAGTTTGGAAAACTTAGTTTCCAACTTAACATCAAACCCTGAAACAGACAAGTACTTTGGAAAACAAAATGCAACGCTCATGACGCGTGAAGGGGTATTTTGTTATGATTACATTGATTCATGGGAAAAGTTAAGTGAAACGTGTTTACCTCCAAAAGAGGTATTCTTTAACAAATTAAGTCAAGAAAATGTTAGTCAAGAAGACTATCAACATGCCAAAAATGTGTGGAATCAGTTCAACATTAAAACTCTAGTGGAATATAGAGACCTCTACCTAACTTCAGACGTACTCCTTCTTGCAGACAGCTTTGAAACGTTTAGAAACAAAACACTAGAAACAAACCGAGTAGATGCTGCACACTTTTTTACTTCGCCTGGTTTAAGTTTTGAGGCAAAGCTCCTTTACACAGGAATTGAACTGGAATTGCTACAGGATTACGATCAGATTCTTCTAATCGAGTCTGGAATACGTGGAGGCATATGCCAGGTGCCTCATCGGTATGCTGAAGTTAACAATAAAAACCTGGAAACCTATGATTCCGAGAAACCATCGCTGTTTATTACCTATGATGATGCCAACAACCAATACGGGTGGGCTATGTGCCACTCTCTTCCTTATGGCGGATTTCAGTGGGTTTCTCCAGATACTGTTAATCTAGAAAAACTAAAGGATGACGATCCTGTGGGATACATTCTAGACGTTG
This sequence comes from Meconema thalassinum, assembly GCA_946902985.2. Taxonomy (NCBI): domain Eukaryota; kingdom Metazoa; phylum Arthropoda; class Insecta; order Orthoptera; family Tettigoniidae; genus Meconema; species Meconema thalassinum. Next base: position 278,974 of record OX336396.1, read on the forward strand.
ATGGTGATTACCCATCTGACCTTCATGATCTACACAACGATTTATCTTTCCTACCAGAATGTACACAACCTAAGGATTCGTCTCTGAAAATACTAATTCCTCATCTTGGAAATCGGAGGCGGTATGTTGTTTATTACATGTACCGTCAGAGGGCTTAGAAAATTTTCGCGTCAATGTATTTTATGTAATTCTGGATGTAGGCCTACTAAGTGCTGAGCTTAAGAGGCGAAGTGACGCTTACAAAGTCCTCCATAAGGGATTTCATTTATTAGAAAACCTGTTACACCTAGATGGACCAATTATAAAATAATTCGCTGACGATCTCGCAGAAATGTATGTGGATGACATAGACAGTGCACTGGCTGACGAGTGTTTGCATTCAAAGGAACATTTAAAAATTGCAGATTTTGAAGGTAAATCATCCTCTGAGCTCAGCACTTTCCTTCATGAAAAAGATTTACAAGATATACACCCGAACATAAACATTGTTTTACGGATACTTCTCACCATTCCAGTGACCAATTGTTCTGGAAGAAATATCATTTTCGCGCCAAGAACTATTTGCGGTCAGTCATTAAAGAAGAAAGGTTAAACTCTATTGCACTCGTAGCGATTGAAAAAGATAGACGAAAAACTTGAACTGCGATGCCATAATTAATGAATTTGCCGAAAAGAGGCAAGAAGGAAACTTCTGAAGTAGTTCTCGTTGTGCTTGAGGCAGGCCCCGTTATGTCTTCATTCATGTTTTTAATCTGCACTTTAATTTCTCTAAAAGATATTGCAGGAAGATAAGCAGTTGGCCTTATTTGTAATTTAGAGGCGCTTTGTGGTGTATTCTTTGGAATACACGGTATGATAGAGTAAACTTTTACTGCTCTTTGCTGTAATTCTTTCTTTCCTTCTTCTCAAACACCAACAGTGGTCTTCCAATTTCTCCTTGCTGTTTATGGTTCTCATGTTACTTGTGAGTCTGTTCTAGATATATATCTTCCATGACCCACCTAGCGTCATCTAGCAGCGAATCTCTGAAGTTCCTCAATTCTTCCCTGTTCAAGAGGACTTCCTTATCAATCTGGCCACCAGATCTCGAAGAAGGTGCAAGGTATGTCTAATTTCTCTTAGATTTATTAGCACGCTATTTTATTTTGTGATATAATTTTAATTTTGATAATGCGGAAATTATAATGATAATAATTATATAGTGTCACTAGCAACCCGCCCCGGCTTCGCCCGGGAACAGTTATGAATGTGCATGGAATTCCTGTCAGACGTAATTTAAGAATGGCGAGGTGCAAGCCAAATGCCCCTCCCGTCCAAACTAAAAACACTTATAGTGGGCGATGTATCGAAGATAGAGATATGCTCTCGGGGACTTTTTTGTAGAATTTCTCACGCTGAACAATTCTTACACTCATAATATAATGATATTTTTAACGGTTCGCCCAGCGTAAGCTCAAAAAGCGCACGGACGCCAGGCTATTTTTTCGACCTTTTCACTGAAATCGTTACTGCTTGGCTCCCTTTGGTCATAAATAAATTATTTTCTACACAAATCTTCCTCGAGATCACCTTTACAGAATGGTGAAAGCAGCATCAAAATCCATCCAGTGGTTCTTGAGATTACACATTTAATATACGTACTGTACAGCTGATTCCTAATCGCGCCTATAATGGGATGGGAGTGCGCTCTACCGGCAACGAGTAGAAACTTTCCAATTACATGTTATACATGGGTTCTGACTGGGAATGTCAAGGCCGGTATAGAGCGCAGCTCGTATTCAGTCGGCCGTGAGGTGTCTTACTTAGTAAATTCATTTTACAATAGGTAGCGCACGAGTAGATTCAACAAATGTGCGATGGCGCGAGAATCGTTTCAACAAAGTCCTGGAGGTGTTCATATACCATATATCCGATTGCGATGAAACGTTGGTGAATTGTTGTGTACACTCCAGGAAATGTTTCTGGCTTAGTAAATCCAGTTTTTAATAAGTAGCGCATGAGTAGATTCAACAAATGAGTGAGGCACGCGAATCGTTTAAAGAAAATCCCGTATGCGTTCATATGGCATTCAACCGATTCCGATGAAACATTGATGAGTTGTGTACACGCCAGGGAAGGTGTTCAACTTAGTAAATCCATTTTACAATATTGGTAGCGCACGAGTAGATGTAACGAATGAGTGACGACGAGCGAAGCGTTCCAACAAAATCCCGTATGCGTTCATATACTATTCATCGATTGCGATGAAACTTTGATGAGTTGTTGTGTACACTTACGTGAAGCTTTCTAACTTAGTAAATCCATTTCACAGTTGGTAGAGCACGAGTAGATTCAACAAATGAGTGACTGCGCACGAATCATTTAAACAAAATCCCGTATGCGTTATATGCCATTTATCCGATTGCGATGAAACTTTGGAGAGTTGTTGCGCACGCTCTCACGAATGTTTCTAGATTAGTTAATCCAATTCACGATAGAGTAGAGGCAGTTAACAGAAATTGAAAAAATATTGTGTATCCAAAAGCACTTCAAGAGACAATGTTACAACACTTTCTTTGATTGGCAGGACAACGTCTGCCGGGTCAGCTAGTTTAATATATATATAAGTAACAATTTCCCCAACCCACCCACTCTACCTCACCGTACACGCTCCGTTAGGAATCCTTCAACCCCCACTTTTCACCTCTTTCACCTCATAATATACACCACATCGAAAAACCGTCAGATACGTGTCTTCTTATTAGCCTACTTTCGATTTTTGCAAAAAATGAAAGTAGACTTATGAGATCAACACAGGGCGAAAAATTGTGTGTCTGTCTGTGTGTGTGTGTGTATGTGTGTGTGTGAGTCTGTGTGTGTTTGTGTGTGTGTGTGAGTGTGTGTACTCTGAATGTCTGTCCCCCCTATCAATTCGAACACGGTGAAACCGAATTGAACGAAATTTGGTACAGAGGTAGCACTAGTAAAGGACACCTTAGTGTCATACTTTATATCGCCGCCATCTTTACCAAAACAGAATGGCGGCCACTCAAACGTTCAAAACGTAAGATCAAATTACGGCTAAACTAATCATCCGATCTCTACCAAATTTGGTGACAACATACCTTTATATAGGACGCGTCTTTCACCCAAAAATTCAAGGTCATCGGCCATGCCATTTCAGGATGGCGGCCGTGTGAATTATGCAACCATTTTAATCAATAGCTTAAGACCCACCAATTCCGATTATCGAGCCTAGGGGGGTTTAAGCTATCCTGAAGGTCGTGATCCGTTATTTATTATAATTTAATATTATAATATTATACAGTATGAGTGGCTTAAAATATCTGAGCCGTTTGTGTCACACGACAAGATGGCAGCTGTCCTCATGTGCCTGTCTTATATTTCAGTAGTTTTAGTATGTTGTATGTGATATACCGTACTGATACAATAATATAAACTTTGTATGAAATGATCTTTAATGAAGATGTACTGCAGTGAAGAAATCGTTTATTTAAAGTCATTATTTGCCAACAGTTTGTATCTAATATGTCAGTTAAGAACACCTGACGTCATGGATAGGGTTAGCTCTGGGCTAGCGTGTTAGTCTGACACGCAGTTGACTGGGGATCGAGTACTGCTGCAGTTAGGTTTTTTTTTCTTGAATTTTTTACAAATGATGTGCACGACCTTTTTCCCCAGATACTGAATAAAATGTAATTTAGCTCAAAGGAGAGGATAAAGTATACACTCGTTTATTAATAAAATCACAGTCCCAGCATGGCACATAAACAGAAGACATTAGGAAAAGGAGAATAGAAGAACGAGATACACGTTGTCATTAACCACAGCCTTCTTAATGCCTCTGTACGGTGCTGTCCTCTTGTGGGTTATGTGGGTAATATTGTTCCAAACATAACGCTGTGTAAATGCCTGAGCTGGCCTCCTGAAGTATGGCAATTTTGTAATACTGGTAGTTCAACTATTAGCCACGATCGCGCTCCGAATACCTTTAAACACTGCCAGCTGGATCGCCTCCCTCTTGGCTACTTTAAACTGCCTACTCATTCAACCCCCATAGAACACTGCCATCGTAGTACATTACGATGGCAGTGCATAGGCGTACAAGATAAAGATTAATTCACTGATAGGTCGCAGCACCAACCTACTGTGATTGGCGCGGAAGATTCTTAATTTTGCAGGCTGGCTTAATATAGAGATTAACGGACGTGAATGCATTACAATAAGTTAGTAGTTTTGTTATTCAATCATCATAAAGTATATAATATTGATTTTGACACTTACTGGCTTATTATCAATATAAAAGAAAACAAACAATACATTGTGGTAGAGGTGATTGTGTTAGGGATGAGGACAAAGAGTCATAAAGATACCCATACATTTAGGAGAAAGTAGGCTATATGTTCTTTGCTGAACATCTTGTTTTTAATGTAGAGTTTATATGCCAATGAAACAAATCAGGAGTTATTGTTATTCAATAAAATGCAGGTTTAACCCCCTTTAGAACTTGAATATCCGAAAATCATCCCTTAGTGGACGGTTTTGACATACAATGATCATATCCCCAAAATGTCTTGTTTCTAACTTCAATAATTTTGGCTGGCCGATGGTGAGTGAGTCAGGACTTTTTCTTTCAATTTCCTTTTCTCAGAATTTCACCCCTCCCCATGAACCCTCTAAATTGGGTTTATGAAAAAAAAACTGTCGAACACCTATTAACTTGTTTTTAAGCAGTTTTTCCCCCATGAGTTTGGTGAGTGCGTCTGTCAGTCAATCAGTTAAGAAAACACTTTCTTTCCTGTTCTTTCCCACCCCCCCCCCCCCGAATTTTACCCCTCCCCATGGGCCCCTTAAATTGGATTCATGAAAACACGGTCAAACACCTATTTACTTATTTTTAAGCTGATTTTTTCCCCTAAGTTTCAAACTACTCGCCTATGTCGCTTAAGAGATGCACGCTCCGTTATGAATCCTTCAATCCCCACTTTTCACCCCTTTCACCTCATAATATACACCACATCCAAAAACCCTCAGACACGTGTCTTCTTATTTTTAATGATGACTTTGTATGCCGAGTATCACCCCTCAATGAAACCAAGCCGGATATATTGTTATTCAATGAAATGCAGGTGTACCCCCTTAACACCCCTTTAGAACCTGAATATCCAAAAATCCTTCCTTAGTGGGCGTTTTCGACTTACAACGAACATATCCCCAAAATTTCACGTTTCTAACTTTAATAGTTTTGGCTGGGCGATGATGAGTCAGTCAGGACACTTTGTTTTATATAAATACTAGCAGGTATCCGCGGCTTCGCACGCGTCATAGTGGTGTCATATTGTTATTCAATGAAATGCAGGTTTAACCCCGTTAACACCCCCTTTAGAACCTGAATATCCAAAAATCCCTCCTAATTAGACGTTTTCGACAAACAACAAACATATCCCCAAAATATCATTCTTCTAACTGTAATAGTTTTGGTTGGTCGATGAGAGTGAATATCCAAAAATCCTTCCTTAGTGGACGATTTTAGTCCAGAAATTCACCCCTTACCCATGGGCCCCCAAAATTGGATTTATGAAAAAGCAGTCGAACCCCTATTTATTTAATTATATATTTATTTATTACTAAGCTGATTGTTTTCCTCTGAGTTTCAAACTCCTCGCCGATGTCGTTTAAGAGATGCACGCTCCGTTAAGAATCCTTCAAACCTCAATTTTTACCCCTTTCGCCTCATAATATACACCATATCAATATTGATTAACTTATATGCCGAATATCACATCCCCAAATTAAACAACTCGTGAGATATTGTTAATCAATGAAATGCAAGTTTAACCCCCTTAACACCCCTTCAGAACATGAATATCAAAAAATCCATCCTTAGTGATATTTTCGATATACAACGAACATATCCCCAAAGTTTCAAATTTGTAACTGCAATAGGTTTGGCGGGGGGATGATGAGTGAATATCCCAAAATCCTTCCTTAGTGGACTACTTTCCCCCAGAATTTCACCCCTCCCCATGGGCCCCTTAAATTGGATTTATGAAAAAATGGTCGACCACCCATTTACTTATTTTTCAAGCTGATTTTCCCCCTGAGATTCATACTTTATGCCTCTGCCTTTTAAGAGATACTTGCCCCGTTAGGAATCCTTCAACTCCCACTTTTCACACACACACACCTCTTAATATACACTACATCGAAACCCCTCAGAAATGTGTCTTCTTATTCTTAACGATGAGTTTATATGCCGAGTATCGCATCCCTCGAGGAAACCAATCGGGAGATATTGTTATTCAGTTAAATGCAGGTCTACCCTCATAACATCCCTTTAGAACCTGAATATCCAAAAATCCTTCCTTAGTGGACGTTTTCGACATACAACGAACCTAACCCCAAAATTTTATGTTTCTAACTTCAATAATGTTGGGCTAGGCGATGATGAGTGAGTAAGTCAGGTCATTTTCTTTCATTTATTTTTTAGAATTTCACTCCTCTCATGAACCCCTTAAGTTGGATTTATGAAAAATAAATACGGTCGAACACCAATTTACTTATTATTAAGCTGTTCTCCTCCTTGAGTTTGATGAGTGAGTTAATCAGTTAGAACACTTTCTTTCCTGTTTTTCCCCCCAGAAAAAACCGTCGAACACCTATTTACTTATATTTTAAGCTGTTTCTTCTCACTGAAGTTCAAACTTCTCGCCTATGTCGTTTAAGAGATGCACGCTCCGTTAAGAATCCTCCAACCCCCAATTTTCACCCCTTTCACCTCATAATATACACCACATCGATAAATCCTTCGACATATGTCTGCTTATTTTTAATCGTTAGTTTATATGCCGAATATCACATCCCCAAAGAAACAACTCATGCGATATCGTTATTCAATGAATTGCACGTTTACCCCGTTAACACCTCTTCAGAACTCGAATAAACAAAAATCCTTCCTTAGTTGACGTTTTCGACCTACATCGATCATATTCCCAAAATGTAATGTTTCCAACTTCAATAGTTTACTGGGCGATGATGAGTGAGTGAGTAAGCAGGTCATTTTCTTTCAATTATTTTTACCAGAATTTTACCCCTCCCCATGGGCCCCTTAAATTGGATTTATGAAGAAACGCTCGAACGCCTATTAACTTATATTTTAAGCTGTCTTTTCCCCTGAGTTTGATGAGTGAGTGAGTTAGTCAGTCAGTTAGGACACTTTCTCTCCTTTTTTCCCCAAGAATTTCACCCCACCCCATTGGCCCCTTAAATTGAATTTATGAAAAAAAAACGGCCGAACACCGATTTACTTATACTTTCAGCTGATTTCTTTCCGCTGAGTTTCAATCTTCTCGCCTATGCCGTTTAAGAGACACACGCTCCGTTAGGAATTCTTCAACCCCCACTTTTCACCCCTTTCACCTCATAATATACAAGTAGGGGGATGATAGGAGTTCTAACCCACAAGGTGCTCAAAAAGTTAGTACACTTTTTGCTTATTCATATCTCTCGAACGCATGGTCCGATGTTGACAAATGAGGTGTCGTTGGACTCGGGCTGACGCCCTCTTTTCAATGGACCATTCATTTCAACCCCTAAATGAAACCTACCCCTACTAGAGGGTGAAATTGTAATTCTTTTAGTGAAAGACTCTTTTCAAATGCAACATGTATAAGGAACGCTGCTAAAAATGAACTGAAACGTTGTTGCTCATATAGCGCATGCGTTTTGTTGGATGCCGCTATGGATCAACATTTTTGTTTTTGTTTTATAAGCATGCGCACTTGGGATTTTTGTAATAGGGCGAGCTCTTTGAAAAAAAATGATTGATAAGAAGGGGTTTTGGTGGTGAGGAGAGAACCAGATAGTCGCCTACTTTCCTACGAAATTTGCCGATATCTCTCGAACGCAAGGTCGGATTTAGACGTGTGACGTGTCAAATCGCTTGCCTCGGAGCCCTATATATGCTATTAATAAATTAAAGTTTGAGAAAGAGGGAAACAGGCTTTTTGAGGGTAAAACCATTATTTTAGACTTTTTCCTATATCTCACGAATGCATGGTCAGATTTGGACCTATGACGTGTCAAATGGCTTGTCTCGAAACCCTCTTTATTTTGGTAATAGGTTAAAGTTTTTGAGAATGAGGGAAACAGAATGTTTTGGGGGTAAAACCGTGATTTTAAACTTTTTGCTATTTCTCGCGAACCAATCATGCTAGAGGCGTGTACGAGGGGTCCAAGGACTCGGGCTGACGTCCTCTTTGCTAAGGACCACTCGTTATATTTTTTAAAAAATTTGGAAACTCGATTTTGGGGTAAGCAAGTTTTTTTGTGATTTTTGCTGATAACTCACGAACCAATAAGCCCAGAGACGAGTGCGAGGTGTCATTTTTTTCATTGCGTTGCCCTCTTGCCGAGGATGTTCGTGTTGAGCAGGAATGAAAAACCATGTTGAGGTAAAACCATGATTTTAGACTTTTTGCTTTATCTCGCAAACCCATAACGCTAGAGACGTGTACGAGGTGTCCTAGGACTCGGGATCACGCCCCCTTTTAGAAACTATGCTTGACATTTTGACAAAGGGCCTAACGCCATACATGTTGAAAAAAATTATTTACCGATACCTGTTTATAATGTTCATGAAGCGTGACGTTTGAGAGAGACGATACTGCTGGGTGTGTGTGTGTTTCAACGAACCTGTCGCTGACCACGGTGGCTGTGCTGAATAGATCAATCACTATTTCGACAGGTCGGTTTATGACAGTGCGAGGGTGCGTTTTTATGATACTTTACCCCGAAGATGATCTTTAACGTGTAAACGGTGATGAGAACTTGGTTCTATGTTGGTCGAAGCGAGTACAGAAAACAAACTTGCAGAGGAGCAGGATGTGAATGTCATTTGAGCTTATTGGAATGCGCTGATCTGACTTGACAACAGGTGCAATGGAAAATGACAAAGACGCAGAGGACACTTGAAGGTGAAATAATCTGACCATCGTGGTGGCAGGGAAGGGCGAAATGCATGCATACACGTGTGAGATGACATGTACGCTAAACAAGTTACATCCTGTTTGTTTGTACGTGTCAAAATGCAAGTTCATGTGAAATTTGATCCGGCACAGGTGTTCACTTTGGGCGTTAGCTGTCCACGTGACCGATAACAGGATGTTCAAAGCGTGGGAAAAAATGAATATACATGCAATGTAACATATATATAAAGACATGTCGTTATCATTTCCACTCTCACTTAGGTACCTTTGAACATATTGCGTTGCGTGAAATCCCTGGTCTTGTTTAACAGTTTTGGTGTTGGTGGAAAATACTTAACCTTGTTGTGGGGTAGGTATTTATTTATATATTTATTCATTTATAAATTTATTGATTTGTATATATATTTACAAGCAATTATTTATTGATTAGGTAATTAATGATTTTATTTATTTATTTGTTTGCAGATAACCGGTATACCTTACATGTCTGAGAGAGAAGAAACCATTGCACTTTTGAGCCCACTAGAAGGAAACAGCAACAAGCCACTGCAAGTAAAGGTGAGATGATTTTTTTAAACTAACGTGTTTCATTTTTTTGTTTTATGTTTTATTTTATTAAATGCATGTATTAACCTGAATTTAGGTTTTTATAGCGGTTTATTTTATTTTTTAGAAACTTGGAAAGAAAAGCCTTACCGCCGTAGCAGTTGCTGAAAAAATAAACGAAACCCACTAAAGCGAAACCACTGCCAAAGAGTGAACTGTTTAAAACTCAGGTAAGTCTAACTTAAAAATGCTATTCCATTTTACCACTACTGAAAACTCGTAGACAAAAAAAGATTCATTACCTGTACATGACTGGGACAATGATTGCTTTGTTGATTAATGGCTATGTTGTTGTTGTTGTTGACAGGGAAAAGTACAAGGCCATGTTGGAATTTCTAAAAATAAAAATAAATAATTTAATTTATGGGTGGTTCCCTATGGACTCAACGAATATCCACAGGTTTGAACATGATAATGTGAACAAACTGACATAACATTCATTTTTGTTTATATATTGGTTAAAGGGGGATGTAAATGACTAAAGCTTTATAAAAAGAAAAATAAGTGCATGGGTTACTGTTAGTGCCAACATACAGTTTATTTTAATGGTGTTTTGATATATTAATGTCAATTAACGATAAAGTTTAATTACAAGTATTGATTGATTGATTGATTGATTGAGTGATTGGTTATTTTGTTTGCTTTTAGGTGTCGTCATGCTCCATTAACGTAATGATCAGACAGTGAACAAGCATACATTGTGCTTTAAAGTACTCTAAACGTTAACAACTTACAATAAGAAAAAGTTTTATTATAACACATGGCGTTAGTACCAAATACAACAAGTGAGCAAGTTGGTTTACCACGTGGGTTAAATTTAAAATCAGAACATGACCGTTGGTTAACATTTGAATCCTGGCCTGTAGGCTTTTTGTCGTCACATGATCTTGCAAAAGCAGATTTTTTTTACTTGAACCGTGAAGATGTGGTGCGCTGTGTGTTTTGTCGAATTGAACTTTCACACTGGGAAGAAGGGGATGATCCCTTTAGAGACCATTTGCGATGGTCTCCTTGTTGTCCTTACATGCTTGGAAACCAAGTGGGTAAAATACCTGTGTATTCATTTTACCGACATGCTGGACATGACTTTGTATTACACAAAAACATTTTCCTTTTTGCCAGCCTCCCACCGCCATTCATCTGTGACGTCATAGCCAGTCTCAAAGCAAGTCTATACTTGTAGAACATGTCATGTGACAAGGTTAGGTTTACTGAACTGAGGTTAACTTAGGTTAGCTAGCTCTATCTCACTCCTAGCCAATCATTAACCTTAAAAGCACTCTAGAGTTCTTGGAATCTGTTCATGTAATTATTATTCTTGACAGTACTTTGGAAATTACACCCTGAAAAATATCAATCCCTTGAATTTTTTTAACTGTTAATATTATTATTATTATTAGCCAAGTCACTTTACTAAAATTTAATTTATGTGTATTAGTTGATATGAAAGTCTCTACAACCAGCCATGCTTGCACCCACTTTTTGCTTTCACTTTTGCTCCCATATTAATGCCAACTCTTATAACTATAAGCAACAGCAAAATGTAAATGGAATAATATTTCTGATAATGTTCAAAACTAAAGTCCTGAGGTCTTGGGTTTGAATTCTCAACTATGGTTGTCAGCCAATGAGTTCCACTACTGGAAACTTTTATTTTTGTGTTGTGTTGCATGATAATTTGCCCAGCTCGCGATGTAGTGGCTAGTATACTTGGGTGTTATCCCGGAGGTTTTGGGTTCCAACTCGACTATGGCCAGAATTTAATTTGTGATCTGAGAGTTGGAAGGTTAGGTTAGGTGAAGTTAGGTTAGGCGAAGTTAAGTTAGGTAAGGTTAGGGAGAATTGTTTTAGTAAAACACCACATTTGCCCCCACTTTTTACTCACACATTTTGCTCCCACTTTGTGCACTCACTTTTGCTCGCTCTTTTTGCTCGTACTTTTGCTTTCACATTTGCTCCCACTTTCTGCTCCCATATTTGCTCACACTTGTTTGCTCCCACTTCTGCTTACACGTCTTGCTCCCAATTTTTGCTCCCTCTTTTCTTTGCTCTCATATTTGCTCCCACTTTTGCTTACACTTTTTGCTCCCACTTTTTTTCTCTCAATTTTTGCTCCCACTTTTGTTTTCACATTTGCTCCCATACTTGCTCCTACTTTTTTTGCTCCCATACTTGCTCCTACTTTTGATTTCACATTTACTCTCATACTTGCTCCTACATTCTTTTGATCCCACTTTTTGCTCCCAATTTTTGCTCCCACTTTTTGCTCCCAATTTTTTTCTCCCACTTTTGCATACACTTTTAGCTCTCACTTTTTGCTCCCACTTTTTGCTCCCACATTTGCTCACACTTTTTTTCTCTCATATTTGCTCCCACTTTTGCTTACACTTTTTGCTCCCACTTTTTTTTCTCTCACTTTTTGCTCCCACTTTTGCTTTCACATATGCTCCCATACTTGCTCCCACTTTTGCTTTCACATTTGCTCCCATACGTGCTCCTACTTTTTTGCTCCCACTTTTTGCTCTCAATTTTTGCTCCCTCTTTTGCTCCCACTTTTTGCTCCCAATTTTTGCTCCCACTTTTTGTTTTCCATATTTGTTCACACTTTTTTTTGCTCTCATATTTGCTCCCACTTTTGCTCCCACTTTTTTTTCTCTCACTTTTTGCTCCCACTTTTGCTTTCACATTTGCTCCCATACTTGCTTCTAGTTTTTGCTCTCATATTTGCTCCCACTTTTGCTTACACTTTTTGCTCCCACTTTTTTCTCTAACTTTTTGCTCCCACTTTTGCTTTCACATATGCTCCCATACTTGCTCCCTCATTTGCTTTCACATTTGCTCCCATACTTGCTCCTACTTTTTTTGCTCCCACTTTTTGCTCTCATTTTCGCTCCCACTTTTTGTTCCCACTTTTTGCTATCAATTTTGCTACCACATTTTGCTCCCACTTTTTGCTCCCACTTTTTGTTCCCACTTTTTGCTCCCACTATTTGTTCACCAATTTTTGCTCCCATTTTTTGCTCCCAATTTTGGCTCCCAATTTTTGCTCCCACTTTTTGCTCCCAATTTTGTGCTCCCACATTTGCACCCATATATGCTTGCACATTAAACTATTGTTCTTATTACCAAGTTGTCTTTACTAGAGCTTAGTCTAAGCTTGACAGTTGATATGGAAGTATCTGTGACTAGGTATGGTAAGCCTCATGCATTCTATAAAGGATATTCATATATTGTGAAACGAACCAATACATTTGGAACTGTTATTTGGCGTTGTACAAAACAACCTTCAAAACAATGTCGCAGTGAGCTAAAAAGCAATAATAGTGTGGTTTTAAGTGTCAGTGATCATCAATGTAGTGTACTGCATGAAACACTGTTGCTGTCAACAGAAAATCATGAAAATGTTAAAAAGCAAGTTCTACAAAACAATACTACTATTGAAAATAATTCAATGTTCAAAAAACCCTTAACATTATCAAAAGCCACGCAGACTTAACATGAGGACACTGTAGAGGAAGAGGAAGAGGAACAGAAACAGGACGAGGACCAGGAATATTTAAATGATTTTAGTAATATTGAGGATAATTATAGTGATTATAATAATTGTGATATAGATCATGCTGCTTATGATTATGATAGTGATAATGATCCAAAACAAGATAATAACGTTCTCATGGCTATTGTTCATCGTGGAAGAAAAAAGATCTACAACAAGCTTTATTTTTAAACTATAACACACTATCGTAAAGGCAAAGACTTGTATTAAGTGTGCTTTTTATTGTCATAATCATGTATACTCTGCAATGTTAAATATTCTGACTTCTATAGAAAATAAAACAACATTGTACCATTAGTTTCATTTATTTACAAACTTTATATACATTTTGTTTTGTTTCATGATAATATTTTTTAAGACAATACTAAACACTAAAACATTATTATCTATACACATATTTTTCTTTCAGTCCATTGTATGACTTATATCTTCCATTATTATTTGACATTTTTTTTATTTAATTAAAACGAACCATGCACCTATTGTTTTTAAAACCTTCATAAATTAAGTGTACAGGTTGTACAGCATTATTGACTTCATCAAAAACACTCTCCGACATATCATTAAACCGCGTAGGCAGAAATGTCTCAAAGTTTTCACATACACAAAGTACACGATCACCATATGCTGTTTTCAATTTCCGAAACTTGATAATGCGGAATGGAATATGCGTCGGCAATTCGCTGAGCTTCTTTGTCTCTAAGCCACATGCTTGACCCACATCATTCAAAACATTCATTGTAGTAGTCTTTAAACAAAAGTAAAGCATATCTATTACACTCTAAAACAGCTTTAATAATATTGTGCAATTAGGGATTTTGCACTATGCATGGCTGATAAATATTACTATTTAAGCAAGAAATGCCCTAACTGTCGCAGATACTGCTTTTCTGCATATAGCATAAGTGTTGAGTTCTAATGCACACTTGACACAGGCTATCATGTGTCCACAAGGCAAAAAATACAACACCTAGTTCATCTTGATAACAAATTTAACATAATTGTTGGTCACACTTTTGTATCTGTTCGTGAGACAAGTCTTTTTTTTCCAGCCTCATGTATTTGCACCGCGTGTTCTAACACTAAAGGCACGTTTATGTCTTGTGCTGCATTCACGTTTTCTTTACGAATAGTGTTCACAAATTCCTGACCTTTAAGCAACACCATGTATTTAAAGTTTGGTAACTAACGAGCGTGTTGCACAAAAGGGTCATCAGTCATTTGCCAATCCTTTAAAGCAAATCCACAATAAAAACATATTGTTTTATCCCCTTCACCAGTATAAAAAAATCCAGCTTCACTTAGCTGTTTGGTAAGGTGTTTTAATATTAATGGCCAAACATTTTTATAAGATTCTAAACGTTTTTCAACAGAGCTGTACTCTGGGTGTGCTAGTGCTTTAGTCTTGCAAACTCCCAATTTTTCAAAAGCACATGCCAATTCAACACTGTCTGTGGCATATGGACCACATATATCGACACTACCGTTGTTGGCTGGTACTTCATTATTATTATTATTTATTTGTGATTCAGCAACGTAATTAGCGGCACCTGTTGTCAAGTCAGATCAGCACATTCCAATAAGCCAATTGTGGTTCGGTAAAATGAATACACAGGTATGTTACCCACTTGTTTTCCAAGCATGTAAGGACAACAAAGAGACCATCGAAAATGGTCTCTAAAGGGATCATCCCCTTCTTCCCAGTGTGAAAGTTCAATTCGACAAAACACACGGCGCACCACATCTTCTCGGTTCAAGCAAAAAAAAAAACTGGTTTTGCAAGTTCATGTGTCGACAAAAAGCCTACAGGCCAGGATTAAAATGTTAACCAACGGTCATGTTCTGATTTTAAATTTAACCCACGTGGTAAACCAACTTGCTCACTTGTTGTATTTGGTACTAACGCCATGTGTTATAATAAAACTTTTTCTTATCGTAAGTTTTTAACGTTGCACAGACTACTTTAAAGCACAATGTATGCGTGTTCACTGTCTGTTCATTACGTTAATGGAGCATGACGACACCTAAAAGCAAACAAAATAACCAATCACGCAATCAATCAATCAATCAATCAATACTTGTAATTAAACTTTATCGTTAACTGACATTAATATATCAAAACACCATTAAAATAAACTGTATGTTGGCACTAACAGTAACCCATGCACTTATTTTTCTTTTTATAAAACTTTAGTCATTTACATCCACTTTTAACCAATATATAAACAAAAATGAATGTCATTGCAGTTTGTTCACATTATCATGTTGAAACCTGTGGATATTCGTTGAGTCCATAGCGAACCACCCTTAAATTAAATTATTTATTTTTATTTTTAGAAAATCCAACATGGCCTTGTACTTTTCCCAGCCAACAACAACAACATAGCCATTAATCAACAAAGCAATCATTGTCCCAGTCATGTACAAGTAATGAATTTTTTTTTTGTCTACGAGTTTTCAGTAGTGGTAAAATGGAATAGCATTTTTAAGTTAGACTTACCTGAGTTTTAAACAGTTCACTCTTTGGCAGTGGTTTCGCTTTAGTGTGTTTCGTTTTTTTTCAGCAACTGCTACGGCGGTAAGGCTTTTCTATCCAAGTTTCTAAAAAATAAATAAAATAAACCGCTATAAATACCTAAATTCAGGTTAATACATGCATTTAATAAAATAAAGCATAAAACAAAAAAATGAAACAAGTTAGTTTAAAAAAAACCATCTCACCTTTACTTGCAGTGGCTTGTTGGTGTTTCCTTCTAGTGGGCTCAAAAGTGCAATGGTTTCTTCTCTCTCAGTCATGTAAGGTATACCGGTTATCTGCAAAAAATAAATAAATATAATTATTAATTACCTAATCAACAAATAATTGCCTGTAAATATATATATAAATCAATAAATGTATAAATGAATAAATATATAAATAAATACCTACCCCACAACAAGGTTAAGTATTTTCCACCATAACCAAAACCGTTAAACAAGACCAGGTGTTTCACGCAACGCAATGTGTTCAAAGGTAGTCACCTAAGTTAGAGTGGAAATGATAACCACATGTCTTTATATATATGTTACATTGCATGTATAATCATTTTTTCCCACGCTTTGAACATCCTTTTATCGGTCACGTGGACAGCTAACGCCCAAAGTGAACACCTGTGCCGGATCAAATTTCACATGAACTTGCATTTTGTCACGTACAAAGCAAACAGGATGTAACTTGTTTAGCGTACATGTCATCTCACACGTGTATGCATGCATTTCGCTCTTCCCTGCCACCATGATGGTCAGATTATTTCACCTTCAAGTGTCCTCTGCGTCTTTGTCATTTTCCATTGCACCTGTTGTCAAGTCAGATCAGCACATTCCAATAAGCTCAAATGACATTCACATCCTGCTCCTCTGCAAGTTTGTTTTCTGTACTCGCTTCGACCAACATAGAACCAAGTTCTCATCACCGTTTACACGTTAAAGATCATCTTCGGGGTAAAGTATCATAAAAAACGCACCCTCGCACTGTCATAAACCGACCTGTCGAAATAGTGATTGATCTATTCAGCACAGCCACCGTGGTCAGCGACAGGTTCGTTGAAACACACACACACCCAGCAGTATCGTCTCTCTCAAACGTCACCCTTCATGAACATTATAAACAGGTATCGGTAAATAATTTTTTTCAACATGTATGGCGTTAGGCCCTTTGTCAAAATGTCAAGCATAGTTTCTAAAAGGGGGCGTGATCCCGAGTCCTAGGACACCTCGTACACGTCTCTAGCGTTATGGGTTTGCGAGATAAAGCAAAAAGTCTAAAATCATGGTTTTACCTCAACATGGTTTTTCATTCCTGCTCAACACGAACATCCTCGGCAAGAGGGCAACGCAATGAAAAAAATGACACCTAGCACTCGTCTCTAGGCTTATTGGTTCGTGAGTTATCAGCAAAAATCACAAAAAAAATGTTTACCCCAAAATCGAGTTTCCAAATTAAAAAAAAAAATAACAATTGGTCCGTAGCAAAGAGGACGTCAGCCCGAGTCCTTGGACCCCTCGTACACTCCTCTAGCATGATTGGTTCGCGAGATATAGCAAAAAGTTTAAAATCACGGTTTTACCCCAAAACATTCTGTTTCCCTGATTCTCAAAAACTTTAACCTATTACCAAAATAAAGAGGGTTTCGAGACAAGCCATTTGACACGTCATAGGACCAAATCTGACCATGCATTCGTGAGATTTCGGAAAAAGTCTAAAATCATGGTTTTACCCTCAAAAAGCCTGTTTCCCTCATTCTCAAAACTTTAACCTATTAATAGCATATATAGGGCTTCGAGACAAGCGATTTGACACGTCACACGTCCAAATCCAACCTTGCGTTCGAGAGATATCGGCAAACTTCGTAGGAAAGTAGGCGACTATCTGGTTCTCTCCTCACCACCAAAACCCCTTCTTATCAATCATTTTTTTTCAAAGAGCTCGCCCTCTTACAAAAATCCCAAGTGCGCATGCGTATAAAACAAAAACAAAAATGTTGATCCATAGCGGCATCCAGCAAAACGCATGCGCTATATGATCAACAACGTTTAACTTCATTTTAGCAGCGTTCCTTATACATGTCGCATTTGAAAAGAGACTTTCACTAATAAATTAAAATTTCAGCCTCTAGTAGGGGTAGGTTTTATTTAGGGGTTGAAATGAGTGGTCCGTTGGAAAGAGGGCGTCAGCCCGAGTCCAACGACACCTCATTTGTCAACATCGGACCATGCGTTCGAGAGATATGAATAAGCAAAAAGTGTGTACTAACTTTTTGAGCACCTTGTGGGTTAGAACTCCTATCATCCCCCTACTTATACACCACATCGAAAAATCCTTAGACACATGTCTGATTATTTTTAATGATTAGTTTATATGCCGAGTATCATCCACAAATTAAACCACTCGTGAGATATTGTTATTCAATAAAATGCAGTTTTAACCCCCTTAAGACCGCTTTAGAACCTGAATATCCGAAAATCCTTAGTGTACGGTGTTGACATACAACGAACATATCCCCAAGATGTCATGTTTCTAACTTCAATAATTTTGGCTGGGCGATGATGAGTGAGTAAGTGAGTCATGACATATTCTTTCATTTTTTTTATTTCTTTTTCAGAATTTCACCCCTCCCCATGAGCCCCTTAAATTTGATTTATGAAAAAAAAAACTGTCGAACACTTCTTTACTTATTTTTAAGCACTTTCCTCTCCCGGAGTTTGAAGAGTGAGTGAGTCAGCCAATCAGTTAAGACACTTTCTTTCCTGTTTCCCCCCCCCCCCCCCTCCACAGGATCTCACCCCTCCCCCTGGGCCCCTTAAATTGGATTTATGGAAAAACACTCGAACACCTATTTACTTATCTTTTAAGCTGATTTTTTCCGCTGGGTTTTAAACTCCTCGCCTATGTCGTTTAAGAGATACACACTCGTTAAGAATCCTTCATCCCCCACTTTTCACCCCTTTCACCTCATGGTATACACCACATAGAAAAAAACACAGACACGTTTCTTCTTATTTTTAATGATGAGTTTATATGCCAAGTATCACATCCCCCAATGAAATCAATCGGGAGATATTGTTATTCAATAAAATGCAGGTTCAACCCCCTTAAGACCTCTTTACAACCTGAATATCCGAAAATCCTCCCTTAGTGGATGGTTTTGACATGCAATGATCATATCCCCAAAATGTCATGTTTCTAACTTCAATAATTTTGGCTGGGCGATGGTGAGTGGGTCAGGACTTCTTCTTTCAATTTTCTTTTTTCAGAATTTCACCCTTCCCCATGAACCCCTTAAATTGGATTTATGAAAAAAAACTGTCGAACACCTATTTACTTATTTTTAAGCAGTTTTTCCTCCCTGAGTTTGATGAGTGAGTCTGTCAGTCAATCAGTTAGGACACTTTCTTTTCTGTTCTTTTTCCCCCCCAGAATTTCACCCATCCCCATGGGCCCCTTAAATTGGATTTATGAAAACATGGTCAAACTCCTATTTACTTATTTTTAAGCTGATTTTTTCCCTGAGGTTCAAACTAGTCGCCTATGTCGTTTAAGAGATGAACGCTCCGTTAAGAATCCTTCAACCCCCACTTTTCACCCCTTTCACCTCATAATGTACACCACATAGAAAAACCCCCAGACACGTTTCTTCTTATTTTTAATGATGAGTTTATATGTCGAGTATCACATCCCCCAATTGAATCAATCGGGAGATATTGTTATTCAATAAAATGCAGGTTCAACCCCCTTAAGACCCCTTTAGAAACAGAATATCCGAAAATCCTTCCTTAGTGGACGGTTTTGACATGCAATGATCATATCTCCATAATATCATGTTTCTATCTTCAATAATTTTGGCTGGGCGATGGTGAGTGGGTCAGGACTTTTTCTTTCTTTCTTTTTTCAGAATTTCGCCCCTCCCCATGAACCCCATAAATTGGGTTGATGCAAAAACTGTCGAACACCTATTTACTTATTTTTAAGCAGTTTTTCCTCCCTGAGTTTGATAAGTGAGTCTGTCAGTCAATCAGTTAGGACTCTTTATTTCCTGTTCTTTTTTCCCCCCAGAATTTCACCCCTCCCCATGGGCCCCTTAAATTGGATTTATGAAAACACGGTCAAACACCTATTTACTTATTTTTTAAGCTGATTATTTCCTCTGAGTTTCAAACTACTCGCCTATGTCGTTTAAGAGATGCACGCTCCGTTAAGAATCCTTCAACCCCCTACTTTTCACCCCTTTCACCTCATAATATACACCACATCCAAACACCCTCAGACATATGTCTTCTTATTTTTAATGATGAGTTTATATGCCGAGTATCACATCCCTCAATGAGACCAAGCCGGATATATTGTTATGCAATGAAATGCAGGTCTACCCCCTTAACACCCCTTTAGAACCTGAATATCCAAAAATCCTTCCTTAGTGGGCGTTTTCGACTTACAACGAACATATCCCCAAAATTTCATGTTTTTAACTTTAATAGTTTTGGCTGGGCGATGATGAGTCTACCAGTCAGTCAGTCAGTCAGTCAGGACACTTAGTTTTATATAATAGACTAGCAGCTACCCGCGGCTTCGCTCGCGTCATAGTTGTGTCATATTGTTCTTTAATGAGATGCAGGTTTAAGCCCGTTCACACCCCTTTAGAACTTGAATATCCTAAAATCCCTCCTTAGTAGACGTTTTCGACACACAAAAACATAATCCCAAAATATCACTCTTCTAACTTTAATAGTTTTGGTTGGTCGATGAGAGTGAATATCCAAAATTCCATCCTTGGTGAACGTTTTTCTTCCAGAATTTCACCCCTCCCCATGAGCACCTTAAATTGGATTTATGAAAAAAAAAAAACGGTCGAACACCTATTTATTTATTTATTTATTATTATGCTGATTGTTTTCTTCTGAGTTTCAAACTCCTCGCCTATGTCGTTTAAGAGATGCACGTTCCGTTTGGAATCCTTCAACCCCCACTTTTCATCCCCTTCACTCATAATATACACTACATCGAAAAACCATTAGACATGTGTCAGCTTATTTTTAATGATTGGTTTATATGCCAAGTATCACATCCCCAAATGAAACCACTCGTGAGATATTAGTATTCCATGAAATGCAGGTTTACCCTCTTAACACCTCTTTAGAACCTGAATATCCAAAAATCTTTCCTTAGTCGACATTTTCGATATACAATGAATGTTGGGATTTGATAGACTCTGCATTCCCTGGACTGTGCTGTGTTATATCTTTCCTTGTTAATGTATTTGTAATAAGTGTAATATCTTGGTTTTAGTGTAATATCTTAGTTTTTTAGCTTCTTTGGAAATACAGTTGTGACGGAGATGTTTACTAAGTATGGTGTTTGTTATTGCTCTCCCAATACCATGACATAAGTTGGTGCCGAACACACGGGATAAATGTATTCCAGCACGAATTGACACTATACTTCGCGGACCAGAGACTAATACTGTTTGAAAGGATTACTTCACTCTCCGTCAAGACTACTGGGAAATTGTGGTACAGCAGAATCAACACATCACGTCAAGCCATCAACGGCTTATTAGATGAGTATCACGTTGCAGTTAATACCTGAGATACTTAAGAGACTAGTACCTGTACGGTAAAATACTACTCAATGCATGGGAAAGCCTTAAAACAGCAGAAAGTTGTATGTTTAGTGTAGACGCATGTAGTGCTTACTGGTGAAGTTGAAGGGAAGCCATATTGTTTAACTACCTCACCGGGGGAGGAGCTACGCACGACTGCTTGACTAGTGCTGCGATCTGCTGGCCTTCCCTGAAACTATGTCGCAATAAGTTGCGGAGACTCCACGCTCGCCTGGGTGACAGGTGCTGCTATCTGCTGGCTCTCCATGAACTACGCAATATTAACTGATTCTCGCGCATGCAGGCACGATCAACAATTGATCAAAGAATACTGGGTTTCTACACTATCACTGTCCCAGTCAAACACATTATTTTATTATAACAAGTCACGTCAAGGAACTCAGTATGGAAGGCAGTAACACTGACAGAAGACTACACCAATTGAAAAGAAGACGTGCAAGGGAAAGAGGGAATATCACACGTCTCGTTGAGAAAGCACGAGAGTTTACGGAGTCTACTTCTTCCCAGGACTACGAGTACTGTAAGGATAGGCTACAGGAGGCTTTGGATAAACTAAGAGGCCTTGACGATGAGGTTCACGAACTCCTGGATGACACCGCGTATGCCGCTGACATAATTACATGTGAGGAATACATAGAGAACGCCAAGCGTGTTATTATACACATTTCGCATTGCATGAAAAAGGAACTGGAAGGCGCGATGAATATTTCACTCACGAGCACAGAAACGGTACCAACACTCGCCTCAGCTATTCCTTCAACCACATTAAGACTCCCTCCAATAAAACTGGAACATTTCTCAGGTAATATAGAGACATGGGCACGTTTCTGGGAACAGTTCGAACAGTCAGTCGATAAGGACACGTCACTATCTACGATTCACAAACACATATTTCTGCGAGGTTATTTAGAAGAGGAACCGAAGCACTTAATAGAAGGCATCGCTGTGACTGCTGAGACATATGAAGAGACTAAGAAAATCCTTAAAGCTCGCTACGGTGACAAGAATAGAATCATACAGGCCCACTTGGACTACATAGAATATATTAAGCCCATTCAGTTTGCCACACCGGACGCACTTAATTCTACGTTTATTGACTGTAATCGTCGCATTCAAGCTCTGCGGGCTCTCGGAGAAGATGTGAATGCCTATGGCCGAGTACTTACACCGAAGATTCTCAGAGCATTTCCTGACGACATATGTCGTCGCTGGATCATTCACACCAAGCGGGAAGGCCTTTCAGAAGGTAACATCCTCAAATTAATGGAGTTCCTCGGCGAGGAAGTTGACGGAGCGCTTATTACACAGAAGATCCGCTGTGAAGCCTCCATATCATCAAGTTACACCCCCACGGCAGCAGCTCTTCACGTCCGGGCCAATCCTAAATGGTTACCAGGAAAGGAGGTCAAGGGGCCGGAACAATTTTGCGCCTTTTGTGAATCCCGAGGTCACGGGGCCCAGGATTGTAGGAAAATCACAGACGTCACGGAGCGAAAAGAGAAACTGAAGACAGCTCACCGATGCTTCTTGTGCCTCAATCGAGGACATACAGCGTTCAATTGTAGGAGGAAAGGGAAAGCACAGTGCGCCAACTGCAAGAAGTCTCACCATAAGTCCATTTGCGACAACGGGAAGAGTCACAGGACCTCAGGAGATCAGACCAATACTGCGTCTGTAGGGAAAATATACATCGCTACACCAGGTTCCACGTTCTTGCAGACAGCTCAAGTGCGCATCACAGGACCTACAGGACTAAGCCGACTTACTCGACGCATACTAGACAGCGGAAGTCAGGCAACATTTATTTCAAGCTCACTGATAGACGATTTACAGTTGCAAACCACCGACAAAAGAGAATTGACTGTTTGCACATTTGAGTCCCAGACTAACCCGTCGAGTCACCGCAGAGTCGTTAAATTCAATATGAAGGGAGTTTGCACAAAATCTACGGCTGCCATCAATGCTTATGAAAGTGCACACTCATTCTCATCTCAACCAGCAGTTCCACAAGACATTAAGACCTTGGCACACCTACGCAAATTACAGTTAGCGGACCCCAGGGCTGATTCGAAAGAAAACCTGCCCGTGGAAATCTTAATTGGCAGTGACCAATATTGGAAGATAGTGAAGGACAGTTCACCGATTCGAATCTCTGAATCGATAGTCCTGATTCCGTCGATATTTGGATGGATCGTAAGTGGAAACCGATCCGGAACTTGTGCGAATCCTACTGTCGTGAACTTCATTCAACACGCTAGCTCACCATCGGACGATGAACTAAGACAATTCTGGGATCTAGAGACGATGGGAATAACTACAAATCAAAGTCGAGACCTGACTAAGAAAGACTTGGCTATTCTTCAGGAATTTAGAACAAGCTATCTCGTTGAAGGTCACCGGAGAGTGGTCTGTCTACCAAGAAAACAATGTTTTTCCTTCAAGTAACAAAATAAATGCAGAACTTCGATTTAATTCCTTGAGCAAAAGACTTAAAAACAATAGTAACTTGAGGGAGGTGTACTACAGCCAAATGCTGGATCATGTCGTGAAAGAGCAAGTAGAAGTCGCGCCTACTGGAGATCCGAAGAGCACCACGTTTTATCTTCCTCATCAGGCTGTAAAGAAGGAGAAACTGGACAGAACAAAGTGGAGGATAGTTTTCGACGCGTCTTCTCACGATATCAACTCGCCCTCTCTAAACGATGCTCTAGAGGCAGGTCCAAATCTGCTACCGGAGACGTTGGCTATTCTAATACGATTCAGACTACATCCCACAGCCATCATTAGTGATATCACGCAGGCATTCCTTCAGCTGGTTCTGACGAGAACGACAGGGACTTGACCAGATTCTTGTGGTACAGAGTCTCACACGATAGCAACGGAAGTTATCACACGACAGACGAGGTAGTAACCTACCGTTTCACCAGGCTTCCATTCGGCCTGACCAGTAGTCCGTTCTTGCTTTCAGCAACACTGAGGGAACTCGCCGACAGACATAAGACGACATTTCCAATCGCAGCACCTCTCATAGATAACAATACCTTCATGGACGACTTCGCATCCGGCGCAGAGAACGACAACGATGTGATTGCTATGTATTACGAACTTACTGCACTGATGAAACTAATGAATTTCCACCTAGCGAAATGGGCTACTAATTCAGAGTCACTGAAAGCCATCTGGAAAGCCGAAGGTCAACAGATCAACGTAGAGACACAGGTACTAGGCGTTTACTGGAATACTGAAACGGATACCATGTACATTGACCTAGAGGACATCACCAAGGCATTACCTGAAGAACCAATCACGAAGAGGAAGCTGTTGCAAACTACGGCCAGATTCTACGATCCACTCGGATTGTTATCTCCCGTATCCCTTGTCGGCAAGATGTTATTCCAGGATACATGGTGCAGGGGAATCGACTGGGATGAGTTGCTACCTCCTGATATTGGAGCATCATGGAGCACTTGGGTATCCTCATTGTCCTCGCTGTCACGGGTACACATTCCGCGGTGGTTAGCTACTTCAACGGAGCGCAAGGCTCAGATCCACGTATTCTGTGATGCCTCAGAAAGGGCATATGGTGCGGTTTTGTACATTCGCACGAACACAGAAGGCAACGTCCTCGTTCATCTGGTCTGCAGCAAGAATAGGCTTACACCGGTCAAGAAGGTAACCCTACCACGGCTCGAGCTTCTAGCGGCACTAGTAGGAGCACGACTGCTGTCATATTTCTGTACAGCCACAGGCCACGATATCGCTCAGGCGGTACTATGGACGGATTCTATTGTGACCTTGGGCTGGATACGTAGTGACCCAAACAAATGGAAAACCATTGTATGCAACCGAGTAACGGAGATTCAATCATACGTTACTCCAAGCCAATGGAGACACTGCCCTGGACAGGAGAACCCGGCGGACCACCTCACACGAGGACTTACCGGAGATCAGATACAGTTTGAGCACAAGTGGTGGAATGGACCACTATGGCTTGTGCAACGTGAGGATTGCTGGCCATCCGGTGGTCAAACTCCAAGCGAACAACTTCCTGAGGAGAAGAAGAGGAACATAAAACACGTTATGACAACGACCACATATTCCAGCGTTATCGACAGTTCCAAGTTCAGTTCCTACTGGAAGCTGATACGTACCACTGGTTGGATTATTCGGTACGCACACAACATTCGCCATCGAGAGAAACTTACAGGGGAGTTAACAGCGGTGGAGCTCGCGAAGGCGCGTACCTACTGGATAGGAGCGGTTCAACGGGAATGTTTTGCACTAGAACTCCAAGCTCTCCAGGATAGTCGACCGATTCCGAAAGAATCCAAGATAGGACCCTTCAATCCCTTCATTGAAGACGGAATCCTTCGTCTCGGGGGTCGTTTGCACTTCTCGGACCTCACTAGGGAGCAACGGCACCCAATACTCCTGGACGGCACTCATCAATTCACGATCCTGCTCATTCGGCAAACACACATTAGACTGCATCATTTTGGAGTCCGAGTAATACTGTCCGAGCTCCGGAAAGAGTTCTGGATCCTTAGAGCTCGTCAAACTGTTAAGAGGGTCTTGCACGCATGTCTCCCATGCAGAACTATGAAGAACCCAAGGGGGCAGCAAATCGAAGCTCCATTACCAGCGGATAGAGTGAGACCGTCGAAGCCCTTTGCAGTTACTGGGATAGACTTCGCTGGTCCTCTCTATATCAAAGTAGGCATGACTATGGTGAAGGCCTACATAGCACTTTTCACTTGTGCTGTTACACGTGCGGTGCACTTAGAGTTATGCACCAGTATGACCACTGACACGTTTCTTATGGCCCTTCAAAGATTCGCTGGTAGGCGGGGACTGCCTCATACTATATATACGGACAACGCAAAGACATTTCAGGCCACCAATGCAGAACTGTCGGAACTTTGGAAGGCACTGTTGTCCTCGGAGACCCATCAATTCCTCGCCAGAGACGGTATCACTTGGAAGTTCATCGCCCCACGGGCAGCTTGGTGGGGAGGATGGTGGGAGAGGATGGTAGGCACAGTTAAGCGATGTCTACGAAAGGTGCTGGGACAATCAAGGCTCACAGAAGAACAGCTTAACACCACCCTCGTGAATATAGAAGCTGCGGTAAATTCAAGGCCGATCTCCCATGGAGACGACGCTGAACACCTGACCCCGGCACACTTTCTTGTTGGTGAAGGACTCATGACCGTGCCCACAGGACCAGAACCGACTACCAGATCTACTTTGACTAGGGAATTCAAACTACAACAGAAACTAGCAGACGATTTCTGGAGAAGATGGACCAAGGAGTACCTCTTAGAACTCAAGAGTTTTCACGAAGTTCGAGGAGCGTCTGGGAGACCCATTGAGTTCCGACTCGGAGATCTGGCGTTGCTTCAAGAAGACGGACGACCACGTCATCTATGGAGAAGGGCAAGAATAGAGAAGCTGATAGAAGGAAGGGACCACAAGATAAGGACAGTGATTCTTCGCACCCCACAGGGACACCAAATAGCCCAACCAATTCAGCTGGTCATCCCCCTAGAGGTTGACCAGGGTGGGGAGAATGTTGGGATTTGATAGACTCTGCAATCCCTGGACTGTGCTGTGTTATATCTTTCCTTGTTAATGTATTTGTAATAAGTGTAATATCTTGGTTTTAGTGTAATATCTTAGTTTTTTAGCTTCTTTGGAAATACAGTTGTGACGGAGATGTTTACTAAGTATGGTGTTTGTTATTGCTCTCCCAGTACCACGACAATGAACATATCCCCAAAATTTCATGTTTCTAACTACAATAATTTTGGTTGGGCGATGATGAGTGAGTAAGTCAGTCAGGATATATTCTTTCTTTTATTTTTGAGAATTTCACTCCTCCCCATGAACCCCTTAAATGGGATTTATGAAAAAAAAAACGGTCGAACACCTATTTACTAATTTTTTAGCTGATTTTTTTTCGCTAAATTTCAAACTTCTTGCTAATGTCGTTTAAGAGATACACGCTCCTTTAAGAATCCTTCAACCCCCAATTTTCTCCCCTTTCACCTCATAATATACACCATATCGATAAACCCTTAGACATATGTCTGCTTATTTTATTGATTAATTTATATGCCGAATATACATCCCTAAATGAAACAACTCGTGAGATATTATTAATCAATGAAATGCAAGTTTGACCACCTTAACACCCCTTCAGAACATGAATATCCAAAAATCCATCCTTGGTGGACGTTTTCGACATACAATGAATATATCTCCAAAATTTATTGATTCTAACTTCAATAATTTTGGCTGGGCGGTGATGAGTGAGTGAGTAAGTCAGGACAATTTCTTTCATTTATTTTTCAGAATTGCACCCCTCTCATGAACCCAGTAAATTGAATTTATGAAAAAAAAACCGATCGAACACCTATTTACTTATTTACTGAGTTTGATGAGTGAGTGAGTTAATCAGTTAGAACAATTTCTTTCCTGTTTTTCCCCAGAATTTTACCCCTCTCCAAGGGCCCCTAAAATTGGATTTATGAAAAAAACGGGTTAACACCTATTTACTCATATTTTAAGCTGTTTTTTGTTTTCACTGAATTTCAAACTTCTTGCCTATGTCATTTAAGAGATACACGCTCCGTTAAGAATCCTTCAACCCCCAATTTTCCCCCCTTTCACCACATAATATACACCACATTGATAAACCCTTAGACATATGTCTGCTTATTTTTAATGATTAGTTTATATGCCGAATAACACATCCCCAAAGAAACAACTCATGAGATATCTTTATTCAATGAAATGCACGTTTTCCCCCTTAGCACCTCTTCAGAACCCGAATAAACAAAATCCCTCCTTAGTTGACGTTTTCGACATACAGCGAACATATTCCCAAAATTTAATGTTTCCAACTTCAATAGTTTTCGCTGGGCGATGATGAGTGAATGAGTCAGTCAGGTAATTTTCTGTCAATTATTTTTACCAGAATTTCACCCCTCCCCATGGGCCCCTTAAATTGGATTTATGAAGAAACGTTCGAACATCTATTAACTTATTTTTTAAGCTGTCTTCTTCCCCTGAGTTTGATGAGTGAGCGAGTTAGTCAGTCAGTTATGAGACTTTCTCTCCTTTTTTTTCTTCCAGAATTTCACCCCACCGCTTGAGCCCCTTAAATTGAATTTATGAAAAAATGGTCTAACACCGATTTACTTCATTTTTAAGCTGATTTTTTCCCGCTGAGTTTCAAACTTCTCGCCTATGTCGTTTAAGAGATACACGCTCCGTTAGGAATCCTTCAACCCCCACTTTTCACCCCTTTCACCTTATAATATACACCACATCGAAAAACCATTAGACACATGTCTGCTTTTTTTTAATGATTAGTTTATATGCCGAGTATCATATCCACAAATGAAACCACTCGTGAGATATTGTTATTCAATAAAATGCAGGTTTATCCCCCTTAAGACCCCTTTAGAACCTGAATATCCGAAAATCCTCCCTTAGTGCACGGTTTTTACAAACAACGAACATATTCCCAAAATGCCATGTTTCTAACTTCAATAATTTTGGCTGGGTGATGATGAGTGAGTTAGTGAGCGAGTGAGTCAGGACATTTGCTTTCAATTTTTTTTTTCAGAATTCCACCCCTGCCCATGAATTCCTTAAATTTGATTGATGAAAAAAAAAACCTGTCGAACACTTATTTACTTATTTTTAAGCAGTTTTCTCTCCCCGAATTTGAAGAGTGAGTGAGTCAGTCAATCAGTTAGGACACTTCCTTTCCTGTTTCCCTCCCAGAATTTTACCCGTCCCCATGGGCCTCTTATATTGGATTTATGAAAAATAACGGTCGAACACCTGTTTACCTATCTTTTAAGCTGATTTTTTCCCGCTGAGCTTCAAACTCCTCGCCTATGTCGTTTATGAGATACACGCTCCTTCAACCCCCAATTTTCACCCCATTCACCTCATAATATAGACCACATCGAAAAACCCTCAGACACGTGTATTCTTATTTTTGATGATTAATTTATATGCCGAGTATCACATCCCCCAATGAAACCAATTGGGAGATATTGTTACGCAATGAAATGCAGTTTAACCCCTTTAAGACCCCTTTAGAACCTGAATATCCAAAAAACCTCCCTTAGTGGACGGTTTTGACATACAATGATCATATGCCCAAAATTTCATGTTTCTAAATTCAATAATTTTTGCTGGGCGATAATGAGTGGGTCAGGCTTAATCTTTCAATTTTCTTTTTTCAGAATGTCACATCTCCCGATGAACCCCTTAAATTGGGTTTATGAAAAAAAAACCTATATCACCTATTTACTTATTTTTTAAGCAGTTTTTCCCCCTGAGTTTGATGAGTGAGTCTGTCAGTCAATCAGTTATCACACTTTCTTTCCTGTTTCCCCCCCCCCCCCAGAATTTCACCCCTCCCCAAGGGCCCCTTAAATTCGATTTATGAAAAAACGGTCAAACACCTATTTACTCATTTTTATGCTGATTTTTCCCGCTGAGTTCCAAACTCCCCGCTAATGTCGTTTAAGAGATACACGTTCTGTTAGGAAACCTTCAACCCCAGTTTTCACCCCTTTCACCTCATAATATACACCACATCGAAAAACCCTCAGACACGTGTCTTCTTGTTTTTAATGATGAGTTTATATGCCGAGTATCACATCCCTTAATGAAACCAAGCCGAATATATTGTTATTAAATGAAATGCAGATCTACCCCCTTAACACCCCTTTAGAACATAAATATCCAAAAATCCTTCCTTAGTGGGCGTTTTCGACTCACAACGAACATATCTCCAAAATTTCATGTTTCTAACTTAAATAGTTTTGGCTGGGCAACGATGAGTCAGTGAGTCAGTGAATCAGTCAGTCAGTCAAGACACTTGGTTTTATATAAGAGATAATAGATAATAGATTAATTGCGGTGCATGCGTGACAACAATTGCCAACAATTAGACCTTCAAAAATTGACGTATCGTAACGTTGGAGATACTTTGATGGTGGAAAGTCAAAGTGAAATATGGATGTGTTTTTTTGCTGCGTAGGGAGAAAAAGGAGAAAGGAAGTAAGTAATAGATTATATCCATTACCGGTGTCTTTCCACTAAGCTATATATCGTCTGATAAGACGTAAAAGTTACCAGGTAGGCCTGATAATTTACACCACATCGAAAAACTTTTGGCCGAAAGTGAGTTATATAGATTTAACTTGTATTCGGTGTTCCGTGACTTGCATACTGTATGGTTGTACGAATCGAATAAGAGCTCTGTTTATTAATTTTAAGGTTCTCATTCTTGAATATCAAAATGTGTACGAACAATGAGTAAAAGTGGCTGTGCTCGAAATTAGGCCTAAAAATGTATGAATGCCTCACCACCAAGAAGAACTTAGCCTAAACATCAATCTGGTGTAAATTCCGTAATCAGTTCGGCATCATTAGGCTATGATAGTTCCCAAGATGATTTTCTTTGGTATAACTCGCACCTTCAGACACCAGTATTCAATTTAATCAGCGTTTCAGCGTATTTTTAGACTGCATTTTACCGCGTCTTTCTTACAAAACTAGCGTTCCATAGGTGCTCTCACATTTCTATTTAAATTGGCTTTTAAAACGATAACGCAGCTTATTTGTGCCAAGCACCGTGATGTATCCACTTGACTTGTCATTGAAGTTTTATGTCACTAAAAGAGACAGTCAGTCTGAAAGGCTGGAGGCTTCGAGCTAGCGCGCGGTGATAGGAGGGAGCAGGCTGGATGACGTCACGCTCGCCGTGTCGTTTCCGTCTCGTAACGCCAGAGCTCACCATTGAACTCAGTTCACATGCACCAAGCGGTACTATGACGTCACACACCTCAGTGCATTCTCGGAACATTTCGTGACGTTGCCGTAATGTAACGACCAAGTCGACTAAATCATTTAAAATTATAAAATCCAAGACTAGATGGAGTGGTTTATTTACGGCTAGGAACGACCATTTTCTTGCTACCCAAAGTGGGCGTGCCGTTTGCATTAGGGTGCGCAGTGAAGGCATCTTTCCTCCATGAGATAATAATATTCCAGATTAATTCTCAAAAGTCCATACATGCCAGTGTTGCCAACATGCTGACTTAGATCATAAATCCAGTACATGGCTGATGACGTCACATTGTTGAGACCACGGCCAACGAGAAATACTAACCCTGGTGCGCTCTCGTGACGTCAGCAATGTAGTGCTGTTGCACCACTTCCTATAGGGTTATGTATGACGGGAACATAAACCGTATTGTCTACAAGATGCTGAAATCACTGAATTAGAACATCATACTTAACCCATATCATATCATAAAACATGCTGTAAGAAGCATTGACCCAATATAATAATATTTAATGCAGCCAAATAGCCATAATGCAGTATACATATATACACATTTCACACTCACATACATAAATAACATTTAATCTTTTCAGAAATAATTTAGGGATGCCCTCCTCTCGGTACACACCAGCACATGGTACCTTCCACACTGCTTTCCACATAATCTGCATGGACATTCTGTGTCTGCCTTATGGAACTTTTCTCTCTTGCACACTCGATGGTGGAAGCCATGAACTGCTAGTCTTGTCACTAGATGGCGAAGGTCACATTCTGGTCTCATCCATTCGTTGTTCATCATGACATCTGTGGCATAAAAATCTTCCTATATGTCTTTTCTTTTGCCTTCCAGCTCTTTTAGTAAATCTGAGTATGCTGACCCAATATAACAATGGCTTCTGGCAAAACACACATGATAATTACAACTCAAGTCTTACACTGATCAATCTTATGAAGTCCAATACTGAGCTACAATTTACTTATTTATTCATTACTCTAAGTAGAATCAGTAGATCACGTATCTTCAATCGTAGTAGTTGATCACAAGGTTAAATTTTTAGGAGTTTGTTATATTTCCCTGGCGGTTGCTTGTTAATTATGTGGAATTACTTGACGGGTAACCTACAAAGCGTTCAGGAAGGTTATGAAAAGCTATGAATAGTGTCGAAAATGTATAATTGAACGTTATACATAAATGCATCAAACGTTTTTGTAATAGAAAGATATTGACGAACATAATATTCTATGGTCTTATTTTTACTGCCGGTGTGGTAGTCATCTTGTCTGCATCATTGAACCTGTATAAATGCTGGTATTCATTTACCACTTGTCTTCGTAGAAGGTAATGGTGTGAGTCGTTAGTCGGTGTAGGCCTATTCCTCAGATCTCTTCTATAAACGTATTAATATCTGTTCCGCCCCTTCAAACAACAGTAACTACCTAGTAAGTAATACTTTCACTGCAAGATTCTTTGAGCTAATTATACTCATGTGCACATAATTTAACTCACAACGAAGGTCACAGGCTCTACAACTCAACTTACGGTACTGTACTCGTTTCAGCTATTAAAGACACAACAAACCCTAGTTAGTTAGTTATTGTTGTTTTAAGGGGCGGAACTACGAGGTCATCTGCCCCTCACAACAAACTCTCGAATCCTTGTTCGCGTGGATTTTTCTTACGAGTAACTTCAACATGTAAATAGGCTATCTATAGCTGGCGTAGTTTTGTAAACCTATACAGTATAATTTACCGTGATTGAAAACACACTGACCATCTAAACTGGGTCCATTTCTAGAAGATTGGTATAAAATATCGCTTTTCTGCTGCTCATTAATTGCTCTCGACTTAAACGTACAAGCACCATCAAGCACTACATTGCCTACGTCACAAAAGGATTAGGTTTACGCGCCATGGCTTGTCTTTCTCGTTGGCCGTGGTTGAGACCAATATCTCGATCAGCTGACTAAAGGGAACTGCGGTAGTTTGGAACTCTGAAATACTACACGTGATGATAGAATTCGGCTATTTAAAGTCAGTTCTATTCATTACTAAGCCAGAATGGTGTATTACTGTGGCGCGTATGTATGTAAGGAGACGTTTAAAAACGGATCGAGCATTTCTTTCCATAGGTAAGTTAATTCATTGTAAAATAACCCTAAAATTCTTGACTTAACTACTGTACTTACATTTCTTTATCCTACGTTTCCTCTTAACTCCGAAACATGAAAGAAAAATATTTAAACATGTACATTTATTTATTTATTATAAATTATTATAAGATACGTGCCCTATCCCTGTATTTATGCTCGAAGGTATCAAGTATTTACATGTCCATAGACTACTTGCTTGGTGTATTGTTGACTCTGCTAGTAAATGCATCTCTGAACATAAAGATGCTTCATGTCCCTATCCTGGAGGTGTGTACTACGCAATGCAGTCGTCAATCATGTTCTGTGTCAAATTGCAGGTTATGCTTCATATGTGACGTTATAGTCTTCGATAATAAATACGCTGAGGTAATATTTATCTTATTAAACGTATGGGCAGTGCGTTTGGTTGAGGAAATTGAAATTCTTCTAGGACACATTGCATCCCTAAATTCCGGGGCGTATATAGAGTTTTATTTCGGGGATACCCAACCGGGGGTTAGGGGGCATGGTATAGGCTCCAAAGAATAGGGGATCCGGGAAACGTTTGTATAATTTGGTGCAAAATGATGAGTTTTAAGGCTATCTGCTATCACTTTTTCAACCGATTTGTTGTGATGTTTTATGTTTGGTTAATGTCAAACACAACTAAGACCATTTTATGATACTTTTTATTAATACAATCATCTTGATAGTGTTTACATGGAAAGAATTAATGTTAGTGTTTTGATTTACAACTCACACTATAATATAAAGTCAAGGTTTCTTGAAGCATTGCCAAATCGGTTTATAACTTCATCGTCAGTGAGATGTAGGTCTCTGTGAATAGATGACAATACTAGACCGTTGAGTCTGTTTTCAGAAGTAGAATTTCTTAAGTATGTTTTCACCCAACTCAAACTCCGTTCGGCAGTACCAGTAGCTACAGAGAGGGGGGAAATTTGCCAAAAGTTTGATAAGGGTATAAAAATTAGGGAAAAAACTTTTGTCACACGCTTCAAGGGCACTTGTTGCTGTTCTTGGTTCGTTCATAAGAGCGAAGGCATTGGAGAGTAATAAGAGGTTATGTTGTTACACATAAGATCAGAGCAACCTGTTTACATCGCTCTAACTTCGCCTTGCTTTGCAACGTTGCCATTCGTCACGTAGTAACCGTAGTACCTTCGCCTTGCTTTACAACGTTGCCATTCGTCACGTAGTACATGATTATATTGGTTTTTAATGTTTTAATTCTTAAACAAAAATTTCGGGGGAGGGGCAGGCCCCCCGGGTCCCCCGTTATATACGCCCCTGCCTAAATTAGTAAATTCTTCCTAGAATTTCAAAGTTCTGGGTTATATTTGCGAAGGTTTCTATGATTCATAGAAAATGGAATTTAAAAGGAAACAATTCATTGATTATAATGTTTTCCTGTGTAGCGCATAGTTCTTAAAAAGCAACGCTTACTAAATCAATAGACTTCCTTATTTCCATTTGCCCATGTTGTTTTGTTCACTTTCATAAAATACTGAAGTGGAAGGTAGGCTAACGCTGAACGATAAAATTTTCTAAATTACCGGTACTGAAATTAGCCAAAATACATTTTATAATGATGAAAAATAAATTAGGAAATGATGTAGCAATAGATTGAACTTGTTGGGAGCCCTCAGGCGTACAATCAAAAATAACCTGGTACACAAAAACAATCATGTTAAAAAAGCAGTAGGCCTAATTCAGAGTTGGTGATTATTTACATGAGGGGATCCTGGATGTATGAGTATTACGGAACACGACAGCCACTTTTAACACCAAATATGTTACACTTTCAACCTTTGCTACCTTCCGGTACGTGAAGAAACATGCAATGCTTTTCCCAATGTCGTATAAATTACGAAAATGTGTGTTTAAACCCTCATTAAAAATCATTTCCCCACCTACTCCTATCACCTTCCATTACGAGTTCCTCTGTTTCCCCTTCAGTCAGCTGATCGTTATGTTGGTCTCTCATCACAGTACAGGCGCAGTGTGGCAATGCGCACTCTATTGTTTTATGCTCGAAGCCTGCCGAACGGTCAAATTTCTAAATGTATGTAACTTCGATACTAAGTTATCGATTGGATTTCAATCGAATTTCGTATGTACGGGTACTATGTGTACTACAACAGATATGAGTACTCTAAAGAGCCACCAGGGCTGCCAACTATTAATAAGTACTCTATGTTTGAATCCTAATATCAATATATCAGAAAGTATGCAAGCCAACAGCTCTATACCAGACCCAAAACAACTGTGAACATGAGCGCGCCCAGTAGCGCGCGTCCAGCTAAGCACGTTTGTCACAGTGAGACTTGCGGGAGTTGACACAGCTCTACACTCACAGTATGCGCACGACCTTCCCCCTCAACACAAGGCGCTCCGAATGTAAGAATATGTACGAGCTGGGGGGGGGGGCTAATCCTACGAATATCTATGCTCAAAACGGAGTGCACACAATGTGATATGAGGCATATATAAGATGCCACACAAACGTTATTCGTGCAAGTGAACTCCTGGTGTAGCGGCCAGCATTCTTGGCTGTGGCCCAGGGGTTCCTGGCTCGATTCTCGCGTCTGCCAAGCTATTTAATTCTAATCTGAGGGCTGGTACAGGGTTCGCTCAACCTCGTGAGGCAAAACTAGGATGATGTGGGGGTATATTCCTACCACAGTCATCCTGAAAGTGGTTTCTCATTTCTACTCCAGGCAAATGCCGGGATGGTTCCTAACTTAAGGCCACGGCCGCCTCCTTCCCAGTCCTCTCCAGATTACAAATACACACACTCTAATACAGACACCACAGTAACCCAGATTTTCAGACAAGTACACGGGGCTAGAGTACCAATATGTCCAAGCCCGTCAATTAAAACAACAATATTACAACGTTATTATATCACATGACGTAATCTACACCCCAAGCCTTTCTGAGTAGCATTGCGTGTTGGCCCTTTATAAGTTAATAGAAATAGAGAAAACAATTTGTTGGGATCAGTTTTTGTTTATTGGAGACCACCTTTTATGTACTGGCTAGCACACATTGCTGTCCATTCTTGGCTGTCACCGTGGAGTCCCGGGTACGATTCCCCAGTAATGTAATTCTGTCTGAGGGCTGGAACAGGGTACATTCAGCCTCGTGATGCAAACCTGGGAATATGTGGGTTGGATTCCTACCTCAGCCATCATGGAAGTGTTTTTTCTGTGGATTCGCACTTCTATTCTAGGCAAATGCCGGGATGGTACCTAACGTAAGGCCACGGCCGCTTCCTACGCAAATCCTACCTAAATTACAAATATACACACTAGTACAGATATCACATTGTCACAGGTTAACAGACAAATTCCACACACACCTAAATACACGGGGATACATGACCACGATGTCGCAAAGCCCCTAAAACAATCATCAACAACAACTCTTGCTGTCACCCATGTTGTCCAGATTCGATTCACGACTCAATCAAGACATTTAGTTCTGGTCTCAGGGTTAGAACCGGGTACACTATGCCTCGTGAGGTAAGACTGAAGAGGTGATTATTATTCGACTCAATTACACATAAAAAAAACATATTTGCCGACACCACTACAACACAGGTTATCATATTTTGTGTTTTCACGTACTTCTGTATTCGAAAGATTCTTTAAAAGGTCATATACCCTGAAAATTATATTTCTTGCCTGGCTGTTCGACTGCCACTCGGCTGCTAAGGAACATTGTTATGAGTTCAAAATTTCAGCTCACAGCACTAACTTCTTTAAGCTCCACTACTGAATTAATACAGCAATGCTGTCACTCTTCGTTATCTTCCCCAGCGAAACTAAATATTTCGACACCTAACCATTCTTCACTCTAATTATCCCTTCAGTTCAAGGACAGATGCTATCTCCGGAACGGCTGGTCGTACCGTCACGGGGTTTGGACTGTTAACTTCAAAATGTTTAGCTCTGTAACATAGGTTCATCCAAATAATTGGATAATTAATGATTTTCGTGCGCGGAGAGAAATAAAGATTTCGTACGGCACAGCGAGCCCAGAGTGCGCAGTTAACTAGGAAACGCCGCGCTATGCAATTGGCTGGCGCGGGTGAGCGCGTGAATCTGGCTCCTCCCTCATGATCACAGTTGTTTTGGGCCTGGTATAAACTTTGCACACATATAGTACCTGACATTCTACTTTAGGTTGGAGTTACTTATATACATCAGTGCTGCCAACATGTTTCTAAGCCTGCTGATAGGTCCAGTCTTTAAATGCTTATAACTTCTATACTAATAAATGGACTTCGACCAAATTTCGTTTACGCTTTGTGTACTATGACAGTTATGACTATGCGTATTCGTAAGAACCAGCAGGGCTGCCAACTGTTAATAAATGCTCGCTCTATTTGCTTAATCCTAATATCAATATATCAGCGAGTATGCAAGCCATCAGCTCTAAACTTTGCACTCATATGTACCTGATGTTCTAGTTTAATTTGCAGTAACTAATATACCTCAGTGCTGCCAATATAATTCTATGCTTTCTGATAGTTTCAATTTTTAATTACATGTAACTTCTAAACTAATAAATGGATTGTTCCCAATATGATTTTACGCGCACTGACAAATCCAATATCAAACAGCATGTAACGTCCATACTATCCATTAGACTTCAACCAAATTTTGTCTGTGCATTCTATACCTTAAGAGATGGAACTTAGAATATATTCAGAATCACCAGGGTGGCCAATTGTAGTAAGTTACTCTAGTCAGGTGTATTTCAAACTGCAGTACTTAGAAATGTTAGTATTACCAACTTGATTTCGTCATTATTCTAGATAGGTCTATTACAGTAGATTGGCACGAATAAGAAAAGTAGGCTCTTTACGGAACTAGTGTACTTGTTGTTTTCGATAAAGTCACCAAACGCATTTATGGTTCAATTGTGGCCAGGAAAAAGTTATTAGTGCACTCAGTAAGTTCTTGTTTGGCAAGACATCACTTCGCTCATGAAGTGCATAGTTGAGTAGATCACAAAGGCTTGTGGCCGTGGAATTAGTGAACCAAAGGTGAGAAATCATTATTATTTGTCTGATTGCTGCGCTTCAGTGTAACTCAGGGGCGTGGTGATGCGGCGGTCAAGCTGTTGGACGGCGGACCGGTCAATGCATGTGAGTTTTTCAAGTGAAATGCCATGTCCTGAGGTTCGGATTCCTGGTAAAAAGGAATCATATTCAAGAGATTAATGGTCACGTAAATCTGCAAACTTACTTCATTCCTTTGAGTGTAACTCATAAGCCATAGGCTTAACTTATCAGTTGGAAATGGACAATTTTAGATTACGCCTATTATTTAGGCCTACCTGTTGACATATTTTTACTTTGTTTTTTTATTTTTTTATTTTTTTTATTTAGTCAATTCACTCTCTAGGTTGGTGGTTCCCACGGACTCAGCATAGGGAACTCACGACTACCGCCTCTATGGGCAGTGTCCTGGAGCTTGGAACATCTGGTCGGGATGGATACAACTGGGGAGGTGTGATCAGCACTTCGCCCAGGCGGCCTTACCTGCAAAGCGAACAGGGGCTTCATGAGGGATGGGAAGGGATGGAAGATTGGGATGGATAGCCTAGGGAGAGGGAAGGAAGCGGCCGTGGCCTTACAGTAGGTACTGTGACCGTTTTTGTATTCCCGATTATAGATGTATGTGAGAGAGAGCGCCTCGTGTCCCGGCGATATCTTGTTTCCGTGAGCGGGTTGTGTTTACAACATCTGATGTGACGTAACGCAGGGGCCATCGCCCTCTCTTGCTATGATCGGACCATGTGACTGTGGGCGAGTCGAGGTCAGGTGACGTCAGTAGCTAGCGGTGGGGTGAGGTGTCTGGCGAGGTGTGAGAGTGACATGCTTGTTCTTGCTTGCTTGCTTGCCAGAGCGGATCCGGTGTGTGCGATACTCGCTGAGTGTTATTCGTAAGTTCCTGCAGGTGGAATTTGCTCCGCGTGGACAGGTGTGAACACATTATAGCACAGTACGTGAAGTCGTTATACGCACACGAGTGGGCCTCTGTATGATTCAAACCTTCTTTAAGTTTGTTTAAACTTTATTCTTGTTACGATTTGGATCTATTGATATTCTATTCATGCAACTCACCATGAAAAACAGGGCTGAAGTGAACTGTGGAAATTAAGCGCTGCTTGATCTTTATTCACAGTCTAACATGCATTCTAAGCGGCTGGCGATAGGAACAAGACTTTGGTGCTCGTGTTTCACGACAATGAATGCTTAAAATGTAATACAGGAACACAGTATAATCCAGTGGAGTTCTGACGTAGTGAAGTAACTGTGGAGTACATCTAGCCAGAGCTGTTCTTAGAGAATTTTCTGAATATCTTCGCCATGAACTGTAACTCACTCAGATTCATGGATGAGACGAGCGTAAACCGCGGAAGCAATTTGAAGTTACTTCTGTGCTATCATATTAAGATCGTCAATGAAGAATGATGTCTACAATATTCGTGTAGGGACTTCTAGAATATACCTGATCTGATGCATAGTTCCACCCGAGGTGTGGTCATAGGGAGACGTGAATCTGGGTTCGACGCCAGGATGTTGAGTCACTACACTAAAGGCCAGGATTCTTCTGGAAGCCGGACTCGGGAAATTTTGTTCCGAATGACGCCCATCCATCGTCTGAAAATAAGGTATAAATCTGACAATCTTTGGTAGTAGTCGGGCATTTTCATTTGTTGTACCCAGTTGCCAATTAGTTTGTGTAATTAGTTTATATGATGACGGGGTTTTAAGTCAGATAAATCATTGTTTTGCTTGAACCCAGATTCTTCTTTCTTTTTGGGTTCGTTTGACGAACTAGTTTATCCATGTCTTGTTGGGATTTAGTATTTCTTTCTTTGCTTCTGCGTCAGTTTTTCCGTTCGTCGTAATTTTCTGCAATTTTCAATCGTTGGGAAGACCATCATTTAGGAAGAAGATTTGCGTTTTAGTATTATGATATTTTAGCTAATTTTTGCACCGTTATGGACGTGTTACTGTAATTTCCGGCAAGTAAATTTTCCTTCACATTTAAATCGTTTGACGTTATAAAGTACTTCAGCATCATGGTTACGTGATGGGTTTTTGATTGACATTTACTCTAAAAGATTATTTTGATTCCAAACTCAAGGATGTATGTTTAAATCTTGGCGTTATTCCAAAATGTATTTTTGCTAATCCATTAAGGAATTTGATCCTTGAAAAATACTGATATAAAAGATTTCTCTCGTTAATCAACTGTAATGTTAATTGTATTAGTGAAGTAAAATTGTTTGTGAAATTGAGCTCGAGGACTATTGGAACCACGTGATATATTGCTAAGCTGGAGAAGTTTTTTTGGATCACTGTGAGTGATTATGATTAGGATGGAACTTATAAAATGAAGTCGATAGAAATACTGTGTGACTGATAAGTGTTGGTTGGTATGTAACTTAAGTTTGTGAAATGTTTCGTCATGTTGTTTCATCCTTTAAAAAAAGGTCCTCTTGGCACGCCGGAAGGCGGAGGTAGATTTCACCGGACAAACTTGGGGATAGGCGAAAATAGGCAGAATATGCAGGTTTTCGTAGAAGGATCAGACCTCATTTATTGCGAGAAGGTATTTTATAATTGGAGCTTAATTAACTTTGATTTTCGTCATTTTATGCTTATTTTAAACACTTTTTTGTCTTATGGGAACGGTAACCTTCTTGTCATTTGGGGTCCATTTTTATACTTGTGGTCACACTGTCCTTATGCAAGGTTTCGACACTGATGTGTAACTATGTAACGGTCTGTTACTTCTTCACGCAAAATTATATCTCCCGCAGAGATTTTGGTTGGTTCCTCAGTTTAGGGGCTGCGACAACGCGGTCATGTAACCCCTTGTACTTAGGGATGGCTGTATTAGTCTGTAGTTCAGGTAAGGACTGCAGACGGTCAATTTCAAGCAGTAGTTCCTAATGTTGCTACCAGGTACTACCGTCAACGACACCTAACTGTGTACTTGGCTACTAGATGCCACCGCAACCAGCAACTCGCAACGAACGTTGGAACTTCCCCTCCAAAGGAAAGCATTCAGAGGGATTTTTAGCGCTCTTAGAAAATCCGACGACTTCGGCCGGCTTTGAACTCGTGACCTTGGGCATAGACATTCAGCATGCTACCAGTTACGTCACCGAAGCCGCTTCACACTTAGTCAAATGGAAATCTGAATGTGATCTCGTGCAAGTGCGTTATCTTGGCAACGTCTGATGGCTCATCCCTCATCAATCTAGTAGTGTTGCCATGGTAACGACTGATAGCTCTTGCCATTTTCTTATAATTCCGAAATCATTTTTCTCATCCCTTGGCATAATGGTGGCTCATATCAAAAATTCTTTCAGACAAAATTTTTAGGTAATTATTAGGGGAATATTGTCCATTTTTTACGGTTTGGATATTGTGCTTATTAAGAGAGATATAATTAATGTTTCTCGAAAAACCCACTTTTTCCCACCCCTTTGGTCAATAGTCGTTGCTATAAAAAACTCTTCAAACATAAATTTTTGGGCTATATTCGACTCATAGTATGAACGTTGAACGGATTCAATATTTCAGAAATTAAGAGAGTTATAGCAATATTTCACTTTTTCGAATGAAGCCCCCCATTTTCACCCCTTTCGACCGATTTAGCCCAGTAACGAACTCGACCGAGATTTTATAGGTATACATATTCGGTAAAAAAATCAAAGTGATTGGTGCAAAATTACGGCAGTTATCGTGTCCACAAGAAACTGATATACTTATATATACATACATAAATTATATAAAAAGGCCTCTCGGCACGCCGGAAGGCGGAGGTAGATTTCACCGGACAAACTTGGGGATAGGCGAAAATAGGCAGAATATGCAGGTTTTCGTAGAAGGATCAGACCTCATTTATTGCGAGAAGGTATTTTATAATTGGAGTTTAATTAACTTTGTTTTTCGTCATTTTATGCTTATTTTAAACGTTTTTTTGTCTTATGGGAACGGTAAACTTCTTCTCATTTGGGGTCCATTTTTATACTTGTGGTCACACTGTCCTTATGCAAGGTTTCGACACTGATGTGTAACTATGTAACGGTCTGTTACTTCTTCACGCAAAATTATATCTCCCGCAGAGATTTTGGTTGGTTCCTCAGTTTGGGGGCTGCGACAACGCGGTCATGTAACCCCGTGTACTTTGGGATGGCTGTATTAGTCTGTAATTCAGGTAAGGACTGCAGACGGTCAATTTCAAGCAGTAGTTCGTAATGTTGCTACCAGGTACTACCGTCAACGACACCTAGATGTGAACTTGGCTACTAGATGCCACCCCAACCAGCAACTCGCTACGAACGTTGGAACTTCCCCTCCAAAGGAAAGCATACTGAGGGATTTTAGCGCTCTTAGAAAATCCGACGACTTCGGCCGGCTTTGAAACCGCGACCTTGGGCATAGACATTCAGCATGCTACCAGTTACGTCACCGAAGCCGCTTCACACTTAGTCAGATGGAAATCTGAATCTGATCTCGTGCAAGTGCGTTATCTTGGCAACGTCTGATGGCTCATCCCTCATCAATTTAGTAGTGTTGCCATGTCAACCACTGATAGCTCTTGGAAATTTCTTATAATTCCGAAATCATTTCTCTCATCCCTTGGCATAATGGTGGGTCATATCAAAAATTCTTTCAGACAAATGATTTAGGTAATTATTAGGGGAATATTGTCCATTTTGTACGGTTTTGATATTGTGCCTATTAAGAGAGATATGATTAATGTTTCCCGAAAAACCCACTTTTCCCACCCCTTTGGTCAATGGTTGGTGCTATAAAAAAACTCTTCAAACATACATTTTTGGGCTTTATCCGATACATAGTATGAACGTTGAACGGATTCGATATTTCACATATTAAGAGAGTTATTGCAACATTTTACTTTTTCGAAAAAAGGCCCCCATTTTCACCCCCTTCGACCGATTTAGCCCAGTAACGAACTCGACCGAGATTTTATAGGTATACATATTCGGTAAAAAATTCAAAGTGATTGGTGCAAAGTTACGGCAGTTATCGTGTCCACAAGAAGGTTTTGAGAAGAGTTAAGGAAAGATAGCGCTCAGATCGAGTCAAGAGGAATGTCAGGATGACGTAGTAGGTCTCGGATTTAGAAGGCGCTGACCGCAGTTAAGCAGATGGATTTATGGATGGAATTATGAAGCTTTATTAAGATCTATATGGAACATGGTATTTAAACATCTTAGAAGAGGAGATATAACATGCATTATATGTGGTAATAATTTGAAGGAAGTCAGATAACCCTTAAGTTGTTTTATAACTTAACAGCCAAGATGATGGGGGTTCGAGATTATATTTGTGACGCAAGACCACGGTGGTGGGGAGAACGCCACGTGTCTGCGCCAAGCAGGTAAGGGTCGAGAC
Source organism: Meconema thalassinum (assembly GCA_946902985.2). Classification (NCBI taxonomy): domain Eukaryota; kingdom Metazoa; phylum Arthropoda; class Insecta; order Orthoptera; family Tettigoniidae; genus Meconema; species Meconema thalassinum. The sequence goes on from OX336396.1 coordinate 322,762, forward strand.
AGTGCAGGAACAGTCAGTCTAGCTCTGTGAGCCAAGCAAGAAAGTCAAGCCGAGTAACACACGCCAGGCGCATGGTATAGATCGTGCAGCGAACAGAAACTGTCACGGAAAGTGCAGGGGACAGTTTCGGCTTCTCCGAGCGGCGAGCGACAAGTAGGTCAGTGGGCCAGGCGGACTTGCGGAGCAAGCAAGCATAGACGGCCGGGATATTTTCTAAAACAGCATTGCGAGTAGTTGGAGAACTTTATTCCAAGCTGCATTTCAACGTAGAACGACATGGCGAGGCTAGCTTTATGCGGAGATTATTATGGCATAGCAGTAGGGCCGTGCGGGTTAATTCCCATTATTATACGCAAGCATTATAACAGAAGCTGAACTTCATTACTACGTTGAGTTGGAACGTTTATTCAGCACTTGAATTATAAAGACAAATAGTTACGTGATACTGCAACTGAACTTCGAATGAACATAGTTTTTCTCAATGACATTACGACTATGCATTTCATAGCGCATTCCAAGTAACATTAACAATTTTTAAGCAAACGGAATGTTGTAAGCATATGCACTTAGGGACATTAGCTCGTGCATTAATGCAAGTCAGTCTTAAGAAATGTTATGAATTACCGAGTACAAACACAGCTACAGGGTGTTTCATAAACTTAGACACTCTGATAAATCAATTTTATTTTCTACAAGTAAAACTTAACCGCTGTGGAAATTGAACTTTCAACACTTAAACTGAACATTGTATAGAACAGTGGCGTAACGTAGAAGAGGAATAGGGGGTCCGCTGTTTCTATGAACTTTTTCGTGAGGATTTGGACAATATCCGCTATGGATAACCAGAAGTTTATCATGTCGGAGTAAACGCAGACAGAGACGTGATGGCACCACGGAGCGATGGATTCGATTCCTGACGAGAAGGAGGTCCACCAGCTGATTCACTTGGGATTTCGTAGGCAATCGTCATTGCATGGATGGAATGATATTCACGCCGATCTTTCGAGAAATTCATTACATAGGGAAAATCGACGATCTTTGAAATTTAATAACAGCTGATTATGAGAAGGTACTGTAAGAGTTATAACTACCTGATACGATTATTTTCATGAATACTGGGCACACCTGTATATTTTTCTAATAGGAGTGATACGATTATTTGAGACATGGCTTTGACTTTATATGCTTCGAAATTTTGCTAGAATATGGCGTGACCATATGATATGGCAGGCATCATTATACGAAATTCTCACCATTGTTTGGCTTTATTAAGCAGATGTTTGGTCTTTTAGACATTTTTCCAGCAAGGATAGTTTTCATGAATAGTTTTTTTTGTGTGACGAGTATTTCGAACTCGTGATCTGCAATAGATTATCTAAATTAATTCGTCAGTTCATTGCATACTAGCGAGTGTGTATTATTCATCAGTAGGGATTTTTTCCATTGGATTGTTTGGAGATATTAAGATGTTATTCACTTTAGTGAATGAATATCGCTTTTATATGACAACTAGAGACTTGTTGATTCCTATCTGGTACATTCACTCATATAGTCTTCGAGATGGGGTCTTTCGTATTTATACGATTGTATGGTGGTTACTCATCTTACCCATCGCTTAGGGCACTATCATGATTAGTCGACGGGGCGAGGTCTTTCGTATTTATAGGATTGTACGGTGGTTACTCATCTTACTTGCCATTGAGGGACTCATTTTTATCATCCGAGTGTACATGAGATTGTAAGTGAATCAAACAAGGAACTACTAGTCACATATCAGTCGAACTTTTGTTAAATAAAGTAACGATAAATGTCAACAGGGTTACATTTGTAATTCTTGTTTGCCAATCCAATATTTTGTTGCTATACTCTTTTGAGAGTAATTTCAGTTTAACAGCTGTTACAGCTGATGCTTTTGATGATTTTTATAATTGTGTTTGATACCTTTGAGAAGGATTTAAAGTAATTGAATCTTGTAAGATGAATCATTAATGGTCAGATTTATTTTAAGGCAGATCAGTATTGCAGATTTTGACATGAGAGATTATAACACATTGGTGTTTTTCTGTGATGTGAATTATGAGAATTGTAAGAGAATTTATGCTATTTGAAAGCAAATCTTGAATTACTAAGTTATATTTTTCCAATTGTTTAAGAAGTTGTCTAGATGTGGTCAGATTAATTACAGTTAATGGAGATTGTGTGCGTTGATAATTTGAAGCCAGTTATATATTTTTTGTAGATCATGCAACATGGTTAAGTGAAGTTTGTGATAGGCATTTTGTGGAAGTTGCCAAGTGGAAGTTGCAATGTTGCTAATGTATTTTGAAGCAGTCATGAGGTTGTTGAACCAAGTCTAGCGTAATTGTTGAGATTCATGCTGTATGTGCTGAATATTTATGGAGTTTTGTGGAATAATTGTTGTATTCAAATGTGATATTTGAAGAATTGAGGATATATAATGTAGTTGTGGATAGTCAGATCCAACGTGATGTCGTGAAGGCAATAATATTTTTGGCATGCAAATTAAATACGAGATATAACTTGGAAGTGATAAAACTGTAAGACAACGTTCTATAACCCATATTAAACAATTTGTTAGGAAATTAAACAAATAAATAAAGTTGATAAGACAAGATTTTCTGAGAATAATAATTTAATGAAATAATAATCTGAAAATTAAGCATATGAATGATCTGACCTAATGAAATAAAAATCAGAATGACTAGAAGAAATAATAAGAATCTAAATAACCAGAAGATTGAAATTTAAATAAATGGATAAATTAAATTTTGGAATAAATCAATGAATTAAATAAATGGATGAATTAAAGATTGGATGAATAAACTGATTTAAATAAATTAATAGATGATTGGATAGATGATGAATAACTGAATTAGAAGGTGATAATTAATTAAAGAAGCTGATGATTAATGAATTTATATGGAATTAAAATAAGTTTAATTGAGATATAATTTGAGGAATTGCAACTTGAGTTGAGGAATTAAACAATTTGTATTGATGATTTAAGATGATTTAATCTGAAGTAGGTGATAAAATAAGAGTGTGTGAATAATCAGAAAGCATATTGAAGTGATGATAATAATTTTCATTTAAATGATTTAATGGTGATGAGTTGATGATTCTGACAGGAATACGTTGAATTTTGAAATGAGAATTAATGTGAGAAATATTTAATTTTGATGATGACGATAATGATGACCAATGAGAAGTGAATTTCCTGTAATTCACAAACAAGTAATTTGTAATGACAATGTAAATAGTGTAAATTAATTATTCAATGTTTAGGAGCATTTGACTAACGTGTTCAACATTTAAATTATGCCATGCAAGCCATAAATTGCGTGATATTTAAAATATGTGATTATAATATGTGTATGTTTAGACAGATTAATAACTTTTTCAAATCCACATTTATGATGTTAAATTAAAGAGAAATTAGGTCTCAGGTTTCACAAATGTCAGTGGCGAAAGACATAGTGCTACAGTGATCCTGAGAACCCAAGAGAACTTTAGAGATTTTTCTGTTTTATGTGGATGAAATATTTTTGATTAGAAAAGAGATGGTTCGATTTTTTGGACAATGACAATTTAACGTTGGCATTCGACCATACTCTCAGGTAGGAGGTATATTTAAAATGTCTGTCTGACTATCAAAGTGAAATAAATTTGTTTTTATCTTAGTTGTGATCTGATGATGATGTGATTTTCCTTTTTCTTTCCTTGTCTTGAGTAAGGCTTAACCAGGAAAGGAAGTGGTTTGCTAGGAATTCAGTTGATGGCGCCCATTTATATTTGCTTTTTTTTTATTAAACTTAAGCCCGTAACGACCCTAGAGATACTTTGTCTCGTGTTACCCACTGCTTTTTCGATAACTCAGCTGAATTTCCGACACATTCCTTATTTGACTAGAGGTTCATTTAACTCCGCTCTGTCCTGGAACTCCAGGAATGCGATGTAATAGCAGATGGGTCATAGCATCCCCAGGACGAACGAGTACAGAGAGAGAGGGAGAATTGGCTTTACCCACCTGTGGGGCTTCGATTTTGTTTATGCTATGAAATCACATCAGATTTAGATTACTGAGAGATAGATCTCAAGTTCATTTAATTGTGTTATAAAATTTATTAAACTTAGTCAGACAATATACTTGTGTGCCCATTCCAGTGTTCATGTTAATCGTATTTGTATTATATCACGTTAGTTATAAGTCATTTTTTCCTATACCCAAGGGAATGCAGGAATTGAGACATTGTGATGTGTTGTTGTCTAACGTCTCTAAATTAAACGTCTATTGAAAATATAATTATGTTGCCGGAAGATTTAGCTAAGGTGTTAGGAGAGTTGCAGAGTGGTATGTCTGGTATTGCAGAAACTATTTCTAAAATGGAAACGGAAGTTAAAGAACAGATAAATAGTTCAGAAGCTAGGTTAGAAGCTAGATGTAAAGAAAATGTGCAAGCATTACAGACTAGTACTGAAGAAAATTTAAAATCATTACAGATTAGTAACGAAGCTAATGTAAAATTATTACAGTCAACTAGTGAAGATAATTTAAAGTCATTAGAGACTAGATTACAGACTAGTAATGAAGAAAATTTAAAATTATTACAGTCAAATAGTGAGGATAATTTAAAGTCATTAGAGACTAGATTACAGACTAGTAATGAAGAAAATTTTAAAAGATTACAGTCAAATAGTAAAGATGAGTTGATGTCATTGGAGACTAGATTACAGACTAGTACTGAAAGTCATTTAAAAGCTAGTGAAGCTAACTTGAAGGATAGTTTTAAATCATTAGAAGAAAGATTACAGTCAAATGGTGAAGCTAACTTGAAGGATAGTTTTAAATCATTGGAAGAGAAATTACAAGCTCGTAGTGAAGAAACTAACACAGAGTTAGAAAACAAGTTAACTAGGTTAGAGAATAGATTAACTTTAAAGAATAATGAAATGCTTAAGACTTTACAATTAGATATAATTGCAGTAAATATGAAAGGAGAGGAAAATGTTCAAATATTAAGAAAGAATATTATTGAATTAGAAAGTAGAGGAGAAGAAAATATTCTTACTTTAAGAACAGACGTGATGTCTATACAGAAAGACATTAAATCGGATGTATCGAAGTTGAGATTCGACATCGATGGTTTAGTGGCAGATGTAGGCAAAATTCAAGAGTGGTCTACCGAAGTATCTTTCGAGACTAAAATCAAAGGTCTAGAGATGAATCTAGGTAATGAGATTAAGGATTTAAAGTCAGTAATTGAGACCATTAAAGAGGAAGTCTTAGTAGAGGTTAATTCTAATTTAAAATCATTAGAGAATCAATTGCAGAAAGATATTAGGAAGATGGATGATGATATAGAGCAAAAGGTTAATGAAAACTTAGCTTTATTCAAAAATAGAGTCGGTGCAATCGTGGAAGAACGGTATAGTGAGGTCGATGCCGAAGCAAAAGAAAAACGTGCAGGAATAGATGAGAAATTAATCGCAGGTATGGCGAACTTAGAAGCGAGATTTACGGAGAACAAGGAAGCGATGAAGATAGATTCAACTCTATTTAGGACAGATGTTGATCTGTTAAAGGAACAAGTCGCGTCAGTAAAGAATACATGCGAAGACAAGATTGACAAGTTGAAAAACGATTTAGAGGAGAATAATAAAACGCAGAATGATACGTCGTTAGATGAGTTGAAGACTCAGGTCAAGACCGTAGAGAAACTGGCAGAAGATAGGATGACTAAACTAGAATCTATGATTAACAGTTTCACCAGTCAAAATACTACATCAGGGGAAATATCGATGAATCAGACAGCGATAGACCGCAGTATGGGTAATCAAGAAGTTAGCATGGGAGAAGACCGTCAAACGCAACCGAATGTGACATTCGAAAGGGCAAGTTCAACCCCTCAGGATAATCCGAGTTCAAATAGGAGTACGTTGGTTACAAGTGAACGATACTCAGGTCCAGTTACCATTATCAGAAATCTGGATAACAAGCCGAGGAAGTTTTCTGGAAATACAGGGGTCACACCAGTCGAATTTCTGCGAGATATTCGAGACTACATGGCGGAGCATAGAGTAGCCAAGGAAAGAGAGCTAAGAATAGTCGAACGCGCCTTAGACGGGTCTGCGCTTACTTGGTTTAGAGCATTCAGAAACAATTTTGCAAATATGGAGCAATTTGCAATAGCATTCCTAAGGAGATTTTGGAGTGCAGAGGATCAACTGAACGTGAGAGCAGAAATGTACTCGAAGCGTTATTCTACGTCACATCCGACGCATTATGCCAATTATTTTACGTCACAGCTGGCTAAATTGCAGTTTCTGATTCCTCCATTGCCAGAAGAAGAGCTTTTGCAAGCTATAGCGAGACAGTTACCGATTGAGGTACAGCGATCACTCATAGCGTCGGGAGCAAACACACTTGAGCACTATGACGACATTTTACGGCGATTGGACTATACAAGCGCTCAAGTTACGCCTAGAAATACAAGAAACGACAATAGAAACACGCAAGAGGTGAATGCGGTAGTCGTTGATAACGCAGCTCAAACGGACAGAAGAGATTCCTGGGAAAACAGAAGGAACGAAGGAAATCGAGGAAACATCCGTAACGTTCGTGGAAATGATCGGTATAGAGGACCATATGAGAGGCCATACGATCAGGAAGCAAGAGATAGCCGATATAAAAATTATAACCAGAATTCCAGATATCAAGATAGGAATCGATACAACAATAGATATCGTGGTAGAAATAACTGGAGCCAAGGTCAACAGTATAATCGGAACGACAGGCAGGATGGCCGAAGAAACGATCCTAATGAAGGACGAGATAATCGTGAATACGAGAGATCGAGGCAAGAAAATAGACAGCCTAGTGCACCACTCGAGGAGACAGTCAGAGATGTCAATCGAGCAAGCACGAGTGATGAAGGAAGAAACAGACGTCAAAGTAATACAGAATCAAGATGCTAATCATTGGAAGTCAATCATCATTGTTGAGAGTCAGAAAGTACCATCATGCTGATTAAGAGAATTGTAGAGCTATCGTGTACATGTGTACATGCCTGAGAGTGTATTTTTTCTCAATCCTGATAAAAAAGGAGATGTACGGGAGAGATGTACCCGATACCTAGTTGAGGATATCGGCTACGCCAGCAGACATTAAGCCGTAGTTGAGGTTTTGAGAAGAGTTAAGGAAAGATAGCGCTCAGATCGAGTCAAGAGGAATGTCAGGATGACGTAGTAGGTCTCGGATTTAGAAGGCGCTGACCGCAGTTAAGCAGATGGATTTATGGATGGAATTATGAAGCTTTATTAAGATCTATATGGAACATGGTATTTAAACATCTTAGAAGAGGAGATATAACATGCATTATATGTGGTAATAATTTGAAGGAAGTCAGATAACCCTTAAGTTGTTTTATAACTAAACAGCCGAGATGATGGGGGTTCGAGATTATATTTGTGACGCAAGACCACGGTGGTGGGGAGAACGCCACGTGTCTGCGCCAAGCAGGTAAGGGTCGAGACAGTGCAGGAACAGTCAGTCTAGCTCTGTGAGCCAAGCAAGAAAGTCAAGCCGAGTAACACACGCCAGGCGCATGGTATAGATCGTGCAGCGAACAGAAACTGTCACGGAAAGTGCAGGGGACAGTTTCGGCTTCTCCGAGCGGCGAGCGACAAGTAGGTCAGTGGGCCAGGCGGACTTGCGGAGCAAGCAAGCATAGACGGCCGGGATATTTTCTAAAACAGCATTGCGAGTAGTTGGAGAACTTTATTCCAAGCTGCATTTCAACGTAGAACGACATGGCGAGGCTAGCTTTATGCGGAGATTATTATGGCATAGCAGTAGGGCCGTGCGGGTTAATTCCCATTATTATACGCAAGCATTATAACAGAAGCTGAACTTCATTACTACGTTGAGTTGGAACGTTTATTCAGCACTTGAATTATAAAGACAAATAGTTACGTGATACTGCAACTGAACTTCGAATGAACATAGTTTTTCTCAATGACATTACGACTATGCATTTCATAGCGCATTCCAAGTAACATTAACAATTTTTAAGCAAACGGAATGTTGTAAGCATATGCACTTAGGAACATTAGCTCGTGCATTAATGCAAGTCAGTCTTAAGAAGTGTTATGAATTACCGAGTACGAACACAGCTACAGGGTGTTTCATAAACTTAGACACTCTGATAAATCAATTTTATTTTCTACAAGTAAAACTTAACCGCTGTGGAAATTGAACTTTCAACACTTAAACTGAACATTGTATAGAAAAGTGGCGTTACGTAGAAGAGGAATAGGGGGTCCGCTGTTTCTATGAACTTTTTCGTGAGGATTTGGACAATATCCGCTATGGATAACCAGAAGTTTATCATGTCGGAGTAAACGCAGACAGAGACGTGATGGCACCACGGAGCGATGGATTCGATTCCTGACGAGAAGGAGGTCCACCAGCTGATTCACTTGGGATTTCGAAGGCAATCGTCATTGCATGGATGGAATGAAATTCACGCCGATCTTTCGAGAAATTCATTACATAGGGAAAATCGACGACCTTTGAAATTTAATAACAGCTGATTATGAGAAGGTACTGTAAGAGTTATAACTACCTGATACGATTATTTTCATGAATACTGGGCACACATGTATATTTTTCTAATAGGGGTGATACGATTATTTAAGACATGGCTTTGACTTTATATGCTTCGAAATTTTGCTAGAATATGGCGAGACCATATGATATGGCAGGCATCATTATACGAAATTCTCACCATTGGTTGGCTTTATTAAGCAGATGTTTGGTATTTTAGACACTTTTCCAGCAACGATAGTTTTCATGAATAGTTTTTTTTTGTGTGACGAGTATTTCGAACTCGTGATCTGCAATTGATTATCTAAATTACTTCGTCAGTTCATTGCATACTAGCGAGTGTGTATTATTCATCAGTAGGGATTTTTTCAATTGGATTGTTTGGAGATATTAAGATGTTATTCACTTTAGTGAATGAATATCGCTTTTATATGACAACTAGAGACTTGTTGATTCCTATCTGGTACATTCACTCATATAGTCTTCGAGAAGGGGTCTTTCGTATTTATACGATTGTATGGTGGTTACTCATCTTACCCATCGCTTAGGGCACTATCATGATTAGTCGACGGGGCGAGGTCTTTCGTATTTATACGATTGTACGGTGGTTACTCATCTTACTTGCCATTGAGGGACTCATTTTTATCATCCGAGTGTACATGAGATTGTAAGTGAATCAAACAAGGAACTACTAGTCACATATCAGTCGAACTTTTGTTAAATAAAGTAACGATAAATGTCAACAGGGTTACATTTGTAATTCTTGTTTGCCAATCCAATATTTTGTTGCTATACTCTTTTGAGAGTAATTTCAGTTTAACAGCTGTTACAGCTGATGCTTTTGATGATTTTTATAATTGTGTTTGATACCTTTGAGAAGGATTTAAAGTAATTGAATTTTGTAAGATGAATCATTAATGGTCAGATTTATTTTAAGGCAGATCAGTATTGCAGATTTTGACATGAGAGATTATAGCACATTGGTGTTTTTCTGTGATGTGAATTATGAGAATTGTAAGAGAATTTATGCTATTTGAAAGCAAATCTTGAATTACTAAGGTAATATTTTTCCAATTGTTTAAGAAGTTGTCTAGATGTGATCAGATTAATTACAGCTATTGGAGATTGTGTGCGTTGATAATTTGAAGCCAGTTATATATTTTTTGTAGATCACGCAACATGGTTAAGTGAAGTTTGTGATAGGCATTTTATGGAAGTTGCCAAGTGGAAGTTGCAATGTTGCTAATGTATTTTGAAGCAGACATGAGGTTGTTGAACCCTGTCTAGCGTAATTGTTGAGATTTATGCTGTATGTGCTGAATATTTATGGAGTTTTGTGGAATAATTGTTATATTCAAATGTGATATTTGAAGAATTGAGGATATATAATGTAGTTGTGGATAGTCAGATCCAACGTGATGTCGTGAAGGCAATAATATTTTTGGCATGCAAATTAAATACGAGATATAACTTGGAAGTGATAAAACTGTAAGACAACGTTCTATAACCCATATTAAACAATTTGTTAGGAAATTAAACAAATAAATAAAGTTGATAAGACAAGATTTTCTGAGAATAATAATTTAATGAAATAATAATCTGAAAATTAAGCATATGAATGATCTGACCTAATGAAAGAAAAATCAGAATGACTAGAAGTAATAATAAGAATCTAAATAACCAGAAGTATGAAATTTAAATAAATGGATAAATTAAATTTTGGAATAAATCAATGAATTAAATAAATGGATGAATTAAAGATTGGATGAATAAACTGATTTAAATAAATTAATAGATGATTGGATAGATGATGAATAACTGAATTAGAAGGTAATAATTAATTAAAGAAGCTGATGATTAATGAATTTATATGGAATTAAAATAAGTTTAATTGAGATATAATTTGAGGAATTGCAACTTGAGTTGAGGAATTAAACAATTTGTATTGATGATTTAAGATGATTTAATCTGAAGTAGGTGATAAAACAAGAGTGTGTGAATAATCAGAAAGCATAATGAAGTGATGATAATAATTTTCATTTAAATGATTTAATGGTGATGAGTTGATGATTCTGACAGGAATACGTTGAATTTTGAAATGAGAATTAATGTGAGAAATATTTAATTTTGATGATGACGATAATGATGACCAATGAGAAGTGAATTTCCTGTAATTCACAAACAAGTAATTTGTAATGACAATGTAAATAGTGTAAATTAATTATTCAATGTTTAGGAGCATTTGACTAACGTGTTCAACATTTAAATTATGCCATGCAAGCCATAAATTGCGTGATATTTAAAATATGTGATTATAATATGTGTATGTTTAGACAGATTAATAACTTTTTCAAATCCACATTTATGATGTTAAATTAAAGAGAAATTAGGACTCAGGTTTCACAAATGTCAGTGACGAAAGACATAGTGCTACAGTGATCCTGAGAACCCAAGAGAACTTTAGAGATTTTTCTGTTTTATGTGGATGAAATATTTTTGATTAGAAAAGAGATGGTTCGATTTTTTGGACAATGACAATTTAACGTTGGCATTCGACCATACTCTCAGGTAGGAGGTATATTTAAAATGTCTGTCTGAATATCAAAGTGAAATAAATTTGTTTTTATCTTAGTTGTGATCTGATGATGATGTGATTTTCCTTTTTCTGTCCTTGTCTTGAGTAAGGCTTAACCAGGAAAGGAGGTGGTTTGCTAGGAATTCAGTTGATGGCGCCCATTTATATTTGCATTTTTTTTATTAAACTTAAGCCCGTAACGACCCTAGAGATACTTTGTCTCGTGTTACCCACTGCTTTTTCGATAACTCAGCTGAATTTCCGACACATTCCTTATTTGACTAGAGGTTCATTTAACTCCGCTCTGTCCTGGAACTCCAGGAATGCGATGTAATAGCAGATGGGTCATCGCATCCCCAGGACGAACGGGTACAATACATAAATTATATATAAACTTTTGAACTGATGGTGGTTATGGGGTCTGGGGGATGTGAAACGCGAAGATATGTCGAAATTTTCCGGATGTCGAAACATGGTACCCATTGCAATAGTTAGCTTTCTAATGAAATGTACCTCTGGTTGGTTCCTCAGTTTAGGGGCTGCGACAACGCGGTCATCTAACCCCGTGTACTTTGGGTGAGTGTAGAATCTGTCTGATAAACGGTGTGAATTGTAATGGCTGTATTAGTCTTAATACAGGTAAGGACTGCAGACGGTCAATTTCAAGCAGTAGTTCCTAATGTTGCTACCAGGTACTACCGTCAACGACACCTAGCTGTGAACTTGGCTACTAGATGCCACCCCAACCAGCAACTCGCAACGAACGTTGGAACTTCCCCTCCAAAGGAAAGCTTACTGAGGGATTTTAGCGCTCTTAGAAAATCCGACGACTTCTGCCGGCTTTGAAACCGCGACCTTGGGCATAGACATTCAGCATGCTACCAGTTACGTCACCGAAGCCGCTTCCAACTTAGTCAGACGGAAATACTGAATCTGATCTCGTGCAAGTGCGTTGTCATGGCAACGTCTGATGGCTCATCCCTTATCAATTTAGTAGTGTTGCCATGGCAACCTCTGATAGCTCTTGGCATTTTCTTATAATTCCGAAATCATTTTTCTCATCACTTGGCGTAATGGTGGGTCATATAAAAATTCTTTCAGACAAAAGTTTTAGGTAATTACTAGGGGAATATTGTCCATTTTGTACGGTTTTGATATTGTGCCTATTAAGAGAGATATGATTAATGTTTCCCGAAAAAAACAGTTTTTCCCACCTCTTTGGTCAATGGTTGGTGCTATAAAAAAACTCTTCAAACATAATTTTTTGGGCTTTATCCGACACATAGTTTGAACGTTGAACGGATTCGATATTTCACATATTAAGAGAGTTATAGCAATAGTTCACTTTTTCGAAAAAAAAGACCCCCATTTTCACCCCCTTCGACCGATTTAGCCCAGTAACGAACTCGACCGAGATTTTATAGGTATACATATTCGGTAAAAAATTCAAAGTGATTGGTGCAAAATTACGGCAGTTATCGTGTCCACAAAAAACTGATATACATATATACGTGTCACGTCCAGAAAGTAGGTTCCGTTAGGTAATAAAATTAAATTGTGTACAGATACAGAAAAAAATATTTATTGCACAACATTCTACACCTCTTAAAATACTTTTCTACATACCTGCCGAACTTTTGCAGGCATTTGTCATAGCGTGGTACAAGTTTTTGTATACCTTCTTCATAGAAGTTTGCCGCCTGTGTATTCAACCAGTTGGAAACATCTTATTTCAGCTCGTCGTCATTGTTGAAGTGTTGACCGCCAAGGAAAGACTTGAGATGTGTGAACAGATGAAAGTCGCTAGGAGCGAGGTCAGGGCTGTATGGAGGGTGGTCAAACACGTCCCAGCAAAATCCCTGTAGGAGGTTTTTCGTCACATTTGCAGCGTGTGGTCGTGCGTTGTCGTGAAGAAAAACAACACCTTTTGACAGCAACCCTCGGCGCATATTCTGTATTGGGCGGCGCAATTTCCTAAGTGTCTCGCAGTAAGCATCTGCGGTGATTGTTTGACCACGCGGTAAGAAATCAATGAGTAAACTGCCTTTCCAGTCCCAGATCACTGTGCACATCATTTTCCGAGGTGTCAAGATTTGTTTCGGCTTAACCTTTGCTGGGGATGAAGTGTGCCTCCATTCCGTTGATTGCCGCTTACTTTCAGGGGTGTCGTAAGAAACCCAAGTTTCATCTCCTTGACTATCTGTGTCAGAAATTCTTCGCCGCATTCATTGTGACGGGTCAAAAACTGAAGTGCACTACCCATCCGTTTTGTGTTGTGTTTTGCTCCGTAAGAATCTTTGGTACCCAACGTCGGCAATGTTTACGAAAGTTCAGTTTTTCGGAAACAAATTCATGAATTAGTGATCGTGAGATTTGGGGAAATTCCATAGCGAGAGCACTAATTGTAAACCTGCGGTTTTCCCGGATCTTGTCATCAATCTCGTGAATCAGTTCTTCTGTAACCGAAGATGGACGCCCACTTCGTTCTTCATCGTGCACTTCACTGCGTCCTTCATTGAACTGTCGGACCCATCTTCTCACCATTGAATCACTCATCGCATTTTGTCCATACACTTCGCAAATTTGCCGATAAATTTCAATTGGATTCACTTTCCTAGCATTCAGAAAACGAATCACAGATCTGATTTCACAAGCGGCGGGATTTTCAATCAACACCGACATTGTACGAGTAAACATGCACAACAACGCGTACGTGGCTGACAGCGCTCTCCTAATGGCGCACGTTTCTTCTCCTTGATACAGAGCGTCTACCGCGCATATGCGGAACTGCGCTGCAGCGGAACGTACAACTAGTTGAAGACACAGGCGGCATACGTCTATGAAGAAGGTATACAAAAACTCGTGCCACGCTACGACAAATGCCTGCAACATTTCGGCAGTTATGTGGAAAAGTAGTTTAAGGATTGTAGAATTTTGTGCAATAAATAATTTTTCTGTATCTGTATACAATTTAATGTTATTACCAAACGGAACTTACTTTCTGGACGTACTTCGTATATACATAAATGATATATTAACTTTTGAACTGGCGGTGGTTTTGGGGTCTGGGGGATGTGAAACGCGAAGATATGTCGAAATTTTCCGGAAGTCGAAACATGGGACCCATTGCAATAGTTAGCTTTCTAATGAAATCTACCTAAAAGGTTGGTTGGAGTAGAATACGTCATCGAGTGACGTCTGTGACATTTTGTTTCCAAATCAATTGGAGATAGTATCTCCAGGATATTTACTGCGATTTAACTTTATCTCCACTTCAAATTTAATATCTATGAAATTTAATAATACCTGTGGCGATTTTCGAGAGATCTCTTAAGTACAGCTATTTCTTGGTAATCTTTTTCAAATTTTGCATTTTCGTTTAACACGGTATGGACATAATTATATTTATCTGAGCTTCTTCTCTTGGCTCAATTGCGTCTACAGTGGTAATTCCTTATTGTTCAATTTAACCAAATAAGATGGTGTAGTGATGGTGAATGTTGCCATTGGACTTTGTTTCATTACGAAACATTTTATATGTATATACGTGTACATTATTGTATTATATTCGGGTGAGGGATACTTTCAGTAACATTTTTACTGAATAAATATTTTTATTTTACAGCAGTTCAATCCGAGAGTCATAATTCATAATAACTGCATAAATTGTGCCGGGAAGATCAACGTGTTTTCTTTTCTTTTCTTTTCTTAATTTCTCACTACTCTCTGAGATAAGTCGTATCTTGTTTGCGTCTCGTGTCACGTTTTGACCTGAGCTAGTTTTCGTTGTTTGCACTTTGGTTTGTCTTTGCACAATTTAGGTTTGTTGATATGCTCCTTTTGTACTTCCTTCTCCTGTTGGTGGGATCTGGGGGGGGGGGGGGGGTGTTTTCAGCCGGGCAGTTTCAGATCCTACGATCCAGTGTTCCTCGAGGGATTCAACAGGTCTTGGTAAGTTATAAAAGGGTATAGTACCATCCCGGCATTTGCCCGAAGACGAAGTGGGAAACCACGGAAAATCACTTCGAGGATGGCTGAGTTGGGAATCGAATCCCCTGTACTCATTTGGGCCACCCGAGGCTGAGTAGACCCCGTTCCAGTCCTCATATCACTTTTCAAATTTCGTGGCAGAGCCGGGAATCGAACCCAGGACCTCTGGGGCGGCAGCTAACCATGCTGACCGCTACGCTACGGAGGCTACTTTTTTACTTTGTCATATTCATAATGTAAGCATAATGCCACCGGTAGAGTAATGTTATGTTCTGTAGCAATACCAAGGCTAGTGATGTAAAATGCCTGGGCATTTATAGGTCGGAGCAAATGCCCAGGCATTTTGGGCATTTATCTCTTTTAAAAACATATTCATAATGCAATGCTTATATACATATTGTTTTAGCCATATATGTATCTACACATACGTATTCTATGTATTTATCCATACCAACAGGTATATATACAGGGTGCGGCAGAAATAACTGACGAATTTCAAACGTAAATAACACAGCAAAGCAAAGAGCCATTTAAAACATGTATTGCCTAGTTGGAAAGATCAGTGTTTGCCATTTACATCATATACACATACACACTAGGTTTTGAAAATAATGTCATCCAAATGCCGACGGCCCTTTTCGATGCATTTCTGAAGCCTCTCCCTGAAGTTCCGCATTACCCTCCTGGTGATGTCCAGTGGTATTGCCTCGATTTCCTCATGGATAGCTGCTTTCAGGTCATGTAGTGTTCGTTGCTTACGTTGGAAGACGCGAGCCTTCAGGTATCCCCAGAAAAAGAAATCACAAGGGACGAGATCAAGAACACGGGGTGGCCATGGGACGTCGCCCCGTAAGGAGTGTGTGCAGTGGCACAACAACACAGGAGGATTCACTAAGTCGCTGTATGTAACGTGCAGATGTTACTATCACAGTTTTGGCCTTCTCTTCAGAATGGCAAGGGCCTACAAACAGTCACACGTTCACTGTGGAGAGGTCGCTCATGGATCTGTCGAGGATTGGTTGCGGACCAGTACCGAAACTTTTGTTTACTAACGTACGGTAGCCCGGCAAATGAAAGTGCGCTTTATCACTTGCCAGTAGCCTGGAATCGGCTGCCACAGCTTCCAGGATAGTCTCACAACACGCTCTGCGGTTGGCCCAATCACACTCACCGAGTTCCTGCAACCCACCATTTTATACGGAACTTCATCGCGGTGTGTAAAAGTCTCCTTACGGTGCGATCTGAGAGTCCCATAGCACGCGCGTGCCTAAGTTGAGGAGGGAATGTCTCAAAACACGCTCTGCGGTTGGCCCAATCACACTCACCGAGTTCCTGCAACCCACCATTTTATACGGAACTTCATCGCGGTGTGTAAAAGTCTCCTTACGGTGCGATCTGAGAGTCCCATAGCACGCGCGTGCCTAAGTTGAGGAGGGAATGTCTCAAAACACGCTCTGCGGTTGGCCCAATCACACTCACCGAGTTCCTGCAACCCACCATTTTATACGGAACTCCATCGCGGTGTGTAAAAGTCTCCTTACGGTGCGATCTGAGAGTCCCAAAGCACGCGCGTGCCTAAGTTGAGGAGGGAATGTCTCAAAACACGCTCTGCGGTTGGCCCAATCACATTCACCGAGTTCCTGCAACCCACCATTTTATACGGAACTTCATCGCGGTGTGTAAAAGTCTCCTTACGGTGCGATCTGAGAGTCCCATAGCACGCGCGTGCCTAAGTTGAGGAGGGAATGTCTCACAACACGCTCTGCGGTTGGCCCAATCACACTCACCGAGTTCCTGCAACCCACCATTTTATACGGAACTTCATCGCGGTGTGTAAAAGTCTCCTTACGGTGCGATCTGAGAGTCCCATAGCACGCGCGTGCCTAAGTTGAGGAGGGAATGTTTCACAACACGCTCTGCAGTTGGCCCAATCACATTCACCGAGTTCTTGCAGCCCACCATTTTATACGGAACTTCATCGCGGTGTAAAAGTCTCCTTACGGTGCGATCTGAGAGTCCCATAGCACGCGCGTGCCTAAGTTGAGGAGGGAATGTCTCACAACACGCTCTGCGGTTGGCCCAATCACATTCACCGAGTTCCTGCAACCCACCATTTTATACGGAACTTCATCGCGGTGTAAAAGTCTCCTTACGGTGCGATCTGAGAGTCCCATAGCACGCGCGTGCCTAAGTTGAGGAGGGAATGTCTCACAACACGCTCTGCGGTTGGCCCAATCACATTCACCGAGTTCTTGCAGCCCACCATTTTATACGGAACTTCATCGCGGTGTAAAAGCCTCCTTACGGTACGATCTGAGAGTCCCATAGCACGCGCGTGCCTAAGTTGAAGAGTGAATGTCTCACAACACGCTCTGCGGTTGGCCCAATCACATTCACCGAGTTCCTGCAACCCACCATTTTATACGGAACTTCATCGCGGTGTAAAAGTCTTCTTACGGTACGATCTGAGAGTCCCATAGCACGCGCGTGCCTAAGTTGAGGAGGGAATGTCTCACAACACGCTCTGCTGTTGGCCCAATCACACTCACCGAGTTCCTGCAGCCCACCATTTTATACGGAACTTCATCGCGGTGTAAAAGCCTCCTTACGGTGCGATCTGAGAGTCCCAAAGCACGCGCGTGCCTAAGTTGAGGAGGGAATGTCTCAAAACACGCTCTGCGGTTGGCCCAATCACATTCACCGAGTTCCTGCAACCCACCATTTTATACGGAACTTCATCGCGGTGTAAGTCTCCTTACGGTGCGATCTGAGAGTCCCATAGCACGCGCGTGCCTAAGTTGAGGAGGGAATGTCTCAAAACACGCTCTGCTGTTGGCCCAATTACACTCACCGAGTTCCTGCAACCCACCATTTTATACGGAACTTCATCGCGGTGTAAAAGTCTCCTTACGGTGCGATCTGAGAGTCACATAGCACGCGCGTGCCTAAGTTGAAGAGGGAATGTCTCAAAACACGCTCTGCGGTTGGCCCAATCACATTCACCGAGTTCCTGCAACCCACCATTTTATACGGAACTTCATCGCGGTGTAAAAGCCTCCTTACGGTGCGATCTGAGAGTCCCAAAGCACGCGCGTGCCTAAGTTGAGGAGGGAATGTCTCACAACACGCTCTGCGGTTGGCCCAATCACATTCACCGAGTTCCTGCAACCCACCATTTTATACGGAACTTCATCGCTGTGTAAAAGCCTCCTTACGGTGCGATCTGAGAGTCCCAAAGCACGCGCGTGCCTAAGTTGAGGAGGGAATGTCTCAAAACACGCTCTGCGGTTGGCCCAATCACATTCACCGAGTTCCTGCAACCCACCATTTTATACGGAACTTCATCGCGGTGTAAAAGCCTCCTTACGGTGCGATCTGAGAGTCCCATAGCACGCGCGTGCCTAAGTTGAGGAGGGAATGTCTCACAACACGCTCTGCTGTTGGCCCAAATACACTCACCGAGTTCCTGCAACCCACCATTTTATACGGAACTTCATCGCGGTGTAAAAGTCTCCTTACGGTGCGATCTGAGAGTCCCATAGCACGCGCGTGCCTAAGTTGAAGAGGGAATGTCTCAAAACACGCTCTGCGGTTGGCCCAATCACACTCACCGAGTTCCTGCAGCCCACCATTTTATACGGAACTTCATCGCGGTGTAAAAGTCTCCTTACGGTGCGATCTGAGAGTCCCATAGCACGCGCGTGCCTAAGTTGAGGAGGGAATGTCTCACAACACGCTCTGCAGTTGGCCCAATCACATTCACTGAGTTCCTGCAACCCACCATTTTATACGGAACTTCATCGCGGTGTAAAAGTCTCCTTACGGTGCGATCTGAGAGTCCCATAGCACGCGCGTGCCTAAGTTGAGGAGGGAATGTCTCACAACACGCTCTGCTGTTGGCCCAATCACATTCACTGAGTTCCTGCAACCCACCATTTTATACGGAACTTCATCGCGGTGTAAAAGTCTCCTTACGGTGCGATCTGAGAGTCCCATAGCACGCGCGTGCCTAAGTTGAGGAGGGAATGTCTCACAACACGCTCTGCTGTTGGCCCAATCACATTCACCGAGTTCCTGCAACCCACCATTTTATACGGAACTTCATCGCGGTGTGTAAAACTCTCCTTACGGTGCGATCTGAGAGTCCCATAGCACGCGCGTGCCTAAGTTGAGGAGGGAATGTCTCTCTGCACGGATGTTCTCTGACGCCATGAGGCAGTGGCGGCTGGCGGATAATTGTTCTGGGTGTTGCACTATTTTCATTAAGGTGGTACATGGGCACCCACAGGAAGGGTATATTATTTATTTCATTACCCCCCTACAATTTTCGTTTCATTTCTTACTAGTCTCATTACATTATTTGACCGCTCTTAAACTGTTGGGTACATGGAATTTATACCATGAATGGGAGGAATATATATATATATATATATATATATATATATATATATTTTAGTTCAGAGTTTTGTCCTTTGGAGTTCGCTTTTCTTTGTGAATCATCGTCATAATTTTCATTTCTTAAAAACAGGTAAAATACAGTTGTATCGCCAGGTATCGACAAAAGTAAAAATCAAGCAGTTCATTAAAATGTTAATGTTAATCCAGTTCGCCGATTTTTTAAATAACTGATGATATTCTTAAATATTCCCAAATTACCAAGTTAAGTAAAACTGTGGAATTATCCCTACATATAAATCAGTTAACCATCAGTAACTTCAATTTTTGAAATGAACTGGTGTGACAATGAACAATCGAATTATCCTCGGGATTGCAGGGGTTGGGGCCACGGCCCCCCTTGCCACCCCACCCCCCCCCCCCCCTCTCACCTTCCCCCGCCTCCTGCGGGCGCCCATGAGGTGATAGGGTAAAAGACTGCTCGATATCGGAGAAAACTGTATTCAATCGCGCGGTAAAACGGATGTGCCTCATTCATAACGAATGCCGCAGTTCAGAGACATCACATTTTTATAGGACTAAATGGAATGTAAGTTAGTCTACATGAAAACCTTCACGAGAACAAAACAACGTAAGTTATATACGAGGGCGAGTGTAACAAGTACGCGCAACATTGCAAGATATGGTTTCGGCAGTTGACGAAGCATCTCGCTTGTCTCCGTCCGCGCCTGCACCTCGACTTCCTTGTTGCAGTCAGCGGGCAACTGTTGGGATAGGGCTTACTCTGCCATACCCTTCACTATTGAGATCTGGTCGGTGCTTGGGCCTGCCAACGACCAAACGGACGAGCGCTCCTAGACAGTTGGCGCGCTACGCTTTCTCAGTCAGTTCACAGTAACTTACTATAAGATTTCCTGAATTATTAAAGAACAGAATTATGAATTCCTATACATATGAAAGGAAACATACAACTTTTTTTACTAAAGATATTATTTAAGTATTAATTGTTTTTCATGAATTAATCTGGTCGTTGTGCAACACTGCAACCTTATTGCAGCCTCCACAGCGAGGCCTCGCTTCGCTTTAACTCTCGAACCAGTTCCTCTCAAACAGAAAGTGTCTACGCTGTGTTGTGGTAACAAAGTCGGCATTTTTGAAGTAGGCTACGTTTCAATGACTCACCACTCCACGCCATGCTAGCGACTGACGAGACGAGGCGATGCACGCGTTCTCTAAAGCCACTCGCACATCGACAATAATGCGCTGTGGCCAATACGGGTGCTAGATATCATAAATGGCAAACACTCTTCTTTTAAACTTCGCAATAAATTTGTAAATGTCGTGTTGCATTGCTGTGTTATTTGTGTTTGACATTCGTGAGTATATACAGTATGGTCCACCAGCCCCTATGAAACCCAACTAACATTGCATTTCTCCCTATGGTCGATATTGCTCTGTGCTCTGACTGTGTGACGGCAATGTAATTGGGTCATGGATCTAGCGAAGAAAAACCGACCGTAAACGTTTCCCCGCCAAATACTATGGGCCCATTCTATGACTTATTGCTCCCTGAAATAGCACACATAGTCGCCTCCGTAGCGTAGCGGTCAGCATGGTTAGCTGCCGCCCCGGAGGTCCTGGGTTCGATTACCGGCTCTGCCACGAAATTTGAAACGGCGTATGAGGACTGGAACGGGGTCTACTCAGCCTCGGGTGGCCCAAATGAGTAGAGGGGGTTCGATTCCCACCTCAGCCACCCTCGAAGTGGGTTTCCATGGTTTCCCACTTCGTCTTCGGGCAAATGCCGGGAAGGTACTGTCCCCGATAATCCGGATAGTAGGCTGTCAGATATCCGCCCCCTCATTCGGATTGCCAATAATCACACGCACCGGCTACATCAATGAAAATGGCACTGACAGATACTACCGAGATTAGAGCACAGCAGTTAACAAGAAATTATTGTGGAACACACCAAAATAGACGGGGGTTCATACTTACCTTTACTTACCTCTTCAAATTAATCTCGGGTCTGGGTTGTCAACTGGATCACTTAAAGTATGCCCTCACAATAACCTCCACCATGATATTTAAAATGAACCAAAACGGAAACAAGAAACTTTAAACTGTACAATAATTTATTTCACATAAAGGGAATGATTCTAACAAAAAATTCAACAAAATACACGTGGCAATCAGAAGCCATTGTCAATATAATCATGTCCTCCTGTAGGACTTGTAGACGTTACATACAAATTTTTATCTTTCACTAGCTTAAAAGAACGTAATAATCATAATACACTTGGAATGGATAAGGGAGTTGGGACGAGACATATAGCAATTGTTTTCCTTTTTCATAAACATCACACTTTTATTAATAGCCGCAAGGCTGCTATGTAGGCGACCTTGGCCTCTATCAACCAGTTGTCTGGCCAGCTGCGATCCACCCTGCATCATGTCGCATGCCTACATCGTCAAATGGACTCACCTGTCCAGCCAACGTTAGCATCTGCTAGTTACATCAGAGCCTAGCTCCTTCTCAAAACACTTTAAATGTCCTCAACTCAACTCGAATATTATCACGCAAATCTTTTAAATGCTCCAATCACATGTCACTGGATTACTCTGATAATCCCAAAACTTGTTTAATTACATAATCCAAATGTTTATCTAGCGTTGTTAAGAGTATAATGACAAAACTCTTAATGTTTATAACAAAAGCTCATTAATAGTTTATAACAATCATAATTGTTTATAATATTGTCAAACGACAATTGAAAAATTTATACAGGCCTCTATTAATTCCTTTCGTTCCAAATTATTATTAAAGATATTTACATAATTATATACTATATTAATATTATTCATATTTTAGAAATACATTAAACCACACGTTTATCCGGTTGATAATTACTCAAATTGGGTTAATATAATCGACCAATGAAGGTTATTTATATTTAACTGTTTATATTCAAGTTTAATAAGGTTTAATAATTATTACTTTTATTTGTGACGGTAACCTCCATTCAAAATCGTTATCTCAAATTAATTGAACACTCTTGTTAATTATAACAGTAACTTCACATGATTAATTTTCAAAGGACCTGGACAATAAACTCAGCGGAAAAATACTTCGCTCAAACGCACAAAACTGCACAAAAATAGGCCCAGAATTCATCATATATCTCACTATATATGGCATAAAAATCTTCCACAATACATACAAAAAACCTCCACTTATAAATGCATTAACTTCATCCTTATTACTGTGGGAACCTCCTTCATTTATTCAAGGGCATTATTCATCAGCGACTTTTACACGTCCACTGAACTAACGATTATACATCCATAGTTCCTCTTTAAAAATTCTTATATTCATTAATTGTTTCATAACTGTTATTATATTTAACCTTCGTGGGTTTCATTCATGAATCGATATGAAGTAAAAATTTGCCAATCACAAATAAATTTAATAGCAAATACGATCAGACACGCCTCCCTGGTCTATCAAAATTGAGATTAATATCTTCAATGTAACGCAGTATAAAAATACTATCTTTAATCAAAGTTCATCTAAACTGCATAAATAATCGAATAGAATCCAATTAGACTGTGGAATGCAAACATTATTGTTCCAATCTAGAATTGAGAAAAACTCCTATCATGGTTCATTACTATAGTGTATTCAATAAATCGTAATCAAAGTTCATATTTCATAAAATTGTCTATAATGCAATGGTATTTCATAATTGACGATAAATGTCTATATTGCAATCATGTTCATAAAACGACTAGTATTTCCAAGATCGTCGATACAGTAATAGATTTTAACGCTCTAAAATCTTTTAATTATTCTTCTTTCTTGATGATGACAGAAAATTGGTCAAAGTAATTTACTGAATAGAATTACTTTAATAAAGTGACACGCTGTCTGAATTCAAATTTGCCATAGAAAATCGTTAGCTTTACAGTCAAATCGTGACTGCATAAATATGCAAATTACTGAAAGAATATAAATTATCAGTCTCAACTGATCCAAAATTATTTAACTATGCCAATGACATAACAATGTCTTAATAAATCGTCGAACAAGGCGAGTACTGAGTACAGAAATATCAAGCAAGAAAATGGGGCAAAATATGTAGGACAGAAAAATATGGGAAAAATGGTTGCTCAGATATCGCTAAATAGCTCAAATAAAACAAGAAACGTTCACGACTACCTTATCTGTTGATTGAAGTTCTAGAGGAAAATCTTCCAAAGAAGATTGCTGATGGTTCCATTTTACCAGCGTAAAGATGTGCTCCGACCTCGAACCTGGAACCAGCGCCTTCGGAAAATAGAACTGCTTCCTCCTCCGGAAATTGCACTGCTCCGTGTAGACGATAGACATCCTTCTGGCAAAACTCTTCTTTGTGAGCCGGGTCCACCCTGGCCTCTCTTGATAGTTCCCTGAAGTTCTGGTAGAAATTCGCCATAAAGTTTATTGCAGTTATTTCCGTAGACATATTCATAATTGTAGAGTATGAAAATATTTCCACAGCCATTTGATATAATTCAGCGTTGGACCACGATGCATGAGTGTAGTTGGATATTCACTACATGCTCGCTTTTGTAGAAAGACGATTAGCGAAGTTCCATGCTGCTATTTCACTCCATCGATATATGTCCCAATTGCATTAAAGTCCTTAGCCTTCCATCTCCATTTCCGTTATAATAGTTGAAAGAACTGCCATATTATATTGTTGCATTGTAGAACGTAGCGTTGTATGGCCAAATGCAATATGCAGTATCACGGTTGCAATACACGTGCCAGCCTTAGCGTAGAATGTGATATTATAAAAGTGTTTCTCTGGTGGTGAGAAAATCACTTTTGTCTGCCGTCTTAAAATGCCAATATCTTCCAAATTATAATCTTGAAAATGTTCAATTTTACTACACACTTTAATACTGTTATGCACAATAGAATTAGCTTATAGGCATTAGCTAACTCTTGATGTATATTCTTGTAGACTCGTTAATGTGTGCGTTTCAACTTCGCCTAGTTTCAATCACCGTAAAATTGTACTGCTTGCACGCTCGAAGCTTGTTCGATGCGGTAGCTTTACCACACGTTCTAATGACGACTTGCTTCACTTATTCACTCGAAGTCTGACCAACTCAGAAAAACGACTATATGTCCTCAGAAATATGAGACACATGAGATATCTATGAGATATGAGAGCTTCTCTCTGCTGTGCAAGGCCTTTTATCAACTTCTTAAGGGGCGTATCCATCCCTTCCATAGCTTGTTCCTCCGTCATAGCTAGAAGTTCTAACTTTGGCAATACTTGACGGATTTTCAAAATTCAAAAACTCAAAATTAATTTCTTCAAATTTACAAATCAATGCCATAACTGAAAATGGATTTCCACAATTCTGCATTCCAAAAGTAATTAAATATGGTAGTTTCAGTAATCTCCGTCTCCCTCCAAACTATCGTTCATTGGTTCGAGCCTCTCCTCCAATAGCGTAACTTCTTCCTCAGCACAATTCCATGTTTTCCTGCGACTGCGTCATAAATCTCAGATCTTTCTCGAACAAAATCATGACGTCACCAAGAATCTCAGCTCAAGCAGCCTACTTGCATGGAGTCTGCGTCATCCGTGCTTACGTCATGAATATCCACGTCACAACTATGACAGCCATAACTTAATTCATATTTGCCAATACAGCCATCGTGGTCTCAATATAATTCAATTTACGGGGGCATTCTCCCTTCACCACGTTTTAAAAACAGTTGCAAATTGTTTTAAACTCTGTGTTATAAATATCTCAATTCACTTGAACACGAAATTGAATTATTGGCTTACTTTTGTATGATATTTCCTCTATGTTCCTTAATCATAAGTCTCTTCTACTCTGGGTTGTGTGTGGCTAATGCATTCTCTCCTCTCTCCTTTCTCTTCTGTCCTGAATTCCTGTTTTCCAAGTTCTGCTGACTTGTAGAAGGACCAGGATCGATCACTACATCCTGTCTTTTCTTTTGGTTTTCAGCTTCCTTCTCTCGTAATTCCTTCAGATACTGCTGACTTTCTTTCTCTCTTTCTTGATATTTGTCGGGTGTCATAACCTGACCTTGAGAATTCTGATTTCTATTCTGGTAATTTCTATTGTAGTTCCTATTGTAGCCCTGGTTATTGTAGTATCTACCTCTTCCATTATTATAATTCCCTCTATTATTATTCCAGCCTCTTCTTTGCTGATATGGACGGTAACTTTGTGATCTGTTGCGAAAATGATTATTCATGTGAGGACCTACATTTTCAGTTTTCTCTTCATTCGGCTTGTCAGTTTGCTGAACTTGATCCATGTAGACTGTATTAATGTCTTTGAATTCGTGCCTCTGACCTTTTTGTACCACATTTGGCATTGGACTCGTGTAGTCAAGCCTTCTCAACAGTTCGTCCATACTGGTCAAATCCCTGATGTTTGACGATATGATGAGTCTTCTCACCTCCACAGGCAGCATACGAGAAATAGCATCAATCAACTGCTCTGTCGACAATGGGGGTTGCAAAAATCTCAAGCGTGATAACTGACTCGTGAAGAAATCAGCGTACCGTGTTGGAAGAGTACCTGAATACTTCCTCGAGTATACCTCAGCTCTTAATGAATTCTGCGCTTCTATGGACCAGAATCGTTTTATCAGTGCCTCTGCAAATTCGTCGAAATTACCGAAAGTGTAGCGAAATGATCTGAACCATTCA
This sequence comes from Meconema thalassinum, assembly GCA_946902985.2. NCBI lineage: Eukaryota > Metazoa > Arthropoda > Insecta > Orthoptera > Tettigoniidae > Meconema > Meconema thalassinum. Next base: position 349,094 of record OX336396.1, read on the forward strand.
AGGGGTCCTCCAGCTAGAAATCTTTCTACTATTCTCATCTCTCTTTCTCTGGGAATGTGAGCTTCAATGAAATAGTCTTTCAGGTTCCTGATATATTCTATCGGTGTTAGACTATCAGTATTACTGAATTTTTGAGGTTTGTCCTCGAAGTTTCGGATGACTGTCACATTTCTCGGATATGGATCCATGTAATTCTTCCCACTATCACGATATTTCCATTCATGTTCAATATTCCTATCCTCATCTTCTTCCCGGAATCTGGATATACGTTCCTCAGGACTAATATCTCTCTCTTCTGTATCGAGGTTACATTTTCTGACGTAATTCCTATTGTCTTCGCAAGTCAAGCCTTCTGGATCCTTATCGGTGATTTCCGTGATGACTTTCCTAATCAACTCTTCTTTATAGGTTTCCATCATGCTAGCTTCTCCTAGTTTCAAATTCTGAAGTTTGCTCGTAGTTTCATTAACATCAGAGACAACCTTATGAATTTGTTCCTCTAACGCGGATTTTAATGCTTGCACGTCCTGACCTATTTGAGTTCTATCCTCTACCTGCTTTTCGGATAGCGAATCCATCCTTATACTCAAATCATTTCTAATTTGAACTACCTCATTATTGATATCTACTTGTGTACTGGCAAGTTTTCTTTCAATTCGTTCCTGAATCTGAGTAACATGTTCCCCACTTGACCTGTTCCATTCATCTTTCCAAACCGCTACATTTGCAGTTAACATTTCCGCAATATCTACTTCAATGTCTTCCTTAAGTAACCGATTATGATCTAAGACTTGGGTTCTCATGACCTCTACATCATACTTCAATCCAGCTAAAGAAGCTGTTGTCCTAACAGACTCGTCAACCAACCTAGTTGTTAAAGCACTAATGTTACGAGTACAAAGTGTTTTTGAAGTTTCAATTTCTTCTCTAACTTTATTAACATCAGTTTGAACTTTAGCAATGTCTACAAAAACAGTGTTAACTTCTACTTGTATCTTAGTGATGTCGCTTTGCATCTCATTTACATCAGAATGAATATTATTAATGTCTACTTGAACGTTTGACACATCGGTTCGAACATTTTTAATCTCCCTCTGAACTTCTTCAACCTTATCTTGTACAGTAGCAACATCATTCCTAACAACAATTACTTCAGCTCTAGCACAGGAAATATCACCCCGGACAATAGCAACATCAAGATTCAACATAGTAAGATCTTTCTGTACCTTAGAAACATCAGTCTTAACATCTGAAACATCTTTATGAAGGCCACTTACAGCATTCTCGATTCCCTGGGTACTGATCTGTAAACGCGACACATTATTTTCTAAGTTTGCAGAACTGGTCTGAAGAACTTTCATATTCTCCTCCATTCTAATAGACATATTACTAGAATTCTCCTCCATTCGACTAGTATTCCTAGCTTCCATCTCCTTCATGCTTTCATCCATGCTAGCTTTCAAATTAGCCGACATATTACTAGCATTCTCCTCCATCATCTGCTTCATACTGCTATTCATGCTAGCTTTCAACTCCTCCAACATCATCCCCATACTCTCATCTGCCATTTCAATAATATTCAAGAATAATAGACTGCTTTAGGGACATACATCAAACAGAGCAAAATAACAACATCTGAGCAACAACATTTTTCCCCATATATAAGTTTGAGCAATTTTCTGTCTTAAATCTAACTTATAATTACCTTATAATTAAACTTCGTAGACACTTCATGTTGAAACAAACTCAAGCACATGTTCAAATTTCTCTGGTTCATTTTAAAATATCCTAAGACAAACAATTTACATTTACAATCCAAATAATTTAAATTTTATCTTTAATATGACTAAACATGTCATAAGCCGGTCAAATAAAATAAGATTCCAGATCATAGGCGATTTTTCTAAGTTTCCAGCCTATTTAACCTCTCTCAAGTTGTATAAAATCTGATCTTTTCTGAGTGTAATTTTCCTAATACAACACAACATTTAATCCCTATATAATCACACTCTCAAATTCTACAATTGGCCAAGACATCTAACAAAGAATCAACCTCTTTATTTGAGTCTTCACAATCCCATTGACATCGATAACTTGGTAATCCAATGTTATTCAAACACTCCACAAAATTGCGGTGCCAATTCTACTGCAATAACTTGGTAATCCAATGTTTTGCTGATCGAGCCCCACGGAATTGCGGCGCCAATCCTACTGTCCCCGATAATCCGGATAGTAGGCTGTCAGATATCCGCCCCCTCAATCGGATTGCCAATAATCACACGCACCGGCACAGCTACATCAATGAAAATGGCACTGACAGATACTACCGAGATTAGAGCACAGCAGTTAACAAGAAATTATTGTGGAACACACCAAAATAGACGGGGGTTCATACTTACCTTTACTTACCTCTTCAAATTAATCTCGGGTCTGGGTTGTCAACTGGATCACTTAAAGTATGCCCTCACAATAAACTCCACCATGATATTTAAAATGAACCAAAACGGAAACAAGAAACTTTAAACTGTACAATAATTTATTTCACATAAAGGGAATGATTCTAACAAAAAAATCAACAAAATACACGTGGCAATCAGAAGCCATTGTCAATATAATCATGTCCTCCTGTAGGACTTGTAGACGTTACATACAAATTTTTATCTTTCACTAGCTTAAAAGAACGTAATAATCATAATACACTTGGAATGGATAAGGGAGTTGGGACGAGACATATAGCAATTGTTTTCCTTTTTCATAAACATCACACTTTTATTAACAGCCGCAAGGCTGCTATGTAGGCGACCTTGGCCTCTATCAACCAGTTGTCTGGCCAGCTGCGATCCACCCTGCATCATGTCGCATGCCTACATCGTCAAATGGACTCACCTGTCCAGCCAACGTTAGCATCTGCTAGTTACATCAGAGCCTAGCTCCTTCTCAAAACACTTTAAATGTCCTCAACTCAACTCGAATATTATCACGCAAATCTTTTAAATGCTCCAATCACATGTCACTGGATTACTCTGATAATCCCAAAACTTGTTTAATTACATAATCCAAATGTTTATCTAGCGTTGTTAAGAGTATAATGACAAAACTCTTAATGTTTATAACAAAAGCTCATTAATAGTTTATAACAATCATAATTGTTTATAATATTGTCAAACGACAATTGAAAAATTTATACAGGCCTCTATTAATTCCTTTCGTTCCAAATTATTATTAAAGATATTTACATAATTATATACAATATTAATATTATTCATATTTTAGAAATACATTAAACCACACGTTTATCCGGTTGATAATTACTCAAATCGGGTTAATATAATCGACCAATGAAGGTTATTTATATTTAACTGTTTATATTCAAGTTTAATAAGGTTTAATAATTATTACTATTATTTGTGACGGTAACCTCCATTCAAAATCGTTATCTCAAATTAATTGAACACTCTTGTTAATTATAACAGTAACTTCACATGATTAATTTTCAAAGGACCTGGACAATAAACTCAGCGGAAAAATACTTCGCTCAAACGCACAAAACTGCACAAAAATAGGCCCAGAATTCATCATATATCTCACTATATATGGCATAAAAATCTTCCACAATACATACAAAAAACCTCCACTTATAAATGCATTCACTTCATCCTTATTACTGTGGGAACCTCCTTCATTTATTCAAGGGCATTATTCATCAGCGACTTTTACACGTCCACTGAACTAACGATTATACATCCATAGTTCCTCTTTAAAAATTCTTATATTCATTAATTGTTTCATAACTGTTATTATATTTAACCTTCGTGGGTTTCATTCATGAATCGATATGATGTAAAAATTTGCCAATCTCAAATAAATTTGATAGCAAATACGATCAGACACGCCTCCCTGGTCTATCAAAATTGAGATTAATATCTTCAAAGTAACGCAGTATAAAAATACTATCTTTAATCAAAGTTCATCTAAACTGCATAAATAATCGAATAGAATCCAATTAGACTGTGGAATGCAAACATTATTGTTCCAATCTAGAATTGAGAAAAACTCCTATCATGGTTCATTACTATAGTGTATTCAATAAATCGTAATCAAAGTTCATATTTCATAAAATTGTCTATAATGTAATGGTATTTCATAATTGACGATAAATGTCTATATTGCAATCATGATCATAAAACGACTAGTATTTCCAAGATCGTCGATACAGTAATAGATTTTAACGCTCTAAAATCTTTTAATTATTCTTCTTTCTTGATGATGACAGAAAATTGGTCCAAGTAATTTACTGAATAGAATTACTTTAATAAAGTGACACGCTGTCTGAATTCAAATTTGCCATAGAAAATCGTTAGCTTTATAGCCAAATCGTGACTACAAAAATATGCAAATTACTGAAAGAATATAAATTATCAGTCTCAACTGATCCAAAATTATTTAACTATGCCAATGACATAACAATGTCTTAATAAATCGTCGAACAAGGCATAAATCATCAAAGTGGTACTGAGTACAGAAATATCAAGCAAGAAAATGGGGCAAAATATGTAGGACAGAAAAATATCGGAAAAATGGTTGCTCAGATATCGCTAAATGGCTCAAATAAAACAAGAAACGTTCACAACTACTTTATCTGTTGATTGAAGTTCTAGAGGAAAATCTTCCAAAGAAGATTGCTGATGGTTCCATTTTACCAGCGTAAAGATGTGCTCCGACCTCGAACCTGGAACCAGCGCCCTCGGAGAATAGAACTGCTTCCTCCTCCGGAAATTGCACTGCTCCGTGTAGACGATAGACATCCTTCTGGCAAAACTCTTCTTTGTGAGCCGGGTCCACCCTGGCCTCTCTTGATAGTTCCCTGAAGTTCTGGTAGAAATTCGCCATAAAGTTTATTGCAGTTATTTCCGTAGACATATTCATAATTGTAGAGTATGAAAATATTTCCACAGCCATTTGATATAATTCAGCGTTGGACCACGATGCATGAGTGTAGTTGGATATTCACTACATGCTCGCTTTTGTAGAAAGACGATTAGCGAAGTTCCATGCTGCTATTTCACTCCATCGATATATGTCCCAATTGCATTAAAGTCCTTAGCCTTCCATCTCCATTTCCGTTATAATAGTTGAAAGAACTGCCATATTATATTGTTGCATTGTAGAACGTAGCGTTGTATGGCCAAATGCAATATGCAGTATCACGGTTGCAATACACGTGCCAGCCGTAGCGTGGAATGTGATATTATAAAAGTGTTTCTCTGGTGGTGAGAAAATCACTTTTGTCTGCCGTCTTAAAATGCCAATATCTTCCAAATTATAATCTTGGAAATGTTCAATTTTACTACACACTTTAATACTGTTATGCACAATAGAATTAGCTTATAGGCATTAGCTAACTCTTGATGTATATTCTTGTAGACTCGTTAATGTGTGCGTTTCAACTTCGCCTAGTTTCAATCACCGTAAAATTGTACTGCTTGCACGCTCGAAGCTTGTTCGATGCGGTAGCTTTACCACACGTTCTAATGACGACTTGCTTCACTTATTCACTCGAAGTCTGACCAACTCAGAAAAACGACTATATGTCCTCAGAAATATGAGACACATGAGATATCTATGAGATATGAGAGCTTCTCTCTGCTGTGCAAGGCCTTTTATCAACTTCTTAAGGGGCGTATCCATCCCTTCCATAGCTTGTTCCTCCGTCATAGCTAGAAGTTCTAACTTTGGCAATACTTGACGGATTTTCAAATTTCAAAAACTCAAAATTAATTTCTTCAAATTTCCAAATCAATGCCATAACTGAAAATGGATTTCCACAATTCTGCATTCCAAAAGTAATTAAATATGGTAGTTTCAGTAATCTCCGTCTCCCTCCAAACTATCGTTCATTGGTTCGAGCCTCTCCTCCAATAGCGTAACTTCTTCCTCAGCACAATTCCATGTTTTCCTGCGACTGCGTCGTAAATCTCAGATCTTTCTCGAACAAAATCATGACGTCACCAAGAATCTCAGCTCAAGAAGCCTACTTGCATGGAGTCTGCGTCATCCGTGCTTACGTCATGAATATCCACGTCACAACTATGACAGCCATAACTTAATTCATATTTGCCAATACAGCCATCGTGGTCTCAATATAATTCAATTTACGGGGGCAGTACCTTCTTCAAGGCCACGGCCGCCTCCTTCCCTCTTCCTTGCTTATCCATCCTGACCTTCCATAACCTTCCCTCATGAGGCCCCTGTTCGCTTTGCAGGTGAGGCCGCCTGGGCGAGGTGCCAATCACACCTCACCAGTTGTATCCCCTCCGATTAGATGTTCCCAGCTCTAGGATACTGCCCGTCGAGGCGGTAGTGGTGAGTTCCCTCGCTGAGTCCGTGGGTTCCACCAACCTGGAGGGTAAACGACTAAGAAAGAAAGAAGAAAAAATAGCACACATACACGTAATACGATCGAATTAATAGCTTACTCCACGTGATGTGTAATAGTAGAAAGTTAAATCAACACCATAAACCATGATTTAAGACTTTAACATGGACTTAGACGTTTGAGGTGGGATGGCCACAGTAACTACTGCACGTTCAGCGCGCGGCATCTGCCATGTGATGGTGGACGAGTCGATGAAAGCCTGACCGCAAGCGGATAGAATGGTGCTTCGAATCTAGTGGTAGGCATACTTTTTTGAACGATAGCCCACGCTCCATTTTATTGGGGACGTAACTACATTGCCATATTTATTCCCTTACGATGTATTTTTGTGAAGAGTACGTTGAAGTTTGCTGATTTATAAAGAAAATACGATCGAATTGGTACGTTATGCCACGTGTCATATAATGGCAGAAAATTAAAAAAACTGCCATGGATATTAACATAACAAATCGAAGTGTCTCTCTGGAGATCCGGGTTTGGTTCCCAGCTCTGCCAAGAAATTGAATACTTGTCTGAGGGCTGAAATTGGGTACACATAGTCTCGTGAAGCAAATATGACAAGAGGTGGGTTCGATTCCCACCTCAGCCACCCTGGAAGTGGTTTTTCCGTGGTTTCCCACTTCACTCCGGCCAAATTCCGGGACGATTTCTGTCTTAAGGCAACGGCCACCTCCTTCACAATCCTTAATTGCGAATACCCACATCATTACAAGCCCGCAATAACTCAGGTTATCAGTCAAATTCTACACACATACCCAAGTACACGGGGCTAATTGACCGCGATGTTCTAGCCCCTCAAATGAAACAACAACATATCGAAGGAGATTCTGATCGCCAGTGCTCGCATCGAAGAATACGTATTCCTTAGAATTTCCCTTGGTATTATTTTGTTATTAGTCGCCTCCGTAGCGTAGCGGTCAGCATGGTTAGCTGCCGCCCCGGAGGTCCTGGGTTCGATTCCCGGCTCTGCCACGAAATTTGAAAAGTGGTACGAGGACTGGAACGGGGTCTACTCAGCCTAGGGTGGCCCAAATGAGTAGAGGGGGTTCGATTCCCCCTCAGCCATCCTCGAAGTGGTTTTCCGTGGTTTCCCACTTCGTCTTCGGGAAAATGCCGGGATGGTACCTTCTTTAAGGCCACGGCCGCCTCCTTCCCTCTTCCTTGCCTATCCATCCTAACCATCCCTTACCTTCCCTCATGAGGCCCCTGTTCGCTTTGCAGGTGAGGCCGCCTGGGCGAGGTGCCAATCCACCTCACCAGTTGTATCCCTTCCGATTCGATGTTCCCAGCTCTAGGACACTGCCCGTAGAGGCGGTAGTGGTGAGTTCCCTCGCTGAGTCCGTGGGTTCCACCAACCTGGAGGGTAAACGACTCAAAAAAAAAATGTTATTAAAAATTTACAAGGCCCGTATCACACGACACTGGCTGGCAAGGAAGTTGTAGTGATCGCTGGTACAAAATCCTGATGACCGATTTGTATCACACGCTAGCATTTAAGGTATGAAATAAAACATGGCGAAGGGTTGTCGTTGAGTTCATTCGCCTTATTAACGCAAAACGGTCGCAAAACTTGCCTTAAGTACATTTGAAAACATGCCAGGTACTGAATACATTCGAATCAATATTTAAGATCTAACTGTAATAATTGAACATTTTACCATATGCGTTAATAAGGAGCGCAACATAGAGCTGTGGAGTGTGCTGGAAGAGAGTGAGAATGGTATCGTGCCCGCTTGCTGTTTTGGAGATCCCGGGTGCAAGACTACACAACGGCGGAAATTTTTAATTCTTTTTAACTATTTTATTTTACCCTCCCTAAATCGTACAGGAAGATCTCAATTTAATTTCGTTCACATGATCTCGAGGACGATAGAGAATGTTGTTTTCTTCTCTCATTTAAATTCCCCAATTTTTAAAAAAAATCATGTTTACCCTCCAGGGTGGTGGCTCCCATGGACTCAGAAAGGGAACTCACCACTACCGCCTTTTCAGGCAGTGTCCTAGAGCTGGGAACATCTGGTCGGTGTGGATACAACTGGTGAGGTGTGATCAGCACCTCACCCAGGCGACCTCACCTGCAAGGCGAACAGGGGCCTCATGAGGGAAGGGATTGGATAGGCAAGGAAGAGGGAAGAAGGCGGCCGTGGCCTTACAGTAGGTATCATCCCGCCATTTGACCGAAGACGAAGTGGTAAACCACGGAAAACCACTTCGAGGATGGCTGAGGTGGGAATCAAACCCCCTCTACTCATTTGGACCACCCGAGGCTGAGTAGACCCCGTTGCAGTCCTCATACCACTTTTCAAATTACGTGGCAGAGCGTAGAATCGAACCCAGGACCTCCGGGGATGCAGCTAACGACGCTCACCACTACGGTACGGAGGAGACTTAATTTTCCCTAAATACTGTTCAAAACCATGGATGGATACTATTCGTGATTTTTTTTGAGTCGTTTACCCTCCAGGTTGGTGGAACCCACGGACTCAGCGAGGGAACTCACCACTACCGCCTCTACGGGCAGTGTCCTAGAGCTGTGAACATCGAATCGGAAGGGATACAACTGGTGAGGAGGGATTGGCACCTCGCCCAGGCGGCCTCACCTGCAAAGCGAACAGGAGCCTCATGAGGGAAGGTAAGGGATGGTTAGGATGGATAGGCAAGGAAGAGGGAAGGAGGCGGCCGTGGCCTTGAAGAAGGTACCATCCCGGCATTTGCCCGAAGACGAAGTGGGAAACCACGGAAACCACTTCGAGGGTGGCTGAGGGGGAATCGAACCCCCTCTACTCATTTGGGCCACCTGAGGCTGAGTAGACCCCGTTCCAGTCCTCGTACCACTTTTCAAATTTCGTAGCAGAGCCGGGAAACGAACCCAAGACCTCCGGGGCGGCAGCTAACCATGCTGACCGCTACGCTATGGAGGCGACATTCGTGATTATTAGAATTTTAATAGTTCAATATTTATCCCAGAATAATAATAATAATAATAATAATAATAATAATAATAATAATAATAATATGTCCACAAATCCATCATTAATTCTGTCAAAGAAGTCACACCCGCTAATGATCGAATTATGACCATGCGCATCCAGAGCGCCGACAAGAAATACACTCTTGTCAACGCTCATGCACCTACTAACATCGACAACAAGAAAAATCCTGAAAATGTTGAAAAATTTTGGAAAAATCTGGAAAAAATTATGAGTAACATTCCTCAAGATAACGTGAAAATCCTGATGGGAAATTTTAATGCCCAACTTGGCGAAGAAAAAATCTATCGAAAAATCATTGGCAAAAATTCTGCACACCAAAATACAAACAGCAATGGCACACGATTGGTAGACATTTGTCATCAATTCAATCTCAAAGTTATGTCTACGCATTTCAGGAAACCTGCACACAAACAGAAAACTTGGCGATCTCCCATTCAACATCTCGGTGAATACCAAATTGATCATGTTGCCATCACCCATGCACACTATAGAACCATCCATGACGTTCAAGTCCGACGAGGGGCAAACATTGATTCAGACCATTATCTCACAAGAATCAAAATGAAATTTTCACCTAAGAAGATTCATTAAAAAAATATATTGCATCCCAAAATTTGACACATCCAAAATTCAAGAAACAAAAATCGCGGAAGAATGGGATAAAGAACCAGTGAACAATTGGATGGACTTCTGCAGCAAAATTATCAGAAAAGCCAAAGAACTGATTCCACTAAAAAAGAAAGCAAAACACCCCTGGTGGGATTCCAACTGTGATCAAGTCATTATTGATCGCCGAATCGCATTCCAAAAATACAATAGCCACAAATCTCCAGAAACTTTACAACACTTTCTCGGCAACCAAAATTATCAGGACAACTAAACGTAAGTTTATAACTAAGCAACTTCAGTCAATCAAGGATGACTTCAGGAATCACAACAGTCGAGATTTTTATAAAACCTTCGGCAACAGAATTAAAGGTTACACACCGCAAAATTTGACTTTCAAGAAACAAGACGGAAGTCTCGCACTCACTAACCAAGAAAACTGTGAAGAACTAGCACGTTATTTTTCTGACCTCCACAATTGTCCTGAACCACCTGAGCGATTTATACACACAGTCCTAGAACACATACGACCCGAAGCCAAACCACCAACGCAAGAAGAAATCCATCATCACATCAAAAAACTCAAGAACGGAAAGACATCAGGAGAAGACGGAATCATCGCAGAACTATTGAAAAATCTAGGATCACGATCACTACAGGAAATCACACAGATCATTCAGGACATTTGGCGAAGTGAAAAACTACCGGACGAATGGAAATGCGCACTCATCCACCCACTCCACAAGAAAGGAGATAAATCTGATGTAAATAACTGCAGAGGAATTTCCCTCATACCCATCGCTTATAAAATCATCTCCGCCTGTCTTTTACAACGCACGCAAGAACAACTCGAGCCACTCATCGGTGAATATCAGGCTGGCTTCAGACCAAACAGATCAGCCATCGAACAAATCTTCAATCTGAAATCCACCTTGAAACTTCGAGCCACACGAAATCTCCCAACCATCTGTATATTTGTCGACTTTCAGAAGGCTTATGACTCCATTGATCGAAAATCTCTTTTTAATGTACTCGAAGAAAACCACCTCGATCCGAAGACGAGACGACTCATCCAACAAACCTTAACCGACACAATTTCCAAGGTCAAATTCATTGGAGAGATCTCCCAACCTTTTCCCATTAAAACTGGTGTTTGGCAGGGTGATGGACTTTCTCCATTGCTGTTCAACATCGTTCTCGATAAGGTCATCAAAGAATGGGAAAAAGAATTAAAAACTCGCAACATATGGAAACCTGTCGTGTTAGGAAGACAGAAGGACAATATCAATGTTACATGCTTAGTGTTTGCTGATGATTTGGCAATCCTCTCCGGAGATGAACGAACGGCAATTCACCAGATTGAAGTCCTCAAAGAATGTGCTGGGAAAGTAGGGTTGCAAATCTCCTTCACAAAAACTGAATTCATGGCTTCAAAACACAATGAAACCCAATCTTTGGTAACAAAATACGGTTCAATCAACAAGGTTAATCATTTCAAATACTTGGGTGAAATTATTGAACCTACAGGCACAGAAAGAATAGCACAAAGAACACGTGAACTCAAAATGCGGAAAGCATATGGGAAAACCGCAAACATCTACAACAAAAAAGTGCATGAGCATTAACACTAAAATTCGACATTACGTGACGGTCATCAAACCCGAAACACTCTACGCCAGTGAGACCTTAAACCTCAATTATAAAGGGGATCTTGAAAACATCAAGAAAGCTGAAAGGAAAATCATCCGAAAAATTCTTGGCCCAAGACTTACAGATGAAGGATATCGTTTACAATCGCACAAGATCACAGAAAAATATTCAAATATTGAAACCGATTTCCGTAAATGACGCTTGAAATTCTATGGACACATTATGAGGCTAGATGACAACCGATTAACAAAGAAAATATTGATGTACTCACAAAAATTAAAGACGACAACGGTTTGGATTAAACAAGTCCAAACTGATCTCAATAACGCCAACATCACACCCACAGATATCGATGACCGCAAAACTTTCAGACACAAGATCTACACTTGGGAAGCTGCATCAGAAGATAAGCCCAGCAGACCTAGGGGAAAATGGACTGACGAACGTCGAGCTAAACATAACGACATGATGAAAGAATTCTGGAAGAGCAAGAAAAATAACAGCAACATATCATAACTTGCTTTATGTGATCCTGTATGGGTCGAAACATACTAAATAAATAAATAAATAAATAAATAAATAAATAAATAAATAAATCATATAACACGTTCTGTATTTACTGCCTTGAAGCGTGGCTCAGTGGCAACGTTCTCGCTTGCTGTGCCCAAGGTCGCTGGCATTTGAGGGTGCGGGAGCCATGTCAGTAGATTAACTGTGCTTTTCGCACAGACGCCGTTGAAGGAAATTAAAGTTTCGGTTTGATGTATTTATTCGTGAGCCTGTCGTCTGTGTGAAAAGCGCTTGCTATACACATACAGTAATAGTTAGTGAGGTTTTAAGGGGCGGAACTACGAGGTCATCTGCCCCAAACATACAGTAGATACAGATAATTATAATGTTGTTGGTTTTACGTCCCTTTTTAACTACTCTGGCTTTTAGAGACGCCAGGGTGCCGGAACTTTGCTCCGAAGGGGATCTTTAACGTGCCAGGATACCTTGTATTCATTCTACAGATCATGATGGCTACGTACCATCGGATAAGTACGGTCCTTATCAGGACCAAATAAAAAAATCACTCATTGGAACAGATACAGTAGATTTAAAAAAAATCGAGTTTACCCTCCAGGGTGGTGGGTCCCACGGACTCAGTGAGGGAACTCACCCCTACCGCCATTTTTCAGGCAGTGTCTTAGAGCTGGGATCATCTAATCGGAAGGGATACAACTGGTGAGATGGGATTAGCACCTCGCCCAGGCGGCCTCACCTGCAAAGCGAACAGGGGCCTCATGAGGGAAGGTAATGGAAGGTTAGGATGGATAGGCAAGGAAGAGGGAAGGAGGCAGCCGTGGCCTTACGGTAGGTACCATTCCGGCATTTGCCCAAAGACGAAGTGGGCTGAGGGGATTCGAACCCCCCCTCTACTCATTTGGGCCATCCGAGGCTGAGTAGACCCCGTTCCAGTCCTCGTACCACTTTTCAAATTTCGTGGCAGAGCCGGGAATCGAACCCGGGACCTCCGGGGCGGCAGCTAACCATGCTGACCGCTACGCTACGGAGGCGACGATACAGTAGATATGCGTCCATAATACATCCACAACAAACGACATTAAGCCAAAAAGAAATGTACTAGTTCGAGGTTCGAACCTACTACAATGCGACTTCGTTGACGCTACTCTAGCAATTCATGATTTAGCCACCATAGCTACCGAGAACCTTGGTGTATTGCTGGCATGTATTGAATCTATTCGTAGACACTTCCTGTCCAAACGTAAGAAGGTGTTATTCGGAGCTGTGATCGCTTCAATCATGCATTATATTGGAGGTCATTGAAATAACACTGCCACTATCGATTTCTACTATATTGGCGAGCATGTATTTAACGGTAAAGTAGTACTAAGGTCGTAAAGGAGCAGGTACTAATGTTTTCAGGATGATTGTGATATACGCGTTAGTTGGGTTGCCTTCCTCCAAAAAACAAGGGGCTGGTGGACCACTCTGTATATATATAATGTATACAGTATACATATTTAATATACAAAATTATTTAATTTATATTGACGGAAAAGTAGTTAAGTAGTCCTAACATTTTTCTGTGGCCTCTCAACTCAAGTGGATTTTTATACATAATAATTATGCGTATGCCTATGAATGTTGATTGTGTAATTGGGGAAAAAACTTCACTTAACACATCAACACAATCTTTATACCCATAATTCTTAAATGATTTTGATATTTTACTGACAAATGACTAATACTGAATACATATTTAACTGTATGAGCTAGAAATGAAACAAATGAGGACATGAGGCACACACTGTATATTTAAATATGAAATGTTTTGTGTACTAGGTATCTTAATAACTTTCTTCTGTAGCGGCTTCGGTGGCTGAATTGCTGTGTCCAAGATCGCGGGTTCAAATCCGGCCGAAGTAGTCGGATTTTTTAAGAGCGTTAAAATCCTTCAGTATGCCTTTCTTCGGAGGGGAAGTAAAGCCGGCGGTCCCATGTCATAGATTTATGGCATCTTAAAGAACCTTCCACATACTAAACTTGCGTGGAGCGAAATTTCTAGGTTAGATTTCATTGTAACGCTCTATCAAAGTTCCAACGTTCACCGCTAGGTATCATTGACATCTGGTAGCGAAAGTTGGAACTACTCGAAATAGAAGGGAACTTGTAGCTCACCCTAGGGGTGTCCTTTGGCGAGCCGAACATGTCCTCGGACACTCCCGGCTCTAAAAGCCATACGATAAACAAATACATAACTTTCTTCTGTTTCTGTATCCTCTTCATTGAACTTTCTGACTCAGATTCTTCTAACAGTACTGATTCAAACTTTCACTTCGATCGCATGATTACGACACAAGAAATAAAAACTTAATTTTAAAATTTCGCACAGCCGCCATCTTGAGGTTATGTAAACAATTGAACTAAATTAGATGCCATTGCATTACAATATGTATAATCATTTACTGTACCACATTTCACTGCGCTCAGATGGTAAATCACGAGAAAAGTCTATTAAAATATTTCAAATTCGCTTGGCCGCCATGTTCGTTTTGTGCTTGACAGGTTCTTGAAAGTTACATTGGTAAACTTGTAGCAGTGCCTTTTATCACCCTACAAAATTTCAGGGTGACATCTGTAATAGTTTCGGAGATATAGAATGCCAGTGAAATATTTCGCACAGCCGCCATTTTGAGGTTATGTAAACAATTGAACAAAATTAGATGCCAGTGCATTACAATGTGTATAAACATTTGCTGTACCAAGTTTCATTACGTTTGGATAGTTAAATCGCGAGAAAAGTCAATTTAAATGTCCCAACTTCGCTTGGCCGCCATGTTGTTTTTGTAGTTACCAGATTTTTGAACGTCTTATGGGTGAACTTCTAGTAGTGCCCTTTATAACCGTACAAAATTTCAGGGTGATATCCGTAATAGTTTCGGAGATACTGAATGCTGGTGAAATATTTCGTACAGCCGCCATGTTGGATTGGTAAGACACAATAAAATTTGAAGGGCACGGTCGGGGTCGGCCAGAGTGGTGCTATGATCTTACCGAGATTTATTGAAATCGATCCAGCCGTTTAGAAGTTAATGGTGGGGGGGGGGGGCACTCACTCACACACAGACAGACACACGGACAAAAGGTGATCTCATAAGCCTATTTTTTCATAAAATGAAAATAGGCTAAAAATGAA
The DNA here is from genome assembly GCA_946902985.2 of Meconema thalassinum. Lineage (NCBI taxonomy): Eukaryota > Metazoa > Arthropoda > Insecta > Orthoptera > Tettigoniidae > Meconema > Meconema thalassinum. Next base: position 364,482 of record OX336396.1, read on the forward strand.
GCAGTTCAGTAAAATGTTAATGTTAATCCAGTTCGCCGATTTTCTAAATAACTGGATATTTTTTTCATTTTCAAATAATCCCAAATTACTAAGTTAAATAAACGTGAGGAATTATCCCTACATCTAAATCAGTTAACTATCAGTAACCTTAATTTATGAAATAAACTGGTGTGGCAATGAAGAATCGAAATATTTTTAGGGAATGCATGGGGGAGCGGGCATGGCCCCTCTTGCCCCCCCCCCCTTCCCTCCCACCCTGGGGGTGCCTATGTCAAGGACAAGAACAGTAGGATAGACCATTGCATCGTATGTATGAGGCGGTAACTATTAGAGATGCAATTATTAGCTCAGGACAGGAGGGCATGGAGTGCTGCATCAAACCAGTCAAAAGATTGAAGACTGAAACTCAACAACAAATCATCATCATAGTACTCTTAAGATCTGATTTGATTGGGGCAGAGGACTTGTACGTTCCGCTTCTTGAGTATCGTACAATGTTACTAGAGTCTAGGACGTATGGTGAGGTCTAGGGATACAAATTAAATCTTTTGTTTTGAGGGCCCGTGCCAAAGATTTGTTAAATTTTGGTCTGAGGGTTAGATGGACTGCTGATGGTACCTCACCGAAGGCCACGGGTGCCAGGTACCAGTTACAAGTACAAGGGACTGATGACCACAATGTTGGAAGCTGCTAAAAATGAAGCGACAAAATACAAAAGAGGTTCGCTACGATTGGGAAGCTCTGATGTACGTCATATGGGTAGAACCCCACAAAAACCAGTGTCGTACATTGAGTGTGGAACATGTTGCTAATAATGTGATTAAATAGAATTTGTAGATTATTTTACATTCACCCGAAATTATGAAAAAAGAATTTTTAATAATAAATATTTCGTTTGCACATCTCTCCTCAATTCAAAATAAACACAATAAGTTGGCAGATAATAGCGCCCCTTTTATTCTGAATCCGTACAGCTTTTACCATTGTTATTATTGTTTTGGTTGTTGATTCTTTAGAAGCTTGGCGACATAACCTGTGTTATTGTGATGGCTGTATTAGTAATTCAGATGAGGATTGGGAGGAAGGGACCATGGCCCGGCATTTGCCTGGAGTAGAAGTGGGGAACCAAGGAAAACCACTTCCACGATGGCTGAGTGTACCCCGTTCCATTCCTCAGACCAGAATTAAATTTCTTGCCAGAGCCGGGAATGCTAGCCACTACGCCATTGTTCATGAAGGAGTTGAGTAGTAGTCCAACACAAGCTATCGGATCATGTTGAGTGTCTAACAAGGATCCAGTGTCGGGTGTTGAGTTGGCACTGCTGATAGCTGTTTAATGTTGTATATCATCCACTTTAAACCTAGAACTTACAAAATATGCTTAACCAACACAATTTCTTATGTTGGCACTTGCTAATTTACTGCAACTAGAATACATTGGGTCAGCAACCTAACCACTAACCATCTTGAAAGATGATCGCTTACAAGCGCAAAACACGAACTGAACTTATTCGAGCCGAGAGAAAGAAGAAAAACGCCTCAAAAGAATCAATCGAGTCGATTTGGATATGTCCGAGACTAGGCGAACAGTTGGTTAGCTGGAACAACGAGCCGAGCCGAAGAGGGAAGCCGTAGAATAATGGGATGTTGTGAGCAGACGCTTCTCGGCCTTTAACAGAGAGAAATGGAAAGTTGTTCTACTAACGCCATGGTTTTGTTTGGCCATTTGTTAATCTGTTTGCCAGAGCGAAGATAGTGATTTGGAAGTAGACCAGTCTCGAAAAGGGCTGATTTTCGGGCCTTAAAATGTGGTTTCGAGGCACCTCTAGGACTTTCCCGAGTATTGTTCCACGAGCCGAGCCAAAAGGCGTAAAATGTGCTATGTCAAGTCTTTGTACAACTTCTATTTTGCCTATATTAACCCATGCAAGAGAGACAAATGGCCGAACAGACCCACTTGAAGTTTGAAAATTCTAAGAACATTTCTTAGTGAGCACCAACAAACTGAGAGTAATGAACAGTTTCATAGCCCTTGCGGTGACAAAGATGCGATGATTAATGAGTCAGTACCTCGCTTTTGGAATAAGATAAGATTACATTACTTGCCTTTAAATGAAATATAAATCCATTCGTAGACCTTGCACACGAAATAAATAAATAAATAAATAATACTATAAGCACAGTCTAGGCGGCCAGTCATAGTAAACACAATACACGCGGATGAAATGTACGCGCATATAAATTACAATATTCCTTTGTAATATTACTCAAGTGTCTAGTATAAAGTGAAAGCACACCAGCACCATTGCATAACTGAGATATGTAGGATGATTTTAAACTTCCGGTGGGTGCAACTGGTCGGACATATCTTATCTCATATTCGTCTTTCGTGGGGGCGAAGCTACTTCCACCTTTCCACATGACATTCAAGGTTGTCAATTAACCTCCTACACATTAGCTGTTGTTGCAAAAGTGATCTTCCGGGCAGATTGCGTCTGATCGTGCATCATTACGTAAAATGTAGAGAACGAATGAATGTGTTCACAATTGTAGCAAAATTGTTCTTCAGCAAATATTGTAATTGTATAAAATTCAAATTTGTGAGGTGTGCCAGACGGGCATGATGCGCCCACTATGTTGTGCCTGACGGAAGGTGTGCACAATACTGTAAGCACTTTTGTAAAAAACGTTTGTTCTCTTATCGTTTTACTTTTTAAGACCCCAGAGAGAGGGCATGCCCCCACCCCATCAACCCCTGCCCCTCCTACGGGCGCACGAGTAGATTCAACAAAACAGCGACGGCGCGTGAATCGTTTCAACAAAATCCTGTTTGCGTTCATATAACCTACCATTCATATGATTGCAATGAAACGTTGATGAGCTGTTGTGTACACTCCTGCAAAGGTGTCTGACTAAGTAAAGCCATATTACAATAGGTAGCGTACGAGTAGATTCAACAAATGGGTGACGGCGCGCGAAACGTTTAAACCAAGTCCCGTATGCGTTCACATACCATTGATTGCGATGAAACTTTGGTGAGTTGTTGTGCACGCTCTCACGGATGTTTCTGAATCAGTAAATCCATTTTACAAAAGTTTAGAGGCAGTTAACGGAAAAAGAAAAAGAATATTGTGTATCCAAAAGCACTCCCAACAAAGTTACAACGCCAACACTTTATGTGTTCTTTGAAGTACTTCAGATACTCTAAGCATGTCTATAAGAGCTAAGTTATTCGTGCAAACGCATTGTTCAGCACGTTGTTTGTTGCAAGATTTTCAGGAGTATAAGTTAAATCCCATACGGGCATGGTGACGTTTGGAATAACGCTGTGAAATATGTAAAAGTAATTTTAATAGTACATTATGCAACGAGCCTATAATGGCTATAATTAAGACACGAGTATGTTTATAAAACGAGCGTATGCGTGTTTTATAATTTCCATACGAGTGTCTTAATTACCATTATAGGCGAGTTGCATACGACTGTTTATGTTCGACGATAATTATAACTTTATTATATGTTTTAACATAAATATTCATAAATATCTGTTCAGTCACTAGAATGTTGTGATCGGGTGCTGCGGTGGGTAGTATATCTCTGTTTTCCAAGCTCTCTGGACAACCGACGCATGCGCTCTGTGTGCTTCAATGCCATATGTTCAGATTGTGTACCAGTATTCAGTAAAACTGTCACCGAAGTCGTTTCAATACAACGCGCTGTGTAGAAATTGGGTTTGGGGATATTAAGGTACAGTGCTATTTCTTGTCTCATATTCACCAGTTTATTTACGTGAACACATGGACGGTGCACTTTCGGTAATTTATATAGACGTGTTGGATTTTGCGCGAAGGTATCCTTATCTAATTGGTCACACAACTGTTTCTTGAGCTCTGATTGGTGGGAGAAACTGTTTCATAATGAAAAATAGTGTTATAATGAGCCTCATTATGATACAGTTTTCTGACACATAATAGTTAGTGTCGAACATAATAGTACATTATGCAACGAGCCTATAATGGCTATAATTAAGACACGAGTAAGTTTATAAAACGAGCTTTAGCGAGTTTTATAATTTCCATACGAGTGTCTTAATTACCATTATAGGCGAGTTGCATACGACATTTTATGTTCGACGATAATTATAACTTTATTATATGTTTTAACATAAATATTCATAAATATCTGTTCAGTCACTAGAATGTTGTGATCGGGTGCTGCGGTGGGTAGTATATCTCTGTTTTCCAAGCTCTCTGGACAACCAACGCATGCGCTCTGTGTGCTTCAATGCCATATGTGCAGATCGTAAACCATTCAGTAAAACTGTCACCGTAGTCGTTTGAAATCAACGCGCTGTGTAGAAATTGGATTTGGGTATATTAAGGTACAATGCTATTTCTTGTCTCATATTCACCAGTTTATTTACGCGAACATATGGACGGTGCACTTCCGGTAATTTATATAGACATGTTGGATTTAGAGCGCATGCGCGAAGGTATCCTTATCTAATTGGTCAAACAACTGTTTCTTGAGCTCTGATTGGTGGGAGAAACTGTTTCATAATGAAAAATAGTGTTATAATGAGCCTCATTATGATACAGTTTTCTGACACATAATAGCTAGGGTCGAACATAAAGATTATTATTTAACGGAGTACACGCGCAACACAGAAAACTGGTTATAATGTTTTTAAACTGAAAGTGGTTCAGTTATCGGAAATATGTGAAGATTTATGCCACATTGACTGGAAGGATAGATGTAGTTATGCGTATTTGGCAGATATGGCAACTATAGATTTTGTGGAGAGTAGATGCACGAATGAAGAAATTGTCCTGTAACAATATTAATTGTCTGGCTATTATTTTATTCTTGATTTAGACAATCTGCCTGAACTATACTTCATTGTACGGTCTCAGAGAACCTATTTAAGACTGAAATGAGCGACAGAAGTCAGCAGTTTCATAAGCATTAATATTTGGTGGGAGTTATGGAAGTGAAAGCAGGAACATTTCAGTAGAAATGGAATGACTTCAAGTAAGCATATTGTTGTAAATAGATGTACAGATAAAGTTGGATTTTAGGAAATAGTAACGTTCAGCTTTGCGTTTAAGTGTAAATAATTTATGTGAAGTGGAATGGAGTTAAAATGTGTAGAGTAAAATGAACAATGTGTTATCTACATCGTCGGTTTAAACATTTAGATAATATACGTTTTTTTTCTCCAGTGGAAAATGAAAGTCTAAGTGACTGTTTATGGAATGCGAGGAGAAGCATTTAAGAGTTTCCTTGACAGATAGCGACTTTATAATTTTTCTGGAGGAGTATTTATTTGAGTTTTCTTTTAGGAAGGTTTTCTTTTTGTATTGTTCTATTTAATAAATTTGGGACACGAGAATTTTTCGTTTGTCCACCGTTTTGATACAAACCAAGCGTTATTGATTGATAATAATTAAGGTGAATGGAATTAAAGCCTCCGTGGCTTAGGCGGCAGCACGCCGGCCTCTCACCGCTGGGTCCGTGGTTCAAATCCCGGTCACTCCATGTGAGATCTGTGCTGGACAAAACGGAGGCAGACAGGTTTTTCTCCGGGTACTCCGGTTTTCCCTGTCAAAATGTCATTCCAGCAACATTCTCCTCTACCATTTCATTTCATCTGTCATTCATTTAATCATTGCCCCCAGAGGAGTGCGTCAGGCCTCGGCAGCCGGCACAGTTCATATCCTCGCCGCTAGATGGGGGCTTCATTCATTCCATTCCTGACCCGATCGGAGACTGGAAGCAGGCTGTGGATTTTCATTTTCAAGGTGAATGGAATTAAAGATAGGCGCCCATTTGATTTTATCTTTATCCCATATGCCCCGAGAAGCACAGGTTTCTCACTCTACCAATGTTTAATTTAGTCCTTATTCCGTAGTATAATGTCATTGTAGGAAAGAAATCTATGTATCCCAATTTATCCCATGTGTCAGGCATTTCTTTCAGTGATTTATCCAGCTGGGGCCAAGAAGAAGCTGTGATCCGTCCATCAGGATACTGGCAGGTGGTTTTTACATATCGCAAGTATTTCCTTGAAACAAAACTGAACGGGGTTCACAAAGCAAGTGGGTTTGTACCAAATATACTTCCACATGTTACGAAATCGCGCAGAAGATAGTTGGTCTATGATTAGGTTTTGAACAGTGGCGTCGGAAGGGGGGGTGCCAGGGTGCGGCTGCACCCCCAATATTTATTTTGGGGGTGCGGCGCACCCCCAATATCTTTTGAAAATGCAAAACTTTGATATTGACCTTTTTGAGATACATGGTGTGAATTTGAAATGGGAACTCGCGAGCAGCTAAGTGTGAATACCGATTGTGAATGCATGCCAATCGTCTGTGCTGAGGTTGGCAACATTGGCTTAAAGTTAGTTTGGTAACGCTGTCGATGAGTGCGAAGAGCAGGTTGAAGCCGATTTATTGAGTTAGGTAAAAGAATGCTTATTATACTTTTCACGACATTACACTATAATTGAGAAATATAACTTTTCTTAAATGTACCTCCTTAAAAAACACGATATACTGACACACGCCTTGAAGGGGAATCCCCGTAACGAAAGATGGATGATCAGAGTCGTTCGGCAAAGAGGGCACGTATCGAAGATGATAACGGACCTCCTGATCCAGCGACTAAGGCTGAGGCTAAGAGAAACGAGGCGTCACCTGTAGCATCTACATCTACAGTGATAAGTTTAAAATTACAACAAAGTTATTAAATACCGGTATCTAATGTTCATTCTGCTATCGGCATTTTGTGATTATTAACACTGACATGGACTTCTAAATTATTTGTAATTTAAGTTAATAATCTCCTTCTGAATACTTAATGCGCGTACTGTTCAATTAAATTAAAGCGTTGTTCGTTCCTATGTTTTTAGATAGTAGTCTACCGGAGGGCATAGAAGAAACTGGGATTGCTATGGCTATACCTGACACAGTTTGTACTGAATTTGTGGATGCGGAGAGGATAGTGATACCGGTAACGTCAACAACGGGCGATGATCAAGATATTCCTGACGTCCGAGAAAAGTATCATCCAAACAAAAAATGTGTGTTTCCCGAGAACGCCCGAAATAGAAAGTGCAGTGCTCATTGGTTCGAGTTGTACTCTTGGTTACATTACAGTGTTGAAAAGGACGCAGTTTTGTTTTGTTTCGAATGCATGAAGGGCAGTCGAATGGTTGGTATCACAGGTAGAAGTTGGTTCTCCAAAGCGAAGAGAACATTTTATATCAACGGTTTCCAAAATTGGAGAAACGCGGGTGAAAAATTCAAATCACATCAAAACAGTGACTTCCACCGGAGAAATTGTGAACTTATCATTAATAGAGAAAATAGCCAGCCTGTAACTGCGAAGATTGACAAGGGAATGTTGAAACAAATGAGCGTTGCCCGCAAATGTTTTCTTGTTGTTATTAGTTGTCTTAGATATTTAATGCTTACTGGTAGCGCTGTTCGCGGCCACAACTCTGATCAAGGCAACCTCATGGAGCTTTTACAGAAGAGAAAAGACGATGTACCCGAACTTACTTGGTGGATGTCGCGTCGTAACAATTTCCTCAGCCCTGACATGCAGAATGAGGTGATTGAAACAATGGCCCACTCTGTCCTTCGAGACATAGCAAAACAGGTACACGAATTACCATTTTTTGCTATTATTGCTGATGGCACCACCGATATTGCGGGCTTAGAGCAGTTCTCTGTATGTGTTAGGTTTGTTCACCCTAAAACCTTTCAAGTAACTGAACATTTTCTCGGGTTGTACAACCCACAAGATGCAACCGCTAAAACGCTGGCTGGTGCCATAAAAGATGTTCTCTTAAGGCTAAATTTTCCATTGTCAAAATTGCGGGGTCATTGTTTTGATGGCGCCTCTAACATGTCTGGGCACATTAAGGGAGTTCAAAAACTCATATCTGATGAGCAGCCAAAATCCCCTTATGTTCAGTGTTCAAACCATTCCCTAGACTTAGCTCTTCAAGAAATATCGCGGAAAATTGCAGTTATTTGTGATTTGCTTGTTGTTGTGGAAAATTCAAGTAATATCATACTCGATTCTTCGAAGAGACAGAGCACCTTCTGACACCCTGTGATGGCGATGATAATGCCGTCGCCAATGGACCGTCATCAAAGCTCATCGCACTTTGTCCAACGAGATGGAGCGTGAGATGCCGGTCTCTTACAAGGTACAAGGAGAACTACAAAAGGGTCATACTTACTCTCCAAGCTATCCTCGATGACCCCACGGGTGCTTCTCCGGAAGTGAAGTCGGCAACTCGTGGGTACCTGAAGAAGCTGAAGTCATTAGATTCCGTTTTTAGCCTACTTTCGATTTTTGCAAAAAATGTGTGTGTGTGTGTGTGAGTGTGTGTGTGTGCGTACTCTGAATGTCTGCCCCCCCCCTATCAATTCGAACACGGTGAAAGCGAATTGAACGAAATTCGGTACAGAGGTAGCACTAGCAAAGGGGACCTTACTGTCTTGTTTTATATCGCCGCCATCTTGACGGAAACGTAATGGCGGCCACCCAAATGTTCAAAGCTTAAATCGAATTACGACTAACCTAATCATCCGATCTCTACCAAATTTTCCAACAACATACCTTTTTGTGGGACGCATATTTTGAGCAAACTACAAGATCATCAGCCCAATACTTTGCGGATGGCGGCCATGTATGTGTGCAGATCGATTCCCCTATCAATTCAAACACGATAAAACCTAATTGAACGAAATTCGGTACAGAGGTAGCACTAGCAAAGGGGACTTTACTGTCTTGTTTTATATCGCCACCATCTTGACGAAAACGTAATGGCGGCCACCCAAATGTTAAAAGCTTGACTCAAATTACTCCCAACCTAATCATCTGATCTCTACCATTTTTTGAACATTATGCCTTTATGTATACAGAATCTTTTGAGCAAACTACAAGGTCATCAGCTCAATAATTTGCGGATGGTGGCCATGTATGTGTGCAAATCGATTCCCCCTATCTTTTCGAACACGGTGAAACCGAATTGAAAGAAATTTGGCACAGAGGTAGCACAAGCGAAGGGCACCTCAGTGTCATGTTTTATATCGCCGCCACCTTGACGGAAACGTAATGGTGGCCACCCAAATGTTAAAAGCTTAAATCAAATTACGACCAATCTAATCATTTGATCTCTACCAAATTTTGCAACAACATACCTTTTTGTGGGAAGCATCTTTTGACTGAACTACAAGGTCATCAGCCCAATAATTTGCAGATAGCGGCCATGTATGTGTGCAAATCGATTCCCCATATCAATTCAAACACGGTGAAACTGAATTGAATGAAACTTTTTACAGAGGTAGCACTAACAAAGGGCAGCTCATATTCAAGTTTAATATCCGTATAGCACGTTGTATTTCAACAAGCTACTACAACCAACATTCAATTATACTCCTTGAAAATGACAAAGAGTTATAACAATACCCATGCATTTAGGAGAAAGTAGGCTATATGTTCTTTGCTGAACATCTTGTTTTTCTTCACGTCAGTGTCGAAATTTTGTTCCATGTGAAGAACTTGCAAAGACCTTTCAGAGCCCATGTTATACTGCCACAGGAGCAAAGCAAGCTGCCTTGATTTTAATCTCGGCAATGAAGGTTCTTCGAACGATAGAGGAGTTTGATCGGATCTACAAGGAAAGCTACGTTTATGCTACGGAGATAGTGGAACTTGACTGCTCTTATTTACCAAACCCTAACCAACGACTTTCCGAAAACCACGCCACATCCGAAACCGACAACGAGGAGGAAGAAGCCGCGGAAAAGCAAAAAAAAAAGGAGCAGAAGCAGAGCAAGAAGATCAAACCTGAGCAAAAACTTCCCAAAAACGGCGGAGGAAATTTCCGAAGCGTTTAGAACAAACGAGCAATCCAGTTCCTCCTGCAAAGCTCACAGATCAAGAGGAACTTAGAAAAGATTACTTCTCTATTCTGGACCTCCTTTTGAATGAAGCAGAATAAAGATTTAACCAGAAAGGTTTTGACACTTTGGCGAGTATTGAAAATATTCTGATTCAGGCAAACCAGGGCATCGTTCCATCTGAGCAGGTTCTGAAGGAAACGCTGGGTCCACATAAGGACGATTTTGATCTCGATCAGCTTCGTACACAGCTAAAATTGTTGAAAAGTCTGCCAGGGAAGCCACCGAAGTGCATTGCAGATGTAGTTAAGCAGATGAATGAGTTGGCTACATCCACTAAAGATCTTTTCAATGAAGTAGTTTTGCTTGTTCTGGTACTCATGACCGTTCCAGCATCTGCTGCTTCTTCAGAAAGATCTTTCAGTGCACTTCGGAGGTAAAAAAATTATTTGCGCAGTACCATGACCCAACAGCGCCTGACTCACGCTTTGCTTCTGCATGGGCATAAGGACTATACAAGAGCCATAGATCTGCAGGGTATCTTGCGCGAGTTTATTTCGCGTAAGACTAAACGAGGGCACGTGTTAGGGGAGGTTTAGCGTTAGCTAGCCACAAATCAAACTTATGTAAATATTATCCTTTTTTTTCTGTGCTGTGTGTTTTAAGTTTAATTTGTATGACTTTGTTGTTGTTGTTGGTCGTTTCGTTACAAAGTCCCTTGTTCAGGCCACTGTTCATTTTTGTTTTATTCAAGGGAGGTCTATTAGTCTTGAGTCAACTTGACTGAGTTGTAGGCTATAATGTATGGTGTAAAAGTGTTCGTATATTTTTTTTTTTACTATTGGCCGAATGGCCAATACGTTATACGTCTCGAGTTCTAGTTAACAAATAAACTGAATTTTTCTTTTTTCATGGCATCTTTTAGTGAAATAGTTCATAACCAAAATATTTACGAAATCAAAATTGTTCTTTCGTTATAATTTTTCAAACCATTTGTCGTCACCAACTTCGCTAAAAAAGAGAAAGAAAACAAACAAAAACAGACTGGATTTTGCTGGCTTTCAGCTCGCGTATTATCAACTTTTCTCCTTTCGTGGATTACAAATGCGAAGTCGCATAATGGAAATGAAGCTGTGCCTCCGAGGTTAGGCAACCCGCTAGCCGAGTAAACCTTGCACCCCCAAAGAAAAATTTGCTCCGACGCCACTGGTTTTGAAAATATTGTTGCGCAAATGAATGTTAGTATGGAAATTGCGTAATACAATCAGATCATAAAAGGCGAACAAATCGTTTGCATATCCTGAAACCAAGCACATCTAACGACTGAATCACTCCAGTAATTCCCTGGGGGAATAGTATCGTTGGCGGGTTTTGACGCTCATATATTTGCTTCACTTTGTGCTGTCCACGAATCCAAGAGTAAAAAAAGTCCTCTCGGCACGCCGGAAGGCGGAGGTAGATTTCACCGGACAAACTTGGAGATAGGCGAAAATAGGCAGAATATGCAGGTTTTCGTAGAAGGATCAGACCTCATTTATCGCGTGAAAGTATTTTATAATTGGAGATAAATTAACTTTGTTTGTCTTCATTTTAAACATATTTTAAACATTTTATTGTCTTACGGGGACGGTAACCTTCTTGTCATTTGGAGTCCATTTTTAGCCTATTTTCAATTTTGAAAAAATAGGCTTATGAGATCACCTTTTGTCCGTGTGTGTGTGCGTGTGTGTGTGTGTGTGTGAGGTGTGGGTGTGTGTCCCCCCTAATAAAATCTAAACGGCTGGAGCGATTTCAGTGAAACTCGGTAAGTTCATAGCACTATTCCCGGCGACGTCGACCGTGCCCATCGAATTTTGTTACGTCTCACCAATCCAACATGGCGGCTGTGCGAAATATTTCACTAGCATTTAGTATCTCCGAAACTATAACGGATATCGCCCTGAAATTGTGTACGGTGATAAAGGGTACTACTAGAAGTTCACCTATGAAACTTTCAAAAACCTGGTTACTACATAACCAACATGGCGTCCAAGCGAAGTGGAGACTTTTAAATGGTGTTACGGCTGTGAGTTTGTGTCATCGCTCGCCGCTTGAGTCACAACTGCCCCAGGGGCTGGGCTGTGGCTGGCCTCCTGTATTGCGCGCGCCTTATGCAACAGGGCTACTACAGACAAAGGGATAGTCCAGAAGATTCGTGACTGGACCAGCGGTGGAAACATCGAGAAGCCGTGGACTCTGGATGGATCTAGAACCATTTATTGAGTCACCGGCCTGCTATATAAGAGTGACCCGTGAAGCAGTTGTTGTTGTGTTTTTACGAGCTAGTGCGAGCGATTATCTTGTGCGACAGAAGTGTGGTGACGAAGTGCTGTGCGAGTTACGAAATCCTGTGACATTGTTTCTCCCAGCTTGTGGACAGCGAAATAGCCTGCAGCAAGTGATCGTAAGTAATTGTGGTCGGAGAACATAAATGAGAGGAACAGGTAGTCTCTGTCAAGGCCACCGTACTCATTAGGACGGATTAACTTCTGTGGTCTGTTGCAAGTGAAAGGGGCCAAGAGCGCATAAGGAAGAGATTTGAGGAAACTGAAATAAGGCTCCTAATTGCTTGTATTTGCTGACTAGTGTAATTTTCTGGCCGCAATAAAGTTAATTATTTCTTTAAGCTGTAATTGGTGTTGTGCTTTGTACCCCCACCGTAATCCAGTTAACATAAGTGCCACTAGGGGGTGGCACGTAACAATTGGTGTCAGAAGTGGGATTACGAACTCAAGCACAACACCTGACGGTCCTGGTTTCAAAACCCGAGCAGGTCATTTTCTCTAATTTTCCTGTGAGTGCATGCCCTTTACAAGACAAACAACTAAAATGGAGGAGAAATTGGCAGCACTGCTAGAAAAGTTAAATGGCATGGAAACCAAGATGGAGGACGGCCAGAAGAATTTAACCAAGGACCTAACTGCCAAAATGGAAGACGGCCAGAAGAAGATGGAGGATGGCCAGAAGAAGTTAGCAGAGGACCTGAAGGACAGCCAAAATAAGTTAGCGGAGGACCTGAAGAAGATGGAGGACGGCCAGAAGAAGATGGAGGACGGCCAGAAGAAGTTAGCCGAGGACCTAACTGCTAAATTAGAAGATGGCCAGAAGAATTTAACCAGGGAGCTAACTTGCAAATTAGAAGACGGCCAGAAGAAGATGGAAGACGGTCAAAATAAGTTAGCGGAGGACCTGAAGAAGATGGAGGACGGCCAGAAGAAGATGGAGGACGGCCAGAAGAAGTTAGCCGAGGACCTAACTGCTAAATTAGAAGATGGCCAGAAGAATTTAACCAAGAAGATAGAGGACGGCCAGAAGAAGATGGAAGACGGGCAGAATAAGTTAGCACAGGACTTGAAGAAATTAGAACTGGGTCTGCGTGAGGAAGTCACGGCAGTGGAAAAGAAGTTCGACGCCTTAAAAGAAGAAGTTGCTGAGCTACGCCGACGCCCGCTGACGGGGGTGGAAGAGAGATTTAACGCTCTACAAAAGGAATTTGCTGAGCTGCGCCGACACCCGCCGACAGGGATGGAAGATAGATTCAAATCCCTACAAGAGGAAGTCGCCGAGCTGCGCCGACGCCCGCCGACCGGGGCGGATGAGAGAGTCAAAGCCCTACAAGAGGAAGTAGCCGAGCTGCGCCGACGCCCACTCACGGGGGTGGAAGAGAAAGTCAACGCTCTTCAAGAGGAAGTTGCCGAGCTGCGCCGACGCCCGCCCACAGGTACACCGGGGACACCAGGAACGGGACAGAGCAGAGTGACGCCCCCAACCTTCGACGGAAAGGTCCCGTGGAGCACCTATTTACGTCAGTTCGAGGCAGCCTGTTCCATAAACAACTGGAACAGCACGGAAAAGGCTACAGCTCTCATTGTAGCGCTGAGAGGGGACGCCCTTAACGTCCTTCAGGCCATCCCGACTGGATCCCAGGACTACGCTTCACTGATCGCCCATATGGAGTCCCGATATGGAGATAGCCATCTTCAGCAGGCCTACCAGATGCAGCTCCGGACCCGGGTACAGAAGAACGCGGAAACCCTGCAGGAGTTCGAGATGGACATCGCACGCCTCGTAAGGCTCGCCTACCCAACAGCGCCGGCCGACTTTCTGGAGCAGATAGCGACGCAGACTTTCACCGACGGGCTACGGGACTCGGACACTCAACAGGCGCTGCGTCTTGCGCGCAATAAGACCCTGGCAGATGCGCTGAGCCACGCACTTGAGTTCGAGACGGCAAAGCAGGTATCTAGAATGTGCGCGCGGGTGCGTCAGGTGGACGTTGACGAACCAGCCGAAGCCAACAAGACCAAGCCCCTGGCCGATGAACTGATGGAGGTGCTAGGCCGGTTCTTCAAGAGTCGCAGTACCACCAACAAAAACTTAGCCGAAGGACATCCGGTGAGGCGGCCCGGAAGAGGACTACCAACCTGCTGGACCTGCCGTAAGAGAGGCCACCTGAGCAAGGACTGCGGTGATCGCCGCCGCCAAGAGTTTCCGTCGGGACAGTCAGTCGTAGGGAAACCGCGCGGCCCAGGAAAGCAAGTATCAGCCAGCCATGAGGGGCGAAGGTTGGCTCAAGCCCCGGCAGTCCAAGTTCGTGTGACGCAGTTACGGAGGGATAAAAGCAGCCTGATGGTCGACGGATTCATCAACGGAGTGAGCTGGCCCATGCTAATCGACACGGGAGCATCGAGGACCATCGTCAGCCCCACCGTGATCCCGAAGTGGAGAGTGCAACCCACACAAAGGAACCTCCAGCTAATAACCGCGACCGGAGAGACCGCACCGGTACATGGCGAAGCATCACTGGAGTTCGTCATTGGTCGACGGGCGATAAAGCATCCAGTGCTTGTGGCTGACGTATCAAATGAAGTGATCATCGGACTGGACTTCCTGGACCAGAACAACATCATCTTGGATCTGAGTACCAACACTCTGCACTTCGGAAGGGAGGAACTTGCTTTGCGACCAGCACACGAGGCCGTCGCCGCACGACGAGTAAGGCTGAGAGAGGACGTCATTGTTCCCGCCAGGACGGAAGTCAGCGCTGCCGTAATTGTCGACGGAACAGCTGAGGGAGTGGCGGCTGTCATCGAACCAAAATATGAGGACATCCAGACAAAAGGGTTGCTAGTTGCCAAGACCCTCATCAACACGACGTCTCGGCCGTACGTCCGCCTGTCCAACTTGAACGACTACGACATTACGGTTCACCGGGACACCAACCTAGGAGTCTGCGAGCCCGTTACCTGGATTGCCCGCATCACAGATACGACGGACGGACACCTGCAGACGGACAACCGAAGAAGACGCGCCCTGCCAGAAGAACTACAGAAGCTGTACCAAGGATCCCAGGACCATCTAGACGAAGAGCAATCACGCCAACTTCAGGACCTGCTACGCGAATTCCAGGATGTCTTCTCCGTGGGGAGCAAAGACTTCGGCAGGACAAGCTTGGTCCAGCACAGAATCGACGTTGGGGACAGCGCACCGATAAGGGCCCCATTCCGACGTGTCCCGCTCGCCAAGCAAGCCGAAGTCGACCGGATGGTAGAAGAGATGAAGGAGCAAGGGGTGATCGAGCCATCACATAGTCCTTGGAGTTCTCCGGTCGTGCTAGTGAAGAAGAAGGACGGCTCCACCAGGTTCTGCGTGGACTACAGGCGGGTGAACGACGTCACGAAAAAGGACAGCTACCCTCTACCCCGGATCGACGACACGCTGGACACCATATCAGGATCAAGATGGTTCTCCACCTTGGATTTGAAGAGTGGCTACTGGCAGGTGGAGGTCCACCCGAAGGACCGCGAGAAAACGGCGTTCTCTGTGGGCAGCGGGCTCTGGCAGTTCACCGTCATGCCATTCGGTCTGTGCAACGCCCCTGCAACCTTCGAAAGGCTAATGGAGTCCATTCTGAGGGGACTACACTGGAAGACCTGCCTGGTATACCTAGACGACGTCATCGTTCTGGGGAGGAGCTTCGAGGAGCACTACAGCAACCTGAAGGAGATCTTGTTGAAGCTACGGGCTGACCAGCTGAAGTTGAGCCCCAAGAAGTGTCAGCTCTTCCAGAAGCGGGTCCAGTACCTTGGGCATATCGTCTCCGAGGAAGGGGTGCGCACCGACCCAGAGAAGACCGCAGCTGTGAGGGAGTGGCCAGTTCCGAAGGACAAGTCGCAACTACGAAGCTTCCTGGGACTCTGCACTTATTATCGTCGCTTCGTGAGAGGATTCGCCGACATCGCCAAACCTTTACATCGACTGACTGAGAAGGACCAACTCTTCACGTGGACAGCAGAATGCCACAGTGCCTTCGAACAACTCAAGCAGGCTCTGTGCGCCGCGCCTATTCTGGCCTACCCCAGACCTGGAACAAGGTTCATCGTCGATACCGATGCCAGCGACTTTGGCATAGGGGGGATCCTGTCGCAAGCAGTGGACGGCGAGGAGAGAGTAGTGGCCTACTTCAGCAAGGCCTTGTCAAAGCCAGAAAGGAACTACTGCGTCACCAGGAAGGAGCTGCTCGCCATCGTGAAGACCATTGAACACTTCCACAAGTACCTGTACGGGCAAGAATTTCTCATCAGGACCGACCATGCATCCCTGCGGTGGCTCCTGAACTTCAAGCAGCCCGAGGGTCAACTCGCGCGGTGGTTAGAGAGACTTCAACAGTACAACTTCGAGATTCAGCACAGGAAAGGCCAACTGCATTCTAACGCCGACGCCCTGTCACGAAGACCGTGCCCCGAAGACTGCACCTTCTGTGCCCGAAGGGAGGAGAACACCGGGATACTGTGCCGACGGACTACTGTGGAACTTCAAGGGAACTGGAGCCGCGAATCTTTCACGCGGGCACAAGCAGAGGATGATGACCTGGGACTGATAGCCGAATGGAAGAGGGCCTGTGTCCCCAGACCCGGGTGGAACATTGTGAGTGACTGCAGCCCAAAGTTTAAGTCCTACTGGGCACAGTGGGACTCGCTGATTGTAAGGGATGGCCTCATCTGCCGTACCTGGGAGAGCACCGACGGGAAGACATCTCGGGAACAAGTCGTCGTTCCAAAGGCTATGACGGAGGAAGTCCTGAAGGAAGTTCATGGAGGATCATCTGGTGGACACCTAGGGATAAAGAAGACCCTGGAGAAGCTGAGAGAGCGGTTCTACTGGATCGGATGCCGAACAGACGTGGAGAACCACTGCGCGAGGTGCCACGATTGCGCAGCCAGCAAGGGCCCAGGACGAAGACGACGGGGTCCACTGAAGACCTACAACGTGGGCGGCCCCATGGAGAGAGTGGCCATCGATGTTGCTGGGCCATTCCCGTTAAGCGAGGCAGGGAACCGCTACATATTAGTCGTCAGCGACTACTTTACCAAATGGCCGGAGGCGTATGCGCTCCCTAACCAAGAAGCCGCGACGATCGCAGAGACCCTGGTGAAGGAATTCGTCAGCCGGTACGGAGTACCCCTGGAGCTGCACTCCGACCAAGGAAGGAACTTCGAGTCGCAGGTGTTCCAGAACCTATGCCAGCTGCTGGGAATCCGGAAGACAAGGACAACGCCACTACACCCTCAGTCCGACGGGATGGTAGAGCGATTCAATCGCACCATCGAGAACCATCTTCGAATTGTCGTCAGCGAGCACCAGAGGGATTGGGACAAACATCTTCCACTATTTCTCCTGGCCTACCGCGCCGCCGTGCATGAAGCCACCGGGTGCACACCAGCCCGGGCCATGTTTGGGAGGGAGCTCCGTCTACCTGTCGATCTTGCCTTTGGCCGACCTGGGAATGATCCGATCCCGGTAAGCCAGTATTGTCAAGAACTGGTCGACCAACTGGAGGACGTGCACGCGTTCGCGAGGAGGAAACTGCGGATCGAGACCGACAGAATGAAGACCCGATACGACCAGCAGACGGATGCCGGCGGATTCCACGAGGACGACCTGGTCTGGCTCTTCAACCCATTACGGAAGAAAGGCCTGTCACCCAAACTGCAGAAGTCCTGGGAGGGCCCGTACCGAGTCGTGAAACGGATCAACGATGTCGTCTACAGGATCCAGCGGAGCCCGAGGGCGAAGATGAAGATCGTGCATCGAGATCGCCTGGCAGCCTACGGAGGGACACAGACGGACCAATGATTGATCGGGACGATCAGCCTTTTTAGGAAGGGGGTGGTGTTACGGCTGTGAGTTTGTGTCATCGCTCGCCGCTTGAGTCACAACTGCCCCAGGGGCTGGGCTGTGGCTGGCCTCCTGTATTGCGCGCGCCTTATGCAACAGGGCTACTACAGACAAAGGGATAGTCCAGAAGATTCGTGACTGGACCAGCGGTGGAAACATCGAGAAGCCGTGGACTCTGGATGGATCTAGAACCATTTATTGAGTCACCGGCCTGCTATATAAGAGTGACCCGTGAAGCAGTTGTTGTTGTGTTTTTACGAGCTAGTGCGAGCGATTATCTTGTGCGACAGAAGTGTGGTGACGAAGTGCTGTGCGAGTTACGAAATCCTGTGACATTGTTTCTCCCAGCTTGTGGACAGCGAAATAGCCTGCAGCAAGTGATCGTAAGTAATTGTGGTCGGAGAACATAAATGAGAGGAACAGGTAGTCTCTGTCAAGGCCACCGTACTCATTAGGACGGATTAACTTCTGTGGTCTGTTGCAAGTGAAAGGGGCCAAGAGCGCATAAGGAAGAGATTTGAGGAAACTGGAATAAGGCTCCTAATTGCTTGTATTTGCTGACTAGTGTAATTTTCTGGCCGCAATAAAGTTAATTATTTCTTTAAGCTGTAATTGGTGTTGTGCTTTGTACCCCCACCGTAATCCAGTTAACATAAGTGCCACTAGGGGGTGGCACGTAACAATAGACTTTTCTCGCGATTTAACTATCCAAACGTAATGAAACTTGGTACAGCAAATACACACATCAAAAAAAGTTTTGCATCACCTCGGTTCCCAGATCTCCGGCATATAGACGTTGACTGTGTATATTGTATCCAAGATACAGTCCCTTTGACTGTTCATAGATGTCACTAAAACTGCTCAAAGATGTAAACAACCATGCATGAGCAGGGCCTATTAGACGGAGGGGGTACGACAGCCGATCAGTTCCAGTCATTCCACCAGGACGAAGGTACGCTGCTCATGTTGTCTGTAGTTCTACCATGCCTAGAAGGTCAATACCGCAGTTCGATCGCGTCCGCATTGTTACTTTGTGTCAAGAAGGGCTCTCAACAAGGGAAGTTTCCAGGCGTCTCAGAGTGAACCAAAGCGATGTTGTTCGGACATGGAGGAGGTACAGAGATACAGGAACTGTCGATGACAGGCCTCGCTCAGGCCGCCCAAGGGCTACTACTGTAGTGGATGACCGCTACTTACGGATTGCCGCTCGGAGGAACCCTGACAGCAATGCCACCATGTTGAATAATGCGTTTCGTTCAGCCACAGGACGTCGTGTTTCAACTCAAACTGTGCGCAATAGGCTGCATGATGCGCAACTTCACTCCCGACGTCCATGGCGAGGTCCAGCTTTGCAACCCCGACACCATGCAGCGCGGTACAGATGGGCCCAACAACATGCTGAATGGACCCCACGGAATTGGCATCACGTTCTCTTCACCGATGAGTGTCGCATATGCCTTCAACCAGACAATCGTCGGAGACGTGTTTGGAGGCACCCTGGTCAGGCTGAACGTCTTAGACACACTGTCCAGCGAGTGCAGCAAGGTGGTGGTTCCCTGATGTTTTGGGGTGGCATTATGTGGGGCCGACGTACGCCACTGGTGGTCATGGAAGGCTCCGAAACGGCTTTACGATACCTGAATGACATCCTCCGACCCATAGTGCAACCATATCGGCAGAATATTGGAGAGGCATTTGTCTTCATGGACGACAATTCTCGACCTCATCGTGCACATCTTGTGAATGCGTTCCTTCAAGATAACGACATCGCTCGACTACAGTGGCCAGCATGTTCGCCAGACATGAACCCTATCGAACATGCCTGGGATATGTTGAAAAGGGCTGTTTATGGACGTCTTGACCCACCAACCACTCTGAGAGATTTACGCCGAATTGTCGTTGAGGAGTGGGACAATTTGGACCAACAGTGTCTTGATGAACTTGTGGATAGTATGCCACGGCGAATACAGGCATGCATCAATGCAAGAGGACGTGCTACTGGGTATTAGAGGTAGTGGTGTGTACTGCAATCTGGACCACAAATGCTGAAAGTCTAGCTGTATGATGGTACAACATGCAATGTGTGGGTCTCATGAGCAATAAAACGAGCTGAAATGTTTGTGTTGATCTCTATTCCCTTTGTATTTAACGGTTCCGGAACTCTTGGAACCGAGGTGATGCAAAACTTTTTTTGATGTGTGTATTTATACACATTGCAATGCACTGGAATCTAATTTAGTTCAATTGTTTACATAACCTCAAAATGGCGCCTGTGCGAAATATTTCACTGACATTCTATATCCCCAAAACTATTACAGATATCACCCTGCAATTTTGTACGGTGATAAAGGGTACAGATACAAGTTTACCTATGTATAATTCATAAACCAGTAAAGTACAAAACGAACATGGCGACCAAGCGAATTTGAAATATTTTAATAGACTTTTCTCGTGAGTTAACTCTCTGAGCGCAGTGAAATGTGGTACAGTAAATGATTTTGCAGATTGTAATGTACTGCCATCTAATTTAATTCAATTGTTTACATAACCTCAAGATGGCGGCTGTGCGAAATTTTAAAATTAAGTTTTTATTTCTTGTGTCGTAATCATGCGATCGAAGTGAAAGTTTGAATAATGAACCTAGGCAATAAGTGACCTTGAATGGTACATAACTCTATGGCCTATACATATAACAATCCTAAATGGCAAGCTTCCGTAATATTTAGACGGTTCTGAATATATATGAATCTTTTACAGCAACCAAACTGAAATTTTTATGTTCATAGAGACTATGAACATATGTTTACCTATAGGACTTTCAGTAACCTGGTGAGCACGAATCGAACATGGCGGCGACGCGAAGTATAAATATTTAAATGGACGTTTCTCGCGAATTAACTATCCGAGTGCCGTGAAACGTTGCACGTTTTAAATGCTTACACAAATGTTGATCCACTGGCATCTAATTTATTTCAATTGTTTGCATAATCACAAGATGGCTGCTGTGCGTAATTTTAAAATCTCGTTTTTACTTCTTGTGTTCTTATCATGCGATTGAAGTTTGAATACCACACTTACACAATAATCTTAATATAATAGCACAAAAATAAAAATCCAACCTGGCGACCGTCTGAAATATTTAGACGGTTCTCAATATCTACGAATCTGTTACAGCAATTAAACTGAAATTTTGTATGTTGATAGAGGCAATTAACATGAGCAGGATATATGAAAATAGGCTGTACTGTTCTTCACGGAACTACTTGTTATACTTGTGGTCACACTGTCCTTATGCAAGGTTTCGACACTGATGTGTAACTATGTAACGGCCTGTTACTTCTTCACGCAAAATTATATCTCCCGCAGAGATGTTGGTTGGTTCCTCAGTTTAGGGGCTGCGACAACGCGGTCATATAACCCCGTGTACTTTGGGTGAGTGTAGAATCCTGTCTGATAAACGGTGTGAATTGTGATGGCTGTATTAGTCTGTAATTCAGGTAAGGAATGCAGACGCTAAATTTCAAGCAGTAGTTCCTAATGTTGCTACCAGATACTAACGTCAACGCCACCCAGCTGTGGACTTGGCTACTGGATGCCACCTCAATCAGCAACTCGCAACGAACGTTGGAACTTCCCCTCCAAAGGAAAGCTTACTTAGGGATTTTTAGCGCTCTTAGAAAATCCGACGACTTTGGCCGGCTTTGAACCCGCGACCTTGGGCATAGAAGTTCAGCATGCTACCAGTTACGTCATCGAAGCCGCTTCACACTTAGTCAGATGGAAATCTGAATCTGATCTCGCACAAGTGCGTTGTCATGGCAACGTCTGATGGCTCATCCCTCATCAATTTAGTAGTGTTGCCATGTCAACCACTGATAGCTCTTGGCATTTTCATATAATTCCGAAATCATTTTTCTCATCCCTTGGCGCAATGGTGGCTCATATCAAAAATTCTTTCAGACAAACGTTTTAGGTAATTATTAGGGGAATATTGTCCATTTTGTACGGTTTTGATATTGTGCATATTAACAGAGATATGATTAATGTTTCCCGATTAAACCACTTTTTCCCACCCCTTTGGTCAATGGTTGGTGCTATCAAAAAACGTTTCAAACATAAATTTCTGAGCTTTATCCGACACATAGTATGAACTTTGAACGGATTCGATATTTCACATATTAAGAGAGTTATAGCAATATTTCATTTTTTCGAGAAAAAAAGTCCCCCATTTTCATCCCCTTCGACCGATTTAGCCCAGTAACGAACTCGTCCGATATTTTATGGGTATACATATTCGGTAAAAAATTCAAAGTGATTGGTGCAAAATTACGGCAGTTATCGTGTCCACAAGAAACTGATATACATATATACATATATTACATAAATTATATATAAACTTTTGAACTGACGGTGGTTTTGGGGTCTGGGGGATGTGAAACGCGAAGATATGTCGAAATTTTCCGGAAATCGAAACATGGTACCCATTGCAATAGTTAGCTTTCTAATGAAATCTACCTAAAATACTGCCGTCAACGACGCCTAGCTGTGAACTTGGCTACTAGATGCCACCTCAATCAGCAACTCGCTACGAACGTTGGAACTTCCCCTCCGAAGGAAAGCAAACTCAGGTTTTTAGCGCTCTTAGTAAATCCGACGACTTCAGCCGGGTTTGAACCCGCGACCTTGGGCATAGAAGTTCAGCATGCTACCAGTTCCGATACCGAAGTCGCTTCCCACTGACATATGAAAACTGAATGTGATCTCGTGCAGTGGCGTTGTCATAGCAACTGCTGATGGTCATCCCTTATCAATTAAAAGTAAAGTTGTCATGGCAACCTCTCTTGGCACTTGGCATTTTCTTATAATTTAAATCATTTTGTTCACCCCGTGGCGTAATGGTGGGTCATATCAAAAATTCTTTCAGACAAAAGTTTTAGGTAATTATTGGAGGAATATTGTCCATTTTGTGCGGTTTTGATATTGTGCCTATTAACAGAGATATGATTAATGTTTCCCGAAAAACCCACTTTTTCCCACCCCTTTGGTCAATGGTTGCTGCTATCAAAAAACTTATTTGACATAAATTTTTGGCACTTATCCGACACATATTATGAACTTTGAAGGGATTCGATATTTCATGTATTAAGAGAGTTATAGCGATATTTCACTTTTTCGAAAAAAGCCCCCCATTTTTACCCCCTTTGACCGATTTTGCCCATTAACGAACTCGACCGAGATTTTATAGGGATACATATTATGTAAAAAATTCAAAGTGATTGGTGCAAAATTACGGCAGTTATCGTGTCCACAAGAAACTGATATATATATATATATATATATATATATATATATATATATATATATATATATAGATAGATAGATAGATAGATAGATAGATACATATATACATAAATTATATATAAACTTTTGAACTGACGGTGGTTTTGGGGTCTGGGGGATGTGAAACGCGAAGATATGTCGAAATTTTCCGGAAGTCGAAACATGGGACCCATTGCAATAGTTAGCTTTCTAAAGAAATCTACCTAACACTGTCGTCTAGTACAGTTTGAAAATAACTTCCAGTATCAATAAATCTCACTTATACAATCCATGGACTTGAAATATTTGTATCAGGTTTCCACACTGGAAATTCGGCTCAGTACAAAAGAAAGTGTGGCAAGGTGCGCGTGGTACAAGGAGTGTCTTTGCATTGGCCACTTTTTTGTAAGCTTCCACTGTTGCAAGGATTACAAAGAGTAAAAGAGGAAAAACTGGAAGGTCGTTTTATTTATAGTATGGCCAAGCGCAAAACATCACAGTATGTTGCATTTTATACTCAAATCGAGAGGGTAGAAGAGTGAGCTGATGGGGAATGCAACGCAGCACGGCAGGTCACGAGCCATCGCGTGCTGCTTTACCTCTTCCCACCTCCTCGGTCATGCCGTTGCCTGGCAGGTTTTCGTTGTTCATTAAAGGGCGTTCAAAATTGAAAGGGGCCTGTGCAGTTTTCACTACGTCATTGTACAACTTTGTAGGAATATTGTGAACTAAATTTCAGCAAGATTAGAATTTTACACCACAATTCGTTCCCTTGTTAGCAAATAAATTTTACAATAGGTAGTACAGTAAATTCAACATATGAATGACGGCGCGCGAATAGTTTCAATACAGTCCTGTATGCGTTCATATAACATTCATCTGATTGCGATGAAACTTGTTGTGCATCCTGCGAATGCTTCAGATTTAGTAAATCCATTATCCAATCGGCAGGGCCCGAGCAGGTTCAACTAAACAGCAACAGCGCGATAATCGTTTAAACAAAGTCCCGTATGCGTTCATATACCATTCATCCGATTGTGATGGAACTTTGGTGAGTTGCGTACACTCCTGCGAAGGTTTTTGAGTTAGTACAGTAAATCCATATTTCAATATGTTGCGCACGAGTAGATTCGACAAAAGAGTGACGGCGCGTGAATCGTTTCATCAAAATCCCGTATGCGTTCATATACCATTCATCCGATTGCGATGAAACTTTGGTGAGCTGCTGTGTACACTCCTGCAAAGGAGTCTGACTTAGTAAAGCCATATTAAAATAGGTAGCGAACGAGTAGATTCAACAAATGTGTGTCGGCGCGTGAATCGTTTCAACCAAGTCCCGCATGCTTTCATATACCATTCATTTGATTGCGATGATACTTCGGTGAGTTGTTGTGCACGCTCCCACGAACGTTTCTGAATTAGTAAATCCATTATACAACAGTTTAGAGGCAGCTAACGGAAAAAGAAAAGAAAAAACACATTGTGTATCCAAAAGCACTGTCAACAAACAAAGTTACTCGGCCAACACTTTTGTTTGGCATTGCAACGCATGCCGGGTACACCTAGTCTCTATCTATATATAAAGCTCAAAGTTTGTCTGTCTGTTTGATATTTATACAAATCTACACCGTTTCACCGATCTGAACCAAAGTTTGTATACCTACCCTTTGGAACCCTGCAGGTAACACTGTCCACTTTCAATTTTGAACAGACCACTCCATTTCCTGCATTTAGGCCCTTTGGCACACATCTACACCGATTCACCGATCTGAACCAAAATTTCATTATTTACCCTTAGGAACCAAGCGAGTCACACTGTCTACTTGAAATTGCGGACATACCACTCCAACCCTGCATTTAGGCCCTTCGGCACAATTCTACACCGTTTCGCTGAACTGAACCAAATTTAATTACATACTTACTCTTTGGAACCCGACGAGTAAGACTGTCTAAATGAAATTTCGGACAGACCACACCATTCCCTGCATTTAGGCCCTTTGGAGCAAATCTACACCGTTTCACGAATCTGAACCAACATTTGTATACCTACCCTTTGGAACACTGTGAGTAATACTGACCACAGACCACTACATTCTCTACATTTAGACCCTTTAGCACAAATCTACACCGTTTCATGGATCTGAACCAACATTTGTATACCTACCCTTTGGAACACTGTGAGTAATACTGACCAAAAACCACTACATTCTCTGCATTTAGACCCTTTAGCACAAATCTACACTGTTTCACGGATCTGAACCAACATTTGTATACCAACCCTTTGGAACACTGTGAGTAACAATGACCACAGACCACTACATTCTCTACATTTAGACCCCTTAGCACAAATCTACACCGTTTCACGGATCTGAACCAACATTTGTATACTTACCCTTTGGAACACTGTGGGTAACACTGACCACAGACCACTACATTCTCTACATTTAGACCCTTTATCACAAATCTACACCGTTTCACCCAATTGCACTAATTTTCACATACTTATCATTTGAAACGCTGCTGGTAACACTGCCCACTTGATGGTTTGGACAACCCTCTCCATTCCCTACATTTAGAATAACAGACAAAATGAACTTGAAAACCTGGTTTTTAGGCGCTAGAACATGTCCGTAATAGTGTACCTGTATGAATATTTGAGTAGGTCTATTGTTGGCTGGCAATTCGAGCTGCATGACGTCGCCCCTACCCGTGTTCTGGACAGAATGCGCTGCTTATAAATTGAAGTCACGGGGAGTAATTAGTGCAAAAGGATTTCTTAGGCCCCTTAAAACAGTATCATTATGAAAATAGTATGGCTCTGTATAAGTGCGATGGTGTTGGTGCACGGTGACATGCGATGATCCAGCTGACATAGCATCGCGTTACGGAACACACAGACACAAGAAATAAAATAAGTATGTGTCGGAACGCAGTTGAACAGCTATGGGTAGCACGAGACGAAGTGTCGTTTACGGATTTAATTAACAACGATAAAAAGAAAGGGGCGCCATCAAGCTGGATTCCTAGCAAACCACATCCTTCCTGGTTGAGCCTTACAATGAATCAGGAAAGGAAAAGGGAAAAGATGCCATCACGAAATTTTAAAAACAAAACAATGAAATCTATTAAAATTTTTGGCAAGATTAAAAATAACCAAAGAAATTCCTGCCTAGGATAATGGTGGATAAAAAAAGATAAGGTTGAGAATGCTCATTACAAGTCCTGCCTTAATGTTCACATGATAAGAAAACTAAAAGTTCATTTTGTCCACTCAGGATCACCGAAGCACTTTTCACATGCAACACAACCATTCGTGGTTCCTGATTCCTGAGGCCTAACATCAATTTACATTTAACAGCAATTCATGTGAACTTCAAAGATTTTTTTCAGTTTTCACATATTTACATACAATTGCACTGAAAAAATCGTTTAAGGAAAAAATACATATCACTCTTGTTATTGTTTGAGTCTTCAGTCTTTCGACTGGTTTGATGCAGCTTTCCATAACTCCCTGTCCTGAGCTAATCGTTTCATCTCTACATAGCTACCACACCCTACATCCGAGGCAATCTGTTTAACATATTCTAACCTTGGTCTACCCCTACAGTTCTTGTCCGCAACCCTTCCTTCCATAACTAAGCTTGCTATTCCTGGGTGTCTTAGTACGTGTCCTACTAACCTTTCTCTTCTCGTCATTAGCAGTCGCCAGAAACATCTCTCCCCTCCCACTCGTCTTAATACCTCTTCGTTTGTAACCCTATCTACCCATCTGATCTTCATCATTCTCCTGTAACACCACATTTCAAATGCTTCAATTCGCTTCTTTTCTGCTGCACCAATAGTCCCAGTTTCACTTCTATAGAGTGCCAAGCTCCGGACAAAGGCTTTCAAAAAATACTTCCTAATACCTAAATCTATATTCGATGTCAACAGATTCCTTTTTTGTAGTAATACTTTCCTTGCCTGAGCCAAGCTACTTTTAATATCCTCTTTGCTTCGTCCATCACTGGTTATTTTGCTTCCTAAGTAACAGAAGTCTCCTACTTCCTTCAGCTTTTCACCTTAACATCATCATAATCATAAATTCGGATATAATCTGGTGTGGTCAAAACATGTTATAAATTCTTTAATAAATTGGCATATCATTCATTCAATTCAGCCATAATCAGAAGTTTCTTTAGTTCCAGCCAATTATCAGGTCAGATAAACGACATAAATTCTCATCCAGATTGAATCAATTAAATGTCATAATAATAACTCGGATTAATTCAAAATATCCTGAACATCTAACTCGGATCGTGTTAGAGGTGGTATTCATATTCTATCACATCTATCAAAATGCCAGATTTCGTTGTAATCATATAATTTGAGGATTATGCTTATATTTTGCACTCAACAACCACATTAATTGCCATACAAAAATAATTACCATTAATTCTATATCTTTGGATATCACCATCCAACAATAACCACATGAACCAATGTCCATTCAGAAAAACCACTTCATTATTTCATTATCAAACATCATCATCAATTCACAATAATTCCTTATAATTGTTCAGCGCAATGCAATATCTTCACATCATAAACTTGGCAAAATTTCCTCAATAGTATGCGATGAGCATCATACAATCGTATAAACTGGCTTCCAATAGTATCAAAGCTGATCCATCAAAGCTATGGTCAAATACATGTGTTCAACAACCTCTCAAAGAAAGTATAGATCACTGAATTAATTATCAACAAGCTACAAGCATGAATTAAATTTAAAGATAATATTACTCTGGATAAATTCCTAAAATCTGTATTCATAAACATGATCAATGGTTATACCAATATTCCTGATTATGTATGGTTTATTTCTGACTGTGATTTATTTCTGATTCAAAATCTGGCTGCTAGACGAACTAGCTATTCCAAAATCATAAGTTATGTCTTAAATCAACCAACAAAAATATATTTAAATTACTGTTCTCAAAAAGGAACACTGACATGAAAAAAACACTAATGGATAATGGACAAGAATCAAAAGATATCACATCCTATTGACATTTATCGTTACTGGATTTAATAATAATCAACCGATACGTGACTGTTACTTATAGTTTGGTTCGCTTACTATCCATTCAGCATTATGATGAAAATATAGAAACTAGGGTAGGTTAACACCACACTACTGCTCAAGGCAAGTAGGCCCTACAACATAGACTAAGGATACAATTATCCCTAACTGTAGGTAAGGCGATTAACTCCGCGTAACTGCGCGATGGCAAGTAGGCCCTACATGGTCGGCTCAATATGAAAATCCATTGGGTATGTCAAGGCGATTAACACCCCTCCACTACGGAAGGCAATGGCCCCACGCGTAGACTAAAGTGAAATGCATTGGAATGGAACTAACCATAATTGTTCAGTCAAATGGCAATGATATGTTCACTAAAGCGACTTAATTGCAAAAACAAAAAGATTCATTCGAAGAAGAATTCACTAAAAGCAAGACTACCCAAATGGCAAGCCTCATCATCAAGATCCACGCATATGAAAAATATGGTAAAATGCAAACACCAGTTTGCAGGCATCGAGTCACGAAATCACCCGATTAATTAAACCAACACCAGTATTATGTCATAACTTGACATATAAATCCCATCTAAGTTCAAATGTATCAGCGCATTGTAAAAGATTAGAAAACATTAGGCTACGCTCATATTAATCTGCAAGACATGTTTCACATTCCTGTGAATCCATAGTAACTAATATGCTCAAATACTGTAAATGATTATTAAATATGCCCATGTGCTCATAAGAATTCGTTTCATGACGGAAAACTTCATATGGATGCCCACTTAACCTTATGACGGGTCAATCATTCGTGAATGTTCGCTTCCAGAGATCGACTAAAACCCATAAGATCCACGAAAATTCCATAAGATCATTGACGTCGGACCGCCAATCCGCTTGGCCATCCTGCCTCTTCAGTGTTCAACGCTCCATGTCCATGTAGAAATCCCATCTCAAAAGTGGTTTCGATAAAGTTCCAACATTTCCCTGGGCTAAGTTGCATTACTTGTGTTGTTTGAGTCTTCAGTCTTTTGACTGGTTTGATGCAGCTCTCGAAGCCCCCTGTCCTGAGCTAATCGTTTCATCTCTACATAGCTACCACACCCTACATCCGAGGCAATCTGTTTAACATACTCTAATCTTGGTCTACCCCTACAGTTCTTGTCCTCGACCCTTCCTTCAATAACTAAGCTTGCTATTCCTGAGTGTCTTAGTATGTGTCCTACCAACCTATCTCTTCTCTTCATTAGCAGTCGCCAGAAAAATCTCTCCTCTCCCACTCGTCTTAACACCTCTTCGTTTGTAACCCTATCTACCCATCTGATCTTCAACATTCTCCTGTAACACCACATTTCAAACGCTTCAATTCTCCTCTTTTCTGCTGCACCAATAGTCCAAGTTTCACTTCCATAGAGTGCCACGCTCCAGAAAAGGTTTTAAAAAATGTCTTCCTAATACCTAAATCTATATTCGATGTCAACAGATTGTTTATCTGTAGAAATGCTTTCCTCGCCTGAGCCAACCTACTTTTTATATCCTCTTTGTTTCTTCCATCACTGGTTATTTTGCTTCCTAAGTATGGCTCACAATCACAAGATCCACGGTCACGTAAAACTACAATCTTCCTTTTCCTTTGCTTCCTAAGTAACAGAAGTCCTTTAGTTTTTCCCCTGCCAATTTGATGTCCATAGAGGTTTCTGATTTATTGCGACTGCATTCCAATATTTTTGTTTTACATTTATTAATTTTCATCATGAATTCTTTCATCAGGACGGAGTACATACCATTCAAAAACTCATTCAAATCCTCAGGCGTGTCGGCCAAGATGACGATGTCATCAACAAATCTCAGAGTTGAAATTATTTCTCCTTGAATCTTGAATCCAATGTACCGGACTTCACTCGGTGTTAGTAAGATATTGCACCGGACTGCACTCGGTGTTTGTAAGATATTGTACCGGACTGCACTCGGCGATCGTAATCCATTGTACCGGACTTCACTCGGTGTTAGTAAGATATTGTACCGGAGTTCACTCGGTGATTGTAAGATAATGTACCGGACTGCACTCGGCGATCGTAATCCACTGTACCGGATTTCACTCGGTGTTAGTAAGATATTGTACCGGACTGAACTCGGCGGTCGTAATCAATTGTACCGGACTTCAGTCGGTGTTAGTAAGATATTGTACCGGACTGCACTCGGCGATCGTAATCCATTGTACCGGACTTCACTCGGTGTTAGTAAGATATTGTACCGGAATGCACTCGGCGATCGTAATCCACTGTACTGGTCTGCACTCGGTATTTGTAAGATATTGTACCGGACTGCACTCGGCGATCGAAATCCAATGTACCGGACTTCACTCGGTGTTAATAAGGTATTGTACCGGACTTCACTCGGTGTTAGTAAGATATTGTACCGGACTACACTCGACGATCGTAATCCCTTGTACTGGACTTCCTCCGTTGTTGGTAAGATATTGTACCGGACGGCACTCGGCGATCGTAATCCATTGTTCCGGACTTCACTCGGTGTTAGTGAGATATTGTACCGGACTGCACTCGGCGATCGTAATCCATTGTACCGGACTTCAATCGGTTTAGTAAGATATACTACCGGACTTCACTCGGTGTTAGTAAGATATTGTACCGGATTAAACTCGGCGATCGTAATCCATTGTACCGGACTTCACTCGGTGTTAGTAAGATATTGTACCGGACTTCACTCGGAGGTTTATAAAATATTGTACCGGAGTGCACTCGGCGATCGTAATCCATTGTACCGGACTTCACTCGGTGTTTGTAGGATATTGTACCGGACTGCACTCGGCGATCGTAATCCATTGTACCGGACTTCACTCGGTGTTAGTATGATATTGTACTAAACTTTACTCGGTGTTAGTAAGCTATTGTACCGGACTGAACTCGGCGATCCTAATCCATTGTACCGGACTTCACTCGGTGTTAGTAAGATATTGTACCGGACTACACTCGGGGTTTGTAAGATATTGTACAGGACTGCACCCGGTGTTTGTAAGATATTGTACCGGGCTGCACTCGGCGATCATAATCCATTGTACCGGAATGCACTCGGTGTTAGTAAGATATTGTACCGGACTGCACTCGGAGTTTGTAAGATATTGTACCGGACTGCACTCGGTGTTAGTAAGATATTGTACAGGACTGAACACGGTGTTTGTAAGATATTGTACCGGACTTCACTCGGCGATCATAATCCATTGTACCGGTCTGCACTCGGTGTTTGTAAGATATTGTACCGGACTGCATTCGGCGATCGTAATCCATTGTACCGGACTTCAATCGGTGTTGGTAAGATATTGTACCGGACTGCACTCGGCGATCTAAACCATTGTACCGGAATTCACTCGGAGTTAGTAAGATATTGTTCGGGACTGCACTCGGTGTTTGTAAGATATTGTACCGAACTGCATTCGGTGTTTGTAAGATATTGTACCGGACTGCACTCGGCGATCGTAATCCATTGTACCGCACTTCCCTCGGTGTAAGTACGATATTGTACCGGAATGCACTCGGAGATCGTAACCCGTATATCGGACTTCACTCGGTGTTAGTAAGATATTGTACCGGACTGCACTCGGTGTTTGTAAGATATTGTACCGGAATGAAATCGGCTATCGTAATCCATTTTACCGGACTTCACTCGGTGTTAGTAAGATATTGTACCGGACTTCACTCGGTGTTTATAAAATATTGTACCGGAGTGCACTCGGCGATAGTAATCCAGTGTACCGGACTTCACTCGGAGTTTGTAGGATATTGTACCGGACTGCACCCGGCGATCGTAATCCATTGTACCGGACTTCACTCGGTGTTAGTATGATATTGTACTAGACTTTACTCGGTGTTAGTAAGATATTGTACTGGACTGAACTCGGCGATCGTAATCCATTGTACCGGACTTCACTCGGTGTTTGTAAGTTATTGAACCGGACTGCACTCGGCGATCATAATCCATTGTACCGGAATTCACTCGGAGTTAGTAAGATATTGTACGGGACTGCACTCGGTGTTTGTAAGATATTGTACCGAACTGCACTCGGTGTTCGTAAGATATTGTACCGGACTGCACTCGGCGATCATAATCCATTGTACCGCACTTCCCTCGGTGTTTGTACGATATTGTACCGGAATGCACTCGGCGATCGTAACCCGTATATCGGACTTCACTCGGTGTTATTAAGATATTGTACCGGACTGCACTCGGTGTTTGTAAGATATTGTCCCGGACTGCAATCTGCGATCGTAATCCATTGTACCGGACTTCAGTCGGTGTTAGTAAGATATTTTAACGGACTGCACTCGGCGATCGTAATCCATTGTACCGGACTTCACTTGTTGTTAGTAAGATATTGTACCGGACTGCACTTGACGCTCGTAATCCATTGTACCGGACTTCACTCTGTGTTTTGTAAGATATTGTACCGGACTGCACTCAGTGATCGTAATCCCTTGTACTGGAGTTCACTCGGTGTTTTCAAGATATTGTACCGAACTGCACTCGGTGTTCGTAAGATATTGTACCGGACTGCATTCAGCGATCGTAATCCCTTGTACCAGACTGCACTCGGTGTTTGTAAGATATTGTACCGGAGTATACTCGGTGTTTGTAAGATATTGTACCGGACTACACTCGGTGTTCGTAATCCCTTTTACCGGACTGCGCTCGGTGTTCGTAGTATATTTTACTGGACTGCACTCGGCGACCGTAATCCCTTGTAAAGGACTGCACTCGCTGTTTGTAGGATATTGTACCGGAGTGCACTCGGTGTTTGTAAGATGTTGTACCGGACTACACTCGGTGTTCGTAATCCCTTGTACCGGACTGCGCTCGGTGTTCGTAATATATTGTACCGGACTGCACTCAGCGATCGTAATCCCTTGTACCGGACTGCACTCGGTGTTTGTATGTTATTCTACCAGACTGCACTCGGTGTTCGTAAGATATTTTACTGGACTTCACGCGATGTTTGTAAGATATTCTACAGGACTGCACTCAGCGATCGTAATCCCTTGTACCGGACTGCACTCGGTGCTTGTAAGATAATGTACCGGACTGCACTTGGTGTTTGTAAGATATTGTACCGAACTGCACTCGGTGATCGTAATCCCTTGTACTGGACTGCACTCGGTGTTCGTAATATATTGTACCGGACTTCACTCCGTGTTTGTAAGATATTGTACCGGACTGCACTCGGTTTTTGTAAGATATTGAACCAGACTGCACTCAGCGATCGTAATCCCTTGTACTGGACTTCACACGGTGTTTGTAGGAAATTGTACCGGACTGCACTCGGTGTTCGTAATATATTGTACCGGACTTCACTCCGTGTTTGTAAGATATTGTACCGGACTGCACTCGGTGATCGTAATCCCTTGTACTGGACTTCACTCGGTTTTTATAAGATACTAGCTGAAGTACCCGTGCTTCGCTACGGGTCGTAAATGAATTAAAATGTGAAGGTGACAGTTAGAACAGGGGATAGGCGAGGTGCTGCGCAGAGGGAGATTAAGGATAGAACATTTTGTCCAACTACACCGCTCTGCCTTGACCGTGTTTTATAGCACACATTTAGGATTTACTCGCTAATGGTTGGAGATACATTTCGGATGGAAAATGCAATTTTTAACCTCGTATAACCATCAAAAGTTTGCTAGTTCTTAGCGTTCTCTTTTTATTTGAAATGGAAATATGAAAGTTTAAACCAAACGGTAGAGTGACGTCACTAAAATGGTCGCCATCTTTGAATAGTGCAAAGTATTGAAATCAAAAGTAACCTGTATGTTAACCAGGTAAATCTGCTACTTCCATGTAAAATTCATGTAAATCGGACCAGTGGTACTTGCGTGATTGAGTAATACACAGACACACTCCATCTCATTTTTAGTCTCGCTTCGCTCGCATCATAGTCGTGTGATATTGTTATTCAATGAAATGCAGGTTTAACCCCGTTAACACCCCCTTTAGAACCTGAATATCCAAAAATCCCTCCTTAGTAGATGTTTTCGACACACAACAAACATATCCCCAAAATATCATTTTTCTAACATTAATAGTTTTGGTTGGTCGATGAGAGTGAACATCCAAAAATCCTTCCTTAGTGGACGTTTTTCTTCCAGAATTTCACCC
The DNA here is from genome assembly GCA_946902985.2 of Meconema thalassinum. Taxonomy (NCBI): domain Eukaryota; kingdom Metazoa; phylum Arthropoda; class Insecta; order Orthoptera; family Tettigoniidae; genus Meconema; species Meconema thalassinum. Next base: position 399,167 of record OX336396.1, read on the forward strand.
CTCCCCTGAACCCCTTAAATTGGATTTATGAAACAAACGGTCGAACACCTATTTACTTATTTAAAGCTGATTTCCCCTTGAGTTTGATGAGTGAGTAAGTGAGTCAATCAGTTAGGACACTTTCTTTCCTGTTTTTTTCCCCCCAGAATTTCACCCCTCTCCAAGGGCCCCTTAAATTGGATTTATGAAAAAAAAACGGTCGAACACATATTTACTTGTATTTTAAGCTGTTTTTCCCGCCGAATTTCAAATTTCCCGCCTATGTCGTTTAATAGATACACGCTCCGTTAAGAATCCCTCAACCCCCAATTTTCTCCCCTTTCACCTCATAATATAGCCTACACCACATCGATAAACCATTAGATATATGTCTGATTATTTTTAATGATTAGTTTATATACCGAATATCACATCCCCAAAGAAACAACTCATGAGATATCGTTATTCAATGAAATGCACGTTTACCCCCTTAACATCTCTTTAAAACCCGAATAAGAGGAAGTCATTCCTTAGTTGACGTTTTGACATACAGCGAACATATTCCCAAAATTTCATTTTTCCAACATTAATAGTTTTCGCTGGGCGTGATGAGTGAGTGAGTCAGACAGGACATTTTCTTTCAATTATTTTTACCAGAATTTCATCCCTCCCCATGGGCCCCTTAAATTGGATTGATGAAAAAACGCTTGAACACCTATTAACTTATATTTTTAGCTGTGTTTTTCCCCTGAGTTTGATGAGTGAGTGAGTTAGTCAGTCAGTTAGGACACTTTCTCTCCTTTATCCCCCCAGAATTTCACCCCACCCCATTGGCCCCTTAAATTAATTTATGAAAAAACGGTCGAACACCGATTTACTTAATTTTTTAGCTGATTTTTTTCCGCTAAGTTTCAAATTTCTCGCCTATGTCGTTTAGGAGATAGGCCTACACGCTCCGTTAGGAATCCTTCAACCCCCACTTTTCACCCCTTTCACCTCATAATATACACCACATTGAAAAACCCTCAGACTCGTGTCTTCTTATTTTTAATGATGAGTTTACGTGCCGAGTATCACATCCCCAATGAAACCAATCGGGAGATATTGCAATTCAATGAAATGCAGGTCTACCCCCTTAACACCCCTTTAGAACCTGAATATCCAAAAATCCTCTCTTAGTGGGCATTTGCGGCCCTTTGGGAAGCTGCATACCAAATTTCATTCCAATCCGTCGGTGATAGTGTCAAGTCTTTGTTATGCTAAACTCGGTTGACAGTGCTGTGTGAGTAGTTGAGTAACTAACGGGATTTCAAGTAAAGATCCTCTTTTTCTATACCGGTAGTGCAGAGCAGAATTGGCATCCAGTCGGCCGTGTCTCGACATTAGTTATGTTGCCATGGAAACTGTCTGACTTGCCATTCCTTCATGAGTATATTTTATGATTTGATTAGCCTGTGCTTGAGTGCAAAAGGGCCGAAATCAGAAGAATGAGAAAGACTATCGAATAGTCAGGTAGCCATCGGTTCCTTCTGGATCCTAAACTATATGCATGCAAAATTTGGTTGAGATTGGTAGAACGGTGTAGATTTGTATACGGAACAGACCCACCCACATACATACCCACATACATACAGACTTTCACTTTTATATATAAGATTGTACCGGACTGCACTGAGCGATCGTAATCCCTTGTACCGGAATGCATTTGGTGTTTGTAAGATATTGTACCGGACTGCACTCGGTGTTTGTAAGATATTGTACCGAACTGCACTCGGTGTTCGTAAGATATTGTACCGGACTGCACTCAGCGATCGTAATCCCTTGTACCAGACTGCACTCGGTGTTTGTAAGATATTGTACCGGACTGCACTCAGCGATCGTAATCCCTTGTACCAGACTGCACTCGGTGTTCGTAAGATATTGTACCGGACTGCACTCGGCGATCGTAATCCCTTGTACTGGACTTCACTCGGTGTTTTTAAGATATGTACCGAACTGCACTCGGTATTCGTAAGATATTGTACCGGACTGCACTCGGCGATCGTAATCCCTTGTACTGGACTTCACACGGTGTTTGTAGGAAATTGTACCGGACTGCATTTGGTGTTTGTAAGATATTGTACCGGACTGCACTCGGTGTTTGTAAGATATTGTACCGGACTTCACTCGGTGTTTGTAAGATATTGTACCGGATTGCACTCGGCGAACGTAAACACTTGTACCGGACTTCACTGGGTGTTAGTAGGATATTGTACCGGACTGCACTAGGCGATAGTAATCCATTGTACCGGACTTCACTGGGTGTGTGTAAGATATTGTACTTGACTGCACACAGCGATCGTAATCCCTTGTACTGGACTTCACTCGGTGTTTTTAAGATATGTACCGAACTGCACTCGGTGTTCGTAAGATATTGTACCGGACTGCACTCAAGGATCGTAATCTCTTGTACTGGACTTCACTCGGTGTTTGTAAGATATTGTACCGGACTACGCTCGGTGTTCGTAATCCCTTGTACCAGACTGCACTCGGTGTTCGTAAGATATTGTACCGGACTGACTCGGCGATCGTAATCCTTTGTACCGGACTGCACTCGATGTTTGAAAGATATAGCACTGGACAGCACTCGGTGTTTGTAAGATATTTTACAGGACTGCACTCGGTGATCGTAATCCCTCGTACCGGACTGGGCTCGGTGTTTGTAAGATATTGTACAGGACTGCACTCTGGGTTCAAAATACCTTGTACTGGACTTCACTCGGTGTTTGTAAGATATTGTACCGGAATGCACTCTGTGTTTGTAAGATATTATACCGGACTCCATTCGGCGATCGTAATCCCTTGTACCGGACTGCAATCGGAGTTTGTAAGATATTGTACCGGACTGCAGTCTGTCTTTGTAAGATATTGTACCGGACTGCACTCGGCGATCGTAATCCCTTGTACCGGACTTCACTGGGTGTTAGTAAGATATTGTACCGGACTGCACTTGGTGTTCGTAATCCCTTGAACTGGACTTAACTCGATGTTTGTAAGATATTGCTCCGGACTGCACTCAGCGATCGTAATCCCTTGTACTGGAGTTCACTCGGTGTTTTCAAGATATTGTACCGAACTGCACTCGGTGTTCGTAAGATATTGTACCGGACTGCATTCAGCGATCGTAATCCCTTGTACCAGACTGCACTCGGTGTTTGTAAGATATTGTACCGGAGTATACTCGGTGTTTGTAAGATATTGTACCGGACTACACTCGGTGTTCGTAATCCCTTTTACCGGACTGCGCTCGGTGTTCGTAGTATATTGTACTGGACTGCACTCGGCGACCGTAATCCCTTGTAAAGGACTGCACTCGCTGTTTGTAGGATATTGTACCGGAGTGCACTCGGTGTTTGTAAGATGTTGTACCGGACTACACTCGGTGTTCGTAATCCCTTGTACCGGACTGCGCTCGGTGTTCGTAATATATTGTACCGGACTGCACTCAGCGATCGTAATCCCTTGTACCGGACTGCACTCGGTGTTTGTATGTTATTCTACCAGACTGCACTCGGTGTTCGTAAGATATTTTACTGGACTTCACGCGATGTTTGTAAGATATTCTACAGGACTGCACTCAGCGATCGTAATCCCTTGTACCGGACTGCACTCGGTGCTTGTAAGATAATGTACCGGACTGCACTTGGTGTTTGTAAGATATTGTACCGAACTGCACTCGGTGATCGTAATCCCTTGTACTGGACTGCACTCGGTGTTCGTAATATATTGTACCGGACTTCACTCCGTGTTTGTAAGATATTGTACCGGACTGCACTCGGTTTTTGTAAGATATTGAACCAGACTGCACTCAGCGATCGTAATCCCTTGTACTGGACTTCACACGGTGTTTGTAGGAAATTGTACCGGACTGCACTCGGTGTTCGTAATATATTGTACCGGACTTCACTCCGTGTTTGTAAGATATTGTACCGGACTGCACTCGGTGATCGTAATCCCTTGTACTGGACTTCACTCGGTTTTTATAAGATACTAGCTGAAGTACCCGTGCTTCGCTACGGGTCGTAAATGAATTAAAATGTGAAGGTGACAGTTAGAACAGGGGATAGGCGAGGTGCTGCGCAGAGGGAGATTAAGGATAGAACATTTTGTCCAACTACACCGCTCTGCCTTGACCGTGTTTTATAGCACACATTTAGGATTTACTCGCTAATGGTTGGAGATACATTTCGGATGGAAAATGCAATTTTTAACCTCGTATATGCCATCAAAAGTTTGCTAGTTCTTAGCGTTCTCTTTTTATTTGAAATGGAAATATGAAAGTTTAAACCAAACGGTAGAGTGACGTCACTAAAATGGTCGCCATCTTTGAATAGTGCAAAGTATTGAAATCAAAAGTAACCTGTATGTTAACCAGGTAAATCTGCTACTTCCATGTAAAATTCATGTAAATCGGACCAGTGGTACTTGCGTGATTGAGTAATACACAGACACACTCCATCTCATTTTTAGTCTCGCTTCGCTCGCATCATAGTCGTGTGATATTGTTATTCAATGAAATGCAGGTTTAACCCCGTTAACACCCCTTTTAGAACCTGAATATCCAAAAATCCCTCCTTAGTAGATGTTTTCGACACACAACAAACATATCCCCAAAATATCATTTTTCTAACATTAATAGTTTTGGTTGGTCGATGAGAGTGAACATCCAAAAATCCTTCCTTAGTGGACGTTTTTCTTCCAGAATTTCACCCCTCCCCTGAACCCCTTAAATTGGATTTATGAAACAAACGGTCGAACACCTATTTACTTATTTAAAGCTGATTTCCCCTTGAGTTTGATGAGTGAGTAAGTGAGTCAATCAGTTAGGACACTTTCTTTCCTGTTTTTTTTTCCCCCAGAATTTCACCCCTCTCCAAGGGCCCCTTAAATTGGATTTATGAAAAAAAAAACGGTCGAACACATATTTACTTGTATTTTAAGCTGTTTTTCCCGCCGAATTTCAAATTTCCCGCCTATGTCGTTTAATAGATACACGCTCCGTTAAGAATCCCTCAACCCCCAATTTTCTCCCCTTTCACCTCATAATATAGCCTACACCACATCGATAAACCATTAGATATATGTCTGATTATTTTTAATGATTAGTTTATATACCGAATATCACATCCCCAAAGAAACAACTCATGAGATATCGTTATTCAATGAAATGCACGTTTACCCCCTTAACATCTCTTTAAAACCCGAATAAGAGGAAGTCATTCCTTAGTTGACGTTTTGACATACAGCGAACATATTCCCAAAATTTCATTTTTCCAACATTAATAGTTTTCGCTGGGCGTGATGAGTGAGTGAGTCAGACAGGACATTTTCTTTCAATTATTTTTACCAGAATTTCATCCCTCCCCATGGGCCCCTTAAATTGGATTGATGAAAAAACGCTTGAACACCTATTAACTTATATTTTTAGCTGTGTTTTTCCCCTGAGTTTGATGAGTGAGTTAGTCAGTCAGTTAGGACACTTTCTCTCCTTTATCCCCCCAGAATTTCACCCCACCCCATTGGCCCCTTAAATTAATTTATGAAAAAACGGTCGAACACCGATTTACTTAATTTTTTAGCTGATTTTTTTCCGCTAAGTTTCAAATTTCTCGCCTATGTCGTTTAGGAGATAGGCCTACACGCTCCGTTAGGAATCCTTCAACCCCCACTTTTCACCCCTTTCACCTCATAATATACACCACATTGAAAAACCCTCAGACTCGTGTCTTCTTATTTTTAATGATGAGTTTACGTGCCGAGTATCACATCCCCAATGAAACCAATCGGGAGATATTGCAATTCAATGAAATGCAGGTCTACCCCCTTAACACCCCTTTAGAACCTGAATATCCAAAAATCCTCTCTTAGTGGGCATTTGCGGCCCTTTGGGAAGCTGCATACCAAATTTCATTCCAATCCGTCGGTGATAGTGTCAAGTCTTTGTTATGCTAAACTCGGTTGACAGTGCTGTGTGAGTAGTTGAGTAACTAACGGGATTTCAAGTAAAGATCCTCTTTTTCTATACCGGTAGTGCAGAGCAGAATTGGCATCCAGTCGGCCGTGTCTCGACATTAGTTATGTTGCCATGGAAACTGTCTGACTTGCCATTCCTTCATGAGTATATTTTATGATTTGATTAGCCTGTGCTTGAGTGCAAAAGGGCCGAAATCAGAAGAATGAGAAAGACTATCGAATAGTCAGGTAGCCATCGGTTCCTTCTGGATCCTAAACTATATGCATGCAAAATTTGGTTGAGATTGGTAGAACGGTGTAGATTTGTATACGGAACAGACCCACCCACATACATACCCACATACATACAGACTTTCACTTTTATATATAAGATTGTACCGGACTGCACTGAGCGATCGTAATCCCTTGTACCGGACTGCATTTGGTGTTTGTAAGATATTGTACCGGACTGCACTCGGTATTTGTAAGATATTGTACCGAACTGCACTCGGTGTTCGTAAGATATTGTACCGGACTGCACTCAGCGATCGTAATCCCTTGTACCAGACTGCACTCGGTGTTTGTAAGATATTGTACCGGACTGCACTCAGCGATCGTAATCCCTTGTACCAGACTGCACTCGGTGTTCGTAAGATATTGTACCGGACTGCACTCGGCGATCGTAATCCCTTGTACTGGACTTCACTCGGTGTTTTTAAGATATGTACCGAACTGCACTCGGTATTCGTAAGATATTGTACCGGACTGCACTCGGCGATCGTAATCCCTTGTACTGGACTTCACACGGTGTTTGTAGGAAATTGTACCGGACTGCATTTGGTGTTTGTAAGATATTGTACCGGACTGCACTCGGTGTTTGTAAGATATTGTACCGGACTTCACTCGGTGTTTGTAAGATATTGTACCGGATTGCACTCGGCGAACGTAAACACTTGTACCGGACTTCACTGGGTGTTAGTAGGATATTGTACCGGACTGCACTAGGCGATAGTAATCCATTGTACCGGACTTCACTGGGTGTGTGTAAGATATTGTACTTGACTGCACACAGCGATCGTAATCCCTTGTACTGGACTTCACTCGGTGTTTTTAAGATATGTACCGAACTGCACTCGGTGTTCGTAAGATATTGTACCGGACTGCACTCAAGGATCGTAATCTCTTGTACTGGACTTCACTCGGTGTTTGTAAGATATTGTACCGGACTACGCTCGGTGTTCGTAATCCCTTGTACCAGACTGCACTCGGTGTTCGTAAGATATTGTACCGGACTGACTCGGCGATCGTAATCCTTTGTACCGGACTGCACTCGATGTTTGAAAGATATAGCACTGGACAGCACTCGGTGTTTGTAAGATATTTTACAGGACTGCACTCGGTGATCGTAATCCCTCGTACCGGACTGGGCTCGGTGTTTGTAAGATATTGTACAGGACTGCACTCTGGGTTCAAAATACCTTGTACTGGACTTCACTCGGTGTTTGTAAGATATTGTACCGGAATGCACTCTGTGTTTGTAAGATATTATACCGGACTCCATTCGGCGATCGTAATCCCTTGTACCGGACTGCAATCGGAGTTTGTAAGATATTGTACCGGACTGCAGTCTGTCTTTGTAAGATATTGTACCGGACTGCACTCGGCGATCGTAATCCCTTGTACCGGACTTCACTGGGTGTTAGTAAGATATTGTACCGGACTGCACTTGGTGTTCGTAATCCCTTGAACTGGACTTAACTCGATGTTTGTAAGATATTGCTCCGGACTGCACTCAGCGATCGTAATCCCTTGTACTGGACTGCACTCGGTGATTGTAAGATATTGTACCGGACTGCACTCGGTGTTCGTAATCCCTTGTACTGGACTTCACACGGTGTTCGTAAGATATTTTACCGGACTGCACTCAGCGATCGTAATCCCTTTTACTGGACTTCACTCGATGTTTGTAAGATATTGTACCGGACTGCACTCAGCGATCGTAATCCCTTGTACCGGACTTCACTCAGTGCTTGCAAGATATTGCACCGGACTGCACTTGGTGTTTGTAAGATATTGTACCGGACTGCACTCGGTGTTCGTAGTCCCTTGTACTGGACTTCACTCGTTGTTCGTAAGATATAGTACCGGACTGCCTTCAGCGATCGTAATCCCTTGTACTGGACTGCACTCGGTGTTTGTAAGATATCGTACCGGACTGCACTTGGTGTTTGTAAGATATTGTACCGGACTGCACTCGGTGTTTGTAAGATATTGTACAGGACTGCACTCGGTGATCGTAATCCCTCGTACCGGACTGGGCTCGGTGTTTGTAAGATATTGTAGCGGACTTCACTCGGTGTTAGTAAGATATAGTCTCGGACTGCACTGGGTGTTTGTAAGATATTGTACCGGACTGCACTCGGCGATCGTAATCCATTGTACTGGACTTCACTCGGTATTAGTAAGATATTGTACCGGACTGCAATCTGTGTGTGTAAGATAATGTACCGGACTGCATTCGGCGATCATAATCCATTGTACCGAACTTCACTCGGTGTTGGTAAGATATTGTACCCGACTGCACCCGGCGATCGTAATCCATTGTACCGGACTTCACTCGGTGTTAGTAAGATATTGTACCGGACTTCACTCGGTGTTTATAACATATTGTACCAGTCTGCTCTCGGCGATCGTAATCCATTGTACCGGACTTCACTCGGTGTTTATAAAATATTGTACCGGACTTCACTATGTGTTAGTAAGATATTGTACCGGACTGCAATCGGCGATCGTAATCCATTGTACCGGACTTCACTCAGTGTTGTTAGGATATTGTAAGGGACTGCACTCGGCGATCGTAATCCATTGTACCGGACTTCACTCGGTGTTTGTAAGATATTGTACCGAACTGCACTCGGTGTTTGTAAGATATTGTACCGGACTGCACTCGACGATCGTAATCCATTGTACCGGACTTCACTCGGTGTTAGTACGATATTGTACCGGAATGCACTCGGCGATCGTAGCCCGTATATCGGACTTCACTCGGTGTTAGTCAGATATTGTACCGGACTGCACTCGGTGTTTGTAAGATATTGTACCGGACTGCACTCTTCGATCGTAATCCATTGTACCGGAATTCAGTCGGTGTTAGTAAGATATTGTACCGGACTGCATTCGCCGATCGTAACCCATTGTACCGGACTTCACTCGGTGTTAGTGAGATATTGTACCAGACTGCACTTGGTGTTAGTACGATATTGTACCGGACTGCACTCGGCGATCGTAATCCAATGTACCGGACTTCACCCTGTGTTAGTAAGATATTGTACGGACTGCACTCGGCGAGCGTAATTCATTGTACCGGACTTCACTGGGTGTTAGTAAGATATTATACCGGACTGCACTCGGCGATCGTAATCCATTGTACCGGATTTCACTCAGTGTTAGTAAGATAATGTTTCGAACTGCACTCGGCGATCGAAATCCATTGTACTGGATTTCACTTGTTGTTAGTAAGATATTGTACTGGACTGCACTTGACGCTCCTAATCCATTGTACCGGACTTCACTCGGTGTTTGTAAGATATTGTACCGGACTGCACTCAGCGATCGTAATCCCTTGTACTGGAGTTCACTCGGTGTTTTTAAGATATTGTACCGAACGGCACTCAGTGTTGATAAGATTTTTTACCGGACTGCATTCAGCGATCGTCATCCCTTGTACTGGACTTCACTCAGTGTTTGTAAGATATTGTACCGGTCTACATTCTGTGTTCGTAGTCCCTTATACCAGACTGCACTCGGTGTTCGTAAGATATTGTACGAGACAGCACTCGGCGACCGTAATCCCTTGTACCGGACTACAATCGGTGTTTGTAAGGTATTGTACCGGACTGCACACGGTGTTTGTAAGATATTGTACCGGACTGCCCTCGGTGTTTGTAAGATATTGTACCGGACTACACTCGGTGTTCGTAATCCCTTGTACCGGACTGCGCTCTGTGTTCGTAGTATATTGTACCGGACTGCACTCGGCGATCGTAATCCCTTGTACCGGATTGCACTCGTTGTTAGTAAGATATTGTACCGGACTGCACTCGGCGATCGTAATCCATTGTACCGGACTTCCCTCGGGGTTAGTAAGATATTGTACCGGACTGCACTCCGCGATCGTAATCCATTGTAACGGACTGCAATCGGCGACAGTAATCCATTGTACCAGACTTCAATCGGTGTTAGTAAGATATTGTACCGGACTTCACTCGGTGTTAGTAAGATATAGCACCGGACTTCACTCGGTGTTTGTAAGATATTGTACCGGACTTCACTCGGTGTTAGTAAGATATTGTACCGGACTGCACTCGGCGATCGTAATCCATTGTACCGGAATTCACTCGGTGTTAGTAAGATATTGTACCGGACTACTCTCAGCGATCGTAATTCCTTATACAGGATTTCACTCGGTGTTTTATGATATGCACCGAACTGCACTCGGTGTTCGTAATATATTGTACCGGACTGCACTCGGTGTTTGTAAAATATTGTACTGGACTACACACGGTGATCGTAAACACTTGTAATGGACTTCACTCGGTGTTCGCAGGATATTGTACCGGAATTCACTCCGTGTTTGTAAGATATTTTACTGGACTGCACTCGGTGATCGTAAGATATTGTACCGGACTGCACTCGGTGTTTGTAAGATATTGTACTTGACTAAACTCGGTGATCGTAATCCCTTGTACTGGACTGCGCTCGGTGTTCGTAAGATATTGCACCGGACTGCATTCGGCGATCGTAATCCATTGTACCGGACTGCACTCGGTGCTTGTAAGATATTGTACCGGACTGCACTTGGTGTTTGTAAGAAATTGTACCGGACTGCACTTGGTGTTTGTAAGATATTTTACCGGACTGCACTCAGCGGTCGTAATCCCTTGTACTGGACTGCACTCGGTGATTGTAAGATATTGTACCGGACTGCACTCGGTGTTCGTAATCCCTTGTACTGGACTTCACTCGATGTTTGTAAGATATTGTACCGGATTGCACTCAACGATCGTAATCCCTTGTACCGGACTTCACTCAGTGCTTGTAAGATAATGTACCGGACTGCACTTGGTGTTTGTAAGATATTTTACCGGACTGCACTCGGTGTTCGTAATCCCTTGTACTGGACTTCACTCGGTGTTCGTAAGATATTGTACCGGACTGCCTTCAGCGATCGTAATCCCTCGTACTGGACTGCACTCGGCGATCGTAATCCATTGTACTGGACTTCACTCGGTATTAGTAAGATATTGTACCGGACTGCACTCGGTGTGTGTAAGATAATGTACCGGACTGCACTCGGCGATCATAATCCATTGTACCGAACTTCACTCGGTGTTGGTAAGATATTGTACCCGACTGCACTCGGCGATCGTAATCCATTGTACCGGACTTCACTCGGTGTTAGTAAGATATTGTACCGGACTTCACTCGGTGTTTATTAAATATTGTACCAGACTGCTCTAGGCGATCGTAATCCATTGTACCGGACTTCACTCGGTGTTTATAAAATATTGTACCGGACTTCACTCAGTGTTTGTATGATATTGTACGGGACTCCACTCGGCGATCGTAATCCATTGTATCGGACTTCACTCGGTGTTGGTAAGATAATGTACCGGACTGCACTCGGCGATCATAATCCATTGTACCGAACTTCACTCGGTGTTGGTAAGATATTGTACGGGACTGCACTCGGCGATCGTAATCCATTGTACCGGACTTCACTCGGTGTTGGTAAGATATTGTACCGGACTGCACTCGGCGATCTAAACCATTATACCGGAATTCACTCGGTGTTAGTAAGATATTTTACGGGACTGCACTCGGTGTTTGTAAGATATTGTACCGGACTGCACTCGGCGATCGTAATCCATTGTACCGTACTTCACTCGGTGTTAGTACGATATTGTACCGGAATGCACTCGGCGATCGTAGCCCGTATATCGGACTTCACTCGGTGTTAGTCAGATATTTTACCGGACTGCACTCGGTGTTTGTAAGATATTGTACCGGACTGCACTCTGCGATCGTAATCCATTGTACAGGACTTCAGTCGGTGTTAGTAAGATATTGTACCGGACTGCATTCGGCGATCGTAATCCATTGAACCGGACTTCACTCGGTGTTAGTAAGATATTGTACCGGACTGCACTCGGTGTTAGTACGATATTGTACCGGACTGCACTCGGCGATCGTAATCCAATGTACCAGACTTCAACCGGTGTTAGTAAGATATTGTACGGACTGCACTCAGCGAGCGTAATTCATTGTACCGGACTTCACTGGGTGTTAGTAAGATATTTTACCGGACTGCACTCGGCGATCGTAATCCATTGTACCGGATTTCACTCGGTGTTAGTAAGATATTGTTTCGGACTGCAATCGGCGATCGTAATCCATTGTACCGGATATCACTTGTTGTCAGTAAGATATTGTACTGGACTGCACATGACGCTCCTAATCCATTGTACCGGACTTCACTCGGTGTTTGTAAGATATTTTACCGGACTGCACTCGGCGATCGTAATCCATTGTACCGGATTTCACTCGGTGTTAGTAAGATATTGTTTCGGACTGCACTCGGCGATCGTAATCCATTGTACCGGATTTCACATGTTGTCAGTAAGATATTGTACTGGACTGCACATGACGCTCCTAATCCATTGTACCGGACTTCTCTCGGTGTTTGTAAGATATTGTACCGGACTGCACTCAGCGATCGTAATCCCTTGTACTGGAGTTCACTCGGTGTTTTTAAGAAATTGTACCGAACGGCACTCGGTGTTCATAAGATATTGTACCGGACTGCATTCAGCGATCGTCATCCCTTGTACTGGACTTCACTCGGTGTTTGTAAGATATTGTACCGGTCTACATTCTGTGTTCGTAATCCCTTATACCAGACTGCACTCGGTGTTCGTAAGATATTGTACGAGACTGCACTCGGCGACCGTAATCCCTTGTACCGGACTTCAATCGGTGTTTGTAAGGTATTGTACCGGACTTCACACGGTGTTTGTAAGATATTGTACCGGACTGCCCTCGGTGTTTGTAAGATATTGTACCGGACTACACTCGGTATTCGTAATCCCTTGTACCGGACTGCGCTCTGTGTTCGTAGTTTATTGTACCGGACTGCACTCGGCGATCGTAATCCCTTGTACCGGACTGCACTCGTTGTTAGTAAGATATTGTACCGGACTGCACTCGGCGATCGTAATCCATTATACCGGACTTCCCTCGGGGTTAGTAAGATATTGTACCGGACTGCACTCGGCGATCGTAATCCATTGTAACGGACTGCAATCGGCGACAGTAATCCATTGTACCGGACTTCAATCGGTGTTAGTAAGATATTGTACCGGACTTCACTCGGTGTTAGTAAGATATAGTACCGGACTTCACTCGGTGTTTGTAAGATATTGTACCGGACTTCACTCGGTGTTAGTAAGATATTGTACCGGACTGCACTCGGCGATCGTAATCCATTGTACCGGACTTCACTCGGTGTTAGTAAGATATTTTACCGGACTGCACTCAGCGATCGTAATTCCTCATACAGGACTTCACTCGGTGTTTTATGATATGCACCGAACTGCACTCGGTGTTCGTAATATATTGTACCGGACTGCACTCGGTGTTTGTAAAATATTGTACTGGATTACACTCGGTGATCGTAATCACTTGTACTGGACTTCACTCGGTGTTCGCAAGATATTGTACCGGACTTCACTCCGTGTTTGTAAGATATTGTACTGGACTGCACTCGGTGATCGTAAGATATTGTACCGGACTGCACTCGGTGTTTGTAAGATATTGTACTTGACTACACTCCGTGATCGTAATCCCTTGTACTGGACTGCGCTCGGTGTTCGTAGGATATTGCACCGGACTGCATTCGGCGATCGTAATCCATTGTACCGGACTGCACTCGGTGCTTGTAAGATATTGTACCGGACTGCACTTGCTGTTTGTAAGATATTGTACCGGACTGCACTTGGTGTTTGTAAGATATTGTACCGGACTTCACTCGGTGTTAGTGAGATATTGTACCAGACTGCACTCGGCGATCGTAATCCATTGTACCGGACTTCACTCGGTGTTAGTAAGATATTGTACCGGACTGCACTCAGCGATCGTAATTCCTTATACAGGACTTCACTCGGTGTTTTATGATATGCACCGATCTGCATTCGGTGTTCGTAATATATTGTACCGGACTGCACTCGGTGTTTGTAAAATATTTTACCGGACTTCACTCCGTGTTTGTAATATATTGTACCGGACTGCACTCGGTGTTTGTAAGATATTGAACCGGACTGCACTCGGTGTTTGTAAGATATTGTACTGGACTACACTCGGTGATCGTAATCCCTTGTACTGGACTGCACTCGGTGTTCGTAAGATATTGTCCCGGACTGCACTCGGTGTTCGTAATCCCTAGTACTGGACTGCACTCGGTTTTTATTAGATATTGTACCGGACTGCACTCAGCGATCGTAATCGCTTGTACCGTACTGCACTCGGTGTTTGTAAGATATTGTACCGGACTGCAGTCGGTGTTTGTAAGATATTGTACCGGACTGCACTCTGCGATCGTAGTCCCTTGTACCGGACTTCACCGGGTGTTAGTAAGATATTGTACCGGACTGACTCGGCGATCGTAATCCCTTGTACCGGACTGCACTCGGTGTTTGTAAGATATTAAGGATGTTTTTGATTTGTTTCTAACCCGCGCCTCCCTCCATTTTTATGGTATCTTTTTGATTGTTTCTTACCCGCGCCTACCTCCATTTGTTAAGGATGTTTTTGATTGGTGCCTTAACCACCATTTATTAAGGGTGTTTTTGATGTTCTTACCCGCGCCTCCCAGTATTTGTAAAGGATGTTAGATTGGTCTGAGGGCTGAGCTGATCCGTTTTAGAGGGATTCACTCCGTGCCTTCAGCATTTGTTGATGATGTTTTGATTGGGTGGCTCACCAGGGTTAAGCAATAAACGTACCCGGTGACTCGCACCATCTGTTAAGGAGGTTTTGAGTGTGGGGCATCCTTGCATCTACGGGGATTTACTAGGATGTCTTATGAAGAACTGCGGACACGTTTAGAGAGCAATTAAATACAGGGGAACTGGCGGGAGGAATACTCACCTAGCTTACCTCAAGGCCGCACGCTTGTTGTGCAGCGCCTCCTGCATGTCAGCGTTCAATGGAGATCTTAAAACTAGATACTAATCTAAAGGGAAGGGCTTCTTAACCTAAACGAAATAAAAAGGTAATCAATAGACTGTTCAAAAAGGGGGTTTATTATTAAATAGTGGCAATTGCAATAGGGGAGGATGGAAATAATAATCTAGGGGGAAAAAGGAATTAAGCAGGCACGATATCACTCACCCCACCGTTGATACCGGTCTTCTATGATGTTGGTGGCGTTGGGACTCGATATGGGGCGATGCCCCCATATCGGTCCGGCGTAGCCCAACTCCGATAGAGTGTAAGACTGTAAGTCAGGTTCAGAAGAGTCCACGTTCCAATTAGTTTAAGAGCCAGAGCTTAAGAGAGCGCGGCGCGTGTTCGTTTCTCTATTTATAGGTAAAATGTGCTCGGTCAGTCCACTCAGCGGTATGTTGGGAGTGTAATGTCCTCTGTGTCCTGTCCAAGTGCTTGCTGTTGGAGCCTAGGTCTATGACCTACGGCTAACTCCGTATTCGTGTTGCCATGTCGTCTTTTACGTAGTTACTTCTGATTATATTTTATGTATTTATAGGCACAGTCCTTTTATAAAGGGCTGGGGCTAGGACAAGTCGCCTTCCTGTTTTAATAATCGTCTTTTTTATTTATTTATTTATTTATTTATTTAATAATTATTAGATACAACCATAAAAGGTCATTTTACACTAATATTTTAACAATTTCAAATAATATTAACAAAAACAACAACAACAACAACAATAACAGGTAACAATTGGCAGTGATGGCAGAAGGGATAAATCTCGGGAAGGACGCAAGGAGTGATTAGGGTAGTGAGTGATTAGGAGGGCGAGGGGTTAGGAAAAGAGGATGAAAGGGATCTTCTAATGTTATGTTTGAATGTTCGATAGGGAGAGAATATGTCAATGTTTGGAAGGGAGTTGCTAAGGGTAGGTAGACGGTGGAAAATAGAGCGCTTCTGTACTTCAAGACGTGGGCGAGGTATGTGGTGTAAATGGTTCTGGCGTGTTGAACGGGAGGGAACATGAAGTGGAAAGTAGCTTAAGAGCATGTTACATTTTGTGTAACCATTCATAATTTTATGTAGGAAACACAGGTCAGTAAATTGTAGACGGCTTCTCAGGTCGAGTAAATTGAGCTGATTTAGGATGTCGGATTTGGCAAAGTGCCTTAGTGAAGGATTGCGAGCTTTGACAATTGATATGAAGAAATTAAAGACACTGTTCAATTTAGAAATATTGGTTATAGCCGAATTAGACCAAATTGGAGAAGAGAAATCTAGGATAGGGAGAACATATGTGATGAAGTATAATTTAAGTGCAGTGAGGTCTTTAATTTCTGTGAATCTGTATAGAATGCCGAGACTGTGCATTGCGCGAGATTTGATATGGTCAATGTGGGGAGAGAATGTCAGTTTATCATCGTGAATAATACCTAAATCTCTCACCTGAGAAACCGTATCCAATTTATTTCCACATATTTTATAGTCCGCCTGATTTCCAGATTTCAGTAGTGAGAAAGACACTTTGAAGCACTTTTTCGGATTTGGAGATAACTTCCATTTGTTGAACCAATCAGTACATGTATTCACTGCTTCCTGGAGGTCAGCGTGGTCGTCAGAATTGGAAATTTTTCTGAATATCTTGAGGTCATCAGCGTATAGAAGAAGGGAACACGGAGAATTTTGCACACATGTGTTTATATCGTCCATATACAGCACGAAGAGAAGGGGTCCCAGGATACTGCCCTGAGTTACTCCTGATAAGACTGGGAGCCAGGACGATACAGACCCTGGAAGCACTACCCGTTGTTGCCTATTGGACAGGAAGCTCTGTATTAGGGATAGGAAGGATCCATGTACGTTGTATCGTGAAGCAAGCTTGTGGAGGAGAAGGAAATGGTTCACGGAATCAAATGCTTTGGCCAGGTCGACGTAGATTACATCTAGCTGAGATTTTTGATCTATTGCAGAAATTATGTGATGGTTCAGAACAGTCAGATTTGTTAAACATGATTTTCCAGGGACGAAGCCATGTTGTTCTTCTGAGAGGTGTGGTTTGGTGAAAGTGAGGAGACGGCAATGTATTATCCTTTCGAAGACTGAAGAGAGTATAGGGACGATAGATATAGGTCTGTATGAGGAAATTTCATGCTTGCTGCCTGATTTAAAGACAGGTGTGACATCAGCTCTTTTCCATGAGTCAGGAAAAGTGCCGGAAGTCATGCACCAGTTGAGTATCATGGATAAGGGGATGCTGAGAGATGCAGAGGTGTTTTTCAGGAATATAGGGCTTATGTCTGATGGTCCGGTAGATCTGTTTGCGGGCAGACTTTTTAAAATATTTTGGATTTCATCGGGGGTCGTTGAAATTTGAGACAGTGAATCAGAACAGACGCTAGTAAGTTGAGGGGGACTGGGGATTGGCACGGGAACTGAAAAGGTTGAATGGAAATATTCATTGAAATGTGTGGACCTCAATTCGCATGGGATTTCTTCATTATGGAGGTTTAGGTTAAGTGGAATTCTGGGAGTCTTTCTACGGGATGATATAAGTGTCCAGAACTTCTTCGGGTTATTCTTGAGATTTCCTGTTATGGAAGAAATGTAGCGGTTGTAATCTTCTGTCATATGAACTCTTGAAATTTTCCGTAGGTGAATAAATACATTGCGTGTATGAGGATTAGGAACTGATTTCCACAGTGACCACGCTCGAGTTTTGTTTTGCAGAAGGAGTTTGGTGTTTTGACTTAGCCAGTGCGGGTATTTGTTGGACTTGGGTACGGAGTAAGGAACGTGTTGTTTAATGGCCGAGTAAAGTAAATCCTCAAACAAGGTCACTGCACTGTTTACGTCTCTCTCAGCTGTTAGCAGGCACCAGGGTAGAGATGATAAATCCTGGTTGACAGCTTGCCAGTCGACCTTTCTCCAAAGAGGGAAAGCTTTCTTATCGGTGGTGGGGCTATTTTTATGTCTGCTGGACGGGACGGGGAGAGTGGCTTCTATTGAGCTATGGTCGGTGTTCAGGATATTTCTTCCAACGGTCACAGTGACATTACGCAGGGTTGAAAATATGAGGTCCAGTGTTTCGGATTTCCTTGTTGGGTGTAGATTGAACTGTTTCAGATGTAGACCGTTTATAAAATTTGATAAAATGAAAGTATCTATTTGGGGAGAGTGTATGGTACCATTGTCTATTGATGTCCAGGAGATATGGGAGTTAAAATCGCCTAGCAACACTATTTCATTTTCTTGATTGAGGGCAAGAACAGTAGAGTTGAAACATTCTTCTAAGGTGTCAATTTTGCTGGAAGGTGGGCGGTAGAAGCAACCTACGAGTAAATTCTTCCTTTTTGGGATAATAATCTCAACCCATATTATTTCGCAGGAAGTTTCTAAGTCAGGCCGATGTTTTGCCTTCAGTTTGTTATGAACTGCGATTGCAACACCACCACCCCTTGAGGATCTGTCGCGCCGAAACACATTGAACTCAGATGAAAACGGAAGTTCCCCACAAGATACGAAGTCTGACAACCATGTTTCTGAGAGGCAGAGGATATCAAATTGATTGATTTCGGTTATATTTGCTAAACAGTCGGTTAGTTTATTTTTGATGCTCTGTGCGTTCTGGTAGTAGAGGTTAAGGGGTCCTGGGTTTAAATGAATGTCACCTGATAGTAATAGTAGTATGAAGTAAACAGTACTGGAGGAAGCACGGCAACGTTGTACAGGTCCACGAGGTGGGGTGGAAACATGGCGGAGCACTGGGAGGTTACAAGCTGCAGCGGTCGAGAAAGTAAAATGTCTCTCTGCGCAGCACCACAGAATTTTCTGATCACACGACACATCACTGCGGTCGGAAATGTTTTCAGGCATAGTTGCACACCATATAGTACACTTGAACAGGTAAAATACCACTAAAACACTGTAATATGTCAGAGCTACTGAAACACGAGGTCTGTCGCTTGCGGCCATCTTTAACAACATTTCGGAGGGTGTATGTATGGTCCACTTCCTTTGTGAGATTTGCTTGCTGAATTCTTTCTCGCCTTGTTGACAGGGAAGCTTTCCCGTTCCTGAATGATGCGTCTCGCGCGAACGTGCACTGTTTCAGTGTGTCTTCACTTGCTAAACTCCTTCTTACCTTGTTGACAGGGAAGCCTTCCTGTTCCTAAATGATCCGCCCTGCGCGAACCTGCCCTGCTTCTGTGTGTTTTCATTTGCTAAACGTCTTCCCGCATTAGTGACAGGGAAGCATTTCCGCTCCCGAGTGATTCGCTCGGCACTGAAGCGCTAGGAGAGGATTTGTTGTTTAAGTGGGTGATGTGTAACAAGCTAGGCTTAACCTCACTTTTAACGCGCCATGAGCTTGTTTAATTAACATGTAATTTTGGCTTGATACACTCTTAATATAACTTCCCTAACAATTCCACGGCTAGTTGTTCTTACCCTCAATCCGCAACATTTGGAGGAGTATACGCACACGGCTTTCTTTCTACATATAACTTCGTGATTTATAAGGACATTACACTTAGCACTTTGCCGCCATCACCTTTTAATTCTAGACGTGGTGGCGGAACCTTTTATTTTCTTCTTTCTTTCTTCTTCTTCTTCTTCTTTTCTTTCCTTTCGTCGATGTGAATTTGTTTTCGATTCGTCGTATCGTCGTTCGTCGCTTCTGGTCTTCTTCGTAGGTGGGAGGATGAGCGAAATTGCACCGTGCTAAGGGTTGGAAGGCGTGGCAAGAGTGTTGGGGTGGTTTGTTTTACAGTCATTTCATAGCAGATAGTTCTCTGTATCTGTCTACATCCCATATTGTATGATTGACATAATCTGTATTGCCTATTTGGCAAAGTTGAAATTTGCATAAAAGTATTGATATTGTTTTGTTAAAATTGCATAAAAAAATAAAAAAAATGGAATTTCAGCGGAGATATAAATTGAAAGAAATGAAGTTAGAAAGATATATCTTTAATGAAATCGCATAGGAAATTTACATTATTAGCACCGTACTCGGACTAGTGCGTGACTTGCGTACGATGCCGTCAAGTCGAGCCCTGCCGCGAGGATGCATGCATAACTGTAATTTTCCTACGATGGAAAATGATGCTGTAAGGAGCTTAAATAATGGCGATCCCTTATGAGCTAGTACGCGACCTTTGTAGCGTGTGTAAAAAAGGGAAAGAAAAAAATGTAGTGTATTGTACTCTAGGCCAAGTGTAGCTATGAGGGTGCGCTACTATGATTAACCTCCTTACAACGTGGGGATGATAAAAGAAAATTGTAAAAATATCGTAGAAAACGTGAAATTCCGTCAAAGTTACTTGATTATGTGCGTAAAAAAAAACATGTAGTTATGTTATTAAGATAAAAAAATTAACATTAAAGTGTTGGAAAGAAATAGCTGAAGGCTCCTGCCTAAATCGGCTGACATTCTAGTATGGTTTGTAGGTTTTGACTGTTGTTTCTGCCATGCGTGTTGGAACTTTGGTCTTGCGTCACGTTCGTCCGGGGGGCATCCTGCATGAATGTCCTACTGGGGGATTACAGGATTGTACAGCGTATAATTAGTCTGAAATCAGAAATCTCTCTTAACGTTTTGTACAGTGGGATTGGTTCACCCTGGTACCGTTATTTTTTTTCACTGAAGTTCGTTACGTCGTACGCGTTAATCTCGTTACTTAATGTCTGCATTATGACATATATACTAATATCCTTATAAACTAACGTGCAATATGTATTCATTGACATATTGGTTATTGTGGTCATACACTATACCACGTCCTATATGCGTCGTTGTAAAACTGCAACATGCTTCCTTAAGCATTTAGCTGCGTATATACTCTTATATTTCGTAGAACTTGAATCCTTTATATTTGTAAAAAACTTTCTTATACATCGACGTAGACCTTTGCTATAGCTGAGAATTAATCCTTACTTTCTCAGCGTGATTTAAGCGACGTATTCGCTTCTTAATCTATAGATATGCAGACATTATGTAAGGATACTCGCACTACGTGTACACTGGATCGTTAAGTTTAAATGGATTATCGTTAAAATGGCGACTGTTTCGTCGGGAAGTTATTGAAATTGGAAATTATTTATTGCCTCTCCGGGCTAACTTGGGAATTCTGTGCACTGTATAGAACTTCAGGAAATATAAATTAACACGATAATATTATCTGAAAAAAAAATGACATTTATTATTGACATGTGATATTTGCCTGTAAAAAATAACACTGTTAATGACATGGTATTTAAGACCCTTTTGTAAAACTTGCCACGTTAGATAGGGGGGGGGGTGATTTACTATCTAACTTAATTCTTAATGCTAAACCTAATATGACTATCTTTTCTTATCTAAATATGCTATATACATGGGGTAAAGTGGAATAACGTGTCTGGACAGGGGTGAAAAAAATCTCTTGAAGGGGGGGGGGGGGGGGGGGGGCGATATATATTAAAGGTATTTCTTAAATATTTAAGCTCTCTCTATAGTGTATCCGCAGCCATGATAATTTTCTAAAGTGTACCTTCAATTAGGTGGCTACCTTTGCTCCTTAATAAAATTAATAGGGCTGTATCTTCACTGAAATGCCTACCTTTGCTCCGTAAGAAAAATAATGGGGCTTTATCTTCACTGACTTGATAATTTTTGCTCCGTAAGCAAAATAATGGGGCTGTAACTTCACTGAAATAGCTACTTTTGCTCTTTAATAAAACTAATGGGGGCTGTATCTTCAATTAAATGCCTACCTTTGCTCCGTAAGAAAAGTAATGGGGTTGCTCTATATGGAATGACTAATATTATGCCTGAGTTGCATAGTTTTATTTCTTTTACATATTCTGTTGCCTTCTTGTCGTAGAAAATACGGATGCATGTGATTATGTATCTCAACCAAGTGGTGTCACTCTTTATATAGAAAATCAGCAAATGTGTCCAGCGGTGTAGGTTTTAGATTACCTACTATGCTACAATATCATAAAACATGTCACTATCTCCTCATGTTAAACATAATACCAAAGAGATATCGCCTGTTGGTAGACTGTCCGTACTTCGATACAGGATGCATTCCATCGGACGTTAAATCCATGATGTATTGGGTTTATTTTAATATAAATATCTCCTAATATCTTATCAGAATACTATAAAGATATCGGCTATTGGCAGGCTGTCCGTACTTCGATACAGAACGCATCCCAGTGGCCGTTAAGTTCATTATGTATTAAGTTTATTTTAATATAAACATCTCCTAATATCTTATCAGAATACTATAAAGATATCGGCTGTTGGCAGGCTGTCCGTACTTCGATACAGAACGCGTCCCAGCGGCCGTTAAATTTACTATGTATTAAGTTTGAATTGACCGCCACAAGATGTATAACGTGGAAGGTTTAATTCCCTGAAAGTATTAAAACGAACATCATCTAGGTGAAAGGGTTGGCTATTTCCTTTCAAAGTTCAGTAGCGTTCTAATATCTGGACTACTTCTTACGTGTTCAGCGGGTTGGCTAGGTCCCTGAATCTGAAATGATAGTCGTCGGTCGCCGGTTGTCATTATTATATTGACCAATATACCTGTAACTAATTACTTCCCTCTGGGTGTGACGTTTCTACTTTTAAGCATTTGGCTTGCGTAAATTGTGGACTTTGGGGCCACGGTGTGGACACTAATCTTATTTATTAATGGCATTTGTTATCAACGTAGGTGTGTTAATATCTCCTTAACTCTTCCATGCTACCCTTATCTCAAAGCGAGGTGCTCCCTTGGACCTGCTGCAAGATATCAATAACGTCGTGTTATTGAGGCTGTGTGAACTATTGTGCCAGCTCAAGATATCTATAATATATTTCTTCAACTTCACTTAATACTTCCCTTATCTCAAAGCGAGGTGCACCCTTGGACCTGCTGCAAGATATCAATAACGTCGTGTTCTTGAGGCTGTGCGAACTCTTGTGCCAGCTCAAGATATCTATAATATATTCCTTCAACTTCACTTCAACTTCACTTAAAAACACTTAATACGTATTACTAATATACTAACGATGATACTCTTGATAACAATTATCGTACGTTGCGATGTTGCCCTGCTGTGCCCAAGTCCGTGCTTACGCATTTATGCTATACTGATATCGCCGTGCATTTGTCGGCGTTTTTCATAAATTCCTACTGGATTACTTTCTCACCTATGTTACTTCGTGAGGGAACGGTGTTTTCTTTGCTCACTGAATATTCTGTTTGAAATGTACTGCTGGAAAAAGAATTCTACCTTAAGAGTGTATTCTACGCTTACATCTTTAAAAACATTAGTGCGTTTTTCTACTATCGCACGCTTCGCAATACGTGAATAAATGTATGGAAAACAAAAATAATAAAGGCAAACTTATGCAAAGTCATCTGGCGTGTGAGTGAATAGTGCCAGGAATTGAACTCAAGGTGTCTGGCTTCCGCTCGAGTGCGTCTGCACGCTGAGCTAGCGAGATAGTGTCGGGTTTAATGTCCTCGCGGCGGACGGTGTGCTCAGCACGTGTCTGTCATATGGCATATTGGATTGTGTTACAATGGACAAATAAGCATTTCCTCTGGGGTCGGCTTTCATAACAAAAGAGAAACTGTAGTACGTCTTGACTGAATGCGTTTACAAAATAATTAATGCGGCACCTTGCAGAAATGTGATTGCAAGGTCTCCTAACTCTATGTAAGCATGTAGCCAATACTACCTTCCGCTAAGTTATACTAAAATGGATTCAGAAGAACATATTATAGCTTACAATCATATACAATGTATAGTTGCACTGCTGTAAAAAAATACAAAGTTATTTATTCATTCCAACTTATCCTATGGGATATCACAATCTTATTCCTAATAGAGCTTCATTGTGGGGGGTTTAATCTGAAATAAGGAGCAATTTTCTGAATATAGTAGGGTAGTTATCAATACCTCTTCCTATTAGGCTTCCGTTAATATTCCTAGTGACTTATTAGATAGGGGTTGTTAATATTCAAATCGCTTGGCGTCAGAGGTGTCTATCGCGAAATCTTAACAGGGTGGGGGTGGGGGAGATTATAATTATTGTGTAAAAAAAATATTTTCTAACTTAATCTACTAAAAAAAATTCTGCTCGGGGGGGATTTAAATTGTCTCA
The DNA here is from genome assembly GCA_946902985.2 of Meconema thalassinum. Taxonomy (NCBI): domain Eukaryota; kingdom Metazoa; phylum Arthropoda; class Insecta; order Orthoptera; family Tettigoniidae; genus Meconema; species Meconema thalassinum. Next base: position 423,547 of record OX336396.1, read on the forward strand.
CTCGCTTGGCTAATGTAATGAGTATATGGGGCGTTTATTTATGTATTAGTTACTGGGTCGGGTGTGGGTGGGTACCAAAAATAATATTTGACCCGTACTTCAAAAAATTTTCCTTAATTTTGGGTAAATTTTGCTTGGCTGCATACGAGGGTTTTAAAGGACCTGTACCGTAGAAATTCGTTGTCTGAACTCCTGTAGGCGTTGTCTGACGACAACGTCACGGTACCCCGGTGCCTCTACCATTTGTTAAGGATGTTTTTGATTGGTGCCTTAACCACCATTTATTAAGGGTGTTTTTGATTTGTTTCTAACCTGCACCTCCCAGTATTTGTTAAGGATGTTAGATTGGTCTGAGGGCTGAGCTGATCCGTTTTAGAGGGATTCACTCCGTGCCTTCAGCCTTTGTTGAGGATGTTTTGATTGGGTGGCTCACCAGGGTTAAGCAATAAAAGCACCCGGTGACTCGCACCATTTGTTAAGGAGGTTTTGAGTGTTGGGCATCCTTGCATCTACGGGGATTTACTAGGATGTCTTATGAAGAACTGCGGACACGTTTAGAGAGCAATTTACATACAGGGGAACTGGCGGGAGGAATACTCACCTAGCTTACCTCTAGGCCGCACGCTTGCGGTGCAGCGCCTCCTGCATGTCAGCATTCAATGGAGATCTTAAAACTAGGTACTAATCTAAAGGGAAGGGCTTCTTAACCTAAACGAAATAAAAAGGTAATCAATAGACTGTTCAAAAAGGGGGTTTACTACTAAATAGTGGCAATTGCAATAGGGGAGGATGGAAATAATAATCTAGGGGGAAAAAGGAATTAAGCAGGCACGATATCACTCACCCCACCGTTGATACCGGTCTTCTATGATGTTGGTGGCGTTGGAACTCGATATGGGGCGATGCCCCCATATCGGTCCGGCGTAGCACAACTCCGATAGAGTGTAAGACTGTAACTGCGTCCAAGTAAAATGTAGAGCCCGTGCTTCTTAAGAGTTTAAGAGCCTAAGAGCTTAAGAGAGCGCGGCGCGTGTTCGTACCTCTATTTATAGGTAAAATGTGCGATGTCAGTCCACTCAGCGGTATGTTGGGAGTGTAATGTCCTCTGTGTCCTGTCCAAGTGCTTGCTGTTGGAGCCTAGGTCTATGACCTACGGCTAACTCCGTATTCGTGTTGCCATGTCGTCTTTTACGTAGTTACTTCTGATTATATTTTATGTATTTATAGGCACAGTCCTCTTATAAAGGGCTGGGGCTAGGACAATATTGTACTGGACTGCACTCGATTGTTTGTAAGATATTGTACATGACTACACTCGGTGATCGTAATCCCTTGTACTGGACTGCGCTCGGTGTTCGTAAGATATTGTACCGGACTGCATTCGGCAATCGTAACCCCTTGTACCGGACTGCACTCGGTGTTTTTAATATATTGTACCGGACCTCACTTTGTGTTCATAATCCCTTGTACTGGACTTCACTCGGTGTAGGTAAGATATTGTACCGGACTGCACTCAGCGATCGTAATCCCTTGTACCGGACTGCACTCGGTGTTTGTAAGATATTGTACCGGACTGCACTCGGTGTTTGTAAGATATTGTACCGGACTGCACTCGGCGATCGTAATCCCTTGTACCGGACTTCACTGGGTGTTAGTAAGATATTGTACCGGACTGCACTCGGCGATCGTAATCCATTGTACCGGACTTCACTCGGTGTTAGTAAGATATTGTACCGGACTACACTCGTCGATCGTAATCCATTGTACCGGTCTTCACTCAGTGTTTGTAAGATATTGTACCGGACTGCACTCAGCGATCGTAATCCCTTGTACTGGACTTCACTCGGTGTTTTTAAGATATGTACCGAACTGCACTCGGTGTTCGTAAGATATTGTACCGGACTTCACTCAGCGATCGTAATCCCTTGTACTGGACTTCACTCGGTGTAGGTAAGATATTGTACCGTCTTGCTCCCACAAATCGATGTTCACAACACCAGCGTTGCCAATCCTACCAAGTAAATATCGAGTGCAGTACGCGGCAATAAGCGTTGGTGCTTTCCAATTTACTTTCATTTATTCCAATCCTTATCCTCCAGCGCTATGTGGCGATAAATGGCGGCTGGAGCTTGGGACAGCCGAAGTATTCCAAAAGGCTCTGAATATTTTCCTAAGGCTCTATGCGACAAACCTACACTATTGGTGTCTATTTTTGCAACAGCCAATGAGATATAGGCCCTAAGCAGTGTCTTTTATTTCACTTGCTCCTCTTTCTTATCTTATTTTTCAATTCATTTGTAAATTACATGTTTCAGTGCTGTAGTTAGTAAATAGCTGTTTCCCTTTTCGTTATTATCATTATAATTACAGAAAAATGACCTGAATGTTACGTCTACTACTACTTATCACCCCTCCCCCACCACCGCCACCACAAAATAAATTATATATTTCTTTTTCTGTTAATTTACGTATCATATGCCAGTTCTGTAGTACTATTCATTATCATCCATTAACATCACAGAAGTGACAAAGAGGAAATCTGACATTCTACGGATCGGAGCGTGGAATGTTAGAAGTCTGCTAGGAAGTGGAAGGTTAGAAAACTTAGAAAGGGAAATGGATAGGTTGAGGTTGGATTTGGTTGGGATTAGTGAAATGCGCTGGCAGGAAAAACAGGACTTTTGGTCAGGAGACTATAGGGTCATTAGCACTAAATCAAACAATGGCCAAGCAGGGGTTGGTCTCATATTGAGTAGGAAACTTGGACAGCGGGTGGAATATTATGAGCATTATAGTGAACGGATTATTGTAGCAAAAATCAATACTAAACCTACGTGCACCACAGTGGTACAAGTCTATATGCCTACCAGTCAAGCTGATGATGAGGATGTTGAAAAGGTCTACGAAGAAATAGACGAAATTCTGAGGTATATCAAGGGTGATGAAAATGTTATAGTAATGGGAGATTGGAATGCTGTGGTAGGAAAAGGGAGAGAAGGGAAGATAGTAGGAGATTTCGGATTAGGTGAAAGGAATGATCGAGGAAGCAGGCTGGTAGAATTCTGCACCGAGCATGAATTGGTCATAGCTAACACCTTATTCAATAACCACAATAGAAGAATATACACATGGATGAGACCAGGAGATACAGGGCGTTACCAAATCGACTTCATTATGGTCAAGCAGAGGTTTCGAAACCAGATTTTGGATTATAAAACATATCCTGGTGCTGGCATAAACTCTGACCACAATCTGGTTGTAATGAATTGCAGATTAAAGTTGAAGAAACTGAATAAAAGTCAAAAGCCAAAAAGGTGGGCAATAGACAGACTGAAAGAGAAGGATGTAAACGAAAGATTCAAGAAGAGTATAAAGGAAGGACTAATGAAAAACCCTAAACAAACTTCAATTGCAGACGAATGGGCTTTTTTGAAGAATGAAATAACAAAATCCGCAGAAGAAAACATTGGTAGGAAAGAAAAAATAGGGAGAAAACCGTGGATCACTCAGGATATACTAAAATTGATGGATGAAAGGCGGAAACACAAGAATGTAAGAGAAGAAAAGGGGAAAGCAGAATACAGACGTTTGAGAAATGAGGTTAACAAGAAGTGCAAGGAAGCGAAAGAAGAATGGTTGAAAGAGAAATGTGCAGGTATAGAAAATTGTCTGAAATTAGGAAAAGTAGACACAGCTTATCGAAGGATTAAGAATACTTTTGGGGAAAAGAAGACTAAGTGCTGTAATATTAAGGACACAAATGGAACGCCTCTAACAGATAGGGAAGAAATGGTTGAGAGATGGAAAGATTACATCGAGAGTTTGTATAAGGGAAAGGAGATTGAGAATCATGTAATGGAAAGGGAGGAGGAAATTGATGAGGATGCGAAAGGAGATTTAATATTGAGATCAGAATTTGATAGAGCTTTGGAAGACTTAAGCAGGAACAAAGCACCAGGCATAGATGATATACCGATTGAGTTGCTACGCTGCATAGGAGATGAAGGTCTGATCAGGTTATTTCACTTGGTGTGTAGGATTTATGAGACAGGTGAGGTACCCCCTGATTTCAAGAAGAATGTAATCATCCCTATACCAAAGAAAGTGGGAGCTGACAGATGTGAAGATTACCGTACAATCAGCTTGATTACTCATGCTTCAAAGATCCTGTCTAGAATAATTTACAAGAGGATTGAAAGCCAGATAGAAACGGAGTTGGGTGAAGACCAGTTTGGTTTCAGGAGAAATGTAGGAACAAGGGAAGCTGTACTAAGTCTTAGGCTGATTTTGGGAGGTAGAATAAGGAAAGATAAGAGAACGTTCATGGCTTTTGTAGACTTAGAAAAGGCTTTTGATAATGTTGATTGGACTAAATTGTTTGACATTTTGAAATCGATTGGAATAAAGTACAGGGATAGGAGGGTGATATACAATCTGTACAGAAACCAGACAGCAGTCATTCGAGTTGAAGGACATGAGAGAGAAGCTGGTATTCAGAAAGGTGTAAGGCAAGGCTGCAACTTATCACCCATACTTTTCAATCTTTACATTGAACAAGCAATGAAGGAAATTAGAGAAAAATTTAAAGTGGGAGTGAAGATTCAAGGAGAAATAATTTCAACTCTGAGATTTGCTGATGACATCGTCATCTTGGCCGACAAGCCTGAGGATTTGAATGAGTTTTTGAATGGTATGGACTCCGTCTTACGGAAAGAATTCATGATGAAAATTAATAAATGTAAAACAAAAATACTGGAATGCAGCCGAAATAAATCAGAAACCTCTATGGAGATCAAATTGGCAGGTGAAAAGCTGAAGGAAGTAGGAGACTTCTGTTACTTAGGAAGCAGAATAACCAGTGATGGACGAAGCAAAGAGGATATCAAAAGTAGGTTGGCTCAGGCAAAGAAAGCATTTCTACAAAAAAGGAATCTGCTGACATCGAATATAGATTTAGGTATTAGGAAGTCATTTTTGAAAGCCTTTGTCTGGAGCGTGGCGCTCTATGGAAGTGAAACTTGGACTATTGGTGCAGCAGAAAAGAGGAGAATTGAAGCATTCGAAATGTGGTGTTACAGGAGAATGATGAAGATCAGATGGGTAGATAGGGTTACAAACAAAGAGGTATTAAGACTAGTGGTAGAGGAGAGATGTTTCTGGCGACTGTTAATGAAGAGAAGAGATAGGTTGGTAGGACACATACTAAGACACCCAGGAATAGCAAGCTTAGTTATGGAAGGAAGGGTCGAGGACAAAAACTGTAGGGGTAGACCAAGGTTAGAATATGTTAAACAGATTGCCTCGGATGTAGGGTGTCGGAGCTATGTAGAGATGAAACGATTAGCTCAGGACAGGGAGGCATGGAGAGCTGCATCAAACCAGTCAAAAGACTGAAGACTCAAACAACAACAGCAAATAAATCCACCGGGAGAAACCTGGCACTACTGCGAGTCTAATATAAAAACTAGATGTTCAGTAAAGAACATATAGCCTACTTTCTCCTAAATGCATGGGTACAGTTGTAACACTTTGTCCTTTTCAAGGAGTATAATTGAATGTTGGTTGTTGAAATACAACGTGATATACGGTTATTATAAGTTAATTGATTGAATCCTCAGGTTAATTATATATACTGTAATACAGCCATCACAATAACACTGGTTATCAGACAATATTCAACACTCACCCAAGTACACGGGGCTAAATTACCATGATATCCATGCATCACGAATGAAACAACATTAACAACAACCACAACAGCTCCCTACCCAAATCCTTCCTCGTATAAAAGTACACACACTAGTAAACCTACAGACATCACAGTGACATAGGTTATCACACAGCTTCTACACACACCCAAGTAAACGGGACTACAAGATTATGATGCCGCAAAACCCGTAAACAATCAACAACAACAACAAATTAACAAGTACAATAGTCTCTGCCGCTAGCCTCCGTGGCTTAGGCGGCAGCACGCCGGCCTCTCACCACTGGGTCCGTGGTTCAAATGCCGGTCACTCCATGTGAGATCTGTGGTGGACAAAACGGAGGCAGACAGGTGTTCCTCCGGGTACTCCGGATTTCCCTGTCAAAATTTCATTCCAGCAACACTCTCCACTATTATTTCATTTCATCTGTCATTCATTTAATCATTGCCCCAGAGGAGAGCGACGGGCTTCGGCAGCCGGCACAGTTCATATCCTCGCCGCTAGACGGGGGCTTCATTCATTCTAGTCCTGACCCGGTCGGAGACTGGAAGCAGGATGTGGATTTTCATTTCAATAATCTCTACCGCGGATCAAGGTCAACGAATATTAATCGCTGTATTCAAGCGTTGAAATATGTGGTGTTATAAGTATATACTTAGGTATATATGCTTAACATTATAACGTGTGAGTAGTTATAAATCAATAAATACCCCCAAAAAAATTGAACCTGCGGGGATTTGATCCACGAACCCTCAGACTATGAACCCAAGTCGCTACCATTACGCCACGGATGCACTACGACATTACTTGATATATCATATTTAGTGTTGAAATCAACTAGTTCATTAGCGTTTTCTGGCGTTTTTACGAACCATTTGATACTTAAGAGCCGGCCGGAGTTGGGACGGCCGACCGCCAGCTCAGCTCTTGTTGTAACATGGGTCATAAGTTTGTGAAACGATTTATAAAGAAACGGGACAAGGTAAAATTATTTTGTTTCTATAGCGTACTGTAGTATTTTATACACTTTTCATCAGTTCAAAAGCATACCGAACAGGAATACAAAGATAGTTATAAAACGTGTAGTTAAAATCAAAATTCTCCATATAAAATAGAGTTCTGAACTGCGTTTTTCCTAAACTGTACTATGTCTTTAGATGATGTTGATAACAGAAACAAACTCTTCTGCAAGACAGCTTATAATTTTCTCTAGAACGCTACTGAAACGTATTTTTAAATTAAGAACTCTGTATATGTTTAATCGTGATTTTCTAAAAGATAAGCATATAGACTCGTTAATGCTAGCCAATGTTGAGTGCTGGTAGTTCATCCGGATTCCGTCAGATGTCGCGTCACCAAGTCCTGTCCTTGAAACATGATTAAGACAGGGACAGAGACAGTTTGTCTCAGGCCAGCTCAGGCTTTCCCTCGTGCAGGGGAGTGGGTAAATCACCACACGACTCTCTTTTACAACGAGCAGCGGACAAGCTCATTCCACGACGGTATTGCTATTGTCTTAGAAGGTGCAATATAGTACAGGACAGCTGCACAGAAAAAAAAACTTTTGTTCCAAAAACTGTGCTATGGTTGGCTTTTTGTAAATCGTTAGAAAAGCTCAAAAAAGCTTAACACTAAATTGTAGAATAATTTGCACGATATTTTTGTCGGAAAACTCAAAAACACATTGAAAAGCGTTTTTCTCTGAATCAACGTATTTTAAAGAAAAGTTTTTTAAACAAAAAATGTAGAGGACATTGTCACCTACAATTCGTCTCATTGAATCATGTCATATGTTTTGAAATGCAGAAGCTAGGTGGCGCCAAAGTTTCCAAAAAAGTGTTTTTTCACTTTTTGTCATAGAAAAAATGTTTTGTTCACAAAAGAGCGAATCAGAAATTTGTTCCTCTCAAAATTGTCTACAACATTAATTGAAACATTTTCTTCTTCCGCCTTACCGTTCCAAAGTTATAGTCTGCCGAAGTGTGAAAATTGTACTTTTATTTATTTAATCGTATGGTGAATTACATAAAAACAAATCACAAATCCAAGTTCAAGTTTTGGAGCCATTCCACAGTACATTCTTGAAGATGAAACAGATCACTAGGGCTCCCGGAGTAGGCATGTAGAGGGCAGCGCTGGAATATGGTCCATGGTCTGTTCCTCCTCATTGCATTGACACAATGGGGAATCTATCCAACCCCACTTATGGCATAGGTAATTGCAACGGCCGTGCCTGGTTCTCAGTCTATTGAGGCGACACCATAATTTTCTAGGAAGGTCAAATCCTTGTATTTTCACCGTTGGGTTGATCTCCTGGGCACTAGTTCCAGACGTTGAGTTTGACCATTCGTCCTGCCAGCATTGGTTTAGGTTGAATCGATTTGCCAGAAGTTGGTCGGCCAATAAACTGGTTGGTCTCCTCGAATGAAGTCGCTTCGGTGGTGGGTGGCAGAATTCCTGGTGTATTGGTAATGAGGGAGAAGCATAGATCTTCTTTGCTTCTCTGATCAGAGCTTCCTTCCTCCTCAGGTGAGGTGGTGGAATGTGGCTGAGTACTGGTAGCCAGTGGCGAGGGGTTGATTTTATGGTGCCGGTTATGCAACGCATAGTGTCATTCAGCTTGGTATCCACTTTATGCACATGTGCACTTTCCAACCATACTGGAGCACAGTATTCCGCTGCAGAATAGACTAGACTGATACCCGTTAATCTTAAGCAGTCCGCCGTGGCTCCCCATGAACTACCGCAAAGCTTGTGCAGGATGTTATTTCTGGTGGAAATTTTGTGAGAGAGCTTGGTGAGGTGTTCTTTGTAGCTCAGAGTTCGGTCCAGCGTGACACCTAGGTATTTCGGGAAAGGGTTGTATTTCAGTTTTTCACCACGAAATACAACATTTGGCTTGTAGTTTGCTAGTCGGTTGGCAAGATGGAAGCATGAAACCTCTGTCTTAGACATACTTGGGATCAGTCGCCAGGACTTGAAGAACGTTGACATTTTCTCCAGATCGGTTGTAAGAGTGCCTTCTGCATCTTCAAAAGTTCTGCTTTGAGCTACCAGTGCAATGTCATCTGCGTAAATAAACTTAGTAGCTGTTGTTGGTGGCAAGTCATGAACGTACAGATTGAATAGAACTGGAGCCAAAACTGATCCTTGGGGTAGACCATTATTTAGTTTCCTTTTGCGACTTTTAACATCGTCTAGAAATACTACGAACTCTCTTTCACAAAGCATGTTAGAGATAAGATTTGCAATTTCCAAACAGGGGATAGCTTCCAGCACTTTGAGGATCAGTCCATGTCGCCAGACAGTATCATATGCGCTAGTCAGGTCGATAAAGACATCTGTTGATTTTAGCTTCTTTTTTTCTTTCTTTCTTTCTTTCTTTCTTTCTTTCTTTCTTTCTTTCTTTCTTTTTTTCTTTCTTGTACTATTCAGATGGCCCAAAGGTTAATATGTGTACAGTTATGATTGATACGTTGCGATTGAAATATATATGATTGTTTGAGCTAATTAACAAACACAGCCCACGTCCTGTTTGACCGAGCCTTAGGCAGCTGTCCGACACCGGTCCCTGTCTAAATTATGCCCACCGCTCTCTCCGCAGTAACAATAGTAGCCTTGACTACGCAGCGTTGCATTTGCTGCACTATAATTTTGGAACGGTAAGTCGGAGGAAACAAACGTTTAAATAAATGTTGCAGACAATTTTGAGAGGAACACATTTCTGATTCACTCTTTTGTGAAAAAAAAACAACTAATTTTTCTAGGACAAAAAGTGAAAAAATACTTTTTTGGAAACTTAGGCGCCACCTAGCTTCTGCATTTAAAAACGTATGACATGACCTCAATGAGACGAATTGTAGGTGACAATGTCCTCTACATTTTTTGTTTAAAAATCTTTTCTTTAAAATACGTTGATTCAGAGAAAAACGCTTTTCAATTGTTTTTTTTTTAAGTTTTCCGACAAAATGATCGTGCAAATTATTCTAAAATTTAGAGTTAAACTTTTTTAAGCTTTTCTAACGATTTACAAAAATCCAACAATAGCACAGTTTTTTGGAACAAAACCATTCCAGCTGTACTGTACTAAAAGAATTTTAATGTACACGTTATACCTTCTACCGTTCAACATGTTTTAATAGTACAGTGACTTAAAAAATAGAAACACTGTGTAATGTGCCCGGTTGGACTTATTGGTGAATACGGTGTTAGGTAGATTTCATTAGAAAGCTAACTATTGCAATGGATGTTTCGACCTCCGGAAAATTTCGACATATCTTCGCGTTTCACATCCCCCAAACCCCAAAACCACCGTCATTTCAAAAGTTTATATATAACTGCCGTAATTTTGCTCCAATCACTTTGAATATTTTACGTAATATGTACCCCGTTAGAATCTCGGTCGAGTTCGTTAACGGGCAAAATCGGTCAAAGGGGGAAAATGGGGGGCTTCTTTTTTCGAAAAAGTGAAATATCGCCATAACTCTCTTAATACGTGAAATATCGAATCCATTAAAAGTGTGTCGGATAGGGGCCAAAAATGTATGTTTAAAAAGTTTTTTGATAGGACCAACCATTTACCAAACGGGTGAGAAAAAGTGGGTTTTTCGGGAAACACTAATAATATCTCTCTTAATCTATCAAAACTATCAAAACCGTACAAAATTGACAATATTCCCCTAAAAATAACCTAAAACTTTTGTTTGAAATAATTTTTGATATGACCTACCATTACGCCAAGGGATGACAAAAATTATTTCGGAATTATAAGAAAATGCCAAGAGCCATCAGAGGTTACCATGACAACGCTTCTAGATTGATAAGGGATGAGCTATCAGAGGTTACCATGACAACGCTTCTAAATTTAGGGATGAGCTATCAGAGGTTACCATGACAACGCCATTGCACGAGATCACATTCAGTTTTCCATCTGACTCTGTGGAAGTGGCTTAGGTGACGTAACTGGTAGCATGCTGAACTTCTATGCCCAATGTCGCGGGTTCAAAGCTGGCCGAAATCATCGGATTTTCTAAGAGCGCTAAAATCCCTCAGTATGCTTTCCTTCGGAGGGTAAGTTCCAACTTTGCTGGTTGCGTTGGCATCTAGTAGCCAAGTTGACAGTTAGGTGTCGTTGACGGTAGTGGTAGCAAAATTGCGAACTACTACTTGAAATTGACTGTCTGCAGTCCTTACCAGAATTACAGACTAATACAGCCATCACAATTAACACCGTTTATCAGACAGATTCTACACACACCTAAAGTACACGGGGTTTCATGACCGCGTTGTCGCAGCCCCTAAACTGAGGAACTAACCAACATCTCTGCGGGAGATAAAATTTTGCGTGATGAAGTAACAGACTGTTAGATAGTTACACGTCAGTGTAGAAACCTTGCATAAGGACAGTGTGACCACAAGTATAAAAATGGACCCCAAATGACAATAAGGTTACCGTGCCCATAAGACAATAAAATGTTAAAAATATGCATGGAAAGACGAAAAAAAGTTAACTAAGCTTCAATTGAAAAATACTTTCTCGAAATAAATGAGGTCTGGTTGGTTGGTTCCTCAGTTTAGGGGCTGCGACAACGCGGCCATTTAGCCCCGTGTAGTTTGGGTGTGTGTAGATTCTGTCTGATAACCGGTGTTAATTGTGATGACTGTATTAGTGTGTGTTTCTGTTTCATAATTCAAGTAAGGGCTGCAGACTTTGAATTTTCAAGTAGTTCCTACTTTTGCCGCCACCGTCAACAACTACTAATATAGAACTTCGCTACTAGATGCCACCGCAGTCGGCTCCTGGCGACGAACGTAGGAACCTGAGCGTTGTTTCCATTTTTAACCTAATTTAGCCTCACACAGGTGTAATTAGTGGAAGGTTCTTTAACATGCCATAAATCTAAGACATGGGACCGCCGGCTTTACTTCCCCTCCGAAGGAAGGCTAAATGAGGTCTGATCGTCTCCGAAAACCTGCACATTTTGCCTATTATAGCCTATCCCCTAGTTTGCCCGGTGAAATCTACCTCCGCCTTTCGGCGTGCAGAGAGGACTTTTTTAAAAAATCAAATGCCCATCATACACGAACAATTTTATCCCGGAAGAGGCTATACAATTAAAGTGGGGGAAAAGGAGAAATTGGAAACTTCGACATCAAACACAATTTTTACTACCAGACTCAAGGTCAGCTTCATACTACAAGAAGACAATGTTGTCTGTTTGCAGTATGGAACCCAAAAAGAATAACAACGGAACTCATACAGAGAGATGATGAATTTTGGGAGAGTATTCTTCCCCGTTACTTGACCGGTCTTACAAACATGTCATCCTTCCCGAGATTATGGACTCAAGACAGAGTAGATGTATGCCAAAATGAAACTCGGATTAAACACCCTCTATTTTACTGAGTACTGGTAATGTTCCAGGCGCTGCCGGAGTGGTGTGTTTATATGCTATAGAAAGGTGCACAGCAATTATTACGCATTGTGTATTCACTCCCGAAATCAATTCCTCACTTCTGTGTGGTATAGCTTTCTGAAGATTGTTAGGACTTGAGTTCAGATTGTTATATATTTCAAAATATATTATGGCCCAAATATAGTACGTATATTAAGAAACCAAAGATCTATCCCAGCATTATTTTTAAACATAAATGGTTAATTCTATTTCATTATCTGTTCATAACGTCTACGTATTGCACCCTTCAATAAAGCATTGTTTTATCAAGATTCTTTCTACGGGGTCGTGCTCAGTCCTGGATGCTTTTCAAGGCAAAGTTTGCAAAAACCACATGCTCTAATGAATAGAAAGGTCCATGACAGAGGCTTTACTAGAAATAAAATGAATAACAAGTAGAATAAAAGATATTTAATGACTGAACATTATGTGCATACTACTAATAATAATAAAAGGAAGTCCTCCCTGACTTTCACTCCCATAAGAAATAAATATATTAATTGAGCGGTAAGAACTCGCTCCACACAACAGAACAATGTGAATACAGCTTCACTCAAAATGATCAATCATAACATAAAATTGAGCGGTAAGAACTCGCTCCTCACAACATATGGATGCAAGTCCATTTTTTTCCTGGTCAAGAAGTTATATAATGCTTTTTAATAAGAAAATGAGTACTGATGCGAGTCCGTTTACAACTGAAACAGTCATCTTGCTCACGGAGTTGCATCTTTTAAATCACACTACGGCTATGGGACCCACCCTTAATTAACACACTATAATTACTACTGACACATGCAAGATCTAATTATACAAAAAGATGAAGAACCTCCCTGAGATTCTAGCCGGTGCCAGAGCACACAAAATAAAAAGAGCATGCCGAAAATAGGCCAAAAAAACTCGCATCACAAATTGGGAACACAGCCTCGCACATCCTAATGCCACACGGGGTCATTGAACGCGTAAAATAAACACACAAGAAGTCAAGCAACAACAACAAAATACAAGCCTAACGGCTGAAAATTATATTTACATTTTATAAACGCCAGACAAACAGATGTTTCGGAATATACTTTCAAACCATGGACAGCACCCATTTAATCAATCAAATACTCTTTATAACCGATCAGGGTTTTGTGAATTTAAATAACATCTTATATTGAAATACAGGAACCTGGCCTGCTACTAATGACAACCAGTTGTTATCTGATTTGAGCGCTCCCATCCTTGTATGAGTCATCGCTGCCTCGACTCACTCTTTCAGTCCTTCAAGCTTGGTGCTAATTATACATGGGACCACACTGATCCCGTTATCCATCTGGAAACGCGAAACGACATATCTCACTCATCCACCTGGATGGCAAGAACCCAAATATATACCACGAGCTCAGCCTCGCAAGGTTATGAACTGGGCTGATATGCAGCAAGTCAGAATAATCTCTATGATATATTCCCGCTAACACATCATAAATCACACTATACACCATAAAGCTTGGACTGACTCACTCATAAACATACCATCTGGGTTGGCTCAAAACAGATCAACCTACATTGCGTCCATAGACACATTAAACGAAATAAACAACAAAAACTCGGGTGCAAAGTGCCATCCCGTACAGACCTGCTAGAAAAGCAACTGTCAAAATAATCCTGATCCATCATAAATTCTGCTCACAATTAATCTTTACCCTGCAAATTCTATTTTTAATCTCAAATTAATTTAGTTCCATTTTTTTTGTTATAAGGCATACTTCCGAATTTAAAATGCTTGACCGCGATTTACGCAAGCGAATGCGAGCACGAGCTGCGCATAGCCCCGTACAGTGGAACCAAACAAAATCACAATATTTACAAAGTACAAAGCGCTCAGCTTGTCCCATACTTAATGTGTCAGTAAACAAGAACTAAAAATCTACATTACCAAACAAGCAAAAAAGATCTACAAAAATACGTCCCATAAAACCATAGCTGATTTAATAAATAAATAAATTCATTTGTACTCATTCCTATAGAACAGCGTCAGGAAAACATCTGCAGCCATCACTCCTTTAAAATGCTTAGCTCGCCATCGAAATCTTCTGGCAAATGTCCTGCTGGTTCCAAGATCCGCCTTCGTTCCTAGACGTCATCTCGTGCTGAATTAAAATAAAGTTTGTCAGATACACACACGATATATTTCCTATTAAATTCACCGACCAAGTACTAAACTCCTTGACCGTCTATTGGTGAATTATTTCGATGAACTCCCCTATCTGGTAGTACTGGGACTACAAATAAATCACTGAAGTTACACTTATAACTTGACGAAAATGTTCCATGTTCACACACATGAAAATTAGAAGTTATGCCTCGTGTCCTCAGACACCTGAATAAAGGCCTTACGTCCTCAAATGCTCAAATAAAAGTCATCTCTCGAAGCTTCCTGGACCATTTATAAATGAAACTGACTAGAGCAGGCATGGAAGGGGATTAAAGAAAAAATATTCCATAATAATTATCAGACTAGCATACGATCGGTATCATTGAGTTCGTAGCAATGTGGAGGTTACGATTTTGCTGTAGCTAGCTCGAATCGATCGTGGAATTAATCCAAAGATAACTACCCCGTTAATTCACCAGGGTGCGTTATAACGCCGAAGTGCCGCTTAAACAGGGCGTCTTGATATTATTGGTTCAGACTCTTGTAGATCTTCGCGCGCTCTGACTTGTATTCCTGCCACCGGGAGTGGTTAACATGAAGATTGACCAATTACATCGTAGCATTCAATTTTCTTCTTGGCGCCAACACTCATAGCAACAAGCCATATTGTGCGTACCCAAGCTTCTCTTTGCGCTAAAAGTTGCACCTGTCCTATGCGTCATGAATATCATGCTACTTTCTAAAATACCACAGGAGCTTAAATCATTGTGTTCTCTCTGCCACTGATTTTTCAACATTTCCCAACTCCGTCTGGCTCTCATATCTGCTGTCTGTAGAAATGTATCACATGATGATGAATAATTTATTAGAATCCCTTATACAGCCTGTGGATAAAGGGTTCATTATCTAGTCGGGGACTATACGATTCCGACGTAACTTCATTTCTTAGGGAAACTTAATGGTAATGGTACAGTGGTCAAGCTGCTTGGCTTTCACCAAGGTTCGATTCCCGGCGAATGAGATTTTCGAAGTGGAATATCACGGTGTCCTGTGGTTCAGATTCCACGTAAAAAAAGTCCTCTCAGCACGCCAGAAGGCGGAGGTAGATTTCACCGGACAATCTTGGGGATAGGCGAAAATAGGCAGAATATGCAGGTTTTCGTAGAAGGATCAGACCTCATTTATTGCGAGAAGGTATTTTATAATTGGAGCTTAATTAACTTTGTTTTTCGTCATTTTATGCTTATTTTAAACATTTTATTGTCTTATGGGAACGGTAACCTTCTTGTCATTTGGGGTCCATTTTTATACTTGTGGTCACACTGTCCTTACGCAAGGTTTCAACACTGATATATAACTATGTAACGGTCTGTTACTTCTTCACGCAAAATTATATCTCCCGCAGAGATTTTGGTTGGTTCCTCAGTTTAGGGGCTGCGACAACGCGGTCATGTAACCCCGTGTACTTTGGGATGGCTGTATTAGTCTGTAATTCAGGCAAGGACTGCAGACGGTCAATTTCAAGCAGTAGTTCCTAATGTTGCTACCAGGTACTACGGTCAACGACACCTAGCTGTGAAATTGGTTACTAGATGCCACCGCAACCAGCAACTTGCAACGAACGTTGGAACTTCCCCTCCAAAGGAAAGCATACTGAGGGATTTTTAGCGCTCTTAGAAAATCCGACGACTTCGGCCGGCTTTGAACTCGCGACCTTGGGCATAGACATTCAACATGCTAACAGTTACGTCACCGAAGCCGCTTCACACTTAGTCAGATGGAAATCTGAATCTGATCTCGTGCAAGTGCGTTATCTTGGCAACGTCTGATGGCTCATCCCTCATCAATTAAATAGTGTTGCCATGGCAACCACTGATAGCTCTTGGCATTTTCTTATAATTCCCAAATCATTTTTCTCATCCCTTGGCATAATGGTGGCTCATATCAAACATTCATTCAGACAAAAGTTTTAGGTAATTATTAGGGGAATAGTCCATTTTGTACGGTTTTGATATTGTGCATATTAAGAGAGATATGATTAATGTTTCCCGAAAAACCCACTTTTTCCCACCCCTTTGGTCAATGGTTGGTGCTATAAAACAACTCTTCAAACATAAATTTTTGGGCTTTATCCGACACATAGTATGAACGTTGGACGGATTCGATATTTCACATATTAAGAGAGTTATAGCAATATTTCACTTTCTCGAAAAAAGCCCCCCATTTTCACCTTCTTCGACCAATTTAGCCCAGTAACGAATTCGACCGAGATTTTATAGGTATACATATTCGGTAAAAATTCAAAGTGATTGGTGAAAAATTACGGCAGTTATCGTGTCCACAAAAAACTGATATATATATATACATATACATACATAAATTATATATAAACTTTTGAACTCACGGTGGTTTTGGGGACTGGGGGATGTGAAAAGCGAAGTTATGTCGAAATTTTCCGGAAGTCGAAACATGGTACCCATCGCAATAGTTAGCTTTCTAATGAAATCTACCTCTGGTTGGTTCCTCAGTTTAGGGGCTGCGACAACGCGGTCATCTAACCCCGTGTACTTTGGGATGGCTGTATTAGTCTGTAATTCTGGTAAGGACTACAGACGGTCAATTTCAAGCAGTAGTTCCTAATGTTGCTACCAGGTACTACCGTCAACGACACCTAGCTGTGAACTTGGCTACTAGATGCCACCCCAACCAGCAACTTGCAACGAACGTTGGAACTTCCCCTCCAAAGGAAAGCATACTGAGGGATTTTAGCGCTCTTAGAAAATCCGACGACTTCGGCCGGCTTTGAAACCGCGACCTTGGGCATAGACATTCAGTATGCTACCAGTTACGTCACAGAAGCCGCTTCACACTTAGCCAGATGGAAATACTGAATCTGATCTCGTGCAAGTGCGTTGTCTTGGCAACGTCTTATGGCTCATCCCTCATCAATTTAGTAGTGTTGCCATGGCAACCACTGATAGCTCTTGGCATTTTCTTATATTTCCGAATTCATTTTTCTCATCCCTTGGCGTAATGGTGGGTCATATCAAAAATTCTTTCAGACAAAAGTTTTAGGTAATTATTAGGGGAATATTGTCCATTTTGTAAGGTTTTGATATTGTGCCTATTAAGAGAGATATGATTAATGTTTCCCGAAAAAAACACTTTTTCCCACCCCTTTGGTCAATGGTTGGTGCTATAAAAAACTCTTCAAACATAAATTTTTGGGCTTTATCCGACACATAATATGAACGTTGAACGGATTCGATATTTCACATTATTAAGAGAGCTATAGCAATATTTCACTTTTTCGAAAAAAAAAGCCCCCCATTTTCACTCCCTTCGACCGATTTAGCCCAGTAACGAACTCGACCGATATTTTTTACCGAATATGTATACCCAAAAATTTATGTTTGAAGAGTTTTTTTATAGCACCAACCATTGACCAAAGGGGTGGGAAGGAGTGGGTTTTCCGGGAAACATTAATCATATCTCTCTTAATAGGCACAATATCAAAACCGTACAAAATGGACAATATTCTCCTAATAATTACCTAAAACTTTTGACTGAAATAATTTTTGATATGACCCACCATTATGCCAAGGGATGAGAAAAATGATTTCGGAATTATACGAAAATGCCAAGAGCTATCAGAGGTTGCCATGGCATCACCACTAAATTGATGAGGGATGAGCCATCAGACGTTGCCATGACAACGCACTTGCACGAGATCAGATTCAGTATTTCCATCTGACTAAGTGTGAAGCGGCTTCGGTGACGTAACTAGTAGCATGCTGAACTTCTATGCCCAAGGTCGCGGTTTCAAAGCCGGCCGAAGTCGTCGGATTTTCTAAGAGCGCTAAAATCCCTCAGTATGCTTTCCTTTGGAGGGGAAGTTCCAACGTTCGTTGCGAGTTGCTGGTTGGGGTGGCATCTAGTAGCCAAGTTCACAGCTAGGTGTCGTTGACGGTAGTACCTGGTAGCAACATTAGGAACTACTGCTTGAAATTGACCGTCTGTAGTCCTTACCAGA
Organism: Meconema thalassinum; assembly: GCA_946902985.2. Taxonomy (NCBI): domain Eukaryota; kingdom Metazoa; phylum Arthropoda; class Insecta; order Orthoptera; family Tettigoniidae; genus Meconema; species Meconema thalassinum. The sequence goes on from OX336396.1 coordinate 441,883, forward strand.
ATTACAGACTAATACAGCCATCCCAAAGTACACGGGGTTACATGACCGCGTTGTCGCAGCCCCTAAACTGAGGAACCAACCAAAATCTCTGCGGGAGATATAATTTTGCGTGAAGAAGTAACAGACCGTTACATAGTTACACATCAGTGTCGAAACCTTGCATAAGGACAGTGTGACCACAAGTATAAAAAAGGACCCCAAATGACAAGAAGGTTACCGTTCCCATAAGATAATAAAATGTTTAAAATAAGAATAAAATGACGAAAAACAAAGTTAATTAAGCTCTAATTATAAAATACCTTCTCGCAATAAATGAGGTCTGATCCTTCTACGAAAACCTGCCTATTCTGCCTATTTTCGCCTATCCCCAAGTTTGTCCGGTGAAATCTACCTCCGCCTTCCGGCGTGCCGAGAGGACTTTTCCCCTTTTAATACGTACTGTGCTATGGATAAACCAGCTCGTGGCGTAGTGGCCAGCAATGTTGGCTGCTACCTCAGAGGTCCCGGTTTGATTCCCGGCTTTGCCATGAATTTTAAAGTATTGGTATGGTCTGGTGCGGGGTCTTCCAGTCACGTGATGCTAAGTGGGAGCCTGTCGGATGCTGTGGCTCATATTTATAATATTGGCTTTACGTCCCTTTTAACAACTGCGGCTTTTAGAGACATTTGGGTGCCGGAATTTTGCTCCGAAAAGGATCTTCAACGTGCCAGTAAATCTACTGACACTGTGCCCAACTCTAGGAATGGGTATTCCAAGATTCAGACACCTAGATATCAAGGGAAAGGCTACAGCCGCTTTTGAAAGTTGAGATATTTGAATATCGCGCTCCATTACTTCTAGAATGGAATGGAAACTTTGTGCAGCCAAGAGCATGTTAAGTGACGTAGCGAGTAGTAGCAGAGGTCGAGACTATTTGTTGATTAAATAGTTAGCCATGGAGTAGAGACTTGAGACTTGGATCAGATTACTGGCACGGCCAAATGAAAGAGAATGCACTTAAGTCTCAAGTGAATCGGACCAGAGACACCGGAGATATGAGGATTTCCAGATTTCAGCGTGATCCAGCGTGGACCCGACCGTTTTGAATAAAAGCCGACCGGCCCAAGCATCATCAGCTCACTTCGAACCAAGCTCTTGCATGACAAGGCGCTGCTGCTACGTTGAGCCAAGGCACATGTTTGCCGGATCTACGCAGAAGATATCTTTAAAATGTGATAGTCCAAAAGTGCTGCGATACATGTGGAACATAGTAAGTATCCGGCAGAGGGAATCACTAAGGTGATTGTTAGTTTTCTACGGACACTGGTGAAATACTTTATTTCTATATGGACACATGCTAGACTGTGTCTAGAAAGTACTTTGTCACAGTCCAGTAATAATAATTCAATACTTGGATATTTTAATCCAATTAGTCAGTTTCATAAATTGTAACTTGATAACCACTCCGATCTTTCAGTATATTGAAGACCAGTCTATCACGGTGTTGTTCATTAGCCGACAAAGGGAAACTATAAGTTGCTTCGCGCATGATAGATGGTGATAAACCATGCCCAGGGAACGATCTTCAGAACAGCCGTTGATTGATTTAGACTGTCAGTGTTTTCCTGTACTGAAAAGATTACCGTGAGTTATGTTACAACTGACGTATTTGAGAATATATCGTTTGGATCTGACCCAATTTAAGCAAACTGCTATGGATTTAATTGAAGTCAATATTAAAATGGATCAGCAGTTACTTCAAACTTCAAGAAATATTTCCACTATGTCGTGTTAGACAGATTGTGGGTGTATAATGGCGGCCGATACAAGGATTAGACGTGCGTGTCCAATAGGGCATGTATCTGGATAAATCTGGTACAGACCAGGTTCACTACGCTTCAAGACCAACGAGAAATGTAAGCCACATTTGACTTTTATATTATGCCTAGCTAATTGGAACAAACTCATTTTCTGCAGATGACCAACACATTTGTTTTTCTTCGTATTTAAATCTTGCAATGATTTACGCAAGACATATTAGAGTTATTCTGAGTATTTTCAGCACTCATAACAGTTTAGGATCGATGACCGAGCATAACGAGCATTTATTTCAATGTTTCATATTTTTTTGATAATCACGGTAATCAGCCGAGGTAACTGTAAAAGTTAATAATTATTTTTGTTGAGAAATGGATATTTTATCCATATTCGAAGAATCGAACATGTGGATTCTCACATAATGAAATAATAATTAAACACATTTACAATAATATAACTAATAATAATAATAATAATCCACTAATAATAATAATGATGATTTTCATAACTTTTCTAAATAATTCTTGGATCTTATATTTTCTAATAATCACATTCATTGAGAGAGAGCTTATGAAGTAGTTTAATCATTTCTAGTTTGGAACAGGTGATTTTCCGAAGGATAGTGGTTAGCGCAAGCCCGCATTCAACCAACATTACAGTTCTGGTTGAACAGTTAATATTTGCAACGAGCAAAGTATATTTTTCAGATAACACGGAGAGGCATGAAACGGGAAGCAAATGATATTTGTATCAATTAAGATATTTTTGTATTTATATAAAATCATGACGTAGATACACATTCGAAAGTGAAATAGAGAGTATCATAAGTGTGGTAATTTCACGATTTGAACTGAATGGTAAAATAAAATAAACTTGTAAGTTTATAAATCTTCCAGTGTTGATAATAAGCAGAGGCTTGATTTATTGTATAAATTTTGGGAAGAAAATTTATGTGTGTGGAGTAGTTGAAATGCCATTCCCAGGTGCGCATGTTTAAGTCGCATGAATGAGGAGGTTTTTATTTGAGCATCAATCAAATAGCAGGTTCGATGACTCAGTGTTAAAGAAGGAGTATTGGAAATACACATTGCGTCGTATGAATGACCCAAAGGTTATTTCTTAAAAACCATCAGTTCTTATTGCAACCTTGTTTACGGATTCCATTAAGACTTTGATTTTGCTAGAACCCGGATTTGTCATGATAGTATTTTATTCTTCTTCAGAGGAAGACCTTTGCCGTTGTTGTTGGAATATTGTGTTCTTATAAAAATAATAGAATGGGCCACTGCCAATTAAAAATAATTCTGTAACCACGAATAATTTGAAGGATGTTTTCAATCCTAGTGTCATGAACTAAATGAATTTATTATGAAGCTACAATTCTTATTTCCGCATTCTGTTCAAGAATTGCAAGTTGTGAAAGTTACTAAAATGGCCACAAATATAAATATTTTTCTTAAGAATAATTCCAAGTGGAAAATCGAATAGTTGAATGTTCCAACAATTTATTGATCAAGTTGATGATTCAGAAATGATATATTTTGTTAGGAACTTGAAGTTCATAATCGAGTCACTTCTCGAAACGTTTAATGTCAGAAGAACAATTAATTTTGTTGTGCTTCGCACAGTTCTTCGATGCTATGCTCAAGGGTCAGATACTTTTCAGATGTTGTTATTAATATGTGTACATAATTTGTGTTGATTCAGAGATAATAATATTTTTTGACAATATTTTTTCGAAACTGGAAAAATAAGTGAAAGTTAAAAATTCTATGAACAATTATTCTACGAGTGTTAATATTATGTAAAAATTCAACCAGTGAACTACAGTATTTCCAGTAAAGACAATTAAATTTGAACTGGATTTAATCATAAATAATGGATATAATTTTGGAACACAGTCTATAGGACTGATAATCAGACTTGTGTCTCCAAAGATAATTGTCCAATGTGTTGGAAAATTTCTGTACATTGTGTAAATAGTAATGTGGGTCGCCACACATGAATGATGCTGCTTTGAGCATTTTATTTTGCAGTCAATTTTAAATTCAGAATAAAATGAGATAATTTTACATGATGTGTTATGCCCAGTTGAATCTCCTTCTATCCTTATTGTTGCATTGAGCCAAAAATCAGTAAAGCATTTTTTTCATTTGATGTCGTTTCTGCGATTAGCTTTAACCCATCTGGCGCCCCGGGATATTTTGACTCTCGTGCTGACTGATTCTTGGTAAAATGCATATGTGGTCGTGCGGACTCCGGTCTAAACGGGCACAAGACGTCTCCTTCTCATTTGCGCACCCTCAAATGCCAACTGACTGAGCCGGGGTTCGATCCCGCTACCTTGCACACAGCAGGCGAGAACGTTACCGCTGAGCCACTTAGCCAGTCGCTGTGGCTCAGGACGCCTGTTAGTTGTCCCTTGATACAGCCAGGAACTCTAATTGGGTATCTACTGTATATCCCTTGGGGATATGTCACCCATTGATCTTGAGGTATATAAATAATTCTTCATTATTCAGACCATTTATTGGGGGATAAAATGTGTATGACCCAAATGCACACTTCATCTCACAAATGTTATGGTCTTGAGGTTCTTTACTTTAGGAGGCAACGCGGTCAGGTTGAAGTATAATCAGGCATAATCATTGGCCGAGAGTAAGATGGATGAAAACCAGTGTGGCTTTAGACTACAACGAGGATGTCAGGATCATTTTTTTTAGTATACACCAAGTGATTGAGGAATACTACGAGAGGAAAAGACTTTTGTGTTTTGTAGATCTAGAGAAGGCGTAAGAAAGAGTACCAAGGGAAAAGAAACTGAGGATTCTGAGGGATTATGGTATCCAGGGATGGCTGCTACAGGCAATCAAAAGTACCGTATTTGTGTTTATAACGAAACTGCGGTGAGAGTTGATGGTATGATGAGTTCTTGGTCTAAGTTGTTACAGGAATAGGCTGAAATCTTTGACCACTATTGTTTTTTAAAATATAGGCTATACTTGTCTTTTGTAGCTTTTCAGTCGGTCAACAAGATTGTTGGGCGGGGTACAAGATATAAATATGTACAAACACTACTGGAAAAAATACATGTATTAGTTAGCCTGAGTATCACAATTGCACCATACTTGTTAATTAATAGTGATGTGATACTCGTGGGAAACAGATTTTAGTTTTCTTTCCCTAGAGCAACTGAATTTGTAGTTATACACATTTTAATGGTGACAACAACACGTAAATTTAATTCTAGGAAATCAACAGCAATTTTTCTCCATAATATTAAGTTACAGGTATACCAGGGAGTAGGATTCCTTACGTATCTCTTCGATGTTATCGTAAACACGATGAGTTATATTTTGAAATATTTTAAAAAAAGTTGTTGAAAATTTATTTTTCAACTTTTTTCAGGAATTAGTTTAGTCTGGACGATTCTTAATCACAATTAAGGTTAGTATGAAGATGTTTATGAAAGTAAATGATTGAATATACACAATCTAATGGAGCATGAGCAACAACTACGACGGCGTGAAACCTTATTGTGTTACCGTTTCGAACTTCGCAACATAGACAGTTTTATGTAAGGGAGGTATGTAGGGAAATGGTAGAGCTTAGAGAATATCATTTTAATTTCTTTCTGCGTTATCGCATTAAGCATAACATACTGTTTCAAAGACTATATCGTGGTGTAGCGTTCTTGTGTGTCACCCCGGAGGCAAGACCTTGGAGAGCGGTGATGGGCCCTGGGGCTGGAGTTTCCTGGCCGCACCCCCCTCCCACCCCACCTCTATTGCCGAATTAAGTCATATTCATTTATAATCTTCCTAAATTTGCAGAAACTGATAGTAATTTTAGAAATATTATTAATAATAATATAGGGCTGAACAGACGGGTCCACACCGGGCAGGATCCCGATGATAATAAATATAATAATAATATTAATAATAATAATAATAATTATAATAATAATAATAATAATTATTATTATTATTATTTTAATAATAAATACTTACCAAGATAATATAAAATATAGACTACATAATAGGAATGGAGTTCTACATTGAAACTAAAGCCCACGGGTTCGAACCCACTTGTTTACCGAGTTCGGAGATAGCTTGGGACCCATGACCTTAGCAAGTGTAGCTACTGCGGTCGGTCACTGCGCGTCCTTATAACCACCTGTAAAACACGTTTCTCCGTGCGAGGACTAGTTCCCGTATTTTTTGAAACTCATTAGCGCATTTCAAAGTAGTTGTTGCGGCATCGTGGTCATCTAGCCCCGTGTACTTGGCGTGTGTTAGGAATTTGTCTAATTTCCCGTCTTATTGTGATGGCTGTTTTAGTGTGTGTATTTGTGATTCAGATGAGGATTGTGAAGGAGTCAGCTGAATTTGCCTGGAGTAGAAGTGATAATAATAATAATAATAATAATAATAATAATAATAATAATAATAATAATGATGATGATAATTTTATTGTTTTACGTCCCTTTTACCATCTGTAGTTTTAGGAGACACTGGGGTGCCGGATCTTTAACCACCCAGTAAATTCACTGACTCGGCTCCCTCGCATTTGCGCACCCTCAAATGCCAGCTGGCTGTGTCAGGAATCGATCCTGTAACCTTGGGCACAGCAAGCGAGAACGTTACCCCTGATCCATGCAGTCAGCCGAGTAGACTTGAGAGACAATGGAAAAGCACTTCCAAAATGGCTGAGATGGGAATCGAAACCACACCTTTTCAGTTTTGCCTCACGGGGCATTCCAGCCCTCAGACAAGAATGAATCGATTTTTTTTTGTCAGCGCCGGGAATCGAACCCGAACCTCCGGGGCGACAGCCAAGAATACTAGCTGGTACTTCATGAGGAAGACTAAGCATATTTCAGTCACTTGTGAATTCCGTAGTTTAAGTACAGTATTAGCTTATCTATAGCAAAATATTTCGGCCATTCAATTGAAAGTATACTATCACTTCGAACTTTCTAGTCGCGTTATTCCTGAGGCACAATGTCACGAGACTGCAATAATTCCCCAGTGTTCGGGCTCAAGCGGTTTGGACTTTCTTGAAAGCGCGACCTTCAAACACCGTCACTGTTAGGGGGTGGGGGTAGTCCGTGCTGATACCTATGTACAGGCCATGCAACTACTAGGCGAGAGCGACTACAACGAAACTAGTGGCAATGTTTTGAAATGAAAGGTGAAATAGGATCTGAGTACGACCGCCTCTTAATATGTATTATTTTGTTCAGTGCATTCCTAAAAGGATATAAACTTAGGATGTTAAGGATATATATATATTTACGAGCAAAAAATAGCGGCCATTTTGACAACGGGACGGCACAGGCCCACAACGATATGGCACGATAAGCCTGACCTGTTAGTCACTTCTACGATTAAATATTCTATTATAATATGCTAATATCCAACCGGACAGTAAAGCCTCCCTATGTACGATAATCTGAATTGTTGAGGGCAGGTATTGTTGAATCGTAAGATTCGGTTAGGCCATAACACTTGCATGATTCATACATCTACCATCTTGAAACGATTTGGCTGATGACCTTGTAGTTTGGGTAAAAGACACTTCCCATATTAAGGTATACTGTTGCAAAATTTGGTAGAGACTGGTTGATTAGGTTAGTCGTGATTTCATTTAAGCTTTGAACATCTGGGTGGCCGCCATTATGTTTCCGTTAAGATGGTGGCGATTTAAAATATGCCACTGAGGTGCCCTTATCTAGTGCTACCTCTGTACTATATTTTGTTCAATTCGGTTTCAGTGTGTTTGAATTGATAGGGGGAACGGATTTGCACACATACATGGCCGCCGTCTGCAAACCTTTGGGCTGATGGCCTTGTAATGCAGTCAAAAGACGCTTCCCAAATGTATATTGTTGCAAAATTTGGTAAAGATCAGATAATTAGATTAGCCGTAATTTGATTTAAGCTTTGAACATTTGGGTGGCCATCATTACGTTCCCGTCAAGATGGCGGCGATATAAAACATGATATGAGGTGTCCTTTGTTAGGGCTACGTCTGTACCAAATTTAGTTTAATTCGGTTTCACCGTGTTTGAATTGACAGGAGGAATCGATTTGCACACATACATGGCCGCCATCTGCAAAACATTGGGCTGATGGCCTTGTAATGTAGTCAAAAGACGCTTCCCACATAAATGTATATTGTTGCAAGATTTGGTAGAGATCAGATTAGCCGTAATTTTTTTAAGCTTTGAACATTTGGGTGGCCACCATTACGTTTCCGTCAAGATGGTGGCGATAAAAAACATGATATGAGGCGTCCTTTGCTAGTGCTAACTCTGTACCAAATTTCGTTCAATTCGGTTTCACTGTGTTTGAATTGATAGGGGGAATCGATTTTCACACATACATGAGTAGTGGTTTTGTAGGGGTTCTATACCCACCTCCACCTCCCCACCTCACAAGATGGCGGCAGTGCGATATCTCTCGAACTTATGGTCGGATTTTGACAAATGAGGTGTTGTTGAACTCGGGCAGACACCCCCTTTCCAATGGACAACATATTTCAACCCCAAAAATAAAACCTACCCTACTAGAGGGTGAAATTAAATTTTTTAGAGAATCTCTTTTTCCAATTGCAACATGTGAGAGTTTGAATGCCGATATGGAATGTAACGTTGTTCTGAAAACCAATAATCAAAGAGGGGCAAGTTAGGCCTTGAGGTGAGAGCCCCTGTTATTGTTGACGAGCCCCCTGCTGTCGGGCCCCTGTTGATGGGTTATTGTTGACAGGTCCTTGTGGACGAGTCCTTGTGGGCAGGTCCTTGTGGACAGGTCCTTGTGGACAAGTCTGTGTGGACAGGTCCTTGTGGACAAGTCCTTGTGGACGAGTCCTTGTCCCTTTGGACGGGTCCCTTTGGCCTGGTTCCTACGGACTAGCCCATGAATTTATTTAAATTATGTCAAAGGGCCTAACTACATTTTGTGTGTGTTGAATTGACGTTGTTCACCACTACTATAATGGAATAACGATATGAAAGGAAAGTGACGAAATACATGTGAACACGTGTGAAATGACCTTATTACCGTCCTCCTTGTGAAGCAAGTCACATCCCGTTTTGCTTCATACGTGAGAAAATGTGAGTTCATGTGTAATATGATCTAACACACAGGTGTTCACCTGTACACGCGCACGATAAGAGCTAACAAGTCACAACCTGTTTTGACAGTGGTGGGAGGTGAAGGGGGGGTTAGTGTGAGAGAGAACACAGGTGAAGAGAGAAAGAAAAATGTATTGCTCATAATACATGTATAGCTGAGGACTGTACATAGGACTGTAGGTTAAGTACAACATGAGTAAATAAATAAATACAAGACACACAGGTTCACACAACATGTATTTTATTAATCCAAGAATTAAAGGCTGAGCTAAATCCCAACCATTTTACATATAGTTTATTTCCTTTTTGTTTCAACACTTTTTCCACAAGGTAATGTTTAGGAAACGCTGTCTTTTGAAGTTCTTGATGATAAAACCTGCCTTTTATGGGTTGATGGTTGAGGTCCTCGAGTAAATAGGTGACTGGACTGTTCAGATTGACTTGACGAATTCGAAATAGTTCAGTCCCCCAATTTGGTGTGTAGCCCTTGTCGAAGACGGACTTGAATTTGCTCACACGAACATGGTCCCCAATGTTAAGGCGATGACGTTTAGGGTCTGCTGTTTTTATGGGGTTAAACAGTTTATCCAGTTGTGGAATATTTTTAGTTACAAGTCGTGGCTTGGTCCCAATGGTTCTGTGTTTGGTGTCGTTGTAACGTGACACAAGCTCAGGTAACAAGTCCAACCAGCGATAAGTGCCCTGAGCGGTAAATGCTTTCCACATATGGGTTTTCAATGTTCGGTTGAACCGCTCGACCACGCTGGCTTTGAGATTGCTGTACGTGGTGTAATGGTGAATATCCTTAGATTTGAGAAAACTGGAGAAATCCTTGTTGAAAAATTATTTTCCCTGGTCGGTTTGTAGCAGCTGAGGTTGACGTTTGGAGTGTTGAATAATATGTTGAAAGGCTTTGGTAACTAGTGGACTAGACTTGCGACGCACAGGTTCAACAAACGCCATTTTGGAATAAACATCAATGACCGTCAACATATAGCGTACACCATCGTTAACGCTAGCATAGGGAATCATTTCAACCAAGTCTGCTTGCCAAAGTTCATCCACACCCTGTGAAATCACCTTGAGTCGCTGATAGTGACGTCTAGCTGGACGATGCAACTCGTGAGTAATACCCATTTTAATGGGTGAGGGTTTAAACAATAATTTTGGCATTTCGAAGTTCTTCCTCAATTTCTTGAATTTCCCAATCGTGACCAGTATGGCTGGCTTGACGTGAAGCATGCAACAGCTGTAGTCGCTGGACGAGTTTATTTGGATTGTGCCAGTAGGTAACATCCACAAGGGGTTTTAATGGTTTAAATGTCACTCCTGAAGTGGACACTTTACGACGACCACTTTGACTAGTGGGGAACATTTTTGCAATGATGGTTTTATATTTTTGAGATATATTGACATTCACTTGTTGAGTGGGATCATACTGTCTTTTGTGAGCATGGGTATCCAATAAAATGGATTTATATTTACCAAGGTCCTCTGGCGTATAATCTTGGGATGAGGGAGTCCGAGAGAATAGTAGCTTTAACAGTACTGGTGTTTATAGTTGATCTTTTTAATGACAGCTTTAGTACGACTAAATTTAATCGATGAATCACCAATTTTAAAACTATCATCCTCATAACGAACACCATACGTGGTATCTGTGTTTCCAATAAATAGATTGGTGAAATAGGGTTCCAGTGTTGATCCATAATATTTTATTAAAATGTTTTTCAGTTGAGCTTTATGTTGAGGAGTGGCCAAGAGTTGTGAAAGTGGAGACGATCTGGAAGGGCAAGGGGTTTCGACCATGGCCAAGGATTTCCTTTTTCTTAAAAACTCTGCAAGGGGTGATGCCTTTTTTGAGGCGTAAACACTTGTTCCTCATTATCCTCAACTTCGCTAACACTAGTTAAATCTTCCTGTTCCTCTTCATCTTCCTCTTTCTCTTCCTCAGAGTCCTCGTGGTGCGTCTGACTGGCTTGTGAAACGGTAGGTAGCGTTTCACATGGCTTGAAAGAGGGTTTCAACATAGCTTTTAGCGGAGGTGCTAAATGTTGTCGATTAAACAAAGCATGATCCGCACGCGATCGTTTCAATTGACGAAACTTTTGGCGAATAGTATTTTTTGCTCTAATAATATGCTTTTTCAATTGACTCTCTGCTAACGCCATGATGTCGTGACAAATGACTTGAGAGGGAATGATACAGTGTCTTAAATAGCAATAAAATGATCAAACCCTAAGCGATACCGCCCTTGGTTGAGTTCACTTTGCTTGTCAATCACTAAACAGGCATGACGTTGTGTGTTCCAGCACTTGCCACACAATTCTGTAAACATTTGAAAGGTCATATCCGGATTCACATGTTCATTATAAATGTAACGACTGTTCCTCTCGTCCTGGCGAAATAAAACAATGACATTGGCATTGTCACGAATCAACTGTTTGGACATTTTAGAATACGTTTGTCCAAGATAGAAGCAATTGATATGTTTGTGTCGACCCATGCTGAAATAGCTTTGAATGATACCTTCTCGTTCAGTGGATACATCATCGAAAATCATGAGTGAATCAGGCTTTACCTCATCCGGTGAAATAACATTTTCTTGCGTGGAAAATGTAAAATACCTCATATTCTCATTTTTTTATCCAGACATGACTTGATCCAGAAACACGTAGAGGGGTTGGTAGAGAGATTTTGCGAAAATATAAATATTTTGAAAACACAGACCATTGGGCGCTGTAATAAGTGTCAGCAAAAGATTGGTCTTTCCACAGCCGGAAGGTCCCACAATGATGCAGCGAATGGAAGATGGAAACAATGAACCATGGCGTTTTTCACGTGATGTGGGGCAGAGATGGGAAACCATGTCCCTCACGGGGAATGACTCTTGCTGCTTAATTAGCTTCATTTCAACTAAGGCTTAGAGAGGCTAGCAGGCTGTCTATATACATCGCACCGAGCCTTGTCATAGAAACAGTAGACTTGTACTACAGGTTGACGATGGATGTCTTTGGACGTGCGTTGATGGTCAAAGCTAGGTCTGTTCCCATACATGATCCTAAACAAGAAACATATCCTGCTAATAAACACTATGTGGATAGGTCAGTAGTGCCACGCACAAAACAAGGAGATTATGACTTTAAAGGAAAGCGGTTAACTCATGTAAAACATCCTCAAGTGTCTACAGACGTTACTACAAAAAAGTATGTGGATAACAAGGTGTATGAGTTTTATGATAAAGTGCCTCAGCTTACGGTGGATGGCTATAGCGCTAATCATCACCGCATTATTCACGTGGAAGACCCACAAGAAGATAATGATGTCTGTACCAAGCGATACGTGACCTATGAAATGAAAAGGCTTTATAAATTTATCCCATCTGTATTTTTAGTGCATCCGACAAATGTAAAACCTGTGAATGAGAGAAACCATATACCGCTAGTTCATGACCAGCACTTGACCTATGTGCATGCTTCGGGTTTAAGCCACTATCGACTACACTATAATGGAACCATTCACATCAAATATGCCATACCTGATGAGAACCATTTACAAATAGAGATAAATGGTCATAGGATGTTGGTCCATAACCATGAAATGGTCAATGCAGGAGACGAATTATCCTTTCATCTCCTGTTGACATGGAATGAAAAGCAAGCTGGAAAAACCATAAATGATTTCCCACTTTATGTAGAATTGGAATATACAGCCATGAAATAACAATCTAATGTTAGTTGTGACTTAAACTTTCTTGTGAAAGGTTGTTGGTCATCATCATCATGGTGAAACAAAGATATGTAGTGAGAAAGACAAAAAATATGAGCCTGTCCTTGGCAAAGCCTGGGCTTATGACATTCGTGGACAAGCCCTTACGAAAGAAAAAAAGAAAAAATAATGTGTTGACCATAAGGAAAGCTCTTCGAGTAGCACAGAGACATGTTATTCCAAAACGTCAGCGACAGGGTTCAAAACAAGGGCGAGTGATCCCCGTCCCCAAAAGAGCGGGATTTTTACCTGCATTATTCGCCGGTCTGGCTGCTCTAGGTTCACTTTTAGGCGGCGCCAGTGCAGTGGCAAAAACCATTAAAGCCGTGCAACAGGGCAAGCAACAACTCAATGAAAGTCAGCGACACAATGAAACAATGGAGGCCATTGCTATGGGGGCTAGAAATGTCAATTTGAAGCCAGCCTTTTATCAACAAGGATTTGGAATTTCACCTTTTCGAAATAAAATAAAAACATCTTTAACCTCAACCATAGCAAGACATGCCCTGACGCATCAGCAAGTGGAAAGCTATGCTAAACAACTGAAGCTTTCTCATTTTCGAGGTGTGTTTATGCGAAACCAATTACCCTCACAACCCTGGAAACATGAATGTGCTGTTGTCAATTTGGATGATCACCGAGGACCTGGAACACATTATGTAGCTTATGTCAAAGAGGGATCTACTGTATGGTACTTTGACAGTTTTGGGAATTTGCCCCCGCCCATGGAACTAGTGGCCTATTTTGGAAACAGGATCAAAATATATTATAATGTGAAACGTGAGCAAACGTTTAACAGCCAACAGTGTGGACGTTTGTGTTTATTTTTCTATATAAGACGCAACATAAGCAAAAACGTCAACAGTATGTCGGCGGAAAGTAAGACGTTTACACTGCATGGACGTGGACCTGAAGTGAGTCTAGACTTTTACCCACCTATCGAATTGAGTGAAAAACCTTATGGTTTAGGACTTGTTTCTCTTGAAACGTACAATCGAATATACAACATACGTGAAAAAGTGAACAACAAGTTTTACTATGATGATTCTGTGCTCACCCTGAACTCTGGTGGATATACGATAGATGACATTTATGAACACATTTATGTGGTGTTGATCAATGAATATGGTTTAAAGTCATTTCTCAATGGAACGCGCAAGTTTGAACTTGTAGGAAATACCAACACTCATCGCTGCAGTATTTTTTCTACATTCAAAATTGACTTTAAAACTCACCCCGATTCCATTGGTCCATTACTAGGATTTAAACCACGTGTGTTAGAGCCCAACAAAAAACATGAATCAGACCATGAAGTGAAATTCATTGAGGACCATCATGTGTCGGTGACGTGTAATATTATTAGTCAAGTGTACACCAATCAAGAACCGTCGCATTCGCTTTATGACTTTATTGTAACATCGCCCAATGGCTATATTATTCGTGAAAACCCTCCAGTAGTGCTTTATCATTCTGTGGCTGTCAATGGTATTAGTAATATAACATTAAGACTGATCAATAGAGAGCAACAACTCATTGATCTAGATTCTACCACACCAGTGACTTACAAGTTGGTGCTAAAACCACTATGAAGTTTGTATATAAAGCAACAGCACCGTCTAGGAATGGTGTTAGTTTTCATAATGTTGAATTTTGGGCTTATGCCGTGTTTATTATATTAAAATTCGACGCGTTTCGAAAGAAACCATGCCTTTCTTCGTCAGGAATAATCTGGAATACGACAATGATTGCTAAGAGAAAGCAACAAAAACATATAGAAGGTGCCCAAAGATGGACGCCATTATAGCCCCATGTTAGGGACAACGGAAAGCAGCAATGAATTACTTTCTCAGGGTTCTGATAATAGGTAGCCAGGATTCACTGAGAGTAGTGGAGTACTAGGAGTTCTGCCCCACTTCAAAACCCCCCTTGCTCTACTACTAAGCCTCAGCCATGTTAAATATCTCTTGAACGCATGGTCCGATTTTGACAAATGAGGTATTGTTGGACTCGGGCTGACGTCCTCTTTGCTATGGACCACTCATTATATTTTTCAAAATTTTTTTGAAAATTTTTGTTTTCGAAAATAGGCGATAGTTTGAAAACCAAACAGGATAGAACGTTGTGCCATGGCTCAAACGAACAGTCTTTATGACCTTTATTTTTTGTAATAAAAAATTTTTATTTTTTATATTTTTTTGAAAACACTCGAATTTTGAAAATCCTATATTTTGGAAACTAGGAACTCTACAAAAAAAATTGTTTAACGTAAATCAATGGTCCCTACCCCCTCTACCCCCAAAATAAATTTAAAGTCTCTAGAATGAAAACCTGCAGTAGTGTGGTAAGGACAGAGCTGCTTATAAAAGCAAGTGGTGAGCCCCTGCGACCTTGGAATGGAAGGAGCCATGCTAGGAGGGCGTGCTTGGATTCGTTTTTTTCGTCTCGTTGTGCTCTTTACGGGAATGTCGGTGTCGAAAAGGTGAAAATCTGGAAACACAGTCTTTTTGGGGTAAAAACGTGATTTTAGACTTTTTGCTATATCTCGCGAACCAATCATGCTAGAGGCATGTTCGACAGGTCCAAGGACTCGGGGTGACGTCCTCTCTGCTATGGACCACTCGTTATAATTTTTAATAAAATTGGAAACTCGATTTTGGGGTAAACACATGCTTTTTGTGATTTTTGCCGATATCTCACGAACCAATAACGCTAGAGGCATGTACGACGGGTCCAAGGACTCGGGGTGACGTCCTCTTTGCTATGGACCACTCGTTGTAATTAAAAAAAAATGGGAAATGCGATTTTGGGGTAAACACGTGTTTTTTGTGATTTTGCCGATATTTCACAAACCAATAACGCTAGAGACGTGTACGAGGTGTCCTAGGACTCGGGCTAACACTCCATTTCAAATGTGGTAGATATTTTTTTTCAAAAAATAATTCACAAAGGGCCTAACGCCATACATGTTGAAAAAACGTTTTCTTTTTCTTTACCTGTTTATAATGTTCATGAAGCGTGGTGGTTGAGAGAGACGATACGGCTGGGTATGTGTGTGTTTCAACGAACCTGTCGCTAACCACAAGGACCATGCTTAATAGAACAATCGCTATTTCGGCGGATCGGTGTATGACAGAGCGAGCGTGCGTTTTTCCTGATATTTTACCTTTAACGTGTAAACGGTGATGAGAACTTGATTCTATGTTGGTCGAAGCGAGTATCGAAAACAAACGAGCAGGAGGTGAAGGTCATTTGAGCTTATTGGAAGGCTCCGATCTGACTTGACAACAGGTGCAATGGAAAAAATGACCAAGACGCTTGAAGGTGAAATAATCTGACCATTGTGGTGGCAGGGAAGTGCGAAAGGCGTGCACACATGTGAAACCACAGGCACGCTAAACCAGTGACATTCTGTCTTGCTTCGTACGTGACAAAATGCAAGTCCATGTGACATTTGATCTACCGCAGGTGTTCACCTTGGACGTTATCTGTCCACGTGCATGATAACTGTTAACAAGTCACATTCTGTTTTGCTTCGTACGTGACAAAATGCAAGTTCATGTGAAATTTGATCAGGCACAGGTGTTCGCCTGGGACGTTAGCTGCCCACGTGCACGATAAGAGAATGTTCAAAGCGTGGGAAAAAAAAAGATTATACATGCAATGTGATATATAAAGACACGTCGCTGACATTTCCACTCGCACTTATGTGACTACTTTTGAACACGCTACAGCGTTGTGTGAAACACTTGGCCTTGTTTAACAGTTTTGGTGTTGGTGGAAAATACTTATTCTTGTTGTGAGGTAGGTATATATTTATTCATTTATACATTTATTGATTTATATATAAATACATGCAATTATTTATTGATTAGGTAATTAATGATTTTATTTATTTATTTGTTTGCAGATAACCGGCATACCTTACATGTCAGAGGGAGAAGAAACTATTGCACTTTTGAGCCCACTAGAAGGGAAGAGTAACAAGTCACTGCAAGTAAAGGTGAGATGATTTTTTTTAAACTAACTTGTTTCATTTTTGTTTTGTTTTATGTTTTATTTTATGAAATGTATGTATTAACCTGAATTTAGGTATTTATAGCGGTTTATTTTATTTATTTTTAGAAACTTGGAAAGAATAGCCTTACCGCCGTAGCAGTCGCTGAAAAAAACCAGAAACGCACTAAAGCGAAACCACTGCCAAAGAGTGAACTGTTTAAAACTCAGGTAAGTCCAACTTAAAAATGCTATTCCATTTTACCACTACTGAAAACTCGTAGACAAAAAAAAATTCATTACCTGTACATGACTGGGACAATGATTGCTTTCTTGATTAATGGCTATGTTGTTGTTGTTGACTGGGAAAAGTACAAGGCCATGTTGGATTTTCTAAAAATAAAATAATAAATTTAATTTATGAGTGGTTCCCTATGGACTCAACGAATATCCACAGGTTTGAACATGATAATGTGAACAAAATGACATGACATTCATTTTTGTTTATATATTGGTTAAAGGGAGGGTGGGGGAATGTAAATGACTGTAGCTTTATAAAAAAGAAAATAAGTACATGGGTTACTGTTTGTGCCAACATACAGTTTATTTTTAATGGTGTTTTGATATATTAATGCCAATTAACGTTAACGTTTTATTTACAAGTATTGATTGATTGATTGATTGATTGAGTGATGGGTTATTTTGTTTGCTTTTAGGTGTCGTTATGTGCCATTAACGTAATGAACAGACAGTGAACAAGCATGCATTATGCTTTAAAGTACTCTGTGCAATGTTAATAACTTACAATAAGAAAACGTTTTATTATAACACATGGCGTTAGTACCAAATACAACAAGTGAGCAAGTTGGTTTACCACGTGGGTTAAATTTAAAATCAGAACATGATCGATGGTTAACATTTGAATCCTGGCCTGTAGGCTTTTTTGTCGACGCATGAACTTGCAAAAGCCGTTTTTTTTTACTTGAACCGAGGAGATGTGGTGCGCTGTGTGTTTTGTCGTATTGAACTTTCACACTGGGAAGAAGGGGATGATCCCCTTAGAGACCATTTGCGATGGTCTCCTCACTGTCCTTACATGCTTGGAAAGCAAGTGGGTAACCTACCCGTGCATTCATTTTACCGAACCACAAGGCCTATGGCCGCTACTTACGTTGCTGAATCACAAATAAATAATAATAATGATGTATTACCAGCCAACGGTAGTGTCGATATATGTGGTCCATATGCCATAGACAGTGTTGAATTGGCGTGTGCTTTTGAAAAATTGGGAGTTTGCAAGACTAAAGCACTAGCACACCCAGAGTACAGCTCTGTTGAAAAACGTTTCGAATCTTATAAAAATATTTGGCCATTAATATTAAAACACCTTACCAAACAGCTAAGTGAAGCTGGATTTTTTTATACTGGTGAAGGGGATAAAACAATATGTTTTTATTGTGGATTTGCTTTAAAGGATTGGCAAATGACTGATGACCCTTTTGTGCAACACGCTCGTTGGTTACCAAACTGTAAATACATGGTGTTGCTTAAAGGTCAGGAATTTGTGAACACTATTCGTAAAGAAAAAGTGATTGCAGCACAAGACATAAAAGTGCCTTTAGAGTTAGAGCACGCGGAGCAAATACATAAGGCTGAAAGAAAAGACTTGTCTCACGAACAGATACAAAAGTGTGACCAACAATTATGTAAAATTTGTTATCAAGATGAACTAGGTGTTGTATTTTTACCCTGTGGACACATGATAGCCTGTGTCAAGTGTGCATTAGAACTTAACACTTGTGCTATATGCAGAAAAGTAGTATCTGCAACAGTTAGGGCATTTCTTGCATAACTAGTATAATTTATTCGCCATGGATAGTGCAAAATCCCTAATTGCACAATATTATTAAAGCTGTTTTAGAGTGTAATAGATATGCTTTTGTTTTGTTTATAGACTACTACAATGAATGTTTTGAATGCTGTGGGACAATCATGTGGCTTAGAGACAAAGAAGCTCAGTGAATTGCCAATGCATATTCCATTCCGCATTATCAAGATTCGGAAATTGAAAACAGCATATGGTGATCGTGTACTTTGTGTATGTGAAAACTTTGAGACATTTCTGCCTATACGGTTTAATGATATGTCGGAGAGTGTTTTTGATGAAGTCAATAATGCTGTGCAACCTGTACACTTAATTTATGAAGGTTTTAAAAACAATAGGTGCATGGTTCGTTTTAATTAAATAAATAAATAATGTGAAATAATAATGGAAATTATAAGTAATGACAATATACTGAAAAAGAAAGAAAATATGTGCATAGAATAGTAATGTTTTAGTGTTTAGTGTTGTCTTTAAAAATATTATGATGAAACCAAAAAAAATGTATATAAAGTTTGTAAATAAATGCAAAATGATGTTACAATGCTGTTTTATTTTATACAAAGTTAGTATATTTAACATTGCAGAGTATACATGATTATGACAATAAATGCATACTGAATACAAGCCTTTCTCACATTACAATAGTCTGTTATAGTTTTAAACACAAGGCTTGTTGTAGATCATTTTATAGCAATGTCCCTTTAATGTTGTTTTCGAAAAGTGGGGAAGCCACAATGGTTGTATTGACATAAAAACCTTATGGTTATTACTATTTAGTCACTTTGATCCCCTTGCAGATCAACAGCAGATGACCTAGTTGTTCCACTCTTTAAAACGACAACAACACCACTACCTCTTGCATAGTTTGTGATGTTGATGGCTCTTGCGACGTGGAAGATGGATTAAAAATAACTTTGAGAACAGGGGTTAAACGTTGATCATTAAACAATGCACTATTTTGAGTAGCAATATGGTTTTCTTGATTTTTTGTCGACGGCAACTGTGTTTCATGCGGTACACTACATTGATGATCACTGACACTTAAAACCTCACTATTTTTACTTTTTAGGTCACCACGACAATGTTTGGAACGTTGCTTTGAACAACGCCAAATAACAGTTCCATTTTTATTGGTTCGTTTCACAATATATGAATATCCTTTATAGTATGCGTAAGGCTTACCATACCTAGTCACTGATACTTCCATATCAACTGTCGAGCATAGACTAAGCTCTAGTAAAGTCAACTTGGTAATAAGAATACTAGTTTAATGTGAGAGCAAATATGGATCCAAAGAGTTCAGGTAAAAGTGAAAGCAAATAAGCAAATATTAGAAACAAGAGTTGGGGTGAAAGTGGTCGCAAAGTGGTAGACCCATTACACAATAATTTCAGCACGACGAAGCTCTTGTTCAATTTCTTTGATTTCCCAATCGTGACCAGTATGGCCAGATTGACGTGAGGCATGCAACAACTGTAGCCGCTGGACGAGCTTATTGGGATTGTGCCAGTATACAAATTTAACAAATGGATTTTTAGGTGTAAACAAAGCATTACCATTATCATGATCATTATCATCATCGTCATTATCATCATCATGATCACCATTATCATCATGACCATCATCACTGTTACTATATAGTCCTTTTTGATCCTCTTGCAATACCACTTTATTTATAGTCTGAGTTGATTTTGACAGTGTTGAAGGTTTCTTGGACGTTGACAACTCTCCTAACATGACGTTTTGAGGACATGATAAGTCCTTTTGAACAAACACTGTACTATCTTTAGCCGCAATATCGTTTTCTTGAACTTGCTTTTTAGCATTTTGATAATTGTTTGTAAACAGTAAGCGTGGTTCGTTTCGAGCACTACATTGATGAACACTCACACTTAAAACCTTTCCATTTTTACTTTTCAGATTGCCTCGACATTTTGTTGACCTCTCTTTTGAGCATCGCCAGAATATTATTCCATTCACATTCTGGCGATTATAGTTATAGGAGTAGCCTTGATAGAGTGCACGTAGCCTACCTTTGTTGGTTGTAATAAGTTCCATAGTAGTAACTGACCTGTCAGTACGATGTTCACACTACAAAGGTTACAACTGTTTTGCTGATGGAGTGACCTACTATAAGCTTATATATTGGCTTATGTGTTGGCTTTTTGTGTTGGCTTTTCATGTTGGCTTTTCGTGTTGGCTTATGTGTTGGCTTTTTGTGTTGGCTTTTTGTGTTGGCTTTTCGTGTTGGCTTTTGTGTTGGCTTATGTGTTGGCTTTTTGTGTTGGCTTTTTGTGTTGGCTTTTCGTGTTGGCTTTTTGTGTTGGCTTTTCGTGTTGGCATTTCGTGTTGGCTTTTGTGTTGGCTTTTCGTGTTGGCTTTTTGTGTTGGCTTTTCGTGTTGGCATTTCGTGTTGGCTTTTCGTGTTGGCTTTTTTTGTATTGGCCTTTCGTGTTGGCTTTTTGTATTGGCTTTTCGTGTTGGCTTTTTGTGTTGGCTTTAGTATTGGCTTTTGTATTGGTTTATTTGACAAGTTATTTGTGTCAATGTATTTAGTGGATTTTTTCTTGGTGTTGGAAAGTAGTTGAAAGAGAGGGAATATTTAAAGACTTAACCTCAGCTCACTAACCTAACCTAACCTTTCAACTCTCAGATGTTAATTAAATTCTGTGCATTGTCGAGTTGGAGCCCAAGACCTCAGGGGTAAAAAAAAACAATTATTTTTGACGACTTATTTTGGTAACTTATTTTAATGGCTAACCTAACTTTACCTAACCTAACCTAACCTAACCTCAGCTCACTTTGGATATTACTAGTAAGTGTTCATATCCTCTGCTAGGTAGCATGCTAGTAGTACAGGTAGTGCTCATATTTACCGCTAGATAGCGGAAACATACTTTGCATGTTGCATGTGACACTTGTGAAGTTTAACCACATGCAAGACGTGCTTGTATAAGTTCTCTATTTAAACTCAATATACAATTAACCACTAAATGTTCAGAACTAACATGTATAGCCATGTTTAGGGTATATAGGAGACCCTTAGCAAGAAAGGCTGTCTAACCCACGAGTGTACAGCCTTGTCATACGCAGTAAGCCCCTGTTGGCAGAAAACAACAACAACAACAATTTGAGAAAGCCAACAGGGGCTTACTGCGTATGACAAGGCTGTACACTCGTGGGTTAGACAGCCTTTCTTGCTAAGGGTCTCCTATATACCCTAAACATGGCTATACATGTTAGTTCTGAACATTTAGTGGTTAATTGTATATTGAGTTTAAATAGAGAACTTATACAAGCACGTCTTGCATGTGGTTAAACTTCACAAGTGTCACATGCAACATGCAAAGTATGTTTCCGCTATCTAGCGGTAAATATGAGCACTACCTGTACTACTAGCATGCTACCTAGCAGAGGATATGAACACTTACTAGTAATATCCAAAGTGAGCTGAGGTTAGGTTAGGTTAGGTTAGGTAAAGTTAGGTTAGCCATTAAAATAAGTTACCAAAATAAGTCGTCAAAAATAATTGTTTTTTTTTACCCCTGAGGTCTTGGGCTCCAACTCGACAATGCACAGAATTTAATTAACATCTGAGAGTTGAAAGGTTAGGTTAGGTTAGTGAGCTGAGGTTAAGTCTTTAAATATTCCCTCTCTTTCAACTACTTTCCAACACCAAGAAAAAATCCACTAAATACATTGACACAAATAACTTGTCAAATAAACCAATACAAAAGCCAATACTAAAGCCAACACAAAAAGCCAACACGAAAAGCCAATACAAAAAGCCAACACGAAAGGCCAATACAAAAAAAGCCAACACGAAAAGCCAACACGAAATGCCAACACGAAAAGCCAACACAAAAAGCCAACACGAAAAGCCAACACAAAAGCCAACACGAAATGCCAACACGAAAAGCCAACACAAAAAGCCAACACGAAAAGCCAACACAAAAAGCCAACACAAAAAGCCAACACATAAGCCAACACAAAAGCCAACACGAAAAGCCAACACAAAAAGCCAACACAAAAAGCCAACACATAAGCCAACACGAAAAGCCAACATGAAAAGCCAACACAAAAAGCCAACACATAAGCCAATATATAAGCTTATAGTAGGTCACTCCATCAGCAAAACAGTTGTAACCTTTGTAGTGTGAACATCGTACTGACAGGTCAGTTACTACTATGGAACTTATTACAACCAACAAAGGTAGGCTACGTGCACTCTATCAAGGCTACTCCTATAACTATAATCGCCAGAATGTGAATGGAATAATATTCTGGCGATGCTCAAAAGAGAGGTCAACAAAATGTCGAGGCAATCTGAAAAGTAAAAATGGAAAGGTTTTAAGTGTGAGTGTTCATCAATGTAGTGCTCGAAACGAACCACGCTTACTGTTTACAAACAATTATCAAAATGCTAAAAAGCAAGTTCAAGAAAACGATATTGCGGCTAAAGATAGTACAGTGTTTGTTCAAAAGGACTTATCATGTCCTCAAAACGTCATGTTAGGAGAGTTGTCAACGTCCAAGAAACCTTCAACACTGTCAAAATCAACTCAGACTATAAATAAAGTGGTATTGCAAGAGGATCAAAAAGGACTATATAGTAACAGTGATGATGGTCATGATGATAATGGTGATCATGATGATGATAATGACGATGATGATAATGATCATGATAATGGTAATGCTTTGTTTACACCTAAAAATCCATTTGTTAAATTTGTATACTGGCACAATCCCAATAAGCTCGTCCAGCGGCTACAGTTGTTGCATGCCTCACGTCAATCTGGCCATACTGGTCACGATTGGGAAATCAAAGAAATTGAACAAGAGCTTCGTCGTGCTGAAATTATTGTGTAATGGGTCTACCACTTTGCGACCACTTTCACCCCAACTCTTGTTTCTAATATTTGCTTATTTGCTTTCACTTTTACCTGAACTCTTTGGATCCATATTTGCTCTCACATTAAACTAGTATTCTTATTACCAAGTTGACTTTACTAGAGCTTAGTCTATGCTCGACAGTTGATATGGAAGTATCAGTGACTAGGTATGGTAAGCCTTACGCATACTATAAAGGATATTCATATATTGTGAAACGAACCAATAAAAATGGAACTGTTATTTGGCGTTGTTCAAAGCAACGTTCCAAACATTGTCGTGGTGACCTAAAAAGTAAAAATAGTGAGGTTTTAAGTGTCAGTGATCATCAATGTAGTGTACCGCATGAAACACAGTTGCCGTCGACAAAAAATCAAGAAAACCATATTGCTACTCAAAATAGTGCATTGTTTAATGATCAACGTTTAACCCCTGTTCTCAAAGTTATTTTTAATCCATCTTCCACGTCGCAAGAGCCATCAACATCACAAACTATGCAAGAGGTAGTGGTGTTGTTGTCGTTTTAAAGAGTGGAACAACTAGGTCATCTGCTGTTGATCTGCAAGGGGATCAAAGTGACTAAATAGTAATAACCATAAGGTTTTTATGTCAATACAACCATTGTGGCTTCCCCACTTTTCGAAAACAACATTAAAGGGACATTGCTATAAAATGATCTACAACAAGCCTTGTGTTTAAAACTATAACAGACTATTGTAATGTGAGAAAGGCTTGTATTCAGTATGCATTTATTGTCATAATCATGTATACTCTGCAATGTTAAATATACTAACTTTGTATAAAATAAAACAGCATTGTAACATCATTTTGCATTTATTTACAAACTTTATATACATTTTTTTTTGGTTTCATCATAATATTTTTAAAGACAACACTAAACACTAAAACATTACTATTCTATGCACATATTTTCTTTGTTTTTCAGTATATTGTCATTACTTATAATTTCCATTATTATTTCACATTATTTATTTATTTAATTAAAACGAACCATGCACCTATTGTTTTTTAAAACCTTCATAAATTAAGTGTACAGGTTGCACAGCATTATTGACTTCATCAAAAACACTCTCCGACATATCATTAAACCGTATAGGCAGAAATGTCTCAAAGTTTTCACATACACAAAGTACACGATCACCATATGCTGTTTTCAATTTCCGAATCTTGATAATGCGGAATGGAATATGCATTGGCAATTCACTGAGCTTCTTTGTCTCTAAGCCACATGATTGTCCCACAGCATTCAAAACATTCATTGTAGTAGTCTATAAACAAAACAAAAGCATATCTATTACACTCTAAAACAGCTTTAATAATATTGTGCAATTAGGGATTTTGCACTATCCATGGCGAATAAATTATACTAGTTATGCAAGAAATGCCCTAACTGTTGCAGATACTACTTTTCTGCATATAGCACAAGTGTTAAGTTCTAATGCACACTTGACACAGGCTATCATGTGTCCACAGGGTAAAAATACAACACCTAGTTCATCTTGATAACAAATTTTACATAATTGTTGGTCACACTTTTGTATCTGTTCGTGAGACAAGTCTTTTCTTTCAGCCTTATGTATTTGCTCCGCGTGCTCTAACTCTAAAGGCACTTTTATGTCTTGTGCTGCAATCACTTTTTCTTTACGAATAGTGTTCACAAATTCCTGACCTTTAAGCAACACCATGTATTTACAGTTTGGTAACCAACGAGCGTGTTGCACAAAAGGGTCATCAGTCATTTGCCAATCCTTTAAAGCAAATCCACAATAAAAACATATTGTTTTATCCCCTTCACCAGTATAAAAAAAATCCAGCTTCACTTAGCTGTTTGGTAAGGTGTTTTAATATTAATGGCCAAATATTTTTATAAGATTCGAAACGTTTTTCAACAGAGCTGTACTCTGGGTGTGCTAGTGCTTTAGTCTTGCAAACTCCCAATTTTTCAAAAGCACACGCCAATTCAACACTGTCTATGGCATATGGACCACATATATCGACACTACCGTTGGCTGGTAATACATCATTATTATTATTTATTTGTGATTCAGCAACGTAAGTAGCGGCCATAGGCCTTGTGGTTCGGTAAAATGAATGCACGGGTAGGTTACCCACTTGCTTTCCAAGCATGTAAGGACAGTGAGGAGACCATCGCAAATGGTCTCTAAGGGGATCATCCCCTTCTTCCCAGTGTGAAAGTTCAATACGACAAAACACACAGCGCACCACATCTCCTCGGTTCAAGTAAAAAAAAACGGCTTTTGCAAGTTCATGCGTCGACAAAAAAGCCTACAGGCCAGGATTCAAATGTTAACCATCGATCATGTTCTGATTTTAAATTTAACCCACGTGGTAAACCAACTTGCTCACTTGTTGTATTTGGTACTAACGCCATGTGTTATAATAAAACGTTTTCTTATTGTAAGTTATTAACATTGCACAGAGTACTTTAAAGCATAATGCATGCTTGTTCACTGTCTGTTCATTACGTTAATGGCACATAACGACACCTAAAAGCAAACAAAATAACCCATCACTCAATCAATCAATCAATCAATCAATACTTGTAAATAAAACGTTAACGTTAATTGGCATTAATATATCAAAACACCATTAAAAATAAACTGTATGTTGGCACAAACAGTAACCCATGTACTTATTTTCTTTTTTATAAAGCTACAGTCATTTACATTCCCCCACCCTCCCTTTAACCAATATATAAACAAAAATGAATGTCATGTCATTTTGTTCACATTATCATGTTCAAACCTGTGGATATTCGTTGAGTCCATAGGGAACCACTCATAAATTAAATTTATTATTTTATTTTTAGAAAATCCAACATGGCCTTGTACTTTTCCCAGTCAACAACAACAACATAGCCATTAATCAAGAAAGCAATCATTGTCCCAGTCATGTACAGGTAATGAATTTTTTTTTGTCTACGAGTTTTCAGTAGTGGTAAAATGGAATAGCATTTTTAAGTTGGACTTACCTGAGTTTTAAACAGTTCACTCTTTGGCAGTGGTTTCGCTTTAGTGCGTTTCTGGTTTTTTTCAGCGACTGCTACGGCGGTAAGGCTATTCTTTCCAAGTTTCTAAAAATAAATAAAATAAACCGCTATAAATACCTAAATTCAGGTTAATACATACATTTCATAAAATAAAACATAAAACAAAACAAAAATGAAACAAGTTAGTTTAAAAAAAATCATCTCACCTTTACTTGCAGTGACTTGTTACTCTTCCCTTCTAGTGGGCTCAAAAGTGCAATAGTTTCTTCTCCCTCTGACATGTAAGGTATGCCGGTTATCTGCAAACAAATAAATAAATAAAATCATTAATTACCTAATCAATAAATAATTGCATGTATTTATATATAAATCAATAAATGTATAAATGAATAAATATATACCTACCTCACAACAAGAATAAGTATTTTCCACCAACACCAAAACTGTTAAACAAGGCCAAGTGTTTCACACAACGCTGTAGCGTGTTCAAAAGTAGTCACATAAGTGCGAGTGGAAATGTCAGCGACGTGTCTTTATATATCACATTGCATGTATAATCTTTTTTTTTTCCACGCTTTGAACATTCTCTTATCGTGCACGTGGGCAGCTAACGTCCCAGGCGAACACCTGTGCCTGATCAAATTTCACATGAACTTGCATTTTGTCACGTACGAAGCAAAACAGAATGTGACTTGTTAACAGTTATCATGCACGTGGACAGATAACGTCCAAGGTGAACACCTGCGGTAGATCAAATGTCACATGGACTTGCATTTTGTCACGTACGAAGCAAGACAGAATGTCACTGGTTTAGCGTGCCTGTGGTTTCACATGTGTGCACGCCTTTCGCACTTCCCTGCCACCACAATGGTCAGATTATTTCACCTTCAAGCGTCTTGGTCATTTTTTCCATTGCACCTGTTGTCAAGTCAGATCGGAGCCTTCCAATAAGCTCAAATGACCTTCACCTCCTGCTCGTTTGTTTTCGATACTCGCTTCGACCAACATAGAATCAAGTTCTCATCACCGTTTACACGTTAAAGGTAAAATATCAGGAAAAACGCACGCTCGCTCTGTCATACACCGATCCGCCGAAATAGCGATTGTTCTATTAAGCATGGTCCTTGTGGTTAGCGACAGGTTCGTTGAAACACACACATACCCAGCCGTATCGTCTCTCTCAACCACCACGCTTCATGAACATTATAAACAGGTAAAGAAAAAGAAAACGTTTTTTCAACATGTATGGCGTTAGGCCCTTTGTGAATTATTTTTTGAAAAAAAATATCTACCACATTTGAAATGGAGTGTTAGCCCGAGTCCTAGGACACCTCGTACACGTCTCTAGCGTTATTGGTTCGTGAAATATCGGCAAAATCACAAAAAACACGTGTTTACCCCAAAATCGCATTTCCCATTTTTTTTTAATTACAACGAGTGGTCCATAGCAAAGAGGACGTCACCCCGAGTCCTTGGACCCGTCGTACATGCCTCTAGCGTTATTGGTTCGTGAGATATCGGCAAAAATCACAAAAAGCATGTGTTTACCCCAAAATCGAGTTTCCAATTTTATTAAAAATTATAACGAGTGGTCCATAGCAGAGAGGACGTCACCCCGAGTCCTTGGACCTGTCGAACATGCCTCTAGCATGATTGGTTCGCGAGATATAGCAAAAAGTCTAAAATCACGTTTTTACCCCAAAAAGACTGTGTTTCCAGATTTTCACCTTTTCGACACCGACATTCCCGTAAAGAGCACAACGAGACGAAAAAAACGAATCCAAGCACGCCCTCCTAGCATGGCTCCTTCCATTCCAAGGTCGCAGGGGCTCACCACTTGCTTTTATAAGCAGCTCTGTCCTTACCACACTACTGCAGGTTTTCATTCTAGAGACTTTAAATTTATTTTGGGGGTAGAGGGGGTAGGGACCATTGATTTACGTTAAACAATTTTTTTTGTAGAGTTCCTAGTTTCCAAAATATAGGATTTTCAAAATTCGAGTGTTTTCAAAAAAATATAAAAAATAAAAATTTTTTATTACAAAAAATAAAGGTCATAAAGACTGTTCGTTTGAGCCATGGCACAACGTTCTATCCTGTTTGGTTTTCAAACTATCGCCTATTTTCGAAAACAAAAATTTTCAAAAAAATTTTGAAAAATATAATGAGTGGTCCATAGCAAAGAGGACGTCAGCCCGAGTCCAACAATACCTCATTTGTCAAAATCGGACCATGCGTTCAAGAGATATTTAACATGGCTGAGGCTTAGTAGTAGAGCAAGGGGGGTTTTGAAGTGGGGCAGAACTCCTAGTACTCCACTACTACTGAGATTGTAGCCGGTGTTTACGTACGGTATTTCAACCGCCTCCCTGATGATTCTGGGACGATATTGCTTTATACGGGCAAGAACATCCACTCCTTGGAACATGACATCATGGCCAGGTGTTAATGCATGATCGGCAACAGCTGATTTATCAGGTTGAATGAGCCTGATACATCTATTATGTTCCTTAATGCGAGTGCATATTGTTCTCGAAGTCTGCCCGATGTAAACCTTGCCACAAGTACAGGGAACTCTGTAGATACCCGGTTGTTGCAATTTAGGCAAACTGTCCTTAGTTGGTCGCAGGAGTTGCCTAATCTTAACAGAAGTTCCAAACACAGTCCGTATGTTGTACCGACGTAGGATTTTAGCAATACGATCCGTCGTGTTATGTATGTAAGGTAGGTAAGCAGTTCCTCTTACATCTCTTTTCTCAACTGACGTCCTATTATTATTTGTTGGTTTCAGAACCGTAGAGATCAAAGCCTTGCTATAACCGTTGCTCTCAAAGGTGGTTCGCAAGGTATTAATTTCTTCTTGTAAAGAAGACACTTCACAAATCCTCCTAGCCCGGGTAGTTAGAGTTGTAAGGATACCATGTTTCTGGGCAGGGTGATGGTGAGAACTTGCGTGGAGATATCTATTGGTGTGTGTTGGCTTCCGAAAAACGCTGTGTCCTAAAGATCCATCCTCTTTCTTGGTGACGAGAACATCTAAAAACGGTATTTTGCCGTCAGATTCCTTTTCCATGGTGAAACAAATAGAAGGGTGCTGGAGATTAAGGTGATCCAGGAAATGGCTAAGATTTTCCTCACCTTCCGTCCAAACAACGAACGTGTCATCCACATAACGCCACCAGATCTTCGGTTTGAAAGGAGCCGATGACAAAGCTTTCTCTTCAAAGTTCTCCATGAAGAAATTAGCCACAACAGGAGAGAGAGAGGACTACCCATGGCCACACCATCAGTCTGCTCATAAAAATTCCCATTCCATAGAAAGTAGGAGGAGGTCATGCAGTGATAAAAAAAAGCCTTGTGATGTCTTCAGGAAAAAAGCCATTAATGAGAGACATAACACCATCAATAGGTACTTTCGTAAACAGAGACACCACGTCGAGACTCACTAGGATATCACCCGGCTGAAGTGTTATAGCTTTCAACTTTTCCACGAAGTGTGTGGAATCCTTAATGTACGAAGGCGTGTTACCCAGAAGCGGCTGAAGTAGTCTACCTAAGTATTTGGAAAGGGCATATGTAGGAGAACCAATCGTACTAACAATAGTTCTAAGAGGAACATCTTCTTTATGTATTTTAGGAAGACCATAGAGTCTCGGAGGAATAGCATCCCCTGGAAGGAGAGTCTTCGCTGCATCCGCTGGAATAGATGATTGCTTGATCAATTTGACGGTGACATTTGAGTAGCGAGTAGTAGGATCACGACTATTAATACTATATACAGGATCAGATAACAAAGACGAGATCTTGGAATCATAATCAACCTTATCCAACACCACTGTCGCGTTACCCTTGTCAGCGGGGAGAACGATAATATCAGAATTGTCCCTTAGATCTTTAAGTGCCCGGCTTTCGCCTTGTTTTAAGTTGGTGTTAGGTGGCTTAGCGTTCTTGAGAACTCTGGAACATTCTTGTCTGGCTTCCTCGGCCTCTTCAGGTGTGAGGTGATGTACCGAGGATTCTACAGATGTAATAAATTCTTCAATAGGAGTTCTTCTAGGCGCTACAGCAAAATTGAGACCTTTAGCGAGAACTGCCTGTTGGGTATCATTTAGGGGCATGCTGGACACATTTACGACAACCTTGTTAGCATCAAGTCTAATGGCTTGAGATTTCTGCATCTGACATAACCTAACATATTTGGAAATATGTCTTGCCCTCACCTGATCTAGAACGCTGTTAGCTTGCACTGAAGAAATACGATCAAAGATCTTCCATAATTCCTCACTTACGAAGTTCGAGAGGCGTAGATGTAGCTGTAGTAACTCCCTTGAAATAAAATCCAACTGCTTACGTGTATGCTGTAACCTCTCTATCAATAACGCCTTGCTTGTACGACAATAAATTCTCGTTGCCTTAGGTGTTCTGAAGGTATGCTTCAACATAACAAAATTCGGTAGAATATCATGATCCCGGCATCTTAGGAGAAAAGTGAGTGAAGAGATAAGACACACCTTCTTGCGTCGTAACCTACTAAATCTAGACATCAGTCGGAAAATATCCTCCCCATAGAGGTTTCTAATATTGTCATTTAGACCTTCACGGCCCGTGAATAATGTTGAATTTTAGGCTTATGCCGTGTTTATTATATTAAAATTCGACGCGTTTCGAAAGAAACCATGCCTTTCTTCGTCAGGAATAATCTGGAATACGACAATGATTGCTAAGAGAAAGCAACAAAAAACATATAGAAGGTGCCCAAAGATGGACGCCATTATAGCCCCATGTTAGGGACAACGGAAAGCAGCAGTGAATTACTTTCTCAGGGTTCTGATAATAGGTAGCCAGGATTCACTGAGATTGTAGCCGGTGTCGCGGTTGAAATTATCTGGGTGTTTACGTATTTCAACCGCCTCCCTGATGATTCTGGGACGATATTGCTTTATACGGGCAAGAACATCCACTCCTTGGAACATGACATCATGGCCAGGTGTTAATGTAAGCCAACACACACCAATAGATATCTCCACGCAAGTTGTCACCATCACCCTGCCCAGAAACATGGTATCCTTACAACTCTAACTACCCGGGCTAGGAGGATTTGTGAAGTGTCTTCTTTACAAGAAGAAATTAATACCTTGCGAACCACCTTTGAGAGCAACGGTTATAGCAAGGCTTTGATCTCTACGGTTCTGAAACCAACAAATAATAATAGGACGTCAGTTGAGAAAAGAGATGTAAGAGGAACTGCGTACCTACCTTACATACATAACACGACGGATCGTATTGCTAAAATCCTACGTCGGTACAATATACGGACTGTGTTTGGAACTTCTGTTAAGATTAGGCAACTCCTGCGACCAACTAAGGACAGTTTGCCTAAATTGCAACAACCGGGTATCTACAGAGTTCCCTGTACTTGTGGCAAGGTTTACATCGGGCAGACTTCGAGAACAATATGCACTCGCATTAAGGAACATAATAGATGTATCAGGCTCATTCAACCTGATAAATCAGCTGTTGCCGGTCATGCATTAACACCTGGCCATGATGTCATGTTCCAAGGAGTGGATGTTCTTGCCCGTATAAAGCAATATCGTCCCAGAATCATCAGGGAGGCGGTTGAAATACGTAAACACCGGCTACAATCTCAGTGAATCCTGGCTACCTATTATCAGAACCCTGAGAAAGTAATTCACTGCTGCTTTCCGTTGTCCCTAACATGGGGCTATAATGGCGTCCATCTTTGGGCACCTTCTATATGTTTTTTGTTGCTTTCTCTTAGCAATCATTGTCGTATTCCAGATTATTCCTGACGAAGAAAGGCATGGTTTCTTTCGAAACGCGTCGAATTTTAATATAATAAACACGGCATAAGCCCAAAATTCGACATTATGAATAGTAACACGGGCCGTGAAAGTCTAAATGACAATATTAGAAACCTCTATGGGGAGGATATTTTCCGACTGATGTCTAGATTTAGTAGGTTACGACGCAAGAAGGTGTGTCTTATCTCTTCACTCACTTTTCTCCTAAGATGCCGAGATCATGATATTCTACCGAATTTTGTAATGTTGAAGCATACCTTCAGAACACCTAAAGCAACGAGAATCTATTGTCGTGCAAGCAAGGCGTTATTGATTTAGAGGTTACAGCATACTCGTAAGCAGTTGGATTTTATTTCAAGGGAGTTACTACAGCTACATCTACGCCTCTCGAACTTCGTAAGTGAGGAATTATGGAAGATCTTTGATCGTATTTCTTCAGTGCAAGCTAACAGCGTTCTAGATCAGGTGAGGACAAGACATATTTCCAAATATGATAGGTTATGTCAGATGCAGAAATCTCAAGCCATTAGACTTGATGCTAGCAAGGTTGTCGTAAATTTGTCCAGCATGCCCCTAAATGATACTCAACAGGCAGTTCTCGCTAAAGGTCTCAATTTTGCTGTAGCGCCTAGAAGAATTCCTATTGAAGAACTTATTACATCTGTAGAATCCTCGGTACATCACCTCACACCTGAAGAGGCCGAGGAAGCCAGACAAGAATGTTCCAGAGTTCTCAAGAACGCTAAGCCACCTAACACCAACTTAAAACAAGGCGAAAGCCGGGCACTTAAAGATCTAAGGGACAATTCTGATATTATCGTTCTCCCCGCTGACAAGGGTAACGCGACATTGGTGTTGGATAAGGTTGATTATGATTCCAAGATCTCGTCTTTGTTATCAGATCCTGTATATAGGATTAATAGTCGTGATCCTACTACTCGCTACTCAAATGTCACCGTCAAATTGATCAAGCAATCATCTATTCCAGCGGATGCAGCGAAGACTCTCCTTCCAGGGGATGCTATTCCTCCGAGACTCTATGGTCTTCCTAAAATACATAAAGAAGATGTTCCTCTTAGACCTATTGTTAGTACGATTGGTTCTCCTACATATGCCCTTTCCAAATACTTAGGTAGACTACTTCAGCCGCTTCTGGGTAACACGCCTTCGTACATTAAGGATTCCACACACTTCGTGGAAAAGTTGAAAGCTATAACACTTCAGCCGGGTGATATCCTAGTGAGTCTCGACGTGGTGTCTCTGTTTACGAAAGTACCTATTGATGGTGTTATGTCTCTCATTAATGGCTTTTTTCCTGAAGACATCACAAGGCTTTTTTTTTATCACTGCATGACCTCCTCCTACTTTCTATGGAATGGGAATTTTTATGAGCAGACTGATGGTGTGGCCATGGGTAGTCCTCTCTCTCTCCTGTTGTGGCTAATTTCTTCATGGAGAACTTTGAAGAGAAAGCTTTGTCGTCGGCTCCTTTCAAACCGAAGATCTGGTGGCGTTATGTGGATGACACGTTCGTTGTTTGGACGGAAGGTGAGGAAAATCTTAGCCATTTCCTGGATCACCTTAATCTCCAGCACCCTTCTATTTGTTTCACCATGGAAAAGGAATCTGACGGCAAAATACCGTTTTTAGATGTTCTCGTCACCAAGAAAGAGGATGGATCTTTAGGACACAGCGTTTTTCGGAAGCCAACACACACCAATAGATATCTCCACGCAAGTTCTCACCCTCACCCTGCCCAGAAACATGGTATCCTTACAACTCTAACTACCCGGGCTAGGAGGATTTGTGAAGTGTCTTCTTTACAAGAAGAAATTAATACCTTGCGAACCACCTTTGAGAGCAACGGTTATAGCAAGGCTTTGATCTCTACGGTTCTGAAACCAACAAATAATAATAGGACGTCAGTTGAGAAAAGAGATGTAAGAGGAACTGCTTACCTACCTTACATACATAACACGACGGATCGTATTGCTAAAATCCTACGTCGGTACAACATACGGACTGTGTTTGGAACTTCTGTTAAGATTAGGCAACTCCTGCGACCAACTAAGGACAGTTTGCCTAAATTGCAACAACCGGGTATCTACAGAGTTCCCTGTACTTGTGGCAAGGTTTACATCGGGCAGACTTCGAGAACAATATGCACTCGCATTAAGGAACATAATAGATGTATCAGGCTCATTCAACCTGATAAATCAGCTGTTGCCGATCATGCATTAACACCTGGCCATGATGTCATGTTCCAAGGAGTGGATGTTCTTGCCCGTATAAAGCAATATCGTCCCAGAATCATCAGGGAGGCGGTTGAAATACCGTACGTAAACACCGGCTACAATCTCAGTGAATCCTGGCTACCTATTATCAGAACCCTGAGAAAGTAATTCACTGCTGCTTTCCGTTGTCCCTAACATGGGGCTATAATGGCGTCCATCTTTGGGCACCTTCTATATGTTTTTTGTTGCTTTCTCTTAGCAATCATTGTCGTATTCCTGATTATTCCTGACGAAGAAAGGCATGGTTTCTTTCGAAACGCGTCGAATTTTAATATAATAAACACGGCATAAGCCCAAAATTCAACATTATGAATAGTAACACGGGGCGTGAAAGTCTAAATGACAATGGTGTTAGTTGTTTACCACGTGAATACACGTTAACATCTCAGAACAAGCAGATTTTACAGCATTTGGGTTACCACATTAACCCCCGCGATGAATTCTATTCTAGAGGTAGCGAACCACATCGAGGAGCAACCAGGAGTGGTAAGAATTGATCTGCATTCTTATCAAGCTCAAACACCTGGACTCAATAACAATGATGAAATTCAATTTGTTATCAACAACCAAGATATTTACACTCTACCGCATGAAAGTGTTATTCAGATTGAAGGTCGGCTCACCAAAGCCGATGGTTCTACACCCACTACATCCAAGTTAGCCAACCATGCTTTCGCCTTCCTGTTTTCTGAAGTACGATATGTCATTAACGATATCGTGGTGGATAGCACTCGAAATGTGGGTATTTCCAGTGTCATGAAACTATATCCCTCATAGTGTGGAAGAAGCTAAAACACTTTGCATGGCGGGTTGGTGCCCTGACTCGACCAATGACGGGATGGTACACACCGATGGCACCTTCACTGGATATTTACCTCTTAAACTGATTTTAGGCTTTGCTGAAGATCACCAGCGCATTGTGGTCAACGCAAGGCAAGTGCTTTATCTAGTGAGAGACAGGAGTGATAATAATGCACTCAAGGGAGTCGACAATGCCCCCATTGATTCAAAAATTCAACTACAACGCTTGCTATGGAAAGTGCCTCATGTGACCCTTAACGATAGCAAAAAACTGGACATACTCAAAATGGTAAAGAGAGATATACCTCTACCCATGGAATTTAGAAGCTGGGCACTCCATGAGTACCCGTTATTGCCCACCACCAACACACACAGTTGGTCTATAAAAACAGCCCGCTATACAGAGAGACCTCTCTACATGATTGTGGGTTTTCAAACGAATCGCAAGTATCAACAAACCAAAGATGTCACGCAATTTGATCACCTGCAACTGAGAAATGCACGTCTTTTCCTCAACGGTGCTGTGTTTCCCTATGAAGGGCTGGATTTAGATTTTTCAAAAAATAAGTTTGCCCCCCTGTACGACTTGTTTTCTAAATTTAGATGGTCGTATTATCAAAAAGAGAATTGTCCAATGTTGTCACCCCAAGCTTTTAAGACAAGGGCGCCACTGATTGTCTTTGACTGTTCCTACTTGGAAGAGTCTGTCAAACCATCCAATATTGACATTCGACTAGATTTTGAAACGCATGACAATGTTCCAGCCAATACCACGGCCTACTGTTTGATTATTCATCACAAACAAGTCAACTATTATCCGCTGTCCAACCAAGTGACAGCAGGTCAACACACATCAAACCACTCAGTCATGTCTTGCCTTCAAGCCTCAAGAGAAGTTACATCCATGAATTTAAAATCTGAGGAACAACGTTTCAAGACCTTTGCGTCGTGGCCGGTGCCTTTTATAAACCCTCAAGCCTTAGCAGCCGCTGGATTCTACTATTTAAAAAGAAGAGATGAAGTGAAATGTGTGTTTTGTCCCATCATCTTAGACCAATGGCAAGAGAGCGATGAACCCATGCAGGAACATCAGCGCTGGTCACCTGCCTGCCCCTACCTGTGCAGAATGGAGGTGGGTAATATACCCTGTCATTCAAGTTACCCCTCACTCATGCCTCTGAGTGATGAAAAAAGTTATGATACGTGTGGACTTTATGGTGCCGGCAGTGCTTCAGTGAGCAGCTCACAGTCAAAAACATCCAGTTTAGAGACATTGGGATATCATCGGTGTTATGGACACTATAAACACAAAATACTTTTTTGTTGTATGAGATGGTACCGCCTCTATCCTAGAATGAAAAAAGAATGTAAAACTTGTTATGCTAATAAAATAATGAAATAAAAAAAAATTGGTTGTTGTTGTTATATTATTATTTCTTATGCCCCCCTGTCATATCCTAACCTCTATAGTGACTACTCGATGTTTTTCTTTTCTTTTACTAGAATGGAATGTAAGTAAATGACATGGGTACACCTTACTGAACAATTGTCAGTCTGTGGTCAGTTGGACTTGATCCAGACAAGAGTGAACATGTTGCGTACACTGATTGTCGACTGTCAAGGGTTTAAAATTGGAGATAACAAATTTATATTTAAAGAAGTGGCCATCATCGATTGTTCCACTTTTTGGATATCACAAGCTACTCATTTGGTGTTTAAACCACCTTATGCGTTTGATTTGTTGTGTGATAAAGACCGTA
The DNA here is from genome assembly GCA_946902985.2 of Meconema thalassinum. Classification (NCBI taxonomy): domain Eukaryota; kingdom Metazoa; phylum Arthropoda; class Insecta; order Orthoptera; family Tettigoniidae; genus Meconema; species Meconema thalassinum. The sequence goes on from OX336396.1 coordinate 479,066, forward strand.
AACAAACCCAGTGGATTGAAACTCATATGCAACTAGACTGGAAGCGAGGAACCATTTCATATAAGCACCTGGACATGGTCATGAAAGCCCACTTGTTCTCTGCCCATGTAATATTTGTGAAAGGTAGTGAAAAACGTCAATGGCTACAACCATTTTTAGCGTCTTACTGTCAATGTATCGATTTAATGGACATGGGCTGTCCATCGCTGCAAACACTCATGGATCGCTGCCCCTGTGACAATATTACCCATAAAGCCTTGGCACAGGTGTGGCAATTGTTTCATTGGCTATCCACCAATGCTTGCTGGGAGTTGTTAAATAAAATTAAAACTAAAGGTTTACCTGTGGATGACACCAGTGAGATTTCTACAAGCGACGTGTAAACATCAACGTGATACCATGGAGAAAGGGGGTGCTACCGATAAAGCGATTGGAAAGTTCTTTGTGTGAAAAGAAACTAGACAGTTTTACTAAAGAAGAATTATTGGCTCTTCCAAAATCATTCATTTATTATGTCGCAGCAAATGCAGTGAAAGAAATCTGGCAACATGTACCAAAATCATGGACTCAAGACCCAGTGTTAAGTGAATTGCAACCATGTGCGGATTATGATCACCATAAGCAAGTGGCTATGGCAAAAATACCCTCTATGCGACAGTGTGCTACTTGTCAGCTAGTCAAACTGTATCATGGTCATAAAATTCAGTGTAAAGACTTTGTTTCCTCATACCACGGGAGTAATGAAGAAAAAAAACAACAACAACAAACATCATCCACAGAGGAGGAGGAAGATCAAACCTTTTTACCATCGATGGAAAAGGATATGCCAGACCTGTACTGGCAATGGCGTCATTAACAAAGTAATTCAATACTTGACTTTCGAAATCTACCTACCTGGTTATTATTTGTGTAGTCCTGGAACTTGTCTTGAAGAACCTTTGCAGCATAGTGATATACCTATTAATCCTTTGGATCAAGCATGCACCTTTCTTATCACCACAGTCATTCTGCATTAAGACGTGTAGCGGATAAAGTATCGTTGAAAAGCTAAACAACTTTTAACATTCTGTGATGTCTCAGTGGGAGAGAGGTTGGCAGTCGTCATTGTGATTAGTGTTATAAAAGGAAAGTTAATAATGAGTGGACATGGACATTGAAAATGATTGAGGAATTGGTATTTCTTTGTATTCTATTTTTGTAAAGCTCTATTTGTTGTGAAATAAAAACAAGGTTTACAAGATCACAATGTCTTTTATTTTAAAAAATGGTGATAGCCATTTCATTTTTTTCACACATGAATATTTACAATTTACACTTTACATTTTTTTACATTACCCTTGTTTAGTTTAAACATTCTGTACATTTTTGTTGTTGTGAAATAAAAAAACAAGGTTTACCAGATCACAATGTCTTTTAATTCTAAAAATGGTGATAGTCATTTCTTCATTTTCATTTTTTCACACATGAATATTTACAATTTCCACTTTACATTTTTTTACATTCCCCTTGTTTAGTTCACACATTCTGTACATTTTTTTTGTGAAATATAAATAAGGTTCACTAAATCACTATATCTTTTAATTTTTAAAAATGGTAATAGCCATTTCATTTTTTCACACATGAATATTTACAATTTCCACTTTTCATTTTTTACATTCCCTTGTTTAGTTTACACATTCTGTACATTTTTGTTGTTGTGAAATAAAAAACAAGGTTTACCAGATTACAATGTCTTTTTAATTTTAAAATGGTGATAGCCATTTCACTTTTTCACACATGGATATTTACAATTTCCACTTTACATTTTTACATTCCCCTTGTTTAGTTCACACATTCAGTAAATTTTTTAAAATCTTTTTCGTAATATACAAAAGCAAACATTTTACACTAATGTATTACTTATCTTATTTTTACTAAACTACTGTAGCCTAACATTATACATTCTACATACAGTTTTTACAAAAAAGATTACAATATAAAACACACTACAAATATTACAATATAGTGATCATTAGACTTAAGTAAAGTAATAGTCGTCAATACGACTGTTTCCCCAAGCAAGAGTATTAAATGTGTTGGGTATAATGAATCGTTTGTTGTCTTCATTACTTAAAGCAAATTTGTTCAACAAATTGGTATGTAGCTGATGATTTTTACTTCTAAATACACACATTTTCTTATATAATACAGGTGGGTTACTAACTATACAGTTTTTATAATCACTTATATCTAACTCTTTACTAACAACATTCTTTTTCACTCCTTTTAATTTTTTTACTACTACATCATCAATTGTCTTATAGCTGTATGATTTAGATTTTGTGCCTACAAAGGTGTCTATAATAACACCAGCACATTCATCCTTAAATTTCCCAATAACCTTTTTGTTTACTAGAGGTAAATGGTAAATATTATCCTTGGGATAGTCACTTGTATCAAACCTATTTAGCTCAGTTTTGATATCCTCATAAAAATCATCAGTTTTAAACTCATAAATAAAAGAATCTGTGTCTGTGTAGAGTAATTTAGCATTATCAAGATAGTTTTTCTTTACATAATCATAGTGAAATTCATACATAAGTGTTCTTGATAATTCTAGAATGGTGTAACCCACATATATGGGTTTGTTGTAAGTTACTTTAAGACGATTCATTTGTATTACAACTAAATCCTCATGAATAATTGAACAGCTATGAAAGTTAGGCTAGCTTATTAAGTTGCTCGCACCATACCTTTTACCATCATTCTCCCACTTTGTTATCAGCTTTACATCAACTCGTTTATCAACATTCTCCATAGTCTTTCCAAAAACACTATTATTCATGAGTTTATAAAAATCCTTTTCAAACGCGTTTGTTGACTGTGTTCTTAAATTATTGTTTAGATCAATATACGGTTTGAGCCATGCTGACTGATGAAATTGCAATACGCGATGAATTTTAGTTAATTTTAATCCATGCTGTAGACACTGTTTCAAGTTTTGATAATGTATTACATATTTACATTTATCATTTACATTAGCAATTAACATTTTTGTTCGTGATGAGATGTATGGAGATTTCATATTCTCAGGACAAAATGGTAAATCATTATGATCATCATGTATCTCTTTAGGGTACTCAAGATTTACCTCTAAAATATATCCTTTATCATCGTTATCATTAAGAGTGTCAACATGTAAGACATCAATTTCAGATTGTGTCAGCCAGCGAAAATCTTTCAGTGGTAGATATTGACTCATAGCCCAACCATATTGGTTATTTGCATCGAGGTAGACAATATACTTTGACTCTTCACAAGGGTTGTAGCTAGGCATGTATTTATTATTCGCTTTAGAGTACCGTCCACTACATTGACTTAATCCACCTCGAATTGATGATTTTATAAAATTGATCATGTCTATATCAGTCATTAATTCTAAATTTACTTTCGTTTTTTTCAACATTGAACTGAAACTTAACCCAGGAGCAGTGAAATACTGACAAGGATCAAGGTCATAAGTTTTCATACAAACATTCCGAAAATTTTCAAAAACATCTGCTAATAACAACACATTTGTCTTCAAATATATGTCTGAAAATTCTCCTAAAGTTTGAATGTGGAACTGTGCCCATACACGTTGTGCATGTAAATATTCCTGATCACTGATATGACTTGTGTTTAAGGAACTGTAAAATGCATTTTTCGGTGGTAAACAACACTCCTCAAGACGTTCCACACAGTTAATATATTCATAAGGGAATATACCCTTTTGACGAATCAAATTAAAATCATCTTCTTTGGGAAAGACACGTTGAATTTCATGAAACTGATCTGATTTTAAATTACTAGCCAGCTTATCAAGACTACTCGGCATAAAGCGGAATGAATCTAAAAATCGCAGTTTAATGTTTTTTTTATTGCTAGTTTTGATGTATTTTGTGAACGATATGTATTGTTCCTTATTATTTGCAATAACATCAATTTTCACATCTGAAGCTCCAAATTCTTTAACGATAAAGTGGTTATCGTATTTGCTACCATTGTGTAGAATGACCGGAATGAATTTACTTACTCTATAATTTAAATTACATTCTTGGTGAGCCGCACCACGATATTTTCCTGTTAAATGGTCATGATCGTGAACCCTGTCTGTATATAAACATTCACCACATATAAAACAATTAGTTTCAGTTTCAAAATTAATTTGCTCTAATGAAGTTAGTGGCTCCATTGGAATGATCGTATTTAAAATAGAGGATATACGGATGGCATCTTTCTCAAGCCTTTCCATAAAAACTTTAGGTGCATCAGGTCCTCTATAGAGCTCAAACTTATTTAAAGAGTCATCATAACTACATTTAATATAATATGCAAAGCTAAAAGGTTCATGAATGTGAGTTGTGTTGGTGAAAGGTTGGGCTGGATTCGATGAACATGTATTAAATGGTTTTAGCAAAGCCTCGAAGTCAGCATATATAACAAATGGTACTCGAAGCTGTTTCTCATAATCCTTAAATTTTAGAATGTTATTTTTAAGAGTCGGTAATACCGTACACACATGATTACACCCCCATTATTGATGTTGAGTTAGTTGACCCTCTTTTTTGAAATATAGCAAACAGCCATCGCACAACCACTTCTTACCTTTGTATTTTGATAGTTGACTACCAACAAGTCTACATAAATGTTTTATCCAACAATAGTGAGCATTTTCACCTTCGGTTATGTACAGTAAATTTACATGAGCATCCTTTTTTCCTGAGTATAATATAGAGGACCAACTATATTCTTATTTTCAATTCCATAAACATAAATACTTAAATTGTTCAGCTCTTCAAAACGTTGAATGTCTTTTATCGCCATTCTATTTCTTTTAAATCTAACACTGAAGAATAGTGAGGATAAGATGATGATCTATCCATATGCTCCACTGCTGGATGGAGAGCTGAAGTTACAGCCCACGCAAAACATGCGTCATCATTATTCAAAACGTTCACAACAGCTATCTTTCGTTTAATCCATCCTGGTAAATCAATGTATGATGATGCTCGAAGGGGGTTGTATTTATTCATGCTGGTTTCTAAATAAAGTACTTCAACCAACGCCCAGCCTGACTCCCTTTCCTGGAACTCTTCACTCTTCACAATGATAGCACTTGAAATATTTTGATATATATCACTAATATTAGTTGATTCGCTAACAATTATGTTTTTTGTGTTAAAGGATTTGATATCCGTAATTTCACCTTCGCTCTCAGTTTTTACATAGAGGCCAAAAAGTTCAAAATTCATTTTAATTGTTTTATGCTCTAATAAAACATTTTCTACTAAGCCAAACACAGTAGGTTGAACATTTTTTAAAAATGATTCAATACTTTGAGTTTTTTCTTTACTATAAAGTCTATAACTAGCAATTCGACTTTTAAATGCACTACCAATTTGTTGAACATTTCCAGAATTTCTTTCATGGCAAGCGTTATTTTTATGTTGAATACTGCGTCAATGTCCATGAATGATTGAAGAAGGTATATCAATATTACATACATCACAATGTGTTATTGAAGGTTCACCATTCTTTTTTCATTTTGTTGCACAACTATTTTCACAATTTTGAGAACGTTTACGCTTTTGAGCATCACATTCATTTAAAGGTTCCGTGCTAGTTGATGGTTTTAGAGATTTCAATTCCTGTTGTTCTCCATGCACTTCAACCATGTGGAATTGATATCGCTTTACAGCAGAAAAACCAAGTTCGCAAACTGAACACGAAAATGGTGCTGAACTGACATGCATTAAATTTACATGACGTGCAAGATTATCTTGTCTGTTAAATGTTGTAGCACAATGACTGCACACAAACATTTTAATGTCATGTTTAACATTTGCGTGTCGTTGAAGGCTGTCAGGTCTTGAGAACTGTTTCTTACAGTCACCACACTTGAACATGATGATTACATTCCAAGTTATCTATAAAAGAAAGAAATCATCAATGTTAATAAAAGATAAAACAAAAAGTACAATATAAATAGTTTAATTATATTCCAGTCAATGGTTATAGCAGGGTATTTAAATCGATCTGTGAACTCCTAGCAAGTCTAACTTTATGTAGTTCTAACTGGGGGTTACTATATACCACTGTCACTGACACCTAGCGGTGAACATTGGAACATGATAGAGTGGTAGAAACCAGCGGTCGTCAGTTAAGTGAGCTAAGTGTGGCGTCATAGCCAGTCTTAAAACAAGTCTAAACTTGTAGAACATGTCACGTGATAGAAACCAGCGATCACCAGTTAAGTGAGCTAAGTGTGACGTCATAGCCAGTCTTAAAACAAGTCTAAACTTGTAGAACATGTCACGTGATAAAAACCAGCGATCGCCAGTTAAGTGAGCTAAGTGTAATGTCATAGCCAGTCTTAAAACAAGTTTAAACTTGTAAAACATGTCACATGACAAGGTTAAGTTAGGTAAAGTTAAGTGAACTGAGGTTAAGTCTTTAAATATTCCCTCTGTCACTGACACCTAGCAATGAACATTCAAACTTAATAGAGCGGTAATCAAAATCTAACCTACAAAATGAGCTTTACACACCATGGTCAAGTAGTTCCAACTTTTTACTGTCAAATATACCATTTTCACTAACATGTAGTGGTGAACATTGGAAAATATAACTCTAACTGTTTAAAAGTTATTAGAGGGGGGGCACTTACCTTTTTATAATTGATCAACTACTGACACTAAATGAACAGATTGAAGGAATCTGGTAACCTACAGGTACCCAATTATCTGTAAACAAATCAATCAATCAATCAATCAATCAATACATTCCAATCAATAACTTCAACATCAATTAGTAATAAAAGACTACAATCCATTAATAATAAGTACTTACCTTGCAAAATAATTTAATGATTTTCTACCAAAATGGCTTTTTTTACAACTCTTGAGCAGTAATAGAGCACTGTTCACTCAAAGCGAGTAATATAGACTGACAGTAGGGAGATATATGACACCCCTCTTATATAAACTCTCATCGCTCGTGTCAGCAGTTTTTTGCAGATCATTGCAATTCCTTTCCCAATACAGTTGAGAGTCCTAAGTACACTAGGAACACCTGTGTGGTATCCAATGACTGCTGACTTTGCATAATCATCACCCATTGTCTTAATGAACACTTGCGGTTTCAAATTACTGCAGTGTTAGTCATAGCAACAGATCTGCGAGCTCTCTGCCATGTCTGTAATATGACACAGAAAGTAACAAGACGTCTTACTGCACGTGTCATCTCCTCAGTTTTAACATCTTAAGAACATGTATTATTCTCTTTCAACTACAAATGACTCGTTAGAACACTTCCATCCACCAAGTTAGATCCCTTGTATGTTCACATGTATTTCGTCACTTTCCTTTCATATCGTTATTCCATTATAGTAGTGGTGAACAACGTCAATTCAACACACACAAAATGTAGTTAGGCCCTTTGACATAATTTAAATAAATTCATGGGCTAGTCCGTAGGAACCAGGCTAAAGGGACCCGTCCAAGGGACAAGGACTCGTCCACAAGGACTTGTCCACAAGGACCTGTCCACACAGACTTGTCCACAAGGACCTGTCCACAAGGACCTGTCCACAAGGACCTGCCCACAAGGACTCGTCCACAAGGACCTGTCAACAATAACCCATCAACAGGGGCCCGACAGCAGGGGGCTCATCAACAATAACAGGGGCTCTCACCTCAAGGCCTAACTTGCCCCTCTTTGATTATTGGTTTGCAGAACAACGTTACATTCCATATCGGCATTCAAACTCTCACATGTTGCAATTGGAAAGAGAGATTCTCTAAAAAATTTAATTTCACCCTCTAGTAGGGTAGGTTTTATTTTTAGGGTTGAAATATGTTGTCCATTGGAAAGGGGGTGTCTGCCCGAGTTCAACAACACCTCATTTGTCAAAATCCGACCATAAGTTCGAGAGATATCGCACTGCCGCCATCTTGTGAGGTGGGGAGGTGGAGGTGGGTATAGAACACCTACAAAACCACTACTTACATGGACACCATCTGTAAACTATTGAGCTGATGACCTTGTAGTTCGGTCAAAAGATGCTTCCCAAATAAATGTATATTGTTGCAAAATTTGGTAGAGATCAGATGATTAGGTTAGTCGTAATTTTATTTAAACTTTGAACATTTGGGTGGCTGCCGTTACGTTTCCGTCAAGATGGCGACGATATAAAACATGATATGAGTTGTCCTTTGCTAGTGCTACCCCTGTACCAAATTTCGTTTAATTCGTTTTCACCGTGTTTGAATTGATAGGGAGAATCGATTTGCACACATACATGGCCACCATCTGCAAACTATTGGGCTGATGACCTTGTAGTATGGTCAAAAGACGGCTTCCCACATAAATGTATGTTGTTCCAAAATTTGGTAGAGATCAGTTGATTAGGTTAGTCGTAATTTGATTTAAGATTAGAACATTTGGATGGCTGTCATTACGTTTCCGTCAAGATGGCGGCGATATAAAACATGATATGAGGTGTCCTTTGCTAGTGCTACCACTGTACCAAATTTCGTTCAATTCGGTTTCACCATGTTTGAATTGATAGGGTGGGGAGGGGGGGGGGGGGGGGGGCGCAGACATGCGGAGTACACACACAGGCAGACACACAATTTTCGGCCCTGTGTTGATCTCGTAAGTCTACTTTCATATTTGCAAAAATCGAAAGTAGGCTAAATATTGAAATGTATATCTCTCTGAGACTAATTGGTTCCGACACCGTTTAACCGATTGCATTGACATTTTTAGGGTTATAGTGCACACCCCAAGGAAGGATTTTGACAACAATAAATTTAGATAGCCCCCTCCATTCCCTAGACTTAGGCAGTTTGGCACATAGACAAAATATAGAATTTGTGATAGAAGGACCAATCTAGGCTCATTTTAAGCCTCGCAAAGCAAAAATCAAAACTCGGGACGTAAGCTTCGGTTCAGTTTGAAGAAACGGATTAGATTGTATAAATAACAAGCTGTACCCGGCATGCGTTGCAATGCCAATCAAAGAAAGTGTTGGCGTTGAAATTCTGTTTCTTAAAGTGCTTTTGGATACACAACATGGCTTTCAATTTCCGTTAACTGCCTCTAAGTTATCGTAAAAAGGATTTTCTAATTTAGAATCATTCGTGGAAGCGTGCACAACAACTTTCAAAAGTTTCATCGCAATCGGATGAATGGCATATGAAGGTATACGGGATTTTGTTTGAACGATTCGTGCGCTGTCACTCATTTGTTGATTCTACTCGTACACTACCTATTGAGAAATGGATTTACTGAGTCGAAACCCTACCCTGGCGTGTACAGGTTTCATCACAATCGAAGAAGGTTATATGAACGCATAGGGGATTTTGTTGAAACGCTTCGCGCGTCGTCACCCATTTGTTGCATATACTCGTGCGCTACCTATTGTGAAATGGATTTACTAAGTCGAAACCCTTCCCTGGCGTGTACACAATAACTCATCAATGTTTCATCGCAATCGGATGAATGGTATATGGACGTATAAGGGGTTTGTTTAAACGATTCGTGCGCTGTCACTCATTTGTTGAATCTACTCGTGCGCTACCTATTGAGAAATGTATTACTAAGTCGAAGCCCTTCCCTGGCGTGTACACAATAATTCGTCAAGGTTTAATCGCAATCGAAGAAGGTTATATGAACGCAATAGGGGATTTTCTTGAAACGCTTCGCGCGTCGTCACCCATTTATTGCATCTACTCTTGCGCTACTTATTGTGAAATGGATTTACTAAGTCGAAACCCTTCCCTGGCGTGTACACAATAACTGATCAATGTTTCATCGCAAACGGATTAATAGTATATGAACGCAAACAGGATTTTATTTAAACGATTCGCGCCCCGTCACTCACTTGTTGAATCTACTCGTGCGCTACCTACTGTAAAATGTATTTACTAAGTTAGAAACCGTCACGTAAGTGTCCACAACATCTCACCAAAATTTCATCTCTATCGGACTAATGGGATATGAAGACATAGGGGACTGTATTGAAACGCACCGCGTGTTGTCGTTCATTTGTCGAATCTACTCGTGTTTTACCTACTGTGAAATGTATTTACTAAGCCAGAAACCTTCTTTGGAGTGTCCACCATATTTCACCCAAGTTTCACCGCTAACGGCAGAATGGTATATGACCTTATACAGGACTTTGTTGAAACGCTTCGCGCGCCGTCCCCCATTTGTTAAATCTACTTGTGCGCTGCCTATTGTGTAGTGGATTTACTAAGCCAGAAACCGTCCATGAATTGTACACAACATCTCACCAACGTTTCATAGCTATCGGACGAATGGTATATGAATGCATATGGGACTTGTTTGAAACGCTTCGCGTGTCGTCGCTCATTTGTTGATTCTACTCTTGCGCTACGTATTGTAATATGGATGTACTCAGCCAGAAACCTTCCCTGGAGTGTACACAACATCTCACCCAAGTTTCATCGCAATCGGATGAATGGTATGTGAACGTATACGGGACGTTTTCGAAACGCTTCGCGCGTAGTCACTCATTTGTTGAATCTAAACATGCGCTTCGTATTGTAAAATGGATTTTCTAAGCCAGAAACCTTTCCTGGAGTGTACACAACAATTCACCAAACATTCACCACTATCAGACGAATGGTATATGACCTTATACGGGACTTGGTTGAAACGCTTCGCGTGTCATCGCTCATTTGTTGTATCTACTGGTGCGCTACCTATTGTAAAATGGATGTACTAAGCCAGAAACCTTCCCTGAAGTGTACACAACATCTCACCCAAGTTTCATGGCTATCGGATGAATGGTATATGACCTTGGTTGGTTGGTTCCTTAGTTTAGGGGCTGCGACAACGCGGTCATGTAGCCCCGTGTACTTTGGGTGTGTGTAGAATTTCTCTGATAACCGGTGTTAATTGTGATGACTGTATTAGTGTGTGTATCTGTTTTTTTAATTCAAGTAGGGACTGCAACTTTGAATTTTCAAATAGTTCCTACTTTTGCCGCCAAACGCCACCGTCAACGACTACTAGGCCTAGTTCAGAACTAGCTACTAGACGCCACCGCAGTCGGCTCTTGGCAACGAACGTAGCAACCTAAGAGCGTTGTTTACATTCTTAACCTATCCAATTTAGTTTCACACAGATGAAATTAGTGGAAAGATCTTTAACATGCCATAAATCTATGACATGGGACCGCCGGCTTTACTTCCCCTCCGAAGGAAGGCATACTGAGGGATTTTTAACGCTCTTAAAAAATCCGACGGCTTCGGCCGGGTTTGAACCCGCTATCTTGGGCATAGAAGCTCAGCATGCTACCAACTACGCCACCGAAGGGTATATGACCTTATATGGGACTTTGTTGAAATGCTTCGCGCGTCTTCGCTCATTTGTTGATTCGACTCGTGCTCTACCTATTTTTAAAGGGATTTACTAAGCCAGAAACCTTCCCTGGAGTGCACAGAACATCTCAGCCTAGTTTCATCGCTATCGGACGAATGGTATATGAACGCATACGTGACTTTGTTGAAATGCTTCGCGCGTCGTAGCTCATTTTTTGAATCTACTCTTGCGCTGCCTATTGTAAAGTGGATTTACTAAGCCAGAAAATTTCCCTGAAGTGTACATAACATTTTACGCAAGTTTCATAGCTATCGGACGAATGGTATATGAATGTATACAGGACTTTGTTGAAACGCTTTGCGTGTCGTCGCTCATTTGTGGAATCTTCTCGTGCGCTATCTACTGTGAAATGTATTCACTAATTTTAAAACCTTCACGTAAGTGTACACAACATCTCACCCAAGTTTCATCGCTATCCGACGAATGGTATATGAACACATACGGGACTTCTTTGAAACTCTTCGCGCATCGTCGCTCATCTGTTGAATCTACGCGTGTGATACCTATTGTAAAATGGATTTACTAAGTCAGAAACCTTCCTTGGAGTGTACTCAACATCTCACCCAAGTTTCATCGCAATCGGATGAATGGTATATGAACGCATAGGAGACATACACACCCACAGACAGACAGACAGACAGACAGACAAACTATCACGTAAAATTGATTTATATATATAGATAATAATATCGTATGGCCTCGGAAGCCTGGTGCAAGCTTTGTTAGTTGACACCCAGAGGGTAGCTTGCATGTCGAATTTCGTCGTTCCTTTGAACGCTATGAAAGTCAAGGTGGTTAGATATCTAAACTCCTTGACACTACAGCGCTTTCTAGTAGAGAATGGAGGAACTTTGTGTTGGCGGAAAATCGCGAGTTTAATTTTGCCATTGAACACGGTCTACTGAATTCAAATGGGTTCTTTAACATGCCAACAACGTACGACATGAGTATCGTGATTTTTGTCGCCTTCAAAAATCACTTACCATGTCCAGGGGCGAACCTGGGGTTGGTAGTCCGACACCCACCGTGGCAAGCATTGTATAAATAACAGACAGGTTTTAAGGCCCTAGAACCGATCGTGTCGAAATGTTTTCCGTGTTGTACTGGGGGTCCAGAGATGCTACATCACGGCACCGCTACCAGTGTTCTGGTGCGGAATTGCGAAAATAGTTACATCTTATGCTGCTTACAAATTATTTGGACAGCCCTATCCATTCCCTAGATTTAGGCCGTTTTGCAACACGGACGAAATATCGAACAGCGCTATATGGTGAAAAATTACACTATTGCTCCCTCAGGAGCTTGGCACAGCCGAAGTTTTCTCAAGTGCTACAATTATTTTCCTACAGCATTATGTGGCAAAAGACGATCCTAACAACCTTCGAGATATAGGCAGCGTCTATTATTTCACTTACTCCTCTTTCTAATCAATTTTTACAATTTGTTAGTAAATTACATGTTCATTATTATCATTATCATTAGGGAAAAGTGACCTGGACGTTTTACTACTTATCACCACCACAAAATGTCTAATTAGTTAGTTAGTTAGTTAGTTATTGTTGTTTTAAGGGGCGAAACTACGAGGTCATCTGCCCCTGACACACAACTGTTATTTTTTAAATATTTTTTCTATTTGTTTGTGTCAGTTCAGTAGTAGTATTCATTATCATCCATAAAACAAATACACAAATCCATCGGGCGAACTCCGGTACTACTGCTAGCTTCTTTTAAGGGGCAGAACTACGAGAACTGGTGGCGATCGGCACGCTCCTTGAGGAGAATACGATACGCCATCCACCAACTCCGTTACAGTGTCGGTAGTTTTCCACTCTAATACTGGGATATACGGTCCTGAAGTACTGGTATCCTCCTTAGTATCTACCTGCATTATCCGCGATTTCCGGTCCGAATGTTGGTTTGACCCTTAGAATAAACATGCATGTGGTTAGAAAGCCTAGACAATGGATGCGCCATGTAGTAACCAAGGTCCCTGCAAGCACACAGTGATGGCCCTCGTTCGGAGTATTTAGTATTCGGGGAAGGTGTTTCCGGGATGACGCTCAAATACATCCGAGGGTGGCCGCCTTAAAAAGCTGTCTCTCTAGAGTGTTGACCTAGTCCCAAGGTGTATCACCGTGGAACTCCTTCGGGTGAGGTTCCCCATGAACAAGTCACCTCGCTACCAGGACCAGATTTTAAACGGGTGAAATAGTTTTCCCCTGAGGAAATCGAGGGGAAATTTTCTGATCTTAACTTGATTTTCAGACCCAGAATGGGCATCTATTGCTGCATACTGTTGACTGGAAAACAACCGAAGCGTTGCTGGTATGCACCCAATTTGGCGAAATTCCTGTTAAGACCGCAAAGCAGGAAACGCTGAATGAAGTCCGTGGAGTTATTTTCCATCACGATCTCTTTCTCAACGGCAATGAAGAACTTTTACGCGATATGGGGAGAGAGACGTCACCAAAATTAGGCGCATTACTCAACACAATTCAATACGGCGATCAGAGACTAATCCACTCTTCCCAAGACTCAAGACAAAATACGATTCTTGACGTCTTTTACAATTAAACTTCAAGAATTGTCATACCAGTGGGAGCTTATCTGTAGCAATATGCTTCCAAAAATTCTGTTCAGAATTTATAGTTGCAGTGAAAATAACGAAATTGAGGATGGTGCCGTTAAGGAATATTACACTATTTCTCAATATTTTCGTTGCTAAGCTTAGTGTATGAGATCACCAAAAAATTAAACATATTTGATCATCATTAAAGTAATACTACTTCCATTCCCATTGTAAATATCTCCGATTAAATATTGGTAAAAGTAATCAAAATCGTTTTTTCATCTTTCAGAATAATAAGAAGCAGAAGAAGAAGAAAGAAAAAGCAGGATTAGAGGATGGATATGGAGAAGTAAGTTGAAGATTTTCACAAGTTGTTATATTCCACAATTTTGAATTATATTTTAGATTGAAACTTGCGTGGTTACGGATATTAGATATTCTACACTTCACTGTGTAAAATGAAGCGGACAAGGTTCTCAGTAAAACACCAAATTTCAAAAATAAATCTCAATACTCGGTAAACACTTTCAATAGTTTACGTACTGTAAATGAGATACTATGGGATTTATCTTGGTAATATTTGGGTCTATCGCAGTAGGACGAGCTCTTGGGATCTCAGGGCGTATCGAGATTGTTTTCCATCAAACTAAATTCACCAAAGGGTAAATTTACTCTCAGTCAGCTAAATACAAGCTTACCCAACAAAAATAAAACAAGTTTTATAATATACAGAGACACTCATCCTCTCCGCGCCAGAAACGTCGCAAGGAAAAATTACCCTTCTCATTAATAATTATTAATATCATGCTCATCGAAGATGAATTAATTCGTTGCTCATAAAATGTTTATTTTTACGATATCCTAATTCAAGATTTTCCAAATGAAAATAAAACTCAAAACGAAAGGCTGTTTTTGTCACCAAAATGTCCAAACACTTTGGAAAATAATCCTTGTTCACTTCCACTGTAAATAAAAATTAACACTACCATGTTGAAATACAAAGGGTATCAACTAAAAGCCATCTTGTCCAACACATGTTTCATTACACCAATGATAACTTTGTCAGCGTGAAAATATCTTAGAAAGTATGTTAACAAAAACCGAAAAGAAAATGGACATTCTTACAAAAAGTCATTAATGTAAATAATTGAAAGCTCACAAATAAGAATTAATATATACATGCTTGGTATGACTTGTAGGTTAGCTGTCCAAATGGTTAATGTATTATATACTCATAAGTTGTCCGATATAAATGTATATTGATCGTTGCTGCTCCCAGCCATGTCAAAGATATAGTGCAATGCGTAAACATTCCTCAAACGATAAAGGTATTTAACCTTCAATAGTCCATCATCTGTTGTTCATACATATGTATCAATCAGAAGGTTGAACAATGTAACCGACTAACCTCAAATAAACCAGAGGACTCCTCTTTGTTGGTTATCTCCGTAGAATCAGCTGTTCAAATTGGTTAATGTAGCCTATATCATACCACAATTCAATTAGCTAAGTATATTATATATTTATAGGATGTGTGAAGTGCTTGGACATTGATTTTCCAGCCGTAATGAAGCGATGGGTTGAGAGGTGGATTCAATTGGGTACAATCATGAAGCAGTGAGTAGGTAATGTTAGCCGGTTCTGGCGCAGGGGATAATGGGCAAGATGGCCGCCGCGTGCAACTGCACTCTTATCACTCAAATCATTATTTATTTGTTATTAACTATACATTATTTATTATTTCTTCTTCTTCTTCTTCTTGCGTAACGGCCAACTAAGGACCACGTTATTTCAACTGGTTTCTGCTTTCAGCTTTAACATTCGCCCAGTACTGCCGCATGAATTCTCCATGTTGTTGCTTCCTTTCTTCTGTCCACTTCTTGCCTGTTTTGAGTTTAGGTTTCTCTAGGAAACTCCGGTGAGTTGTAAGTTTCACCTTAAATTTTACACGTTCCAGTACATCATCACTTGTAATCCCAATTTCTTTCAAATCTCTGTCAACTTCAGTGAACCATGCCCCCTTTGTTTTCTTCTCTAGAAAGTATGTAATGATCCTGTTTGTCAACCTTACAGAGCTCATTCGTGAAATGTGGCCATAAAATGAAATTCTTCTTTTTCTCATCACATCAGTTATTTTTTCTACACATGTGTAGAGCTCGTGGTTGTGTCGTCTCCTGTATTCATCGTTTTCTTTTACAGGGCCCAAGATTTTCCTGAGAATCTTTCTTTCTTTCTTTCTTGAGCTTCTAGTTTCTCCATAAGTCCTTTCCTATGCATTGCAAGGCATTCTGCAGCATATAGAGCCTCTGGGCGGATGAGAGTTTAGGGATATTGATTTCTTGTTGTAAATAGCATTTGTTAGATGATATGCCATTTCCATTTTTCTGATGCGCGATTCGAAAGCAGCCTTCTCGGATGTGTTGGGTTCTATCCACTCGCCTAGATATTTGAATGATTGAGTTTGCTTAATGCGTCCCTCTCCTATGTCTAGCTCCTTGGGTGCTTGTTTAATGTTAGTAATAAACAAGGTTTTCTCAAAGGAGATCTTAAGGCCTGCTTTTGCAGCTTGAGTGCTGAGTTGCTTGATCTGCACTGCTGCCGTGCCAAGGGAATCTGAAAAAATTGCAAGGTCATCTGCGAAGGCTAGGCAATCAACCGTCAGATTCAGATTTTTGTAGCCCATTCTGACTCCATTTACGAACCCATTGTTGTTCAATTCTTTGCGCCATTCTCGAATGACCTTCTCAAGTGCGCAGTTGAAAAGCAGATGTGATAATCAGTCTCCCTGCCTTACCCCGGTTCTGATTTCAAAAGCTTCTGAAATTTCTCCCCTAAATTTCACTCTGGGGGTGGTGTTAGTCAAGGTCTTCTCAATGATTTTTCTTGTTTTATTGTCCAATCCCAGTTCCTTCAGGATTTGAAATAGGGAGAATCGATCAATGGAGTCGTATGCCTTCTTGAAATCAGCGAAGGTCACCACAAAATCTTTAGATCTAAGCTTTAGATATGAAACAATAGACTTAAGATTCATGATCTGTTCAGCACATGATCGTCCTTTCCTGAACCCTCCTTGATATTCTCCCAATTGGGAATCTAGTTGTTGTTCTGCCCTATTTTGAAGGACTTTTGAGAGGATCATGTATGTTATTGTAAGGAGAGAGATTCCACGGTAGTTGTTCACATCCATTCGGTCACCCTTCTTATGAAGAGGGTGAAGTAGAGCTGAGATCCAGTTGCTAGGGAGTTCCTCCGTTTCCCAAATCTCATGAATAATCTCAGTTAACTTATCGACAGCCTTGTCGCCAGCATGCTTCCATAATTCAGCAACTATGGAGTCCTCACCTGGTGCTTTGTTGTTTTTGAGAGACTGGATGATCTGATTAATTTCTTCTTTTGTGGGTGGGATGGAATCTGGGTGTACGTACGGATTGTCTTCGAACTGAAATGTTGATTCTGGAGCCTCGCAGTTGAGGAGAGACTCGAAGTAATTTGCCAATATTTGGCAGTTTTCCTTGTCATTATAAGCAACTTTTCCATTTAGGTCCCTGAAGTGTAGGCTAGGTGGAGCATATTTACTGAGATTCTGTTTAAAAGTTCTATAGAAATCCCGGGTGTTATTCTTCTTGAAGTCTAGCTCAATTTTGCAGCCTGTTTTCTCATACATAAGAAACTTTCCCAGTTGTCTTCACTATTCTGTGAGTTCCATCTCTGCCATGCAAGTTGTCTGAGCCTTATTGCCGCCTCACATTCACTGGTCCACCAGGCATGCTTTCTGCGTTTCATTAATGGGACTGTTTCCTTAGCTGCTGATACTATGGCATCTCGTAGTTGTTCCCAGTTTTGTGGATCCAGTGTTTCAAGCTTCTGAGTGAACTCATCATTAGACTGTAGCTTTTGCAAGTCAAACCTATTCATCTTTCGTCGCTGGACCTTTCTAGTATTTCTCGGAATGAGTTTAACTTTGATTTTAGAGAGGTAATGATCTGAATCTAGGTTGGCACTTCTAAGAACCCTCACATTCTGGATCTCTCGATGGGCTTTACGTGAAATAGCGACGTGATCGATCTGGAACTCACCAAGGTTGGAATTTGGGGATGTCCATGTTTTCTGTTTCCTTGGCAGATGTTTGAAAGCTGTGGATTTCATAACAAGGTTGAATGCCTTACACAGTTCCACAAGTCTCTCTCCATTCCGATTGGTTCTGCGGTGAGCTGGGTAATCTCCAATTATGTTTTGGAATTTTCTTTCTCTGCCGAGTTGGGCATTGAAATCTCCAAGCAAGATAACCGAGTGCTTGGCAGGGATCTCAGAGAGTATCTCCTCTAGCTCTTCCCAAAATGTATCCGTCCCTTCTGGATCTTTCTTGTTTGCCTGATTAATCGGCGCATGAACGTTAACCATTGTATAGACCTTGTTTGTACTTCGGAAAGAAAGGGTCGAGACTCGGCTGTTAGGAGAGGTGAAATTTGTGATTGAATCCAGAATTTTTCTGCTAACAATAAATCCAGTGCCAAGGTGAGGGATATTTTTTATGACACGTTTACCTACTTTACCTTTAAAAATTCTGTAACCTTGGGACTCAAAAGCATGTTCATCTGTAAACCTCGTTTCTTGAATTGCCGTGATCAAGATCTGATGCTAGGAAAGGGTGTCAAGTAGATGTTTCAGTTTACCCGTCTTTAAAAGGGAATTCACATTGAAGGTAGCAAAGAAATTGAGATGTTTGTGTTTGATCTTTCCTGGAGTCTCCGATACCTCCAAGCATGTTGGTGCAGGCTCGCCAGAATCCGAAGACCCGCATGCATCGCTCGAAGTGATGGTGGATTGGTTACCACCTGGGGTAGTAGCATTTGCTGAAATTTCCTCCATACTTTGTTCAGACAGTTGAAAAACTGTAATCTGGGGTCGGTGATATTTCACACCGGCCAATATACTGCCAAGGTTGTGAGCCTTGGAGCCCCCAACACTGATCGGCTCGCCGACCCACCTTCCCGCTGGGATTGGATACCCAACCTTCCACTGGGTTGCTCGGCTTAACAGAGGCACCTCTTGTAGGTTACGTGTTGGAGTTAGAGTGAAAGAGGCTAGCGTTGGTTTCTCTTCTTGAATCCAATATATTGCGCATTTCACTCTCGTTTGCCCAGAGTCACACTGACTCCTCCCGGGTTGATTCCCAGGACCATTATTTATTATTTTTATCTATTATTTATTTATTATTTCTTTTTATTTAATGTATTATGTACGGTATATAATTATTCATCATTTTTATTTTTTATTCTTTCAAAGCACTAAATTGCAAGGTCATTACCCACAGAAACCTCATTTAAGGATTTAAATTAATGCATGTAAGATTTTCTATTTTTACATTTTAGATTTTAGATTTTAACATTTTAGATATTAATTTCTTTTGATTTTACTATTTTAGATTTTTGTTTTAGGTTTTAAATTTTACATTTTTATTTATTTTTGATTTTACATTTTGCGAAATAGACCAAACTACAAGGTCACAGACCTAACAACTTATAAACTTTTATGTATTTATTATTTATTTTGATAGAGCCAAAATACACAACCATTATCTTCTTCAAGGTGTTTCTGCCTTGTTGTTTAGATTCCTGCCAGAGATCTTTCATTCGTTGGCTCCTACGCAATCGTTCTTCCACTGAAAGAGCGAGTCTATTTCGGGGGGATCCTTCACACTTGCAACTTTAGATCTGTATCCTGTCCTGTCCCACACTTCGACTAATCCTATGTTTGCCCTTTTTAAGTCTTGATAGACCTCTTGAAGCCATGTTTTATTTACTTAATATTTAATTTATTTTTAGTACAGGGGTAATACACAAAATGGTCACTACACGCAACAACTTACACATATGGCATGCTAACCTAACTTCACCTAAACTAACCTAACCTTGTGTATATTAGGGCTTTCACGGCCCGGATTATATAAATAATTCATGCTTTTTGGGCTAATGCCGTGTGTATTTAGATTAGAACCAAACGTTTCGGAGAAACCTTGCCTCCTTTTTCAATGGAAATCAAACAATGTGGCCAAAGAAAGTACATCAATGAGATTACAAAAAATATAGATAAATTCCTCGGTTCGTCACCAGAGAGCAGCTGCCAGAAATTACTGTATGGACCATGGTAGAACGGCGGACAGAGTAGTGAGTAAGAATGAGGATGTCCAAAAGAAAAAGGGGGGGGGGGGGAGGAGGGAGGGTTAGATGGATATAAAGAAACATAAACAAAAGGGAAGTGTATCTGAACGATACCTAACGTCATACAGGCAACGGCGAAAAAACAGATGGAAACTCCTCCAGTGACGAACAAAGGAGAGGAGTCTCTATATTTTTACCTTCTCCTTACTTACTACTCTGTCCGCCGTTCTACCGTGGTCCATACAGTAATTTCTGGCAGCTGCTCTCTGGTGACGAACCGAGGAATTTATCTATATTTGTTGTAATCTCATTGATGTACTTTCTTTGGCCACATTGTTTGATTTACATTGAAAAAGGAGGCAAGGTTTCTCCGAAACGTTTGGTTCTAATCTAAATACACATGTCATTAGCCCAAAAAACATGAATTATTTATACTAACCTAACCTTACCTAACTTCACCTAACCTAAGCATACCTAACCTAACCTAATTTAACCTAACCTAACTTCACATAACCTAACCTGTAAAGCTGAGCTAAAGGCTAATGCACATACACAAAGTATACAAGGGCACACGCAACTATCTTTATGCTAGTCTGATAGAGAGTAAGGTAAAGCTAACACCTACACTGTGGCTGCTGTGCAAGATGTTCACTACTCACAACCAACTTAGGATTAAAAAGTCAGTTAAGTTTAAAAAAAGTAAAAGCTTTAATTCATTTTTGTTTTGTTTGCCTAGGCTTAACACTAGCCCTAGGGCATAACTCTATAGCCACAGTTAACACACACATAAACACTTATAGACAAACTATTCTCACACCAACGGTTTTTCAATTATAAGTACAAGGCCGAAGTTTACATGCAGTAGGGTAGCCACTTTCTTTATGCTGTTTATCCTACCACAGCATTCTCTAACAAGGCTGAATACCTTATCCCAAAGCATATAGGTAATAAATGGGTTATACTATACTTTTGACTACCTAGTTTTAGCTACGTATGCCTTTAGCCAAGGTCTTTGTTGAAACTTTAACACACGATGTTTTTTTTTATCAATTACAAGCTGTACCAGGCATGCGTTGCAATGCCAATCAAAGAAAGTGTTGGCGTTGAAATTCTGTTTCTTGAAGTGATTTTGGATACACAACATGTTTTTCAATTTCCGTTCACTGCCTCTAAGCTATCGTAAAATGAATTTTCTAATTTAGAATCATTCGTGGAAGCGTGCACAACAACTTTCAAAAGTTTCATCGCAATCGGATGAATGGCATATGAACGTATACGGGATTTTGTTTGAACGATTCGTGCGCTGTCACTCATTTGTTGATTCTACTCGTACGCTTCTTACTTGAGAAATGGATTTACTAAGTCGAAACCCTACCCTGGCGTGTACACAATAACTCATCAAGGTTTCATCACAATCGAAGAAGGTTAAATGAACGCATAGGGGATTTTGTTGAAACGCTTCGCGCGACGTCACCCATTTGTTGCATATACTCGTGTGCTACCTATTGTGAAATGGATTTACTAAGTCGAAACCCTCCCCTGGCGTGTACACAATAACTCATCAATGTTTCATCGCAATCGGATGAATGGTATATGCACGAATACGGGTTTTTGTTAAAACGATTCGTGCGCTGTCACTCATTTGTTGAATCTACTCGTGCGCTACCTATTGAGAAATGTATTACTAAGTCGAAGCCCTTCCCTGGCGTGTACACAATAACTCATCAAGGTTTCATCGCAATCGAAGAAGGTTATATGAACGCAATAGGGGATTTTGTTGAAACGCTTCGCGCATCGTCACCCATTTGTTGCACCTACTCTTGCGCTACTTATTGTGAAATGGATTTACTAAGTCGAGACCCTTCACTGGCGTGTACACAATAACTGATCAATGTTTCATCGCAATCGGATTAATAGTATATGAACGCATACCGAATTTTGTTTAAACGATTCGCACCCCGTCACTCATTTGTTGAATCTACTCGTGCGCTACCTACTGTAAGATGTATTTACTAAGTTAGAAACCGTCACATAAGTGTCCACAGCATCTCACCCAAGTTTCATCGCTGTCGGACTAATGGGATATGAAGGCTCCGCGTGTCGTCGTTCATTTGTCGAATCTACTCGTGTGCTACCTACTGTGAAATGTATTTACTAAGCCAGAAACCTTCCTTGGTGTGTCCACCATATTTCACCCAATTTTCACCGCTAACGGCAGAATGCTATATGACCTTATACGGGACTTTGTTGAAACGCTTCGCACGTCGTCCCACATTTGTTGAATCTATTTGTGCGCTGCCTATTGTATAGTGGATTTACTAAGGCAGAAACCTTCCATGATGTGTACACAATATCTCACCCAAGTTGCATAGCTATCGGACGAATGGTTTATGAATGCATACGGGACTTGGTTGAAACTCTTCGCGTGTCGTCGCTCATTTGTTGATTCTACTCTTGCGCTACGTATTGTGATATGAATGTACTCAGCCAGAAACCTTCCCTAAAGTGTACACAACATCTCACCTAAGTTTCATCGCTATCGGATGAATGGTATATGACCTTATATGGGAGTTTGTTGAAACGCTTCGCGCGTCGTCGCTCATTTGTTGATTCTACTCGTGCTCTACCAATTTTTAAAGGGATTTACTAAGCCAGAAACCTTCTCTGGAGTGCACACAAAATCTCAGCCTAGTTTCATCGCTATCGGACGAATGGTATATGAACGCAAGCGTGACTTTGTTGAAATGCTTCGCGCGTCGTAGCTCATTTGTTGAATCTACTCGTGCGCTGCCTATTGTAAAGTGGATGTACTAAGCCAGAAAATTTCCCTGCAGTGTACACAACATTTTACGCAAGTTGCATAGCTATCGGACGAATGGTATATGAATGCATACGGGACTTTGTTGAAACGCTTTGCGTGTCGTCGCTCATTTGTTGAATCTACTCGTGCGCTATCTACAGTGAAATGTATTCACTAATTTTGGAACCTTCACGTAAGTGTTCACAACATCTCACCCAAGTTTCATCGCTCTCGGACGAATGGTATATGAACACATACGGGACTTTCTTGAAACGCTTCGCGCATCGTCGCTCATTTGTTTAATCTACGCGTGCGCTACCTACTGTAAAATTGATTTACTAAGTCAGAAGCCTTCCTTGGAGTGTACTCAACATCTCACCCAAGTTTCATCGCAATCGGACGAATGGTATATGAACGCATAGGAGACATACCCACAGACAAACTATTCGTAACATTGATTTTTATATATACAAGCTGTACCCGGCATGCGTTGCAATGCCGATCAAAGAAAGTGTTGGCGTTGAAATTCTGTTTCTTGAAGTGCTTTGGATACACAACATGTTTATCAATTTCCGTTAACTGCCTCTAAGCTATCGTAAAATGGATTTTTTAATTGAGAACCATTCGTGGGAGCGTGCACAACAACTTTCAAAAGTTTCATCGCAATCGGATGAATGGCATATGAACGTATACGGGATTTTGCTTGAACGATTCGTGCGCTGTCACTCATTTGTTGAATCTACTCGTACGCTACCTATTGAGAAATGGATTTACTAAGTGGAAACCCTACCCTGGCGTGTACACAATAACTCATCAAGGTTTCATCACAATCGAAGAAGGTTATTTGAACGCATAGGGGATTTTGTTGAAACGCCTCGCGCGTCGTCACCCATTTGTTGCATAGTCTCGTGCGCTACCTATTGTGAAATGGATTTACTAAGTTGAAACCCTTCCCTGGCGTTTACACAATAACTCATCAATGATTCATCGCAATCGGATGAATGGTATATGCACGTATACGGGGTTTTGTTTAAACGATTCGTGCGCTGTCACTCATTTGTTGAATCTACTCGTGCGCTACCTATTGGGAAATGTATTACTAAATCGAAGCCCTTCCCTGGCGTGTACACAATAACTCATCAAGGTTTCATCGCAATCGAAGAATGTTATATGAACGCAATAGGGGATTTTGTTGAAACGCTTCGCGCGTCGTCACCCATTTGTTGCATCTATTCTTGCGCTACTTATTGTGAAATGCATTTACTAAGTCCCCTTCCCTGGCGGGTACACAATAACTGATCAATGTTTCATCGCAATCGGATGAATAGTATATGAAAGCATACCTGATTTTGTTTAAACGATTCGCGTTCTGTCACTCAATTGTTGAATCTACTAGTGCGCTACCTACTGTAAAATGTATTTACTAAGTTAGAACCCGTCACGTAAGTGTCCACAACATCTCACCCAAGTTTCATCGCTATCGGACTAATGGGATATAAAGACATAGGGGACTGTATTGAAACGCTCCGCGTGTCGTCGTTCATTTGTCGAATCTACTCGTGTGCTACCTACTGTGAAATGTATTTACTAAGCCAGAAACCTTCCTTGGAGTGTCCACCATATTTCACCCAAGTTTCACCGCTAACGGCAGAATGGTATATGACCTTATACGGGACTTTGTTGAAACGCTTCACGCGTCGTCCCTCATTTGTTAAATCAACTTGTGCGCTGCATATTGTATAGTGGATTTACTAAGCCAGAAATTTTCCATGACGTGAACACAACATCTCACCCAAGTTTCATAGCTACGGACGAATGGTACATGAATGCATACAGGACTTGGTTGAAACGCTTCGCGTGTCGTCGCTCATTTGTTGATTCTACTCTTGCGCTACATATTGTAATCTGGATGTACTCAGCCAGAAACCTTCCCTTGAGTGTACACAAAATCTCACCCAAGTTTCATCGCAATCGGATGAATGGTATGTGAACGTATACGGGACGTTTTCGAAACACTTCGCGCGTAGTCACTCATTTGTTGAATATAAACGTGCGCTTCGTATTGTAAAATGGATTTACTTAGCCAGAAACCTTTCCTGGAGTGTTCACAACAATTCACCAAACATTTATCACTATCAGACGAATGGTATATGACTTTATACGGGACTTTGTTGAAACGCTCCGCGTGTCATCGCTCATTTGTTGAATCTACTGGTGCGCTACCTATTGTAGAATGTATGTACTAAGCTAGAAACCTTCCCTGAAGTGTACACAACATCTCACCCTAGTTTCATCGCTATCGTATGCATGGTATATGAAATTATATGGGACTTTGTTGAAACGCTTCGCCCGTCGTCGCTCATTTGTTGATTCTACTCGTGCTCTACCTATTTTTAAAGGGATTTACTAAGCTAGAAACCTTCCCTAGAGTGCACACAAAATCTCAGCCTAGTTTAA
This sequence comes from Meconema thalassinum, assembly GCA_946902985.2. Lineage (NCBI taxonomy): Eukaryota > Metazoa > Arthropoda > Insecta > Orthoptera > Tettigoniidae > Meconema > Meconema thalassinum. The sequence goes on from OX336396.1 coordinate 504,486, forward strand.
TCGCTATCGGACGAATGGTATATGAACGCAAACGTGACTTTGTTGAAATGCTTCGCGCGTCGTAGCTCATTTGTTGAATCTACTCGTGCGCTGCCAATTGTAAAGTGGATGTACTAAGCCAGAAAATTTCCCTGCAGTGTACACAACATTTTACGCAAGTTTCATAGCTATCGGACGAATGGTATAAGAATGCATACGGGCCTTTGTTGAAACGCTTTGCGTGTCGTCGCTCATTTTTTGAATCTACTCGTGCGCTATCTCACTGTGAAATGTATTCACTAATTTTGAAACCTTCACGTAAGTGTACACAACATCTCACCAAAGTTTCATCGCTATCGGACGAATGGTATATGAACACATACGGGACTTTGTTGAAATGCTTCGCGCATCGTCGCTCATTTGTTGAATCTACGCGTGCGCTACCTATTGTAAAATGGATTTACTAAGTCAGAAACCTTCCTTGGAGTGTACACAACATCTTACCCAAGTTTCATCGCAATCGGGCGAATGGTATATGAACGCATAGGAGACATACCCACATACCCACAGACAAACTATCCGTAACATTGATTTTTATATATATAGATAGATAGTCCATGATTTAGAGCCTGTTTAAGTGCCATGTAATGAACAGCGTACTGCCTTCGATTTCCAAGATGAGGAATTAGTTTGTTGAGAGGCGAATACTTAGTTTGTGTACACTCTGGTAGGAAAGGTAAATCGTTGTGTAGATCATGAAGGTCAGATGGATAATCAACATCAACGTCTAGAATGTATCCCACAGGATCGTCATCCTTTAGCGTTTCTAGATCAACGGTATCTGGATAAATCCACTGAAATCCACTGCAAGGGAGGGAGTGGCACATGGCCCACCCATATTGGTTGTTGGCATCATCATAGGTAACAAACTGCGATGGTTTCTCGGAATCATATGTTTCCATGTATTTATTGTTAGCTTCAGCATACCGATGAGACACCTGACATATTCCTCCACGTATTCCAGACTCTATTAAAAGAATCTGATCGTAATCCTGTAGCAATTCCAGTTCAATTCCAGTGTAAAGGAGCATTGCCTCGAAACTTAAACCAGGCGAAATAAAGAAGTGTCCAGCATCCACTCGATGTTTTGTTTCGAAAAGTTTCAAAGCTGTCTGTGAGAAGGAGTACATCTGAAGTTCGGTAGAGGACACTATATCTTCCTAGAGTTTTAATTTTGAACTGATTCCATACATTTTAGCATGTTCATAGTCTTCTTTACTAACATCTTCTTGACTTAATTTGTTAAAGAATGCTTTTTTTATAGGTAAACACGTTTCACTTAATTTTTCCCATGAATCAATGTAATCATAACAAAATACACATTTAAGAGTCATGAGCGTTGTATTTTCATTTCCAAATTACTTGTCTCTTTCAGGGTATGATGTTAAGTTTGTTACCAAGTTTTCCAAACTACTTGGCATTAACTGAAACGTATCCACAAATCGAAGCTTAATATTTCCAACATATTTGGTGAAGGAGATGTACTTTTCTTTTGAGTTAGGGATAACGTCCACTCTCTCAGTAGTACATCCAAACTGCTTTACAATAAAATTTGCATAATATCCACTCATATTATGTAGAAATACAGGAACGGGGTTACGTGTTTTACACCTCAAATTACAGTTATTATGAGCACTTCCGCGGTATTCGCCTGTAATATGGCAATGAACTCGAACTTTCCAGTCCTCTTTGGTAAATGTTTTATTACACAAATAAAAGGTTTCAGAAGATTGGAAATCTGATTCTTGATCCTTAGTTAAGGCCTTTGGAACATCAATTTCATTAGCTATTGATATTAAACAGTCCATAAACTTTTCTACATCTTCAGGACCACGATAAATAACAGGTTGGTTTCGAAGGTTTGTCTTTATGTGTTCCACCGCTGTTGAGGGTTTAATGTGTATACCAAAGCTCATAGGAACATGCCTCTTGTATGGAACTGTATAACTTGTCTCAGGATTAGGTAGACATGTTTGATATGGTGACAGTATACTTTCGAAATCTGCATTGATAACATAAGGTATTCTCAACAGTTTTTACACATTTAAGAATTTGAGAATTGGGTTTTCAATAGGTAATTAAACCCTAGCAATGTCATGCAGAACACACAAAGCTCTATGTTCTTTTAATTTTTCCATCCCTTGTTGCCCACATTCATTATCGACGTGAGTAAAACACCGTTTACACGTACATATCTTACGTTCACGGTGGGTAATCTGATGCCCCACAAGTTTATCAAAATCTTTGATAATGACATAGTGGTTCTGGCCGGATGAAGAACTTAGCAAACGAAGGTCACGATGGTCATGTAGCTCTTGATCCACAACCTTTAGAGGAAACAGTTTGTTGTCGTCCTCCAGTCCAAATACATTGCTGAAAATGTTGTTGGTTTTCTCAAATTTGGGAATGTACGCTAGTGATGTAGGAAACGATATTACTGAAAAATCATAATTGTTTTCCAGGTCCTTGTATTTACTAATGCGTTGAGCATTGCTTTTAACCAGTTTTGATAAAATGGCATACATAAAACACCTTTCATCTTTCAAGTTTTGAGGATTAATGCAGGCATTTCTTGCTTTTACATCTGCTGGTAATGGAATATATGTGCTTCCACGCAAGGGATTATACTTATTTTCAATCGTACTCCTTCAACTGCTAACAAAGCCCAATTACTGCCTTTTAGCTCAGATTCCTCAATTTCTGTAGTTAACTTTTTAAATTGTGTTTCCAAGAAACTACTTAAGTCTGTTTCCAAAAATATGGCCTGATTACGTGTTTTAAAAGCACGATCTGTAATTTCATTGGTAGACGTTTGAATAAATCTACATTCAGCCACAATATGAACTTTTATCGACTTGTGTTTTGCTAGTTCTTTTTGCATAGCTTGCATTATTTGTTTGATGTTTGGACTATTTAAGGTATGAATTTATATCCTTACACGTATCACAACGTATAAAATAGGATTTAAGACGACCTTTAAAAGTCGTTTCATATTCAGTAAGTCCTTTATTATCAGGAACCATTGAGAGAAAGTAATGTTTTGTAGGCTCAGTTTATTGTCTTTTAGCAGAGGACACAATATTACAACATTCTACATGGTGATGTCCGTGGTAGGCATTGTTGAATTTACTGCCACAAGTTTTTCACTCATGAAATTCACCACGCGATAATTCATGACGCTTCCTATGATAGTCTCGAAGAAAAGTCTTTCCACACTCTTTGCACATATAGCTTGGGATAGTTTCTTCCATTATGGATGTTGTTTTCTACCAACAGGTGCTTACTGCGTATGACAAGGCTGCACACTGGTGGGTCAGACGGTCTTTCACGATGTGAACACCGTGAGAGGTAGTAGTCAACTAAGAATAACCTTGCTAAGGGTCCTTTAATATACCCTAGACAAGGCTAACAGCTGCTTACTGTGTAGTACAAGGCTGTAGACTGGTTTTTCGACGGTCTTTCACGATGTGATAACTGTAAGAGGTAGTAGTCAACTGACAATATTCCTATACCCTAGTCAAGGCCAACATATGCTTACTGCGTATGACAAGACTGTACACTAGTGGGTTAGACAGTCTTTTTTTGCTAAGGGTCCCCTATATACCATAGACAAGGCTATATATATTAGTTCTGAACACTTGGTGGCTAATTGTATATTGAGTTTATATACAAAGCTTATACAAACTCGTCTTGCACGCGATCAAACTTCGCGAGATAGTCACATGGAACACGCAAAGTAAGTTTCCACTACCTAGCGGTGGATATAAGCACTCACGGAACTAATAGCATCTACCTAGCGGTGAATATGAGCACTCACTGAACTACTAGCATGCTTGCCAATAATGAGCACAATTGTTCTTTGCATTAACAATACACACAGCGGGTTTGCTTTATCGTTTAATACAAATATATCTTGTTTAAATAATGTATCAAAAAGTTAAATGGTGCAATCGTATGGGAATGTTGCATTACCTACAATGTAATACTATGCAAGTGTTTAACATTCTAAGATTGCATTAGCAAACAGGTTGTAACTTGTAAAATTGTATAATAATTACAAGCCCAAAACGATTCAAACCGACCTCAACCAAACTAAACCGAACGAAACCAAAACCAACTGAATTGCACCCACTTTTCTACCACTTTGCTACAACTTTTTACCGCTTTCTTTTACCTTGCTTTGCTAATGTATTGTGGCTTATTTTTGTCTTGGAATGTATTTTATTCCTTTTAATGGCAGCATAACACCTACCACCGTGTTTGTAAGCAACAACAACAACAACAACAACAACAACAACAACAACAACAACAACAAAACAATAAACATTAAAAAAATCCAAAGTACTTTAAGGTTAGTCATTGACTATCAACTCTTATATTTACCTCTATCCCACGCCTAGTCAAAAACATTATATTTTGCAAATTTTTCAAAAAGTTGAAATTGGGAAAGTAGGCTATATGTTTAAACTAAAAATCATGTAAAATCATATGTTAACTCCTACACCTACCTCTATCCCACTCTCAGTAAAAAATAGTGTATTTTTCAAATTTTTCCAAATTTTTGTTTTTGAAAATAGGCTATATTGTGAAAACCAGACGTTCTAAAAAGTCATATATTGGCTTGAACGAAAGTTCCCTATGTCCTTTATCATTAGAACAAACTTTATACTCTTCACATATTTTCCAAAAAAGTCCAATTTTCAAAGTGCAAAAAGTATGTTTCATTTTAATCAAGCGTCCTTACACCCTCTACCCACAAACCAAGTTTCAGGTCCCTAGCACAAAAGCCAAAAAAGTTCAATTTTGAAAGTAGACGATATTTTGGAAACTAATCATCTTATAGTCATATATAGCCTCAAACAAATGCTCTTTAAATCCTATATCGTTAGAACAAAACTTTACATTTTAATTTTTTTTGCAAAAAACTCCAATTTTCAAAATTGCCTATATTTTGGAAAGTAAGAATTTTAGACGAAAGGTTTGTTTAACATAAATTAAAGGTCTTTACCCCCTCTACCCCCAAAACCGCTCCACCACTCAATATGGCGGCGCGGCCATGTTCATTAGAGCATCAGTATTTGCAAATCGCACACTTCTTAAAATATCCGTCGACTTCGGCCAGGTTTGAACCCGCAATCTTGGGCATAGAAGCTCAGCATGCTACCAAGTATGCCACCAAATCCCCTTGACCTAGGGCAGACATGTCCAACTTTTCTTGAAAAAGGGCCAGTGATGTTAAGGTGAATTGGTTTGCGGGCCACGTGATGTTAGTTAGTTAGTTAGTTAGTTATTGTTGTTTTAAGGGGCGGAACTACGAGGTCATCTGCCCCTCTTAACACAGATTAAAGAATACAAATTTTGAATTGAATTTAAAATTTTGAGGTGGACATCTAAATTTAAAAAGACCAAAAATTAATAAAACAAAAACAAACAATTAAATATAAAAAAAATTATAAACATAAACAAAAATTACGGAAAAAACAAAACATTATCATTCAAAAACGAACAAGTCGTTGAGTCAAAGTTCACTGGAAAATTTAGATTGCTGGCCCTAACCCACTCTCACTTATAAAGCGGATAACGCGATCAGCAGCCACCGCGTCATCGGCTAATATAAGTTTGAGTGTCGTCTGCAAACCAAGGTTTCTTCGTAAGTCAGCAAGATCCACACACTCGGTGAAAATGTGGGCCACGGTGAAAACGGCTCCACAGGTACAAAGTGGGGGGTCTTCCCTTCTCATTAGGTACGAGTGGGTGGATCTTGTATGACCTATCCTTAGCCTACACAAAATGACGGACTCTCTCCGGGCCCGGAAGGAGCTCCGCCAAACGCGAGTAGTTCCCTTGATCGCTCTCAGTTTACTGGGCAGTGGGTCAGCTAGCCACTGACTCTCCCAAAAAGCCAGAACTTGTAGGCGTAACTGAGAGCGAATATCTCTAGCGGGTACCTCCATTGGTCGAGGTGGTAGTGATACCGCCTCTTTTGCAGCTTGATCTGCTAACTCATTTCCCGCAATTCCCATGTGGCTTGGAAGCCACAGAAAGGTGATTCGAGTGTCAGCGTGGCACAGCCCGGCTAGTAGGTCGTGGATTCGCTGCACTAGGGGGTGTTGCGGGAAACATGTAGCAATTGACTGCAACGAACTCAAAGAGTCGGTACACACGAGAAAGTGGATTCGAGCATCCTGTAGTGCAAACTGCAGAGCTTCATAGATGGCAACGAGCTCCGCAGTAAACACACTACAGGCCTCAGGCAAAGAGATCTTGGTATTTGCACCATCAATAACGTAAGCACAACCCACCTTCTCGTCCACCTTCGAACCATCCGTGTATAGAATGCCAGCGTCCGGAAATTGGTGAACTATGCTGTGGAACTGCCTCCGGTAAACGGAGGCATCCGTGTTCACCTTAGGACCTCGGTGCAGATCTAACCGAATTTCCGGACGCGGGACTTGCCACGGAGGCACCTCGCTAGATGTCCGGATCATACAGGGACCTACAGCCACTCCTATTTCGGTACACGAGCTATCAAGTCTAATACCAACCGGCCGAGTGGCACGAGGCCGGTTGGCGTACCCCTGGTGGTTTTGGGTACCGAAGAGAGCTTGATAGGTCGGGTGTTGCGGCATTTGACGCACATTGGCAGCATATGCTGCACTGTCCAGCATTTTCAAGGTTGCCGGCCTTGCTGAACCGTATGCCGCAGAACCATAGTCTAGCCGGGACAGGACGAGGGCTTGGTAGAACCGTAGCAGCACCGCACGGTCAGCCCCCCACGTAGTGCCACTAAGAAACCTGAGCATGTTCAGTTTCCTGAGACATGTCATTTTCAATTGCCGTATATGGTGCTGCCACGTTAACTTGCTGTCAAAATGGAGCCCCAGGAAGCGATAAGTGTCAACCACCGGCAACGCAGCATCCCTGAGATGTAGTTCAGGGTGTAAATGTAGTTAGTTAGTTAGTTAGTTATTGTTGTTTTAAGGGGCGGAACTACGAGGTCATCTGCCCCTCTTAACACAGATTAAAGAATACAAATTTTGAGTTGAATTTAAAATTTTGAGGTGGACATCTAAATTTAAAAAGACCAAAAATTAATAAAACAAAAAACAAACAATTAAATAAAAAATTATAAAAATAAACAAAAATTACGGAAAAAACAAAAAATTATCATTCAAAAACGAACAAGTCGTTGAGTCAATGTTCACTGGAAAATTTAGATTGCTGGCCCTAACCCACTCTCACTTATAAAGCGGATAACGCGATCAGCAGCCACCGCGTCATCGGCTAATATAAGTTTGAGTGTCGTCTGCAAACCAAGGTTTCTTCGTAACTCAGCAAGATCCACACACTGGGTGAAAATGTGGGCCACGGTGAATACGGCTCCACAGGTACAAAGTGGGGGGTCTTCCCTTCTCATTAGGTATGAGTGGGTGGATCTTGTATGACCTATCCTTAGCCTACACAAAATGACGGACTCTCTCCGGGCCCGGAAGGAGCTCCGCCACACGCGAGTAGTTCCCTTGATCGCTCTCAGTTTACTGGGCAGTGGGTCAGCTAGCCACTGACTCTCCCAAAAAGCCAGAACTTGTAGGCGTAACTGAGAGCGAATATCTCTAGCGGGTACCTCCATTGGTCGAGGTGGTAGTGATACCGCCTCTTTTGCAGCTTGATCCGCTAACTCATTTCCCGCAATTCCCATGTGGCTTGGAAGCCACAGAAAGGTGATTCGAGTGTCAGCGTGGCACAGCCCGGCTAGTAGGTCGTGGATTCGCTGCACTAGGGGGTGTTGCGGGAAACATGTAGCAATTGACTGCAACGAACTCAAAGAGTCGGTACACACGAGAAAGTGGATTCGTGCATCCTGTAGTGCAAACTGCAGAGCTTCATAGATGGCAACGAGCTCCGCAGTAAACACACTACAGGCCTCAGGCAAAGAGATCTTGGTATTTGCACCGTCAATAACGTAAGCACAACCCACTTTCTCGTCCACCTTCGAACCATCCGTGTATAGAATGCCAGCGTCCGGAAATTGGTGAACTATGCTGTGGAACTGCCTCCGGTAAACGGACGCATCCGTGTTCACCTTAGGACCTTGGTGAAGATCTAACCGAATTTCCGGACGCGGGACTTGCCACGGAGGCACCTCGCTAGATGTCCGGATCATACAGGGACCTACAGCCACTCCTATTTCAGTACACGAGCTATCAAGTCTAATACCAACCGGCCGAGTGGCACGAGGCCGGTTGGCGTACCCCTGGTGGTTTTGGGTACCGAAGAGAGCTTGATAGGTCGGGTGTTGCGGCATTTGACGCACATTGGCAGCATATGCTAAAAGCATATGTTGGCGTCTATAATTTAAAGGTGGAACACCCGATTCGGCAAGTAGGCTGGGTATCGGGCTGGTCCGGAAGGCACCGGTAGCCAGCCTAACGCCACTATGGTGGATACTGTCCAGCATTTTCAAGGTTGCCGGCCTTGCTGAACCGTATGCCGCAGAACCATAGTCTAGCCGGGACAGGACGAGGGCTTGGTAGAACCGTAGCAGCACCGCACGGTCAGCCCCCCACGTAGTGCCACTAAGAAACCTGAGCATGTTCAGTTTCCTGAGACATGTCATTTTCAATTGCCGTATATGGTGCTGCCACGTTAACTTGCTGTCAAAATGGAGCCCCAGGAAGCGATAAGTGTCAACCACCGGCAACGCAGCATCCCTGAGATGTAGTTCAGGGTGTAAATGTAGTTAGTTAGTTAGTTAGTTATTGTTGTTTTAAGGGGCGGAACTACGAGGTCATCTGCCCCTCTTAACACAGATTAAAGAATACAAATTTTGAGTTGAATTTAAAATTTTGAGGTGGACATCTAAATTTAAAAAGACCAAAAATTAATAAAACAAAAAACAAACAATTAAATAAAAAATTATAAAAATAAACAAAAATTACGGAAAAAACAAAAAATTATCATTCAAAAACGAACAAGTCGTTGAGTCAATGTTCACTGGAAAATTTAGATTGCTGGCCCTAACCCACTCTCACTTATAAAGCGGATAACGCGATCAGCAGCCACCGCGTCATCGGCTAATATAAGTTTGAGTGTCGTCTGCAAACCAAGGTTTCTTCGTAACTCAGCAAGATCCACACACTGGGTGAAAATGTTGGCCACGGTGAATACGGCTCCACAGGTACAAAGTGGGGGGTCTTCCCTTCTCATTAGGTATGAGTGGGTGGATCTTGTATGACCTATCCTTAGCCTACACAAAATGACGGACTCTCTCCGGGCCCGGAAGGAGCTCCGCCACACGCGAGTAGTTCCCTTGATCGCTCTCAGTTTACTGGGCAGTGGGTCAGCTAGCCACTGACTCTCCCAAAAAGCCAGAACTTGTAGGCGTAACTGAGAGCGAATATCTCTAGCGGGTACCTCCATTGGTCGAGGTGGTAGTGATACCGCCTCTTTTGCAGCTTGATCCGCTAACTCATTTCCCGCAATTCCCATGTGGCTTGGAAGCCACAGAAAGGTGATTCGAGTGTCAGCGTGGCACAGCCCGGCTAGTAGGTCGTGGATTCGCTGCACTAGGGGGTGTTGCGGGAAACATGTAGCAATTGACTGCAACGAACTCAAAGAGTCGGTACACACGAGAAAGTGGATTCGTGCATCCTGTAGTGCAAACTGCAGAGCTTCATAGATGGCAACGAGCTCCGCAGTAAACACACTACAGGCCTCAGGCAAAGAGATCTTGGTATTTGCACCGTCAATAACGTAAGCACAACCCACTTTCTCGTCCACCTTCGAACCATCCGTGTATAGAATGCCAGCGTCCGGAAATTGGTGAACTATGCTGTGGAACTGCCTCCGGTAAACGGACGCATCCGTGTTCACCTTAGGACCTTGGTGAAGATCTAACCGAATTTCCGGACGCGGGACTTGCCACGGAGGCACCTCGCTAGATGTCCGGATCATACAGGGACCTACAGCCACTCCTATTTCAGTACACGAGCTATCAAGTCTAATACCAACCGGCCGAGTGGCACGAGGCCGGTTGGCGTACCCCTGGTGGTTTTGGGTACCGAAGAGAGCTTGATAGGTCGGGTGTTGCGGCATTTGACGCACATTGGCAGCATATGCTAAAAGCATATGTTGGCGTCTATAATTTAAAGGTGGAACACCCGATTCGGCAAGTAGGCTGGGTATCGGGCTGGTCCGGAAGGCACCGGTAGCCAGCCTAACGCCACTATGGTGGATACTGTCCAGCATTTTCAAGGTTGCCGGCCTTGCTGAACCGTATGCCGCAGAACCATAGTCTAGCCGGGACAGGACGAGGGCTTGGTAGAACCGTAGCAGCACCGCACGGTCAGCCCCCCACGTAGTGCCACTAAGAAACCTGAGCATGTTCAGTTTCCTGAGACATGTCATTTTCAATTGCCGTATATGGTGCTGCCACGTTAACTTGCTGTCAAAATGGAGCCCCAGGAAGCGATAAGTGTCAACCAACGGCAACGCAGCATCCCTGAGATGTAGTTCAGGGTGTAAATGTAGCCTCCGTAGCCGACAAAAATGGACGACGGAGGTTTTCGCTGCTGAAAAACGAAAACCCCGGTCGTGAGCCCACCTGTCGACCCGGTTGATAGCTAGCTGCAATTGCCGTTCCACGACTGCCATACTTCCAGAGCTGTAATGCAGAGCTAAATCGTCTACATACAGCGATGGAACTACCGCGGACCCGGCGGCGGCAACAATGCCATTAATGGCAATCGCGAACAAGGTGACACTCAGCACTGAACCCTGAGGAACTCCATTTTCTTGGGTGTAATATTGCGATAATGTCCTACCGACCCTTACACGGAAGAGTCGGACGGACATGAAATTCGCAATAAAAGTCGGTAAGTTACCACGGAGTCCCCACTTGTGAAGGGTGGAAAGGATCCCGTAGCGCCATGTGGTGTCGTAGGCTTTCTCTAGGTCAAAGAAAACCGTGACTAGGTGCTGCTTTCGGAAAAAAGCCTCCTGTATGGCGCTCTCAAGTCGCACCAGATGGTCAGTGGTGGACCTATGAGAGCGAAATCCACATTGGTACTCAGACAGGAGACCTTTATCCTCCAAGAACCACACCAGTCGACGGTTCACCATCTTTTCGAGCAGCTTACATAGGCCATTTGTCAAACAAATGGGCCTATAGCTGCTTACAAACTTGGGATTCTTTCCAGCCTTAGGAATCGGTATTACGATCCCCTCTCGCCATTGAGATGGAAACTCCCCTTCAATCCATATACGATTGAAGAGGATCAACAGTTTTTTAATACTGGAATCGCACAGATGTTTTAACATTTGATTATGTATGTTATCCGGTCCAGGAGCCGTATCCCTGCACAGTGCAAGCGCACTGCGCAGTTCCCATTCAGAGAATGGTACATTATAGGACTCCGAAGCAGCAGTGGCAAAGGACAAGGGGTGAGTCTCTGCCTCCCGCTTCAGAGTCAGAAACGTAGGATCGTAACTCCCGGAGCAGGATACATCGGAGAAGTGCGAGCCAATGCTGTTGGCAATGGCGAGATGGTCCGTGATGATGTCTCCATTGATGGACACTCCGGGTATCGACAGTGATGTCGGGAGTCCAGAGATCCGACGAAGCTTAGTCCACACTTGAGATGAAGGAGTATGCGCCGTCATGGACGACACATACTTTTCCCACGTCGTTTTCTTACTCTCCCGAATCAGATATCGGGCTCTAGCACGCATCCTTCTGAAGGTGATAAGGTTGGCCATAGTGTTTTGCCTCCGATAGCATTTGAAAGCACGTCGACGATCTTTAATGGCTGCTGCAATCTCGGCTGTCCACCAAGGGACAAGCTTCCGGCGTGAGTTGCCGGACGAGGAAGGTATTGTTTCCTCAGCAGCAGCCAAAATACCATTCGTTATGTGAATGGTATGATCGTCGACACTCTCAAAGGTATCTTCGGCAAACACCGCGCGTGCCGTGAAAGTTGGCCAATCAGCCCGACGGAGAAGCCATCGACTTGGTAACTCGATGGCTCTCTGGTTCGGAAGAGTAACGATAATTGGAAAATGGTCACTATTACAAAGGTCATCGTGTACACCCCACTGTAGCAGGGGAACCAGCGCACGACTGCACAGGGTAATATCGATACTTGAATAAGTACCGTGTGCAATAGAGAAGTGCGTAGGTTCCCCTGTGTTCAACAGGCACAGGTCCAGCCGCCTGATCAGCCTCTCAAAATCTCTCCCTTTACCGCTAATGGTAGCGGAGCCCCAGATGGTGTTGTGGGCATTAACATCTCCCAGAAGGAGAAAAGGAGGGGGGAGCTGAGAGACTAGATCCACCAGCTGGTCGTAATCCGGCTGAGAATCAGGCGGGATGTACACGTTACATACTGTTGCCATTACTGGCAACGAAGTACGAACTGCAACTGCCTCTACCTGAGTACGCAACGGCACCTCTTCACTAAAGAGGCTAGAGTGGACGAGAGTGCAGACGCCACCAGCGGCCACAGCTCCGTACACCCGGTCTCTAGAGAAGAGTTTGAAGTGACGCATTGTTGTCTCATGTCCAGGACGAAACCTGGATTCCTGAAGACAGACAATGGTTGCCGAAAACGAAGATATTAATTGTCGTAACTCAGCGAGATGAACAGAATAGCTATTACAGTTCCATTGTAATAGTGCCATGGTGTGGACTTAAGTAGAAGTTGGTCTTCTACCTATGCTTGACCGTTTGCCACCCTTCCCCATCTCTAGTTGGAGATGATGGGGCAGGAGAGCACACCTCAATCTCCACATCTCCGTCCGAAGACGAAGAAAATGGAGCGGGCGCTCTCTTGGGTTGCGCGCGGTCGTCGTCGGACCTCACGAGTCTCGCTCTTGGGGAAGAGCGAGAGCGGTGTCGAGGGACTTCCTCCCGGTCCGAAGACTGGGTGTCTGTCCCCGACACGCCCCGAAGAGATTTCTTCTTGGATCGGCGCCGACGTGTGTTTGGGGAAGTAGATGGTCCCTTCCCCACAGACGCCGGGTCCTTATAAAACAAGGTCACTCCTGCTGGCACCGCTCCACTGGTAGTGGTGGGAGCGGGATGGCTAGCAGATACGTGAGCAGCCCTGCCTTTAGGAGAGGAAGAGAAACGGCGCTGAACCGCTCCCCTCTCCTCCGCCGATCTATTTTCTTTTCTATAGGGGAGTTCCTCCATACGGACGGGCTTGGCTTCAGCAGGCTTCGCTCCCTTGGTGGTAGTGGGAGCGGAAAGGCCAGCAGAGACAGTAGCCACCCCGTCAGCAGGAGGGCGAGAGAGACGGCGACGAACCGTCCCCCTCTTCTCCACTATCTTTGTCTTATCAGATGGGCTGGATGACGATCCAGCCCCGGTCGCAGAAGTCTTCTTTGCCTCGTTGGCAGGGGAAGACTTCTTCTCCGACCGTTTCGGAGAGGAAGATGACTTCTTCTCCGATTGCGCCGGTTTAGATGGTATAACCGGCGCCTTTATCACAATGGCCGAAGAAGGTTGTTTAACCTTCTTCGGGCTGACAGGTCTCGCTTGGACAGCGAGGGGAGACTTTACGATCTCAGAGTAGTTCGTCGTCGAGGGTACAGCACGGGGAACGAAAGTGGCAGGGGTGATAGGTGGCGTCACCTTAGCCGCGAAAGATACCGGAAATTCGGGTGCAGTCATATCACGGTATCTCTTTCGAGCGTCGTGATATGAAAGCCGATCCAATGTTCTGATTTCTTGGATCTTTGCTTCCTTGCAGAACTCAGGGCACTGCTTCGACCGCGGAGAGTGACTTCCTTGGCAGTTAGGACACGTCGGGGGAGGCGTACACCCCACACCGTCATGTGTCCCCTTGCCACACTCTCTACACACCGCCTTGGCAGTGCACCTGGCAGAAACATGACCGAATTTCTGGCAATTGTAGCAGCGCATAGGTGGAGGGATGTACGGTCTAACGTCGCAATGGTACGACGTGACCTTCACCTGCCTAGGCACTACATCACCCTCAAAATGAAGAATGAAAGCGCCAGTATCGACGCTATCATTTCCAATTTTCCGGGTGATGCGCCTAATCCTGGTGACGCCTCGCTTCCCCAGATCCCGCATCAATTCCGCGTCGCTGTTTAAAATGAGGTCGCGATGGAATATAACTCCACGGACCTCATTTAGCGTATCGTGCTTCTCAACCTTAACGGGAATTTCGCCGAAATGCGTGCATTCCAGCAACGCTTCGGTTTGCTGCCGGTCAACGGTATGCAGCAGGAGCTGCCCGTTCCGGAGCTTGGAAATCCCGTTAAGGTCGCGATATTTCCCCTCGATTTCCTCTGAAAATAGGATCGATTTTACCTGTTTAAAATCTCCCCCGTCTGTCCTGGTAGCTACCAGGTAGCGAGGAGACCTGTCAACAGGGAACTTCTTATTAAATGCCTCATCCCAAGGCGTATACACCTTGGGATTCGGTCTACACTCCAGAGACGGCTTTTTAAGGGTGCCACCCTGTACAGGTGTCCGTGATCGTTTACTACGCATCCCGGACGAAATCCTCCCCGAATACTGCCCACTCCGAACGGGGGCTATCACTGTGGGAGCCACCCAGCCAAGGCAATACCTACCTGGCATAGCAGATATTGCCCGGGGTCCCAGTGCCTCGAACAGGCACTTCCCCCTCGGCATGCACAGGATTTATTCAGCTCCAGTATTCGGCCATGCAGGGACCTTCGTTGTAAGGCGGATACTACTGTAGGGTACATGGCGCACCCACCTGACGGGATGGGGCATACCGTCTAGGCTTTCTGGCCAGATGGCCAAGCTGGTGGCCCTTCCCCTAACAGCATGCATGTTTGTTTCTATTGGTCAAACCAGAGCTGGGACCAGAAAACCAAAATCGACCTTTATAAGGCCCCCTCTAAGTCGCCTTTTACGACAGGCAGGGGATACCGTGGATGAATTCTGCCCTCCCCATCCACAGGGGATCTGAACAAATCAAAAACTGGCAAGTTATTCGGCCATGTCGACCCTATTAGTCGCCTCCTACGACAGGCAGGGCATACCGTGGGTGTATTCTATCCCGCACCCACACGGGGGCCACGTGATGTACCGTATTAAGTAGGATCGGATACTCCACTATACCGGTGGCAAGTCCGGGGCCCTATTCGCAAGAAATGGGGAAGGAGGTGTAACACCTCGTTAAAAAACCTAGGTCCTGCTGACCCGGCTGGTAGTACCTTGTAAGGGTCCCTTGCCAGGGTTACGGTGAAGTCCTCAACGGCATTGTTGGTGGAGCGGTTGAACTGCGGTACAGTAATAATGGTGGAAGGGGCCTCCTTTTGCTCGAGAGATTAGGAGTAAAAGGTATGTGGTCCACAATTATCAGGGTAGCGTCTGTCTCTGATTGAGCGGCGACAAACATCGTCTGTTCCAGATTGGGCGGCTGATTTTAATACTGGGAGGCTTACTACCTCATCAGTTATAACCCCGCTATCCTTCGGGATAGCCTTTCTCAATTCTTTTCTTCACTCATGATGGAAACACCAAGTATTGGATTATCTACCCCAGGTGGTAATTACCCAGGTGGTAATAAACCTACCTCCACGTATTGTGGTGTTAGTAGGCCTGCGGAGTCTGGGGAGCCTGCAATGTCATGTAAGAAGAAATATATTATGTACTTAGCACCAATTAACATAAACTCACTCCTTCAGATAGGAAAACTAAAGCAAACATTGGATGTTCTTGAGAAACATAACATTGCCATCGCTGTATTGCAAGAAACACGATTTTGTGATGAAAAAGCTTTTGAGTCTCAAGGATTCAGAATTTATAACGGAATACCTGGCACAAGAGTTACACAGAACATCCCTCATCTTTTATAGTCCACAAGAAAGCTGTTGATTCAGTGCTGGATTTTACATCATTCAATGGAAGACTATCCACATTGTCATTTAGATCACTTAATAAAGCCTACACGGTGGTCAATTTTCATGCACCGACGAACGTGTCAAACAAGGAAGACCGAGAGCAAACTAATATATTACGGTATGGGAACAATTAGAAGACGTGATTGGCAATATTCCAGCGCATCACACCACCATCCTAATCGGTGATTTTAACGCTCAAGTAGGAAGAGAGAAACAGTTTAGGAATATAGTTGGAAACTATCCCGCACATAAACGAACAAACAAAAATGGCGAACGGCTGATTGACACCTGCAAAAATAACAACCTAGCTCTGAAATCTACTGCGTTTAAACATCTTCCTTGGAAAGCAAAGACATGGAGACATCCAAATTCACTTATTGGTGAATTTCAACTGGATCATGTGGCAATATCAAAAAAATCAGATCGTGAAATCCAAAATGTGAAGGTCCTGCGTAATGCGAATATAGACTCAGATCATTATCTGTCCCTTATTAAAATGAAAGTTATTCCGTTTAGGAACAATAGAGTGAATGTTGAAAAGGGAATGAAAACGCAGAAGTACAACATCGGTGGTCTGAAGTCAAACAACAACACTTTTGCGGAAACACTCCACAACAAACCAAAAGATGGAACATGGTCTACTTTAAGGAACGCCATTGTTACTGCGGCTTCGGAATCCATTCCTCTTGATAGAACGCGCAAGCATCTTTGGTGGAACGGTCAATGTGATCACGCAATAGAGGAAAGAAGGAAAGCTTGGATCAAGTGGAATAACAAGAAAGACGATGTGAACCTTGAGAACTTTCTCTGCATTAGGAAAGAAACTTGTAAAATTTTAAAATTGGCTAAATGAAATTTCCACAAATCACAAATTATTCAAATTGAAGATTATTTTCAAAGGCACAAAACAAGGGATTTATATCAAACTTTTAAGCACCAACTGTCCAAATACGTCGCCCCTACACTTCACATCCGAGGATCTGATGGTAAACTTAATCTCAATAATAAAGACTGTGCTAAAGCTTTTGGAGAATATTTTGAAACCCTTTTGAACACGGATATACCTACTGAAAAACTTTCTTTCTATCCTAGCGGTGCATACCACGACAGTTCACCACCCTCCGTCGAAGAAATAACACAAATCATCAAGGTGCAAAAAAATAATAAGGCCTCTGGGGAGGATAGTATTGTAGCTGAATTATGGAAATATGCAGATAATGACTCCATCATTTGTCTCCAGAAAACCATTGAAGATATATGGCATAGTGAAAAGTTGCCGGAGGATTGGACTTCTGCCATCATTCATCCTATACATAAGAAAGGGGATAAATCCGACCCAAATAATTATAGAGGTATTTCACTGGTAACGGTAACATACAAAATATTTGCAAGGGCTCTACTGAACAGAGCAGAACCGATATTAGACCGTCAGTTAGGGGAATATCAAGCTGGTTTCAGGAAATCAAGATCCTGTCCTGAACAAATTCATAACATTAAGACCATAATTTCCTACTGTACGGTACGATCAAAACCTTATGTTGTGATTTTTGTGGACTTTCAAAAGGCTTATGATTGCATTCATAGGGACACAATAATTAACACCTTACGTGAGTTTGGCCTAGACAAGCAAGCTTAGAAAACACCATTTCTAAGGTCAAATTTCGTGAATTTGGTGAATTGTCCGAAGCCTGTGCAATCAAGACTGGCTGTAGACAAGGTGATCTGGGATCACCGATGCTGTTCAACTGTTTCTTTGAAAAAATTATAAGAAAATGGTTAACAATCTTACGAAATAATTATGGTATTTGAATTGGTTATAAAAAAGAAGACCTGAATATAAACTGTCTCGCTTTTGCAGATGCCATTGCTTTGTTCGCTAATTCAATGGAATAGGCCACTGACCAACTAAATAAACTACAAATCATAGCTGCTAAAACTGGACTTAAAGTGGCCTTCCATAAAACTATTTATATCACAAATGTCAAAGATGCCTCAAACTTTATCACGATTGGTCTGCAAAAAATCAAAAAAGTCCGAAATTTTTAATACCTAGGGGAATGGATTGCCACTAATAATTCAGAAATAGCTGCCATTGAGAGCAGATGTAACAAATTGGAAGGCGCCTTTCAAACCTGCAAAAACATTTACAAAAGTAAAAGCTTGTCCCGGAATGTCAAACTTTGTCATTATAACACAGTAATTAGGTCGTCAGCACTGTATGCCGCAGAATGCTTACAGATGACGAACAAAGGTCCATTGAGAAAATTAGAACTTAAGGATCGGAAAATTCTTAGGAAAATATTAGGACCCGTGAAATGATAATGGTACTTACAAAAGAAGACATAACAATGAATTATTTGAACATATAGAAGATTTGGTGAGTGTGATGTGAAAAAGGAGAATGCCTTTCTTTGGACATTTGGAACGGATGGAGCATCATCGACTTTCATATCGAATACACTCATCAATCTCTAAAAAAATTCCTATTGTAAATGGTCGATGCAAGTTAAAAAGGACCTAACAGAAGCTCGAATCAATCAAGCTCTGGTTTGGGATAGGAACATGTTCAGAAAGGCGGTTAAATCAACCAGTAATCTACACCCTTTATCATCTGTGATGCCTCGCCCTCACTGCAAGTGGACGGAAGAAAGGAGAGCTGAACATTCGTCAAGAATGAAGATCTACTGGCAGACAAGAGAACAAGCATTACAGTGATCATGTGAGTGAAGAACATCGTGGTCCATTGATGGCCAAAACGACTCAAAAAATAATTATATAGGTTCTAAATTCTAAGATAAACCAATTACCGGTAATTTTAAAAATAGCTAATATTTTGATGAGCTATTCTTATTAAAATATTAATCATAATTTTTATTAATATTATTATTGATTTCAGCCCACTACGGAGCGCTTATGACTAGTTCTTCGATGCTCTTTTCCGTTCCCAATATCTCTCGAGCCCTGCTGATAATTTCTCCTTTCTCTCCTGCGAAAGGGGTTTCCGACTTAGGGACTCTAGGTGGTGGGGTCCAAGATTCTACCATAGCACAAAATTTAGAATTATCTTCTACATCAAGGTCAGCAATTCCAGCCGAATTCAAGTCCTTTTGTACTTCATTAAGCCATTAGCTTTTAACCAAGGAGAAGATCTTCTTGGTAAGCCTGTTGCTGTTCATTCGTTGTAGGTGCCCGTAGAAATTTTGCCTCCTACGTCGCATACTGGTATTGGCTGATTCTAACTGTCGATACAGGTCAGAATTAGATTTCAAACGGTAGGTTACATCTGGGAGCAATCTCGGGCCATGGATTTTCCTGAGGAGACGTCTTTCGGCTTTCTCCAGGTCATCCATGGTGCCTTTTCTGTTCATCAAGAGGGTCTCTGCGGCATACAGAAACTGTGTTCTGACAGCAGTTCTGTAGTGACAGATCTTAGCATTCCTCGAACTGCATTTCTTGTTGTACAAATTGTGGGATAGTTGGTATGCTGCGTTGAGTTTGGTACGCCTTGCTAAGATGGAGGTGCCATCTCTACCATTGGGGTGGACCCATTCACCAAGATAACGAAAGCGATTTACTCTTCCAATCGTTCCATGTATGGTCGTCAAAGGGGTGTTTCCGGAGTGCCGATTCTCAAAGTACTTGATCTTATCGTAAGATATCTGTAATCCAGACTTCACCGCTATCTCGTGCAGGGCTTGGACAGCTATGCCAGCATCCTTACAGTTGTTGGCTAAGATTGTAATGTCATCTGCGAAGGCAGGTCCAATGGCAACTGGTTTGATTCCTAGATTCCTCAATGTGCATTCCCAGGTCTTGATGACTTTATCAAGTACCAGATTAAACAGAATGGGCGAGAGGCTATCACCCTGTCGTACTCCGGTTTTGATCTTGAAACTCCGAGATAGTTCTCCTCTGAACTTCACCTTAGAGGTTGTATCCGTGAGAGTCTGTTTGATGAGGGTGCGTGTGTTATAACCCACACCTCGTTCTTGGAGTATTGAGAAGAGTGTCTGGCTGTCGATGGAATCATAAAATTTTGCGAAGTCGACGAAAACCTCAGTGATGTTCGTACTCCTTACTTGGTTTAGTTGGAGAATGGTTTTCAGATTGAAGATCTACTCGGTACAGGACCTTCCACGCCGAAATCCTCCTTGATATTCACCAATTGTTTGATCACATTGACTTTCGGCATTATCCAGTAAAATCCTGGAGAGCTCTTTGTATGCTATTGACAGCAGAGATATCCCCTGGTAGTTGTTGACATTACTGTGTTCGCCTTTCTTATGTAAAGGGTGTATGATAGCTGATTTCCAGTCATCAGGGATCCTGCCAGTCTCCCAACATTTGATCTGCGATCGTATTTCCACCTGCTTTCAGGGCTTCTGCAATGATTCAATCTTCCACGGGTGCCTTGTAGTTCTTAAGATGGTTGATGGCATTAACAACTTGCTGCAAAGTTGCTGGGTTAGATGGCAGTTGTATCCCTGGAGGATCTTCAACAGGCAATCTGTCCGTGGGCTCTTCGCAATTAAGCAATTGTTCAAAGTAGTTTGCCAAAAGTTCCACTTTCTCGCGGTTGCTGGTGACCAGCTCCCCGGCTGTATCCTTAAAGTGAAGGCATTGTGGTTTATACCCAGAGAGTTCCTCTTTGAAGACCCGATAAAAGTTTCTGGTGTTATACATTTTAAATTCTTCATCCAACTTGTCCAGTCTTGACCTATCGTAAGATCTCTTCACACGCCTTATGGTCTTGCTCGACAGTTTCCGCACCACTGTGAAATTCTCCCAATCTTCTTGTCGTTTTGTCGAGTTCCACTTCAACCAAGCTGTAGCACGCTCATCAACTACAAGGTCACATTCAGAATTCCACCATCTACGGCGTCGCTTCCTTCGAGGTTGTCCGAGGTTATTGGTCGCTTCGCATATAGTTGACCTCAGGTGGTTCCAGTCTTTCATTTCATTTTGCATGATGTCAGATTTAAAGTGATCTTTATTCTCTATAAGGAATTGAGGATCAATCCTTGGTGGAATTATGGTAGGAGGTATCTTTCGTTTAGGTAATAATCTGGTCTTAATTTGTGTGAAGAAATGGTCAGAGTCCACATTCCACCTTTTCGATCTCTGACATTCATGATCTCTTTCCTAATCTTTACACTGATTGCAACGTGATCGATTTGAAACGGACCCATAGAAGTGTTCGGTGACTGCCAAGTGGTCTGGTATCTTGCCTTTCTAGGAAAAACTATGGACTTGATCTTCAGTTGATACAACCTACACAGTTCAATTAAGCGTTTGCCGCTGGTATTGGTTCGTCTATGTGCTGTATATGGCCCCAGTATGTCTTGGTACTGTCGTTCTTTCCCCAGTTGAGCATTGAAGTCACCTACCAGGAACTTGTCGTGGTGATCGGGGATTTACTGATCTCGTCTTCTAGCAACTGCCAGAAACTTTGGACCTTTTCAGGGTTCCTCTTGTTGTCATCATTAACTGGAGCGTGTGCATTTACAATAGAGTATCCCTTGTTGACGCATCTGAGAGATAATACGGAGATACGTTCGCTAGCTGATGTGAATCCGATAACAGAATCCATCACATCACGTCTTATTAAAAAGGCTGTTCCATAAACGCTGGAGCCATGTGTATTCTTAGACGCCGGCTTCCCTTAATTACTCTATAACCTTCTGACTCAAAAGCCATATCATCAGTAAATCTGGTTTATTGGACTGCTGTTATTGAAATTATGCGTTTATTCAGGATATCGGTCAATTGCTTGAGTTTTCCGGTCTTACAAAGAGTTTGAATATTGATAGTTCCAATGCGTGTGATAGTTTTGGGTCTCAATCGGTTGACGGTATTGAGGAGCTCCGACTTTCCCCGCACGATCAGGTCAGGCTCCCGAGAGTCCGAAGGTCTGAATGCGCCACCATTGGTGACGGGAGATTGGATACTCCCTGGGGTAGTGACATCTGCGTAGTTGATTATCATCGTATGTGAACTAGTAAAGAGATTTACTAGGGGTGAAGACTGAACGCCTTCAAGGTTGGCCACTCCGAATCTTATTCAGGAGCGTTAATTACAATGGGGTCGCCACTCCCAAAGACATTTTAGAGCTACTGCCAGCAAGTATTTAGGCCACCCCTTACATGGAGAACAGACGCCCTTAACATGGGAAACAGACGCTGCTGATGCTTAGTGCACTCAGATTATTCCCTGAGTACTGGGCTGCCTCGTCCGCAATCTCCACCGTTCCGAAGTCCTTCTTCTCCGCTGTAGATTCCGTTGAGGTCTTCACTCGTAACCCTGAGCTGGGACCCTTACCAGATGGTACACCCCGGGTCAGTACGCTCTGGGACTCACATAGGCAGGAACACCAATCCCTGGGCAGGGCTACCTCCGAAGAGGGTCCCTCCCTACCTGCTACCTGATTAATCATAATATATTAGTTAAGTTATTTTTAAAAATAAATATATATAAATGTTATATTAAAATAATAGAATGGATATTTTATCTGTCAATGCGACACCTGGCACAGCAACTCATGAACAAGGCATCCAATATCTGGTTTGATGATGTTGTAGCAACTCGAAGTGAACTCTCCAGATGACTGTCGGTGAATCGCGTTCCCGTTGCGTAAGTGTTTGTGTGCATTAACTCTGCCTATAGGGTTATGCCCTAGTGCTGGCGTTACACCTGGAAAAGAAAAAATAATGAATATAGCTTTTACTTTTTAAAACTGTCAGTTAACTGTCGCGACAAGCTTAAGTTGCAAACTGCGCTTTTTGTCAGGACACATAATATCAGTAACCCACTCAATGCATTCTTTAACTAACTCGCCATCTGAAAATGGTTTAGATTTTTTACAATAATTTCTGCTACTGCAGAATATTAAGGAATAACTGCTGTCCCGAAAGTTTAATTTTAAGTTCAGATACTTTGTCTTTACGAAATTGTCCCTCAAATTTATCATAAAATGAAGACACATGTTTGATGTCGTAATATCGCTTTATGTTATACTCCTTAAACACAGAAACTGTTTCACTGCAAATTAAACACACTACTTTCTTGTTTATTTTAGTAAAAATGTACTGCTTTGCCCACTTTATTTGAAATTATCTACCTTCGTCTGAAACATTTCTTTTGCCTCTATACCTAGAAGCCATAATTACCACTTATAAAAATCACAGCTACATATAGCTTGGGATAGTTTCTACCATTTCACGATGTGATCACTGTAAGAGGTAGTAGTTAACTGACAATATTCTTATACCCTAGTCAAGGCCAACAGATGCTTACTGCGTATGACAAGGCTATACATATTAGTTATGAACACTTGGTGGTTAATTGTATATTGAATTTATATACAAAGCTTATACAAACACGTCTTGCACGCGATCAAACTTCGCGAGATAGTCACATTGTGCCCAACTCTAGGAATGGGTATTCCAAGATTCAGACACCTAGATATCAAGGTAAAGGCACAGCCGCTTTTGAAAGTTGAGATATTTGAATATCGCGCTACATTGCTTCGAGAAGGAATTGGAAAGAATATACCGATACTAGCATGTCAAGTGACGTAGCGAGTAATAGCAGAGGTCGAGGCTATTTATTGATTAAATAGTTAACCATGGAGTAGAGACTTGAGACTGGGATCAGATTACTGGCACGGCCAAATGAAAGAGAATGCAATTCGTATCAAGTAAATCGGACCAGGGATACCCGAGATATGAGGATTTCTAGATTTCAGCGTGATGACGCGTGACCCTGGCTGTTTTGAATAAAAGCCGGCTGGCGCAGGCATGGTTAGCTCACTTCGACACAAGCACTTGCCTAGCAAGGTGCCTCTACGCTGAGCCAAGGCACATGGTTGCCGGATCTACGCAGAAGATATTTTCAAAGTTGTGATAGTCACAAAAGTGCTGCGCTACGAGGTGGAACTTAGTAAGTTTCCGGCGAGGAGAATCACTGAGGTGATTGATTTTTTCTACAGACACTGGTAGAAATATTTTTATTTCTACATGGACATATGCTAGACTTTGTCTAGAATTAGTACTTTGTCACAGTCCAGTAATAACCTAATACTTGGATATTTAATCCATTTCAGTCAGTTTTCATATTTGTAACCTGTTAACCACTTCGATCTATCAGTACATTGAAGACCAGTCTATCACGGTGGTGTTCATTAGTCTACGCAGGGAAACTACATGTTGCTTCGCGCATGGTAGATGGCGTGAACGATCTTCAGAACAGCCGTTGATTGGTTAGATTGTCAGTGTCTTCTTGTACTGAAAAGATTACCGTGAGTTATGTTACAACTGACATATCTAAGAATAGATCACTTAGATCTGACCCCATTTAAGCAAACTGTTATGGAGTTAACAGAAACCAATATTAAAATGGATCAACAGTTACTTCAAACGTCAATAGATACTACCAATATGTCTTGTTAGACGGATTGTGGGTATATAATGGCGGCCGATACAAGGATTATACATGCTTGTCCGATAGGGCATGTCTATAGATAAATCTGGTACAAACCAGGTTCACTACGCTTCAAGACCATCAAGAAATGTAAGCCACATTTGAATTATATTATGCCTAGCTAATTGGAACAAACTATTTTTCTGCAGATGACCAACACATTTATTTTTCTTCGTATTTAAATCTTGCAATGATTTACGCAAGACTTATTAGAGTTATTCTGAGTATTTTCAGCACTCAGAACAGTTTAGGATCGATGACCGAGCATTTCGAGCATTTATTTGAATATTTCATATTTTAGGGATATCACGGAAAACCGTCGATGTAATGGTTGAGTTAAATTATTTTTGTTGAGGAATGGATATTTTTTCCATATTCGAAGGTTCGAACATGTGGATTCTCACATAATGAGATGATAATTAAACATATTTAAAATAATATAACAAATAATAATAATAATAATCCACTAATAATAATAATAATAATAATAATTTTTATAATTTTTCTAAATAATTCTTGGATATTATATTTTATAATAATCATATGTATTGAGAGAGAGCCTATGAAGTAGTTTAATCATTTCTAGTTTGGAACAGGAGATTTTCCGAAGGAGAGTGGTTAGCGCAAGCCCGCATTCAACCAACATTTCAGTTCTGGTTGAACAGTTGATATTTGCAATGAGCAAAGTATATTTTTCAGATAACACGGAGAGGCATGAAATGGGAAGCAAATGATATTTGTATTAAATAGGATATTTTTGTATTTATATAAAATCATGACGTAAATACACTCGAAGGTGAAATAAAGATTTTCATAAGTATGGTAAATTCACGGGTTGAACTGATTGGTAAAATAAAATAAACTTGTAAGTTTATTAATCTTCCAGTGTTGATAACAAGCAGAGGCTTGATTTATTGTATAAATTTTGGGAAGAAAATTTATATGTGTGGAGTAGTTGAAATGCCATTCCCAGGTGCGCATGTTTAAGTCGCAGGAATGAAGAGGTTTTTTCGAGCATCAATCAAATAGCAGGTTCGATGGCTCAGGTTTATAGAAGGAGTATTGGAACTACACATTTCGTCGTATGAATGACCCGAAGGTTATTTCTTAAAACCATCAGTTCTTATTTCAACCTTGTTTACGGATTCCATTTAGACTTTGATTTTGCTAGAACCCGGATTTTTCATGATAGTAGTTTATTCTTCTTCAGAGGAATACCTTTGCCGTTGTTGTTGTAATATTGTGTTCTTACACAAATAATCGAATGGGCCACTGCCAATTAAAAATAATTCCTTAACCACGAATAATTTGAAGGATATTTTCAATCCTAGTGCCATGAACTAAATGAATTTATTATGAAATTACAATTCTTATTTCCGCATTCTGTCGAAGAATTGCAAGTTGTGAAAATTACTAAAGATGGCCATGAATATAAATATTTTTTATAATAATGATTCCATGTGGAAATTTGAATAGTTGAATGGTTTAACAATTTATTGATCAAGTTGATGATTCAGAAATCATATATTTTGTTAGGAACTTGAAGTTCATATTCGAGTCACTTCTCGAATGTTTAATGTCAGAAGAACAATTAATTGTTGTTTTGCTTCGCACAGTTCTTCGATGCTATGCTCAAGGTCAAATACTTTTCAGATGTTATTAATATGTGTAAATAATTTGTGTTGATTCAATGCTAATTATATTTTTGACAATCTATTTTTGAAACTGGAAAAATAAGTGAAAGTTAAAAATTCTATGAACATTTATTCTACGAGTGTTAATAATATGTAAAAATTCAAACAGTTAACTACGATATTTCCAGTAAAGACAATTAAAATTGAACTGGATTTAATCATAAATAATTTTGGAACGCAGTCTACAGGACTAACAATCAGACTTGCGTTTCCAAAAAAATAATTGTCAAATGTGTTTGGAAAATTTCTGTATATTGTGTAAATAGGAGTGTGGGTCGCCACACGTGAGTGATGCTACTTTGAGCATCTTTGCAGTCAATTTTAAATTCAAAATAAAATGAGATAATTTTACTTGATGTGTTACGCCCAATTGAATCTCCTTCTATCCTTATTGTTGCATTGAGCCAAAAATCAGTAAAGCATTTTTTTCATTTGATGTCGTTTTTGCGATTTGCTTTAACCCATCTGGCGCTCCGGGATATTTTGACTCTCGTGCTGACTGATTATTGGTAAAATGCATATGTGGTCATGCGGACTCCGGTCTAAACGGGCACATAAAATAAGATAGAGAGAGAAATGGCGCCCAACGTGGGGATCGAGTAAGACATGGTCTATCGCATGCCGATTTGAAATTGTGATAATTTTTATAGAAATATTTTGGGAGTTGAGAGATGTCTGGTTTGGATGAATAAATTAGTAGGAAACCCATTTAGTGGGGAAAATTAAAAATTTAACAGATTAAAATTAGAATGGGTTTGATTATTTTTGATAATGGCTTAACCATTAGGGAGTCAAGTAAATTCAGTAGTAAACGTTCGATGACTGGACATACGCATTATTAGAATCCAGGTGGAGGATATTTGAGAACTTGCATATTTTTCTTGTGATATTGTGGTAAATGTAATTCGTAAAAGTAGAGAATTTTGTTTTTCCATCACGTCGACATTAGGACAAATCTCATTTTATTAGAGTGTTCCAATTAGCTATTCATATTTCTTGTTCTAGTTATAAGCTTGTGTTTGCCAATATTGTATACCCCTAAGTTTTGAATAATAATTGAAATTATGGAAGAAATGATGAGGATGATGAGGAGTTTGGAGGAGAGTTCAAAAGAAGCTGGACTGCGTGTAGCAGCCATTATGAAAGAAAATACAGAGGCTTTGGAAAGGAAACTTAAAGAAAATTCTGATAAACTTAAAGAAAGTTTAAACGATAAACTTAAAGAAATTCTGATTCTTTAGAAAATAAACTTAAAGAAAATCTAAATGATAAACTTAAGGAAAATTGTGATGCTTTAGAAAATAAACTTAACGAAAATTCTGATTCTTTAAAAGGTAACTTGAAAGAAAGTTTAGAGGATAACTCAAGGAAAATTCTGATTTGTTAGAGAGCAGGTTAAAAGATAACTTGAAAGAAAATTTAAATAGTAAATTTAATTCTATGGAGAGTAAATTTAAAGAGAATTCCGAAATTTTGAAAATGTCACTTGAGAGTAAAATGTCTAAATTATGCGAAAAAACACATGAGTTCGAAACTTCATTAGCCACTAACGCAAGTTTAATGGACGATAAATTTCGCGATGCCGATCTTAGATCCCGAAGCTTAGCTGATAGGATAGAACATGGTCTTAGGAAAGTTGGTCAAGACATGGTCAACCTAGAAGTCAGAGTGAAGAAGGAGAGTAATGAGATGGGAATTCTAGTTGTTCAACGGTTAACAGAACAATTCAAAGCACTTGTAATGGGAGAAATAAGAGAAGGTGTGATTAATGAGTTGCAAACTGAAATTAAAACCACAGTTGTCAATGAAATTAAAGACACACTCAAGCTGGAGAACCAAGAGGGAATCAAGGAGATTAGGGAATCTTTGTCATCCCATATTCAAGTAATTTCCAAAGATATCCAAGCAACTCAGAAGGACATATCAGATATGACAGGGTCATTGAAAAGTCATGAGGCTGTTATGAACCAGATATCCACTGATGTTAAGGAGAATTGTAAAGAAACTGAAGCAATTAAGAAAATGGCCGAAGAAAACCAAAAGGAACTTGAGGCTATGAAAACCCAAATCAAGGACGAGAAACAGTCTGACCATCTGTTGAAAATGCCAAGTGTAAGGGGAAAGGAACAGATACAGATAAATCTAGGAGCAGCTAGAAAAATTGACAGTCAAAGACAGGATGAGGTCAGGACAGTATTTCAATCCAACCCCATAACTGTATTCAAGAATGTAGAGGATAAGCCTTCTAAATTTTCAGGGCGAGATTCTGTGACACCCGTGGAATTTTTGAGAGAAGCAGGGGATTACCTGAAAGATTCCAAGATCCCAAAAGAAAGACAGATCCGAGTGATAGGGAAATTTTTGGAAGGTCCTGCACTTCTTTGGTTTAGGGCTTTTAGATCCACTCTAACCACTTTTGAGGAGTTTTCTCGTGGGTTATTGAAAAAGTTTTGGTCCCCGGAAACCCAACAGCAAGTCAGAGCAGAATTATATTCGAAGAGATTCTCGACGTCACAACCTACTCGATACTCTACGTACTTTTCTGGACAGCTTTCTAAACTGCAACATTTAGATCCGCCGATGCCAGATAACGAATTAATTACTGCATTGATACGTCAGTTTCCAGCAGACGTCCAAAGGACTTTGATCGCTGCTGACATCTATAATATGGAGCAATTTGACGAGGTATTACAGAAGCTGGATCATACGAACGCTCAATTCTTCCATCAAAAGGGAGGAAAGAATAACAACGCTGTGTACGCTGTCATGGCTGACAGTTATTCTCAAACACCTCGAGAGATTCGAGAGGAGCGAGAAGAGAAAACGCCGAGGGAAGATCCCAATAAAAGAGGATGGAATCAGTACAGTAACAGATACAGTTACAAGCCTTATGCGAGACCGGATGGTGGTAATCGATATAATACTCGATGGAGAAGGCCCAGGGATAATCAAGGAAGGTACCAGGAAAGAAGATACTATGGTAGAAACAACTACAATAACAGAGGGAATGTGGATACTCGTCAGTCCAATGAAGAGTTCAACAAGGAGACGAGGAAAAACTTGGAAGCAAGACACCAAGATAACTTGCAGTTTTTGGAGCAGAGGCCCAATGAACCAGGTCCATCGGGAACACAACAATCCCGGGGGAATGGTAACGAAAAAAAAACCTTCGAATTCACAGTAGAAGATAGAATTTTGAACACTTTCACTTCCAGAATTATTAAATGGCAAGCAGAGGATGATGACTTAATTCAACAGAATGACGAACGGAAAGAAATGGGTACAAGAATTAGAATGCCAATCATATCATGCGAAGTATTCGGTATGCCTGTCGATACTTTGATTGATACTGGGGCTATGCTTTGTCTTGTGAGTGAGAAGCTTTATATTTTGTGGAAGCTCAAAGAGAATATAGAGGAGATTCCAGTAATAGGAATTAAGATCCAAGGAATAATACCCAACAAAATATCTCTGTGTAAAACACAATTATACTTATGTATTACGATTGGAGGACATGATTTCCGACATGTGTTTGTTGTAATGAAGGACATGGCTTTTGACATGATATTGGGAGCAGATTTCATTCAGAAATATCAAGCAGTGATAGACATGAAGACAGAGACGATCAGATTCAAGAATACCGAAGAGATAAACTTCGAGGGAAAAGAAGAGGAAGACATCGAGGGAGATGCTCAATGGTCTCTGATTTTTCATGAAGCTGAAGGAAGAGAAGTCTACACTGAGGAGGAGTCCCCAGAGCTAGGGAAGATTTTGGAAGAGTACCACGATATTTTTGATATTAAACCTGGTGAAATTAAAGATTTTGAATATCGTGGAAGTAAACAACAATGGAAGCTATGAGATCGCCAATACACGAACTGGTAACATCGTGGGAACTTATAATGCATCGAATTTGAAGATTTATTATTCAAGAACCAGATGATTTAATGTGTAGATAGGAAAAATAAAAATTTTTCAATTTTTATTTTTTGCTAGGTGTGGGGTGGACGTGCCCAACTCTAGGAATGGGTATTCCAAGATTCAGACACCTAGATATCAAGGTAAAGGCTACAGCCGCTTTTGAAAGTTGAGATATTTGAATATCGCGCTACATTGCTTCGAGAAAGAATTGGAAAGAATATACCGATACTAGCATGTCAAGTGACGTAGCGAGTAATAGCAGAGGTCGAGGCTATTTATTGATTAAATAGTTAACCATGGAGTAGAGACTTGAGACTGGGATCAGATTACTGGCACGGCCAAATGAAAGAGAATGCAATTAGTATCAAGTAAATCGGACCAGGGATACCCGAGATATGAGGATTTCTAGATTTCAGCGTGATGACGCGTGACCCTGGCTGTTTTGAATAAAAGCCGGCTGGCGCAGGCATGGTTAGCTCACTTCGACACAAGCACTTGCCTAGCAAGGTGCCTCTACGCTGAGCCAAGGCACATGGTTGCCGGATCTACGCAGAAGTTATTTTCAAAGTTGTGATAGTCACAAAAGTGCTGCGCTACGAGGTGGAACTTAGTAAGTTTCCGGCGAGGAGAATCACTGAGGTGATTGATTTTTTCTACAGACACTGGTAGAAATATTTTTATTTCTACATGGACATATGCTAGACTTTGTCTAGAATTAGTACTTTGTCACAGTCCAGTAATAACCTAATACTTGGATATTTAATCCATTTCAGTCAGTTTTCATATTTGTAACCTGTTAACCACTTCGATCTATCAGTACATTGAAGACCAGTCTATCACGGTGGTGTTCATTAGTCTACGCAGGGAAACTACATGTTGCTTCGCGCATGGTAGATGGCGTGAACGATCTTCAGAACAGCCGTTGATTGGTTAGATTGTCAGTGTCTTCTTGTACTGAAAAGATTACCGTGAGTTATGTTACAACTGACATATCTAAGAATAGATCACTTAGATCTGACCCCATTTAAGCAAACTGTTATGGAGTTAACAGAAACCAATATTAAAATGGATCAACAGTTACTTCAAACGTCAATAGATACTACCAATATGTCTTGTTAGACGGATTGTGGGTATATAATGGCGGCCGATACAAGGATTATACATGCTTGTCCGATAGGGCATGTCTATAGATAAATCTGGTACAAACCAGGTTCACTACGCTTCAAGACCATCAAGAAATGTAAGCCACATTTGAATTATATTATGCCTAGCTAATTGGAACAAACTATTTTTCTGCAGATGACCAACACATTTATTTTTCTTCGTATTTAAATCTTGCAATGATTTACGCAAGACTTATTAGAGTTATTCTGAGTATTTTCAGCACTCAGAACAGTTTAGGATCGATGACCGAGCATTTCGAGCATTTATTTGAATATTTCATATTTTAGGGATATCACGGAAAACCGTCGATGTAATGGTTGAGTTAAATTATTTTTGTTGAGGAATGGATATTTTTTCCATATTCGAAGGTTCGAACATGTGGATTCTCACATAATGAGATGATAATTAAACATATTTAAAATAATATAACAAATAATAATAATAATAATCCACTAATAATAATAATAATAATAATTTTTATAATTTTTCTAAATAATTCTTGGATATTATATTTTATAATAATCATATGTATTGAGAGAGAGCCTATGAAGTAGTTTAATCATTTCTAGTTTGGAACAGGAGATTTTCCGAAGGAGAGTGGTTAGCGCAAGCCCGCATTCAACCAACATTTCAGTTCTGGTTGAACAGTTGATATTTGCAATGAGCAAAGTATATTTTTCAGATAACACGGAGAGGCATGAAATGGGAAGCAAATGATATTTGTATCAAATAGGATATTTTTGTATTTATATAAAATCATGACGTAAATACACTCGAAGGTGAAATAAAGATTTTCATAAGTATGGTAAATTCACGGGTTGAACTGATTGGTAAAATAAAATAAACTTGTAAGTTTATTAATCTTCCAGTGTTGATAACAAGCAGAGGCTTGATTTATTGTATAAATTTTGGGAAGAAAATTTATATGTGTGGAGTAGTTGAAATGCCATTCCCAGGTGCGCATGTTTAAGTCGCAGGAATGAAGAGGTTTTTTCGAGCATCAATCAAATAGCAGGTTCGATGGCTCAGGTTTATAGAAGGAGTATTGGAACTACACATTTCGTCGTATGAATGACCCGAAGGTTATTTCTTAAAACCATCAGTTCTTATTTCAACCTTGTTTACGGATTCCATTTAGACTTTGATTTTGCTAGAACCCGGATTTTTCATGATAGTAGTTTATTCTTCTTCAGAGGAATACCTTTGCCGTTGTTGTTGTAATATTGTGTTCTTACACAAATAATCGAATGGGCCACTGCCAATTAAAAATAATTCTTTAACCACGAATAATTTGAAGGATATTTTCAATCCTAGTGCCATGAACTAAATGAATTTATTATGAAATTACAATTCTTATTTCCGCATTCTGTCGAAGAATTGCAAGTTGTGAAAATTACTAAAGATGGCCATGAATATAAATATTTTTTATCATAATGATTCCATGTGGAAATTTGAATAGTTGAATGGTTTAACAATTTATTGATCAAGTTGATGATTCAGAAATCATATATTTTGTTAGGAACTTGAAGTTCATATTCGAGTCACTTCTCGAATGTTTAATGTCAGAAGAACAATTAATTGTTGTTTTGCTTCGCACAGTTCTTCGATGCTATGCTCAAGGTCAAATACTTTTCAGATGTTATTAATATGTGTAAATAATTTGTGTTGATTCAATGCTAATTATATTTTTGACAATCTATTTTTGAAACTGGAAAAATAAGTGAAAGTTAAAAATTCTATGAACATTTATTCTACGAGTGTTAATAATATGTAAAAATTCAAACAGTGAACTACGATATTTCCAGTAAAGACAATTAAAATTGAACTGGATTTAATCATAAATAATTTTGGAACGCAGTCTACAGGACTAACAATCAGACTTGCGTTTCCAAAAAAATAATTGTCAAATGTGTTTGGAAAATTTCTGTATATTGTGTAAATAGGAGTGTGGGTCGCCACACGTGAGTGATGCTACTTTGAGCATCTTTGCAGTCAATTTTAAATTCAAAATAAAATGAGATAATTTTACTTGATGTGTTACGCCCAATTGAATCTCCTTCTATCCTTATTGTTGCATTGAGCCAAAAATCAGTAAAGCATTTTTTTCATTTGATGTCGTTTTTGCGATTTGCTTTAACCCATCTGGCGCTCCGGGATATTTTGACTCTCGTGCTGACTGATTATTGGTAAAATGCATATGTGGTCATGCGGACTCCGGTCTAAACGGGCACAACATGGAACACACAAAGTAAGCTTCCGCTGCCTAGCGATGGATATAAGCACTCACGGAACTAATAGCATTCTACCCAGCGGTGAATATGAGCACTCACTGAACTACTAGCATGCTTGCCAATAATGAGCACAATTGTTCTTTGCATTAACAATACACACAGCGGGTTTGCTTTATCGTTTAATACAAATATATCTTGTTTAAATAATGTATCAAAAAGTTAAATGGTGCAATTGTATGGGAATGTTGCAGTACCTAAAATGTAATATTATGCAAGTGTTAAACATTCTACGATCGCATTAGCAAACAGGTTGTAACTTGTAAAATTGTATAATAATTACAAGCCGAAACCGATCTAAACCGACCTCAACCAAACTAAACCGAACCAAACCAATACCAACTGAATTGCTACCACTTTTTACCGCTTTTCTGTACCTTGTTTTGTTAATGTATTGTGGCTTATTTATTTGTCTTGGAATATATTTTAGTCCTTTTAATGGCAGCATAATTCTTACCACCATGTTTGTAAGCAGCAGCAACAACAACAAGAACAATGAGACACTAAAAATTCAAAAAATACAAAGTACTTTAAGATTAGTCATTGAATCTCAATTCTTATATTTACCTCTATCCCGCGCCTAGTCAAGAACATTATATTTTGCAAATTTTTCAAAAAGTTGAAATTGGAAAAGTAGGCTACATGTTTAACTAAAAATCATATAAAATCATATGTTAACTCCTACACCTACCTCTAACACACTCTCAGTCAAAAATAGTGTATTTTTCACATTTTTCCAATTTTTGTTTTTGAAAGTTGGCTATATTGTGAAAACCAGACATTCTAAAAAGTCATATATTGGCTTAAACGAAAGGTCTCTATGTCCTTTATCATTGGAACAAACTTTATAATTTCCACATATTTTCCAAAAAGGTCCAATTTTCAAAGTGAGCTCTATTTCAGGAACTAAGAATTTTGCAAAAAGTATGTTTCACTGAAATCAAAGGTCCTTACCCCCTCTATCAACAAACCAAGTTTCAGGTCTCTAGCTCAAAAGCCAAAAAAGTTCAATATCGAAAGTGGGCGATATTTTGAAAATTAATCAAATTAAAAAGCCATATATAGCCTCAAACAAATGCTCTTTAAATCCTATATCGTTAGAACAAATCTTCACATTTTAAATTTTTTTGCAAAAACGTCCAATTTTCAAAATTGCCTATAGTTTGGAAAGTAAGAATTTTAGACGAAAGGTTTGTTTAACGTAAATTAAAGGTCTTTACCCACTCTACCCCCAAAACCCCTCCAGCACTCAATATGGCGGCGCGGCCATGTTCATTAGAGCATCAGTATTTGCAAATCGCACACTTCTAAAAAATATACGTCGACTCCGGCCGGGTTTGAACCCGCGATCATGGGCGTAGAAGCTCAGCATGCTACCAAGTATGCCACCAAATCCCCTTGACCTAGGGCAGGCATGTCCAACCTTTCTGGGAAAAGGGCCAGTGATGTTAAAGTGAGCTGGTTTGCGGGCCACATGAATCGATTTTGTACCGTGTTAAATAGGATCTATATCGTAAGATAAACCAATTACCGGTAATTTAAAAAGCTAATATTTTGCTAAGTTATTCTTATTAAAATATCAATCATATATTAGTTAAGTTATTTTTAAAATTAAATATATATAAATGTTATATTAAAATAATAGAATTGATATTTTACCTGCCAATGCGACACCTGGCACTGCAACTCACGAACAAGGCATCCAATGTCTGGTTTGATGATGTTCTAGCAACTCGAAGTGAACTCTCCAGATGACTGTCGGTGAATCGCTTTCCCGTTGCGCATTTCACATGTTTCATCATGGAGAACACTTGTTCGCATATGTATGTGCTATCGAAAAGAGATGCAAAACGAAGTGCATGTCTATTAATGCCCGGATATTTTTCTCTGGGAAAGTAGTCGCGATAGAATTGTAGTAAGGGGACATTGTTAAATTTATTCTTTAGGTCTGATGCACATTGAAAATCAACGCACTCCATTTGCAGATCCTCGGGAACCTCGTCTATTTTAGTGGAAAAAGGGGATGAAAACTTATTGAAACTTATAACATTCCTCCTTGAAGTTTTAAAATCTAACGCAGAATTCGGTTCTTAATTCCGATATGATTTCTGCGTACTTTTGAGAATTTTGATTATTACAGTTTTGTGGGGATAGGAAATGCACAAAGATGTTGTTTTTTAATTCGGATTCTCAAAGTCGCAATTTTGTTTCAAAGTCCTTCACGTGAACAAGCATAGTAGTCATCATTTAATCCTTATCTTGGAGACGTGAATTAAGTTATCAGTTGTGTTGTTATATCTACCAGAAAGGCAAAATCACACATCCATTCTGAGTCTTTAAATTCAACAATAGGTTTTCCCTTCTCCTCCATAAATGTTTGTATTTCGGTTTTTAGGTCAAACACTCGCTTCAACATTTTGCCATGGATCATTTCAGTATAAAAAATAATATCATCTATATCTTAAACCATGTCAACGAATGAAATTCACTACTTTTACAATGACTTTCAAACCTCTATCTAAGTTTAGCGATTTAGCACAAAGGTTTTCTTGGTGTATTAAGCAGTAATATTGCATTACATAAATGTTTCTTACTTGAGCTGCCTCTGCTTGCAGTAATTCAACTAACCCTTCTCGTTTTCCTCCAAATGCAGGAATATTACATCAGATAGATTTGTATATTTCAAGCCAAGCAGATTCAAGGTTTCAGTGACACCCCCCCATTAAACCATTAAATCATTGGCTGTAGTGGTGCCTTTAAGAGGGACATGAGCAGCCAATTCTTTTGTAATATTGAAATCTCTAAGAAAATTGCTAATTGGGCGGTATCGCTAGCATCACTACTCTCATCAAGTGCCAGAGAATTGAACAACTGGACATTTGTGGCTCGGTATTTTTAAGTTCTCTCTATATTGGACGCTAATTCGTCAATACGGAGAGCTACAGTCTGTCGCGACAAGCTTAATTTTGCAAACTGCGCTTTTTTGTCAGGACACATAATATCAGTAACCCTCTCAATGCATTCTTTGACTAACTCGCCATCTGAAAATGGTTTAGATTTTTTACAATAATTTCTGCTACTGCAGAATATTAAAAAATAACTGCTGTACCGAAAGTTTAACTTTAAGTTCAGATACTTTGTCTTTACGAAATTGTCCCTCAAATTTATCATAAAATGAAGACACATGTTTGGTGTCGTAATGTCGCTTTATGTTATACTCCTTAAACACTGAAACTGTTTCACTGCAAATTAAATACACTACTTTCTTGTTTATTTTAGTAAATAAGTACTGCTTTGCCCACTTTATTTGAAATTACCTTCGTCTGAAACTTTTATTTTGCCTCTATACGTAGAAGCCATAATTACCACTTATAAAAATCACAGAATTAATTATATTCTTCAAACCTCTCACTTGCACTAGCAATACAATGTGGGGGAACAACTGCAAACAGTAAACTAACTTGAAAGTTCTACCCAACGACAATAAAACATCTGGCACACACTCGCCTTGGAAAGTAGTAACTTTACCGGACAGTTAACAATGAACGGATATTCCAAAGCATCATAAATACAAATCTGGGCTGGGTATTTCTTAAAACGGATGTATTTCTCTATGTTTTGAGTAAGATGAACTTTCACAAAAACATGTGTTGTGAATGGAAAAAGTCTTGCTAATTCA
This sequence comes from Meconema thalassinum, assembly GCA_946902985.2. NCBI lineage: Eukaryota > Metazoa > Arthropoda > Insecta > Orthoptera > Tettigoniidae > Meconema > Meconema thalassinum. The sequence goes on from OX336396.1 coordinate 541,655, forward strand.
AGTTTATCTTATACCAAATAGAATTACATATTTCATAAATAATATTATAACTTACAAATATGACTGCAGGCCGAACGCGAAGTGAATTTCACTGCGGACCGCAAGCGATGGGATCGAGGAACGCACACACCTCACCTAGAGTAATGGCTGCAGTATTTATGTAACTTGAGAAAAAAATGCATTGCTTCAAAACTTTTTAAACGTATCAAAGAAATATTTATAAACAAAACGTTTGAAGCACTAGCATCATGATTGTAAATTGAATTGTAAATCATGACATCATCTACAGTTGTATTCAGTTTCAACTCTTTAACTTCAATAGTTAGGTCATAAATGTACCGTTTGCTAAATATTTTGTTTTCAAAAAATCATGAATTGTATTGTTGGTATCAGTGTCTTATCTCATGACGGTAAATGTTGATACATGTCATTACATTGATTCAGTAGTTTGCGTGGTGGAACAACTATTCCGTTAGCGCCACCTGTCAACGACGGATCATGGAAGCTAGTATACAGATAATATTGTATTTGAAGGTCAACATACAGCTAACCTTAATCAAGTAGTTCCAACTTTGGATACCAGATGCTACTGTCACTAACACCTAGGGGCGAACGTTGGAACCTGCTAGAGCGTTTCTCAATAGCCAAATATTACCTACAAAAAATTTAGCTACACACTACCAATTGTAGTTAGTGGAAGGTTTTTTCACATGCCATAAATCAATGATATGGGCCCATCGGCTTTACTTTCCCTCCGAGGAGGGCATGCTGAAGGATTTTAATAATCTTAAAAATCCCTTAAATTGTCACCAAGTTTGATGCACACTTCCATTCCAACATTGTAGAGTCACTTTGAAGTTCCAAAATTTAAACACCTATGTCTATTGTAGATGTCGTATAGCTTTACAAGTATACAAAAGTATCATACAAATGGAAATGTCCAAACTTGACAACCAGTCCAGAGCACTCGGACTCACTTGGAGTAGAGTCCTCAAATCACCGTCAAATGCTCGAAGGGGGCACTCCTTAACAATATGGTCCATCGACTGGTCTTCCGCTCCGCAGCCGTAATCAGCAGATGAACAGAAACCCCACTTCTTCAAGGTCCTAATGCGGTTCAGCTTCGACCAGGTTTGTCGTGGTAGATAGAATCCCTCAATCTTCCTTGTCGGAGGTCACGTTAAAAGAACTGACACTTTCCAAATCAACCAAGGGTGGCTTGCGTGATTTCAGACGAGCTGTTGGTGGATCTCGTAGGGCATCGTTCTTCTGAGATGTGATCTTCTTGAGCAACTTTACCTTAGCTGCAGATCTTGCAGAGCAATACTAGTTAGGACAGGTAACCACTGAATGGGAGTAGATCTGACAGTCCCATGGCTTCATTAAGCTGCACATCAATCTTTTTTTGTGTGGTATTGTAGATTAAGAGGTTTTACCGTCATGTTTGCCTTCGATTTATCAAATTAACAATAATTTTCAAGATACAAGTCCTTGCTTCTAATCGACACACAACTCACTTGATGATCCACACACACATACTGTCTTCAATACCACAGTTGAGACTATGACTATGATCCACCGTATCTTGTTGGCTACCTGTATATGCCCATGTTTCAAACAAGCGTGTATACACCATGTATGGAGAATCTTTAAATAATGGCTCTAAAATCTCTAAAATACCGGTAGTATGAACTATGCCGGTCGAAACTTATCACCAGCTAAATACAGAAAAGCACATAGAACACCCAAAAGCACAAGTAAGACACTCATGGAACATAGATGAGGAGCTCTGGAACAGGAATAAGGAAGCAATACCGGATATAAAAGATACCTAGACGAAGCCATGACAAATCTACAAAACATCCACCTGTCATCAACTGCCAAATCGCACAACCAAAGAACAGCCAAAAGATGGTTCGACAGTGAATGTTATAAGGCAAGGCACCTCCATGAAGCCAGATCCAGAAACAACCAGTACTACTATCAAGGAACTAATACGGGCCAAGAAGAAGGAATATAGTCATAAGGAAGAGAGAAAGCTGATCAAAGAGGCAAAAGAAAAACCGTACAAGATACTGGAATCAAACAAAAGCACACTTAAAACATCCACAGTCAACCCACAGCAATGGATGGAGCACTTTCAGGAACTATTCGGAAGTAAAGGACATAACAACACGCACATTACAACCCATCACAACAGACGAAGTGAAGAGACGCGTGATAGAATCCAAAATCAACAAATCCACAGGACCAGATGGGATTCACAATGAACACCTAAATGCAACACTCCTGACCCTTCTCTTCAACGAATGCATGAAAAGGAAAAGAATACCCAACATATGGAGACAGGCAAAAGTAATCACTCTTTATAAAGGAAAAGGCAGCAAGGATGACCCCAGTTTATACAGGGGGATAGCACTAGAGTGTGCTATCTTCAAGCTCTTTTCAAAGTTTCTACTACAACACATCCGACCAAGAATAACAGGAGAGATACCACCAAGCCAGTATGGGTTCATGGAAGGTAAATCGACTCTACAGGCAATCGAAGAAATCTTAGTCGAAACAGAAAAAGCACTAGCCCAACCAAACAGCCCAGTGTACGCCATCTTCATCAACTACACAAAAGTCTTCGATAGTATTGACAGGAAAATACTCATACAAAACCTTGAGAAAACACTACAGGCGAAGGAAATAATATCTAATGTGCACAATTTCATGAAACACGAAAAGGAAAGGGGTGTTGGAGTTCCTGAGCTCACAATTAGGGCGATAGTAAGGTTTTAGAGTCGATGGACATGGAAGACCTCTCTACATAATTATTGGTAGAGCAAGACCGCGAGCAGCCACCAAATCTTCCGTGGATAACTTTGATCAACAAGTAATACGACAATGTATATTATTATGATTTTACTTTGCACGAAATGAAAATTCCCACGCTTCATCTGTTACTTTGTAAGTTACAACAAGACATTCATTTCTCCGGCAGTTAATTTTTATTCATTTAGCGTATGGCTTTTAGTGCCGGGAGTGTCCGAGGACTTGTTCGGCTCGTCAGAGTGCTTCTATGTGGACACCCATGGGGTGAGCTACAAGTACCGTAGCATGTGGATGAGATGAATTGAATGAAGATGAATAGCAAGTTCGATTTCAAGTAGTTCAAAGTTGGCTACCAAATGCCACTGACACCTAGCGACGAACGTTGGAACTTGATAGAGCGTTTCTAATCTTATATATAAAAGTGAAAGTCTGTATGTATGTATGTGGGTATGTGGGTGGGTCTGTTCCGTATACAAATCTACACCGTTCCACTAATCTCAACCAAATTTTGCATACACATAGTTTAGGACCCAGAACGAACCGCTGGCTACATGAATTTTCGATAGTCTTTCTCATTCTTCTGATTTCGGCCCTTTTGCACTCAAGCACAGGCAAATCAAATCATAAAATATACTCATGAAGGAATGGCAAGGCAGATAGTTTCCATGGCAACATAGCTCAAGTCGAGACACGGCCGACTGGATGCCATTCGCGCTCTGCACTACCGGTATAGAAAATGAGGATCTTTACTTGAAATCCCGTTAGTTACTCAACTACTCACACAGCAATGTCAACCGAGTTTAGCATAACAAAGACTTGACACCATCTTCTACTATATATTTGTCAAATACCACTCACTCACTCACTCATTCATTCATCGCGAAATCTCAGAAACCACCGAACGGATTGGAATGAAATTTGGTATGCAGCTTCCTCAAGGGACGCAAATGCCCACTAAGAGAGGATTTTTTGCATATTCAGGTTCTAAAGGGGTGTTAAGGGGGTAGACCTGCCTTTCATTGAATAGCAATATCTCCCGATTGGTTTCATTGGGGGATGTGATACTCGGCATATAAACTAATCATTAAAAATAAGAATACATGTGTCTGAGGGTTTTTCGATGTGGTATATATTATGAGGTGAAAGGGGTGAAAAGTGGGGATTAAAAGATTCCTAACGGGGCGTGTATCTCTTAAACGACATAGGCGAGGAGTTTGAAAATCAGCGAAAAAAATCAACATAAAAAAGAAGTAAATATGTGTTTGACCGGTTTTTCATAAATCCAATTTATGGGGCCCACGGGGAGGGGTGAAATTCTGGGGGGGCGGGGAGGGCGAAAACAGGAAAGGAAGTGACCTGATTGACTGACTGACTCACTCATCAAACTGAGGGGAAAAGTAAGTAAGTAAGTAAGTAAATAGCTGTTCGACAGTTTTTTTTTCATAAATCAAATTTAAGGGGTTCATGGGGAGGGGTGAATTTCTGAAAAAAGAAAATTGAAAGAAAATGTCCTGACTCCCTCACTCACTCATCATCGCCCAGCCAAAATTATTGAAGTTAGAAACATGACTGTTTGGGGATATATTCAATGTTTGTCAAAACCGTCTACTAAGGGAGGATTTTCGGATATTCAGGTTCTAAAGGGGTCTTAAGGGGGTCAAACCTGCATTTCATTGAATAACAATATCTCCCGATTGGTTTCATTGGGGGATGTGATACACGACATATAAACTCATCATTAAATGTAAGAAGACACGTGACTGAGGGTTTTTCTATGTGGTGTATATTATGAGGTGAAAGGGGTGAAAAGTGGGGATGGAAAGATTCCTAACGGAGCGTGTATCTCTTAAACGACATAGGTGAGGAGTTTGAAACTCGGCGGAAAAAATCAGGATACAAATAAGTAAATATGTGTTTGGCCGTTTTTTCATAAATTCAATTTAAGGGTCCCATGGGGAGGGGTGAAATTCTGGGAGGGGGGGGGGGGAGCAGAAAAGAAAGTGTCCTAACTGATTGACTGACTGACTCACTCATCAAACTTAGGGGGGGGGGGACTGCTTTAAAGTAAGTAAATAGCTTTTCGACAGTTTTTTGAACAATCAAATATAAGGGGTTCATCGGGAGGGGTGAAATTCTCAAGGGAAAAAAATGAAAGAAAATGTCCTGACTCATTCTCTCACTCATCATCGCCCAGCCAAAAATATTGAAGTTGGAAACATGGCAGTTTGGGGATATGTTTGTTGTATGTCAAAACCGTACACTAAGGGAGGATTTTTGGATATTCAGGTTCTAAAGGGGTCTTAAGGGGGTTAAGCCTGCATTTCATTGAATAACAATATCTCACGAGTGGTTTCATTTGTGGATGTGATACTCGGCATATGAACTAATCATTAAAAATAAGCAGACATGTGTCTAAGGGTTTTTCGATGTGGTGTATTATTATGAGGTGAAAGGGGTGAAAAGTGGGGGTTGTAGGATTCCTAACGGAGCGTGTAGGCCTATCTCTTAAACGGCATAGGCGAGAAATTTGAAACTCAGCGAAAAAAATCAGCTTAAAAAGTAAGTAAATCGGTGATCGACCGTTTTTTCATAAATTAATTTAAGGGGCCAATGGGGTGGTGTGAAATTCTGGGGGAAAAAGGAGAGAAAGTGTCGTAACTGACTGACTAACTCACTCCCTCATCAAACTCAGGGGAAAAAGACAACTTAAAAAACAAGTTAATAGGTGTTCAAGCGTTTTTGCATCAATCCAATTTAAGAGGCCCGTGGGGAGGGGTGAAATTCTGGTAAAAATAATTGAAAGAAAATGTCCTGTCTGACTCACTCACTCATCACTCCCAACGAAAACTATTCAAGTTGGATACATGAAATTTTGGGAATATGTTCGCTGTATGTCGAAAACGTCAACTGAGGAATGATTTTTGTTTATTCGGGTTTTAAAGAGGTGTTAAGGGGGTAAACGTGCATTTCATTGAATAACGATATCTCATGAGTTGTTTAGTTAGTTAGTTAGTTATTGTTGTTTTAAGGGGCGGAACTACGAGGTCATCTGCCCCTCTTAACACAGATTAAAGAATACAAATTTTGAATTGAATTTAAAATTTTGAGGTGGACATCTAAATTTAAAAAGACCAAAAATTAATAAAACAAAAACAAACAATTAAATTTAAAAAAAAAAATTATAAACATAAACAAAAATTACGGAAAAAACAAAACATTATCATTCAAAAACGAACAAGTCGTTGAGTCAAAGTTCACTGGAAAATTTAGATTGCTGGCCCTAACCCACTCTCACTTATAAAGCGGATAACGCGATCAGCAGCCACCGCGTCATCGGCTAATATAAGTTTGAGTGTCGTCTGCAAACCAAGGTTTCTTCGTAAGTCAGCAAGATCCACACACTCGGTGAAAATGTGGGCCACGGTGAAAACGGCTCCACAGGTACAAAGTGGGGGGTCTTCCCTTCTCATAAGGTACGAGTGGGTGGATCTTGTATGACCTATCCTTAGCCTACACAAAATGACGGACTCTCTCCGGGCCCGGAAGGAGCTCCGCCAAACGCGAGTAGTTCCCTTGATCGCTCTCAGTTTACTGGGTAGTGGGTCAGCTAGCCACTGACTCTCCCAAAAAGCCAGAACTTGTAGGCGTAACTGAGAGCGAATATCTCTAGCGGGTACCTCCATTGGTCGAGGTGGTAGTGATACCGCCTCTTTTGCAGCTTGATCTGCTAACTCATTTCCCGCAATTCCCATGTGGCTTGGAAGCCACAGAAAGGTGATTCGAGTGTCAGCGTGGCACAGCCCGGCTAGTAGGTCGTGGATTCGCTGCACTAGGGGGTGTTGCGGGAAACATGTAGCAATTGACTGCAACGAACTCAAAGAGTCGGTACACACGAGAAAGTGGATTCGTGCATCCTGTAGTGCAAACTGCAGAGCTTCATAGATGGCAACGAGCTCCGCAGTAAACACACTACAGGCCTCAGGCAAAGAGATCTTGGTATTTGCACCATCAATAACGTAAGCACAACCCACCTTCTCGTCCACCTTCGAACCATCCGTGTATAGAATGCCAGCGTCCGGAAATTGGTGAACTATGCTGTGGAACTGCCTCCGGTAAACGGAGGCATCCGTGTTCACCTTAGGACCTCGGTGCAGATCTAACCGAATTTCCGGACGCGGGACTTGCCACGGAGGCACCTCGCTAGATGTCCGGATCATACAGGGACCTACAGCCACTCCTATTTCGGTACACGAGCTATCAAGTCTAATACCAACCGGCCGAGTGGCACGAGGCCGGTTGGCGTACCCCTGGTTGTTTTGGGTACCGAAGAGAGCTTGATAGGTCGGGTGTTGCGGCATTTGACGCACATTGGCAGCATATGCTAACAGCATATGTTCGCGTCTATAATTTAAAGGTGGAACACCCGATTCGGCGAGTAGGCTGGGTATCGGGCTGGTCCGGAAGGCACCGGTAGCCAGCCTAACGCCACTATGGTGGATACTGTCCAGCATTTTCAAGGTTGCCGGCCTTGCTGAACCGTATGCCGCAGAACCATAGTCTAGCCGGGACAGGACGAGGGCTTGGTAGAACCGTAGCAGCACCGCACGGTCAGCCCCCCACGTAGTGCCACTAAGAAACCTGAGCATGTTCAGTTTCCTGAGACATGTCATTTTCAATTGCCGTATATGGTGCTGCCACGTTAACTTGCTGTCAAAATGGAGCCCCAGGAAGCGATAAGTGTCAACCACCGGCAACGCAGCATCCCTGAGATGTAGTTCAGGGTGTAAATGTAGCCTCCGTAGCCGACAAAAATGGACGACGGAGGTTTTCGCTGCTGAAAAACGAAAACCCCGGTCGTGAGCCCACCTGTCGACCCGGTTGATGGCTAGCTGCAATTGCCGTTCCACGACTGCCATACTTCCAGAGCTGTAATGCAGGGCTAAATCGTCTACATACAGCGATGGAACTACCGCGGACCCGGCGGCGGCAACAATGCCATTAATGGCAATCGCGAACAAGGTGACACTCAGCACTGAACCCTGAGGAACTCCATTTTCTTGGGTATAGTACTGCGATAATGTCCTACCGACCCTTACACGGAAGAGTCGGACGGACATGAAATTCGCAATGAAAGTCGGTAAGTTACCACGGAGTCCCCACTTGTGAAGGGTGGAAAGGATCCCGTAGCGCCATGTGGTGTCGTAGGCTTTCTCCAGGTCAAAGAAAACCGTGACTAGGTGCTGCTTCCGGAAAAAAGCCTCCTGTATGGCGCTCTCAAGTCGCACCAGATGGTCAGTGGTGGACCTATGAGAGCGAAATCCACATTGGTACTCAGACAGGAGACCTTTATCCTCCAAGAACCACACCAGTCGACGGTTCACCATCTTTTCGAGCAGCTTACATAGGCCATTTGTCAAACAAATGGGCCTATAGCTGCTTACAAACTTGGGATCCTTTCCAGCCTTAGGAATCGGTATCACGATCCCCTCTCGCCATTGAGATGGAAACTCCCCTTCAATCCATATACGATTGAAGAGGATCAACAGTTCTTTCATACTGGATTCGCACAGATGTTTTAACATTTGATTATGTATGTTATCCGGTCCAGGAGCCGTATCCCTGCACAGTGCAAGCGCACTTCGCAGTTCCCATTCAGAGAATGGTACATTATAGGACTCCGAAGCAGCAGTGGCAAAGGACAAGGGGTGAGTCTCTGCCTCCCGCTTCAGAGTCAGAAATGTAGGATCGTAACTCCCGGAGCAGGATACATCGGAGAAGTGCGAGCCAATGCTGTTGGCAATGGCGAGATGGTCCGTGATGATGTCCCCATTGATGGACACTCCGGGTATCGATAGTGATGTCGGGAGTCCGGAGATCCGACGAAGCTTAGTCCACACTTGAGATGAAGGAGTATGCGCCGTCATGGACGACACATACTTTTCCCACGTCGTTTTCTTACTCTCCCGAATCAGATATCGGGCTCTAGCACGCATCCTTCTGAAGGTGATAAGGTTGGCCATAGTGTTTTGCCTCCTATAGCATTTGAAAGCACGTCGACGATCTTTAATGGCTGCTGCAATCTCGGCTGTCCACCAAGGGACAAGCTTCCGGCGTGAGTTGCCGGATGAGGAAGGTATTGTTTCCTCAGCAGCAGTCAAAATACCATTCGTTATGTGAATGGTATGATCGTCGACACTCTCAAAGGTATCTTCGGCAAACACCGCACGTGCCGTGAAAGTTGGCCAATCAGCCCGACGGAGAAGCCATCGACTTGGTAACTCGATGGCTCTCTGGTTCGGAAGAGTAACGATAATTGGAAAATGGTCACTATTACAAAGGTCATCGTGTACACCCCACTGTAGCAGGGGAACCAGCGCACGACTGCACAGGGTAATATCGATACTTGAATAAGTACCGTGTGCAATAGAGAAGTGCGTAGGCTCCCCTGTGTTCAACAGACACAGGTCCAGCCGCCTGATCAGCCTCTCAAAATCTCTCCCTTTACCGCTAGTGGTAGCGGAGCCCCAGATGGTGTTGTGGGCATTAACATCTCCCAGAAGGAGAAAAGGAGGGGGGAGCTGAGAGACTAGATCCACCAGCTGGTCGTAATCCGGCTGAGAATCAGGTGGGATGTACACGTTACATACTGTTGCCATTACTGGCAACGAAGTACGAACTGCAACTGCCTCTAGCTGAGTACGCAACGGCACCTCTTCACTAAAGAGGCTAGAGTGGACGAGAGTGCAGACGCCACCAGCGGCCACAGCTCCGTCCATCCGGTCTTTAGAGAAGAGTTTGAAGTGACGCATTGTTGTCTCATGTCCAGGACGAAACCTGGATTCCTGAAGACAGACAATGGTTGCCGAAAACGAAGATATTAATTGTCGTAACTCAGCGAGATGAACAGAATAGCTATTACAGTTCCATTGTAATAGTGCCATGGTGTGGACTTAAGTAGAAGTGGGTCTTCTACTTATGCTTGACCGTTTGCCACCCTTCCCCATCTCTAGTTGGAGATGATGGGGCAGGAGAGCACACCTCAATCTCCACATCTCCGTCCGAAGACGAAGAAAATGGAGCGGGCGCTCTCTTGGGTTGCGCACGGTCGTCGTCGGACCTCACGGGTCTCGCCCTTGGGGAAGAGCGAGAGCGGTGTCGAGGGACTTTCTCCCGGTCCGAAGACTGGGTGTCTGTCCCCGACACGCCCCGAAGAGACTTCTTCTTGGATCGGCGCCGACGTGTGTTTGGGGAAGTAGATGGTCCCTTCCCCACAGACGCCGGGTCCTTATAAAACATGGTCGCTCCTGCTGGCACCGCTCCACTGGTAGTGGTGGGAGCGGGATGGCTAGCAGATACGTGAGCAGCCCTGCCTTTAGGAGTGGAAGAGAAACGGCGCTGAACCGCTCCCCTCTCCTCCGCCGATCTATTTTCTTTTCTATAGGGGAGTTCCTCCATACGGACGGGCTTGGCTTCAGCAGGCTTCGCTCCCTTGGTGGTAATGGGAGCGGAAAGGCCAGCAGAGACAGTAGCCACCCCGTCAGCAGGAGGGCGAGAGAGACGGCGGCGAACCGTCTCCCTTTTCTCCCCTACATTTTTCGTATTAGGTGGGCTGGAAGAAGGACCAGCCCTGGTCGGCAAAGTCTTCTTTCCCCCTTTAGCTGGGGAAGACTTGTTCGCCGACCGTTTCGGAGAAGAAGAGGACTTCTTCTCCGATTGCGCCGGTTTAGATGGTATAACCGGCGCCTTCTTTTGCTGGGCCGAAGAAGGTTGTTGTACCTCCTTCGGGCTGACATTTTTCGCTGGTACAGCGAGGGGTGATTTTAATACTGCTGATAATACGGGCGTCGAGGGTACTACACTCGGTAAAGATGCGGCAGGGGTGAATGAGGGCGTCGTTGCAGCTGCAAACGATACCCGAAATTCGGGGGCATTCATATCACGGTACCTCTTGCGAGCGTCGTGATATGAAAGCCTATCAAGAGTTCTTATTTCTTGAATTTTTGCTTCCTTACAGAACTCAGGGCACTGCTTCGATCGTGGAGAGTGGCTTCCTTGGCAGTTAGGACAAATCGGGGGAGGCGTACACCTCTCACCCTCATGTGTCCCCTTGCCACACTCTCTACACACGGCCTTGGCAGTGCACCTGGCGGAAACATGCCCGAATTTCTGGCATTGATAGCAGCGCATAGGTGGAGGGATGTACGGTCGAACATCGCAGTGGTACGATGTGACCTTCACCTGCTTAGGTACTACATCACCCTCAAAATGGAGAATAAAAGCGCCGGTATCGACGCTATTCTCCCCAATCTTTCGGGTGATGCGCCTAATCTTGGTGACGCCTCTCTTCCCCAGATCCCGCAACAATTCCGCATCGCTATTTAAAATGAGGTCACGATGGAAAATAACTCCTCGGACCTCATTCAGCGTTTCGTGTTTTGAGACCTTAACGGGAATTTCGCCGAATTGCGTGCATTCCAGCAACGCTTCGGTTTGCTTCCGATCAACGGTGTGCAGCAGCAGCTGACCGTTCCGGAGCTTGGAAATCCCGTTAAGATCACCAAATTTCCCCTCGATTTCCTCAGAAAAAATTATTGATTTTACTAGTTTAAAATCACCCCCGTCAGTCCTCGTAGCTACCAGGTAGCGAGGAGACTTATCAGCGGGGAATCTTCTATTAAAGGCTTCATCCCAAGGCGTATACACCTTGGGATTAGCTCGACACTCAAGAGACGGCTTTTTAAGGGTGCCACCCTGTACAGGTGTCCGTGATCGCTTTGATGGCATCCCGGACGAAATCCTCCCCGAATACTGCCCACTCCGAACGGGGGCTATCACTGTGGGCGCCACCCAGCCAAGGCAATACCTACCTGGCATAGCAGATATTGCCCGGGGTCCCAGTGCCTCGAACAGGCACTTCCCCCTCGGCATGCACAGGATTTATTCAGCTCCAGTATTCGGCCATGCAGGGACCTTCGTTGTAAGGCGGATACTACTGTAGGGTACATGGCGCACCCACCTGACGGGATGGGGCATACCGTCTAGGCTTTCTGGCCAGATGGCCAAGCTGGTGGCCCTTCCCCTAACAGCACGCATGTTTATTTCTATTGGTCAAACCAGAGCTGGGACCAGAAAACCAAAATTGACCTTTATAAGGCCCCCTCTAAGTCGCCTTTTACGACAGGCAGGGGATACCGTGGATGAATTCTGCCCTCCCCATCCACAGGGGGTCTGAACAAATCAAAACTGGCAAGTTATTCGGCCATGTCGGCCCTATTAGTCGCCTCCTACGACAGGCAGGGCATACCGTGGGTGTATTCTAACCCGCACCCACACGGGGACATGAGTTGTTTCTTTGGGGATGTGTTATTCGGTATATAAACTAATCATTAAAAATAATCAGACATAATTCTAAGGGTTTATCGATGTGGTGTATATTATAAGGTGAAAGGGGTGAAAATTGGGGGTTGAGGGATTCTTAACGGAGCGTGTATCTCTGAAACGACATTGGCGAGAAGTTTGAAATTCGACGGGAAAAACAGCTTTAAAGTCAAGTAAATAGGTGTTCGACCGTTTTGTCATAAACCCAATTTAAGGGGCCCTTGGAGAGGGGTGAAATTCTGGGGGGAAAAACAGGAAAGAAAGTGTCCTAAATGATTGACTCACGCACTCATCAAACTCAGGGGGAAAACAGCTTTAAATAAGTAAATAGGTGTTCGATCGTTTGTTTCATAAATCCAATTTAAGGGGTTCATGGGGAGGGGTGAAATTATCAAAAATAATTGAAAGAAAATGTCCTGAATGACTCACTCACTCATCATCGCCCAGCCAAAATTATTGAAGTTAGAAAATGAAATTTTTGGGATATGTTCGTTGTATGTCGAAAACGTCCGCTAAGGAAAGAGTTTTGGATATTCAGGTTCTAAAGAGGTGTTAAGGGGTAAATGTGCATTTCATTGAATAACAATATCTCACGAGTGGTTTCATTTGGGGGTGTGATACTTGGCATATATTCTAATCATTAAAATAAGCTGACACATGTCTAATGGTTTTTAGATGTAGTGTATATTATAAGGTGAAAGGTATGAAAGTGGGGTTTGAATGATTCCTAACGGAGCGTGTATCTCTTAAACGACATAAGCGAGGTGTTTGAAACTCGGAGGAAATCAATCAGCTTAACAATAAATAAATAAATAAATAAAATAAATAGGTGTTCGACCGTTTTTTCATAAATACAATTTAAGGGGCCTATGGGGAGGGGTGAAATTCTGGAAGAAAAACGTCCACTAAGGAAGGATTTTTGGATGTTCACTCTCATCGACCAACCAAAACTATTAAAGTTAGAAGAATGATATTTTGGGGATATGTTTGTTGTGTGTCGAAAATGTCTACTAAGGAGGGATTTTTGGATATTCAGGTTCAAAAGGGGTGTTAACGGGGTTAAACCTGCATTTCATTGAATAACAATATGACACGACTATGACGCGAGCGAAGCGAGGCTAAAAATGAGATGGTGTTTGTGTATTACTCAATCACGCATACCACTGGTCCGATTTACATGAATTTTACATGGAAGTAGCTGATTTACCTGGTTAACATATAGGTTACTTTTGATTTCAATAATGTGCACTATTTAAAGATGGCGACCATTTTAGTGACGTCACTACACCCTTTGGTTTCAAACTTTCATATTTCCATTTCAAATAAAAAGAGAACGCTAAGAAATAGCAAACCTTTGATGGCATATACGAGGTTTAAAATTACATTTTCTATCTGAAAAGTATCTCCAACGGTTAGCGAGTAAAACCTAAATTTGTGCTATAAAACACGGTCAACGCCGAGCGGTGTAGTTGGACAAAATGTTCCATCCTTAATCTCCCTCTGCGCAGCATCTCGCCTATCCCCTGTTTTAACTGTCACCTTCACATTTTATTTTATTTATGACGCGTAGAGAAGCACGGGTACTGCAGCTAGTTACATATAAACTACAAATTTGGCTACACTACCAATATAAATATGGTAAATATACAATGCTATTCAGAGCCTGGCCACTGGGTCCGTCTTTTAACTTATCAAATTTACTTATAAGCCCATCAATAGCATTTTTGTGATACCACATTTCTAAATTATCGGATATCAGTAATTTCTCCATTTTTGTACAAAGATTAAACCTATGTTTTTCTTCAACATTATTTTTAATCAGAATAAACTCACATAGTAATTCGAAATGTATTTTTAGGGCGTGATGCGTTGTTAACCCTTGCATGCTTTCATTCACAAAAATACACAAACGATTCGTCAATTTCATTACGGGATAGACAGTTCTTACATCATGAATTCGGCCTGAACATATTCTACTTTTAAAACATTTGGTTAATGGTTGCCATTCTAAGTCTTGACACATGGACGTAGACATAATTAAAAATAACAGTAAATGGAATGTTAACTCACCTTATTTATAGGATAATCCAAAAAAACAGCAAATACAGATGTCTTCTAAGACACTGGCACACACTCTCACTCACTCACACACGAAGACAAGTCGTAGCAACTGTTGTTGTTGTTTTTCCAACTGTAGGTGGCGTGGCTCCAGCAAACAGCCAATTAGTCGCAATGCGGGATAATGCTTCTTTCTTTAAATATATATCTTAAAAGCAAAAGCAATAAAACCCTGTATTATATATATTCAGTAAACATATGCATTAATTCAGTTATAGCACATAATAACAAAACACTCAAAAAAGGGTTTAGGGTATGCAATAAGATTATTTGTTTGTCGTGCGGCCTGCTAAGAGGCCGAGTGCAGATCTTTATAGTCGACGCCCGTGGGCGACCTGCGTGCCGGGATGTGAGATGGAATGCGTAAAGATCAATGGAACTGTGCTAGAATGTACAAGGAAGCGGCCGTGGCCTGTCAGAAGGTACCGGCCCAGCATTTGCCTGGCGTTGAAAATGCAAAACCACGGAAAACCATTTCAAGCACGGACGACGGTGGGGGCTCGAACCCACGCGTCTACTGAGTTAGCAGAGAGCTTGGCCCCATGATCTAACGCTGTGCTTTAGCCAGCATAGCCACTGCTGTTGGTAATAGGATTATTTATACGCTCACACAATAAGACACTCACTCCAAAAATAGTAAGCTAAGTTTTGCACAAACAAACAAAAAATATCTTTATAACATACCTTTTAGGTAGATTTCATTAGAAAGCTAACTATTGCAATGTGCCATGTTTCGACTTCCGGAAAATTTCGACATATCTTCACGTTTCACATCCCCCAGACCCCATAACCACCGTCAGTTCAAAAGTTTATACATAATTTATACATGTATATATATATATATATATATATATATATATATATATGTATATCAGTTTCTTGTGGACACGATAACTGCCGTAATTTTGCACCAATCACTTTGAATTTTTTACATAATACGTATCCCTATAAAATCTCGGTCGAGTTCGTTAATGGGCAAAATCGGTCGAAGGGGGTGAAAATGGGGGGGCTTTTTTCGAAAAAGTGAAATTTCGCTATAACTCTCTTAATACGTGAAATATAGAATCCATTCATAGTTCATAATATGTGTCGTATAAGTGCCAAAAATTTATGTCAAATAAGTTTTTTGATAGCACCAACCATTGACCAAAGGGGTGGAAAAAAGTGTTTTTTTCGGGAAACATTAATCATATCTCTCTTAATAGGCACAATATCAAAACCGTACAAAATGGACAATATTCCTCCAATAATTACCTAAAACTTTTGTCTGAAAGAATTTTCGATATGACCCACCATTACGCCACGGAGTGAGAAAAATGATTTAAATTATAAGAAAATTCCAAGTGCCAAGAGTGGTTGCCATGACAACTTTACTTTTAATTGATACGGGTTGAGCCATCAGCAGTTGCTATGACAACGCCACTGCACGAGATCACATTCTGTTTTCATATGTCTGTGGGAAGCGACTTCGGTATCGGAACTGGTAGCATGCTGAACTTCTATGCCCAAGGTCGCGGGTTCAAACCCGGCTGAAGTCGTCGGATTTACTAAGAGCGCCAAAATACCCTGAGTATGCTTTCCTTTGGAGGGGAAGTTCCAACGTTCGTTGCGAGTTGATGGTTCCGGTGGCATCTAGTAGCCAATTTCACAGCTAGGTGTCGTTGATGGTAGTATTTTAAATTATGTAGCCTATTTTAGGTAGATTTCATCAGAAAGCTAACTATTGCAATGGGTGCCATGTTTCGACTTCCGGAAAATTTCGACATATCTTCGTGTTTCACATCCCCCAAACCACCGTCAGTTCAAAAGTTTATATATATGTGTGTGTATATATATGCATATATATCAGTTTGTTGTGGACACGATAACTGCCGTAATTTTGCACCAATCACTTTAATGTTTTACATAATATGTAACCCCTTATAAATCGGTCGTGTTCGTTAATGGGCAAAATCGGTTAAAGGGGGTGAAAATGGGGGGGGGGGGCTTTTTTTTTTCGAAAAAGTAAAATGTCGCTATAACTCTCTCAATACGTGAAATATCGAATCAATTCAAAGTTCATAATATTTGTCGGATAAGTGCCAAAAATTTATGTCAAATAGGTTTTTTGATAGCACCAACCATTGACCAAAGGGGTGGAAAAAAGTGTTTTTTTTTTTCGGGAAACATTAATCATATCTCTCTTAATAGGCACAATATCAAACCCGTACATAATGGAAAATATTCCCCTAATAATTACCTAAAACTTTGTCTGAAAGAATTTTTGATCTGACCTACCATTACGCCAAGGGATGAGAAAAATGATTTCGGAATTAAAGAACATGTCAAGTGCCATCAGAGGTTACCGTGACAACGCTTCTAAATTGATAAGGGATGAGCTATCAGAGGTTGCCAAGACAACGCCATTGCACGAGATCACATTCATTTTTCCATCTGACTGTGGGAAGTGGCTAACTGGTAGCATGCTGAACTTATATGCCCAAGGTCGCTGGTTCAAAGCCGGCCAAAGTCGTCGGATTTTCTAAGAGCGCTAAAAAACCCTCAGCATTCTTTCCTTTGGAGGAGAAGTTCCAACGTTCGTTGCAAGTTGCTGGTTGCGGTGGCATCTAGTAGCCAAGTTCACAGCTAGGTGTCGTTCACGTTAGGATATGGTACAAAATTAGGAACTACTACTTAAAATTGACCCTCTGCAGACCTTACCTGAATTACACACTAAAACAGTCATCAAAATTAACACCGTTTATCAGATTCTACACACCCGGGGTTACATGACCACGTTGTCGCAGCCCCTAAACTGAGGAACCAACAAAAATCTCTGCGGGAGATAAAATTTTGCGAGAAGAAGTAACAGACTGTCAGATAGTTACACATCAGTTCCAAACCTTGCATAAGGACAGTGTGATCAGAAGTATAAAAATGAACCCCGAATGACAAGAAGGTTACCATCCCCATAGACAATAAAATGATAAAAATATGCATACAAAAACGAAAAAAAGTTGATTTTTAACCTCCAAATGTAAAATACTTTCTTGCAATCAATGAGGTCTGATCCTCCTACGAAAACCTGCATATTTTGCCTATTATAGCCAATCCCCTAGTTTGCCCGGTGAAATCTACCTCCGCCTTCCGGCGTGCCGAGAGGATTTTTTAATATCAAAATTGTAGCTTAGTGGGCTACGGTGCTACTTCCGATGGTTTGATGCATTCATTCATTTTTTTTAGCTTAAGTTATAAACAATATGTACATACCTTTTTTTGCAAATTAATAATAGGTTTTCTTTCTGAAACTAATATTCCACAACTGCTTTAATTTGTCCTTTATATACAGCAAATTAGTTGTTGCTTTATCTGCAACAAAAATACATTCATAGCATTAAGTTATTAAATCAACTTTTCAAATAATCCTTCAAATAACAATAATTTATTACATAACATTATTATGAACAAATAACATACCTTGCCTTTTTTTAGTCGATGTTCAATATAGATGTTTTTTAAATTATTAAGTTAATTAATTAATTAATTAATTAATTAAGGTGCGCAGGCTAATGGCTTAGCAGACCCGTGTGTATCAAACAATATCTTGCAAAGTAATGCTCATAATGCTCTGTGTCGGTACATATATAAATGTGTCTGTAAATCTGTTAACACGTTATTTCTCACCATGTATTAAAACACCTTGCAAGTAATGACTGACTGCGTTAGAGAGAACTCATAACATTAGCAGTTCACATCTACTGTACGCCTACATGACTTCACCACTGCGCAGCCTAAGAGAACTTCGACATAAGCATTTTCAAAACAAAGCTCTCACAGCCTACTAACCTTGAGCATTGTGTCAAGTTATCATACCTAGCAACAGCTACTTTGTTTCCCAACGACAAAGTTGCAAAGGCAGTCTTCCCACACGCGCATCAGCCTACGACATTCTTATTCTGATAACGAGCTGGTCTCTCGCTTTAATGCTAGTCCAACACTCCACTTATGTGTGCAAATAACAAATCTGTTTTAGCAAACTGTTTCTATGTCCAGTCAAGCTTAGTATAGTGAAATCATGGTATACATGTTTTAGCAACAATAATAACAGTGCTTGACATGGCAACCCAACGTCACTTCAAATGTCATTTCCCATTCCAATCCTCACACCACTTTTGAAATTTCGTGGCAGAGCCGGGAATCGAACCCAGGACCTCTGGTGCGGCAGCTAACCATGCTGACCACTACGCTACCGAGACGATTAAAACATAGGTTAAAAATCCCCCAAAACGTGCATAGGTTTTTCACCTAGCGACTTCAGATTTATAGTGCGTGTAGAGGGAGTAAATAGCAACTATTCATCACAAACAAACTTTTTTTTGTCAAGTTCACCGTTTCCAAAATAGAAACAATTTTTCAAAATTCATTTTCTTTTGGCCTACACACTTGAAACTTGGTTTCTGCCTTCTAAAGAGATATACAAGATGCCAGATAAGAATACAGGGTGCCTCCTAAAGAGGTGGACAGGATGTCAGAGCAAATAACAGGGTGACACTTAACGAGGTGTACAGTAGGTTAGATTCAATTCAAATACAGGGTGACCCTTAAAGAGGTTTGCGAGATATCAGATTCAAATAAAGGGTGACTCAAAGAGTTGTAAAAGATGTCAGACTCAAATACAGGGTGACCCTTAAAGAGGTGCCTGCGCGGGAAGCCTAAGTTAATGGGTAATGGAGTCTGTTGAAAGTGTCCTGGGTCCTGAGCCTTTCTAACATGTGTAGCATTTGTAGCATGCGTCATTTGAAATGATATAACGTCTAGTCTTTCAGACTGACTGTAATTTTTTATTCTTAACGTTTCGCCCCGTTCCACTCGCTGTGGAAGCCGGGCATTTCCTTGACCATAGCCATATTGCCAGTGGCGGCCGCACCTTATGTACTGAAGTGCTGCAGGACATAGCTTTATTTGAAAATACATTATTTTAATAGTAGGCCTATTATCTACAAGATGGCAGAGAAGACGTCAGCCAAAGAATATGAAATATTTCTACTCCCCTCACTACGAGGTACAGAACAGGTACCGCGGCGTGATTTCCAGAGAACTTTTATTTAGGGACGGATGCATCATACACGTAACAAAACATTATATTATCAATATGAAACGACAAATAAACAGTGTTTCTCTTCATTTCAACACTTGTAAATTACACAAATTTCTTCAACTCTGAGGTGGCAAAAAATATGAGTAGCACTTCAGAGCTTTGAGCTACTAAACAACACAGATGACATTACACTTCTTGAGGTCCTAATTACTGATTACATGAAACTGTCAAGTATCAGATTACACTCTAGCATAAAAAATAAACGTTTCTGTTCATTCCAATGGAACTGCGAACACTTCTTGATCACCGTCTTCGTAATTGGTTTCCTCTTCGTCACTAGTACTGAGGTCGCTGTCATCGCTGTCATCACCTCCCAGGCGAATAATAAGTTTGTCAACAGCATCTTCCAGTACTCATTATATTCAGCACAGTAACCTGCCCAATCAGCTGGAGTCACACGATTAATGGAAATGTGCACTAGTTCCTGTATCTCCACGTATGTAATATTTTACTTTACTCCATGCCAGTTCAATGGGGATTAAATCACACATGTAAGGGGGAAGTCGAACGACCGTATGTCCATGTGCGGCCAGCAAATGATCGATTCTGAAAACCTTTTCCCTGGGTTTAGTTTGTTCTATAAGTTCAAATAATGCCATTTTCCTCATGGTTTCATCACATGTCACTCCATTCCTTCTCAGATAGGCAATCATATCCTGTTTCAGAGAAGATTTCGATGGGGGCTTATCCACTTGTTTCCCGTGGTATCACAATTTTCAAAGTTTACACCATTCATCTGCCCATGGTAATCACCCGTAGCAGTATACACAAGTTCACTGCCCTATAAAAATCCATCCGATGACAACAATAAGTCTGTTAGAAGCATTCACAACATCCATTATTCCCGCAATATCCTCACTCTGCCAACACTTGTTGTTGCGGCTGAAGTTGTCGGATTTTTTGAGAGCATTAAAAATCCCTCAGTATGCCTTCCTTTGGAGGGGAAGTAAAGCCGGCGGTCCCCTGTCGGCACGTTTGTTGACTCCATGTATAACTGGTTTACTGATCTTGTGTTATGGGTATGAATGTCTTACCTGCATTGAAGTTCAGAATTAAGACCAATAAGACCTTGTTTTGGTTCGTAAAATCGTAACCATACAAGATTTTAATTGCTCTTTTTTTTTAGTACTTCAAGCTCATAAATTGGTTCCTGTGTACATTTACCCCGTATTATGTTCATGTACGTAAGGTGCGAATGTTGATTGCTTATTCCATAATCCCTTAATATTTTTACAACACCAATTACATTAACAATTGTGACATGTTCATTCCAACTTAGGTTACTGTCGAAAGTGAGGCTTAATATGTGAATTGTTTCACTCGTTCGATGGGTACATTGCCACCTTTAACTATGTTGCAAGTGTTTGAACTGTAAGCTGGTTTATGAAATAGCATGTATTTTGTTTTGGGGTGCTCATGATTAAATTACTTTTTGAAAGTCATGTTGTTAGTGTCCTTTTGCATATTCCCCATAAACCTTTGTTCACAGGCACTCTCGTAAAGTAGAAATATATCATCTGCAAATAGAAATATTTTACCAGTTAACTCTAAATAACCCATATCATTAAAAAATATCAAGAACAGCAATGGACCAAGCACCGACCCTTGTGGGACACCGCATTTAACATCAGAAATGGACCCTTTAGTTTTATTAATATTAACATACTGCTTCCTTTTAGACAGGTAGTTTCTAAACCACTCAAAGGCTATTCCTCTAATTCCTGCATTTGATAATTTAGTTAGCAACAAGGTATGGTTAACAGTGTCAAACGCCTTAGCAAGATCTATAAATATCCCTGCTGTAGTGTAATGCCTTATGCATAAGTGACACTACATCACTGAATCACTGCTATGTTTGGGAAGGAATAAAAATTGTTTGTTGTTAGGAAATTCAGGACTTGTTTTTTGATTACTATTTCCAGTACTTTTACAAGTGAGGATAATATACACAACGGTCTGTAAATTACTGGGGTTAGATACATCACCTTTTTTAAATATTGGCACCACTCTTGCTAGTTGACATTTATCTGGTATTACTCCTGTTTGCAGTGACAAGTTAATTATATCAGCAAGCAATGGAGCCAGATGATTGGCACATCTCTTAAGGAGTATGTTATTTATTCCATCGTCTGTGCAATTCTTTTTGCTCGCAAGATTTTGAATGATTTGTGTAACTTCCGTCACATTTGTTGGTTTAATGAATAGTGAGTTACAGATCGTCCGGTTCGATTGCAAATTTGGTTCATTGGAGTAAGATCTTTAACCAAGTTTTCTACAACATTTATGAAATACATGTTAAATGCTTTACATATATCTCGGCTAGAGGTGTATTGTACGTTTTCCTATTCAATTTAGTTAGTTAGTTATTGTTGTTTTAAGGGGCGGAACTACGAGGTCATCTGCCCCTCTTAACACAGATTAAAGAATACAAATTTTGAATTGAATTTAAAATTTTGAGGTGGACATCTAAATTTAAAAAGACCAAAAATTAATAAAACAAAAACAAACAATTAAATATAAAAAAAATTATAAACATAAACAAAAATTACGGAAAAAACAAAACATTATCATTCAAAAACGAACAAGTCGTTGAGTCAAAGTTCACTGGAAAATTTAGATTGCTGGCCCTAACCCACTCTCACTTATAAAGCGGATAACGCGATCAGCAGCCACCGCGTCATCGGCTAATATAAGTTTGAGTGTCGTCTGCAAACCAAGGTTTCTTCGTAAGTCGGCAAGATCCACACACTCGGTGAAAATGTGGGCCACGGTGAATACGGCTCCACAGGTACAAAGTGGGGGGTCTTCCCTTCTCATTAGGTACGAGTGGGTGGATCTTGTATGACCTATCCTTAGCCTACACAAAATGACGGACTCTCTCCGGGCCCGGAAGGAGCTCCGCCAAACGCGAGTAGTTCCCTTGATCGCTCTCAGTTTACTGGGCAGTGGGTCAGCTAGCCACTGACTCTCCCAAAAAGCCAGAACTTGTAGGCGTAACTGAGAGCGAATATCTCTAGCGGGTACCTCCATTGGTCGAGGTGGTAGTGATACCGCCTTTTTGCAGCTTGATCTGCTAACTCATTTCCCACAATTCCCATGTGGCTTGGAAGCCACAGAAAGGTGATTCGAGTGTCAGCGTGGCACAGCCCGGCTAGTAGGTCGTGGATTCGCTGCACTAGGGGGTGTTGCGGGAAACATGTAGCAATTGACTGCAACGAACTCAAAGGGTCGGTACACACGAGAAAGTGGATTCGAGCATCCTGTAGTGCAAACTGCAGAGCTTCATAGATGGCAACGAGCTCCGCAGTAAACACACTACAGGCCTCAGGCAAAGAGATCTTGGTATTTGCACCATCAATTTCTACAATGTTTCGTGTATTATGAGGTTTGCCAAGTATTGCCTTCCACATTCCTTTCATCGTATTCCCTTCTCTAATTACTGTTGTAATATAACTTTTTCACATCCCTACTGCATCTTGTGTAGGCCTACTCTTTAATGGTTTCAGTTGAAGGGTTATTAGTTTTAGTTTTTGCATATTTTTTTCTTTTTACCACTTCAAGAAACTCATGTTTTACCTTTTACCTGTGGTTTTTGCTTAATATTTATACTAGCTGTCCTAAGTCCATCACTAATGAAATCGCAAAGCTGATTATATGCTTCGTTGGATAGATTTTGACATTTAATTTTTGAAAAGAAATTGTTCAGTTTGGCATAACTTATTTTCGTCAATGTTTGTATGTTTGAACGATTATTGGGTTGCATAGGCCTACTCACTTCTAGTTGTGATGTAATTTCTAGAATTAAAATATTATGATCTCTAAGATCACTCATAACATTATAGGCTACAAATAGAAGTTATCATTGGCAAAGTTAGAATGAATAATTATGGTCAATTAAAGATGAAGAAGTAGGCGCTATTTTTGTTGGCAGTCTTGTATTGCATGGATAAAAACTAAAGCAATTCAGTAAAGACGAATAGGCCCAGTAAATAATGCTGTCTTTTAGAAAATCTACATTATCGTCTCCGATAAAGTAATTAGTGTGTTTGATTTGTTAGTATTGCAAAGTATGCGTTCAAGGTCAAGCATATTATGCGTTTGCATTAGCCTACTCTCCCTTACACATTACACTATATCTTCTGTGTTTCAGAAATATTTCGATTTGAAGTATTGATAACTGTTAATGGTGTTAATAATTTTGGTTGCCCATTTTCTAGATAGGCTACATAAATCTCTTCTGAATTCTCGCATTCACTACCTCATCCTTCTTCCACATGTTGGTGAATTTCACCACGATTTGTCCCTCGTCCCCGCCTCTCGCCGGCAAACGATGGGCGACATCGATGTCGCGGAGTCCCAACTCGACACCAAATGCCCTGGAGGCTTGGATCACTAGGTCGTACACAATTTCTCTCGGCATTTCTGGCATTCCACTTAATAGCAAATTGTTCCTACGTGTGTACTGCTTAAGGTCTTCTTACCCATCTAACGCTTGCTTTGTATCATTGGTGATACTGGACAAAGACTTCCATTTCTAGTGTTCTTTTCAAAAATCTCATTTGTGAGGTTTTTGAAATCTTCAAATTGCTCGTTAATAAATTCCGTGGCTTGCATTATTATTTTCAAATCCTGCATGAAAGTGTTCCTTAGTTCGTTTACAGACAACTGTATTCACCTCCTTCACCAAGTCACATTCACTGAACATGAGTTGTGGGTGACAATCGTCGCCATTGCATTTCCACACCTTTTGCGGATCACTTTTTATAGCCTTCTTAGATAGTCTCGTGCATTTCTTGTGGAAATTACGCCCACAATCCCCTTCACAACTAACGAACTCCTCACTATTTTTAACTTTTTTCCCGCACGGAGAACAAACAGACATTGCATTTTTTCAAGTAGTTCCTACTTTTGCCGCTAAACGCCACCGTCAACGACCAACTAGTTCACAACTTAGTTACCAGATGCCACGACAGTCGGCTCTTGACAACGAACGTAGGAACCTAAAAACGTTAGTCAAATGTTTAACCTATATATAATTTAGCTTCACACAGGTGTAATTAGTGGAATGTTCTTTAACATGGGACCGCCGGCTTTACTTCCCCTCCGAAGGAAGGGATACTGAGGGATTTTTAACGTTCTTAAGGAATCCGACGACTTTGGCCGGGTTAACCAACGAGCGTGTTCCACAAAAGGGTCATCTGACAATCCTTTAAACCAAATCCGCAATGAAAACATATTGTTTTGTCCCCTTCACCTGTATAAAAAAAAATCCAGCTTCACGTACCTCTTTTGAAAGGAGTTTTAATATTAATGTCCAAACGTGTTTATAAGATTCTACACGTTTATCAACAGACCAGTACCCTGGATGTGCTAGCGCTTTAGACTCGCAAACTCCCAATTTTTCAAAAAAAAAAAAAAAAAAGAGCACATGTCAATTTAACGCTGCCTATTCCATATGGACCACATATATCGACACTACTTTTGGATGGTAATTAGTTAGTTAGTTAGTTATTGTTGTTTTAAGGGGCGGAACTACGAGGTCATCTGCCCCTCTTAACACAGATTAAAGAATACAAATTTTGAATTGAATTTAAAATGTTGAGGTGGACATCTAAATTTAAAAAGACCAAAAATTAATAAAACAAAAACAAACAATTAAATAAAAAATAAAAATTATAAAAATAAACAAAAATTACGGAAAAAACAAAACATTATCATTCAAAAACGAACAAGTCGTTGAGTCAATGTTCACTGGAAAATTTAGATTGCTGGCCCTAACCCACTCTCACTTATAAAGCGGATAACGCGATCAGCAGCCACCGCGTCATCGGCTAATATAAGTTTGAGTGTCGTCTGCAAACCAAGGTTTCTTCGTAAGTCAGCAAGATCCACACACTCGGTAAAAATGTGGGCCACGGTGAATACGGCTCCACAGGTACAAAGTGGGGGGTCTTTCCTTCTCATTAGGTACGAGTGGGTGGATCTTGTATGACCTATCCTTAACCTACACAAAATGACGGACTCTCTCCTGGCCCGGAAGGAGCTCCGCCACACGCGAGTTGTTCCCTTGATCGCTCTCAGTTTACTGGGCAGTGGGTCAGCTAGCCACTGACTCTCCCAAAAAGCCAGAACTTGTAGGCGTATCTGAGAGCGAATATCTCTAGCGGGTACCTCCATTGGTCGAGGTGGTAGTGATACCGCCTCTTTTGCAGCTTGATCTGCTAACTCATTTCCCACAATTCCCATGTGGCTTGGAAGCCACAGAAAGGTGATTCGAGTGTCAGCGTGGCACAGCCCGGCTAGTAGGTCGTGGATTCGCTGCACTAGGGGGTGTTGCGGGAAACATGTAGCAATTGACTGCAACGAACTCAAAGAGTCGGTACACACGAGAAAGTGGATTCGTGCATCCTGTAGTGCAAACTGCAGAGCTTCATAGATGGCAACGAGCTCCGCAGTAAACACACTACAGGCCTCAGGCAAAGAGATCTTGGTATTTGCACCATCAATAACGTAAGCACAACCCACTTTCTCGTCCACCTCCGAACCATCCGTGTATAGAATGCCAGCGTCCGGAAATTGGTGAACTATGCTGTGGAACTGCCTCCGGTAAACGGAGGCATCCGTGTTCACCTTAGGACCTCGGTGCAGATCTAACCGAATTTCCGGACGCGGGACTTGCCACGGAGGCACCTCGCTAGATGTCCGGATCATACAGGGACCTACAGCCACTCCTATTTCAGTACACGAGCTATCAAGTCTAATACCAACCGGCCGAGTGGCACGAGGCCGGTTGGCGTAACCCTGGTGGTTTTGGGTACCGAAGAGAGCTTGATAGGTCGGGTGATGCGGCATTTGACGCACATTGGCAGCATATGCTAAAAGCATATGTTGGCGTCTATAATTTAAAGGTGGAACACCCGATTCGGCGAGTAGGCTGGGTATCGGGCTGGTCTGGAAGGCACCGGTAGCCAGCCTAACGCCACTATGGTGGATACTGTCCAGCATTTTCAAGGTTGCCGGCCTTGCTGAACCGTATGCCGCAGAACCATAGTCTAGCCGGGACAGGACGAGGGCTTGGTAGAACCGAAGCAGCACCGCACGGTCAGCCCCCCACGTAGTGCCACTAAGAAACCTGAGCATGTTCAGTTTCCTGAGACATGTCATTTTCAATTGCCGTATATGGTGCTGCCACGTTAACTTGTTGTCAAAATGGAGCCCCAGGAAGCGATAAGTGTCAACCAACGGCAACGCAGCATCTCTGAGATGTAGTTCAGGGTGTAAATGTAGCCTCCGTAGCCGACAAAAATGGACGACGGAGGTTTTCGCTGCTGAAAAACGAAAACCCCGGTCGTGAGCCCACCTGTCGACCCGGTTGATAGCTAGCTGCAATTGCCGTTCCACGACTGCCATACTTCCAGAGCTGTAATGCAGAGCTAAATCGTCTACATACAGCGATGGAACTACCGCGGACCCGGCGGCGGCAACAATGCCATTAATGGCAATCGCGAACAAGGTGACACTCAGCACTGAACCCTGAGGAACTCCATTTTCTTGGGTATAGTACTGCGATAATGTCCTACCGACCCTTACACGGAAGAGTCGGACGGACATGAAATTCGCAATGAAAGTCGGTAAGTTACCACGGAGTCCCCACTTGTGAAGGGTGGAAAGGATCCCGTAGCGCCATGTGGTGTCGTAGGCTTTCTCGAGGTCAAAGAAAACCGTGACTAGGTGCTGCTTCCGGAAAAAAGCCTCCTGTATGGCGCTCTCAAGTCGCACCAGATGGTCAGTGGTGGACCTATGAGAGCGAAATCCACATTGGTACTCAGATAGGAGACCTTTATCCTCCAAGAACCACACCAGTCGACGGTTCACCATCTTTTCGAGCAGCTTACATAGGCCATTTGTCAAACAAATGGGCCTATAGCTGCTTACAAACATGGGATCCTTTCCAGCCTTACGAATCGGTATCACGATCCCCTCTCGCCATTGAGATGGAAACTCCCCTT
This sequence comes from Meconema thalassinum, assembly GCA_946902985.2. NCBI lineage: Eukaryota > Metazoa > Arthropoda > Insecta > Orthoptera > Tettigoniidae > Meconema > Meconema thalassinum. The sequence goes on from OX336396.1 coordinate 569,114, forward strand.
CAATCCATATACGATTGAAGAGGATCAACAGTTCTTTCATACTGGATTCGCACAGATGTTTTAACATTTGATTATGTATGTTATCCGGTCCAGGAGCCGTATCCCTGCACAGTGCAAGCGCACTGCGCAGTTCCCATTCAGAGAATGGTACATTATATGACTCCGAAGCAGCAGTGGCAAAGGACAAGGGGTGAGTCTCTGCCTCCCGCTTCAGAGTCAGAAATGTAGGATCGTAACTCCCGGAGCAGGATACATCGGAGAAGTGCGAGCCAATGCTGTTGGCAATGGCGAGATGGTCCGTGATGATGTCCCCATTGATGGACACTCCGGGTATCGATAGTGATGTCGGGAGTCCGGAGATCCGACGAAGCTTAGTCCACACTTGAGATGAAGGAGTATGCGCCGTCATGGACGACACATACTTTTCCCACGTCGTTTTCTTACTCTCCCGAATCAGATATCGGGCTCTAGCACGCATCCTTCTGAAGGTGATAAGGTTGGCCATAGTGTTTTGCCTCCGATAGCATTTGAAAGCACGTCGACGATCTTTAATGGCTGCTGCAATCTCGGCTGTCCACCAAGGGACAAGCTTCCGGCGTGAGTTGCCGGATGAGGAAGGTATTGTTTCCTCAGCAGCAGTCAAAATACCATTCGTTATGTGAATGGTATGATCGTCGACACTCTCAAAGGTATCTTCGGCAAACACCGCACGTGCCGTGAAAGTTGGCCAATCAGCCCGACGGAGAAGCCATCGACTTGGTAACTCGATGGCTCTCTGGTTCGGAAGAGTAACGATAATTGGAAAATGGTCACTATTACAAAGGTCATCGTGTACACCCCACTGTAGCAGGGGAACCAGCGCACGACTGCACAGGGTAATATCGATACTTGAATAAGTACCGTGTGCAATAGAGAAGTGCGTAGGCTCCCCTGTGTTCAACAGACACAGGTCCAGCCGCCTGATCAGCCTCTCAAAATCTCTCCCTTTACCGCTAGTGGTAGCGGAGCCCCAGATGGTGTTGTGGGCATTAACATCTCCCAGAAGGAGAAAAGGAGGGGGGAGCTGAGAGACTAGATCCACCAGCTGGTCGTAATCCGGCTGAGAATCAGGTGGGATGTACACGTTACATACTGTTGCCATTACTGGCAACGAAGTACGAACTGCAACTGCCTCTAGCTGAGTACGCAACGGCACCTCTTCACTAAAGAGGCTAGAGTGGACGAGAGTGCAGACGCCACCAGCGGCCACAGCTCCGTCCATCCGGTCTTTAGAGAAGAGTTTGAAGTGACGCATTGTTGTCTCATGTCCAGGACGAAACCTGGATTCCTGAAGACAGACAATGGTTGCCGAAAACGAAGATATTAATTGTCGTAACTCAGCGAGATGAACAGAATAGCTATTACAGTTCCATTGTAATAGTGCCATGGTGTGGACTTAAGTAGAAGTGGGTCTTCTACTTATGCTTGACCGTTTGCCACCCTTCCCCATCTCTAGTTGGAGATGATGGGGCAGGAGAGCACACCTCAATCTCCACATCTCCGTCCGAAGACGAAGAAAATGGAGCGGGCGCTCTCTTGGGTTGCGCACGGTCGTCGTCGGACCTCACGGGTCTCGCCCTTGGGGAAGAGCGAGAGCGGTGTCGAGGGACTTTCTCCCGGTCCGAAGACTGGGTGTCTGTCCCCGACACGCCCCGAAGAGACTTCTTCTTGGATCGGCGCCGACGTGTGTTTGGGGAAGTAGATGGTCCCTTCCCCACAGACGCCGGGTCCTTATAAAACAAGGTCGCTCCTGCTGGCACCGCTCCACTGGTAGTGGTGGGAGCGGGATGGCTAGCAGATACGTGAGCAGCCCTGCCTTTAGGAGAGGAAGAGAAACGGCGCTGAACCGCTCCCCTCTCCTCCGCCGATCTATTTTCGTTTCTATAGGGGAGTTCTTCCATACGGACGGGCTTGGCTTCAGCAGGCTTCGCTCCCTTGGTGGTAGTGGGAGCGGAAAGGCCAGCAGAGACAGTAGCCACCCCGTCAGCAGGAGGGCGAGAGAGACGGCGACGAACCGTCCCCCTCTTCTCCACTATCTTTGTCTTATCAGATGGGCTGGATGACGATCCAGCCCCGGTCGCAGAAGTCTTCTTTGCCTCGTTGGCAGGGGAAGACTTCTTCTCCGACCGTTTCGGAGAGGAAGATGACTTCTTCTCCGATGGCGCCGGTTTAGATGGTATAACCGGCGCCTTTTTCACAATGGCCGAAGAAGGTTGTTTAACCTTCTTCGGGCTGACAGGTCTCGCTTGGACAGCGAGGGGAGACTTTACGATCTCAGAGTAGTTCGTCGTCGAGGGTACAGCACGGGGAACGAAAGTGGCAGGGGTGATAGGTGGCGTCACCTTAGCCGCGAAAGATACCGGAAATTCGGGTGCAGTCATATCACGGTATCTCTTTCGAGCGTCGTGATATGAAAGCCGATCCAATGTTCTGATTTCTTGGATCTTTGCTTCCTTGCAGAACTCAGGGCACTGCTTCGACCGCGGAGAGTGACTTCCTTGGCAGTTAGGACACGTCGGGGGAGGCGTACACCCCACACCGTCATGTGTCCCCTTGCCACACTCTCTACACACCGCCTTGGCAGTGCACCTGGCAGAAACATGACCGAATTTCTGGCAATTGTAGCAGCGCATAGGTGGAGGGATGTACGGTCTAACGTCGCAATGGTACGACGTGACCTTCACCTGCCTAGGCACTACATCACCCTCAAAATGAAGAATGAAAGCGCCAGTATCGACGCTATCATTTCCAATTTTCCGGGTGATGCGCCTAATCCTGGTGACGCCTCGCTTCCCCAGATCCCGCATCAATTCCGCGTCGCTGTTTAAAATGAGGTCGCGATGGAATATAACTCCACGGACCTCATTTAGCGTATCGTGCTTCTCAACCTTAACGGGAATTTCGCCGAAATGCGTGCATTCCAGCAACGCTTCGGTTTGCTGCCGGTCAACGGTATGCAGCAGGAGCTGCCCGTTCCGGAGCTTGGAAATCCCGTTAAGGTCGCGATATTTCCCCTCGATTTCCTCTGAAAATAGGATCGATTTTACCTGTTTAAAATCTCCCCCGTCTGTCCTGGTAGCTACCAGGTAGCGAGGAGACCTGTCAACAGGGAACTTCTTATTAAATGCCTCATCCCAAGGCGTATACACCTTGGGATTCGGTCTACACTCCAGAGACGGCTTTTTAAGGGTGCCACCCTGTACAGGTGTCCGTGATCGTTTACTACGCATCCCGGACGAAATCCTCCCCGAATACTGCCCACTCCGAACGGGGGCTATCACTGTGGGCGCCACCCAGCCAAGGCAATACCTACCTGGCATAGCAGATATTGCCCGGGGTCCCAGTGCCTCGAACAGGCACTTCCCCCTCGGCATGCACAGGATTTATTCAGCTCCAGTATTCGGCCATGCAGGGACCTTCGTTGTAAGGCGGATACTACTGTAGGGTACATGGCGCACCCACCTGACGGGATGGGGCATACCGTCTAGGCTTTCTGGCCAGATGGCCAAGCTGGTGGCCCTTCCCCTAACAGCATGCATGTTTGTTTCTATTGGTCAAACCAGAGCTGGGACCAGAAAACCAAAATCGACCTTTATAAGGCCCCCTCTAAGTCGCCTTTTACGACAGGCAGGGGATACCGTGGATGAATTCTGCCCTCCCCATCCACAGGGGATCTGAACAAATCAAAAACTGGCAAGTTATTCGGCCATGTCGACCCTATTAGTCGCCTCCTACGACAGGCAGGGCATACCGTGGGTGTATTCTATCCCGCACCCACACGGGGGTGAATGGTAATTTATCTATTTATTTATTTATTTATCGTATGGCTTTTATAGCGGGGAGTGTCCGAGGATATGATTCTGTAGCTGCTTCCAGCGGACACCCTCAGGGTGAGCTACAAGTTCCGTTCAATTTCAAATAGTTCCAACTCTCGCTACTAGATATCAATGATACCTAGTGGGGAACGTTGGAACTTTGATAGAGCGTTCCGACGAAATCTAACCTAACAATTTAGCTTCACAGAAGTTTAGTCTGTGGAAGGATCTTGTACATGCCATGGGACCGAAGGCTTTACTTCCCCTCCAAAGAAAGGCACACTGAAGGATTTTTAACACTATTAAAAAATCCGACGACTTGGGCCGAGTTTGAACCCGACCGCGCCACGTAGCCGCTGGTAATACATCATTGTAATTGAGCAAAGTAAGTAGTAGCGGTAACATGTAAGGACAAAAAGAAGACCATCACAAATGGTCTCGAAAGGAATCGTCCCCTTCTTTCCTGTTCAAACCTGTCAAGACCATAGACAACGACATGCAAGTTAAATTTAATTTTTGTATTAAAAAATCAAACATGGTCTTGTACTTTTATTGGCCGACATCCATAATGGTCTTGTGCTGGTTGCAAATACACATCCACCGATCAAGAAACAGTCATCGCCCCGGTAATGTGCAGGCCACTGGGTCCTTCTTGCAGTTTATCAAATTTTGTTAGCAAGGCATTCACAACGTGTGATTCATATCACTGCTCCAAATTGTAGCCTTTGCATTTTTGCTACACAAATAAAATGTTTATTTACGTTCCACGTCAGTAGGAAATATAAGGCGGTTCTGGCACAGGGGCTAAGGCGCAAGGCTGATATCTCTCGAAAGCATGGTCGGATTTTGACGAATGAGGTGTCATTGAACTCGGGCTGACACCCCCTTTCCAATGGATAACATATTTCCACCTCAAAAATAAAACCTACCCCTACTAGGGGGTGAAATTGTAATTTTTTTTTAGAAAATCTTGCTTTTCAAGTGCAACATGTGAGAGTTTGAATGCCAATATGGAATTAAACGTTGTTCCACACAAGAGACATGTGTACGGTGGAAAGCCACTATGAATTAACATGCTTGTTTTTCGTTTTTTACGCATGTCCACTCATGGCTTTTGTAAGAGGGCGGGCTTTTTAAAGATGGTGGCTGTAGTGTAACCTAACCTAACCCAACCCACGAGGGGTGATCAAAAAGTTTTCCAAGCGACGCTTATCGATAGGCAAACCAATAATCAAAGAGAGGCATGTCAGACCTTGAGCCGATAACCCCTTTTGATTGATCCCTGTTGATTTGTCCCTTTGGACTGGTCCCTGTTGACTAGCCCCTTTGGACGGGCCCATTTGAAGGGAGTCATTTTGACGGATCCTTTTTGACAGGTCCTTTTTGAGAGGTCCTTTTTGACGGGTCCCTATGGACGGTTCCTTGTTGATGAGTCCCTGTGGACGGGTCCCTGTAGACAGGTCCTTGTGGACGGGTCCTTCATCCGTACTGATCACCATTCCTGCCTTCTTCAGTTCTTCATTCCAGATGTCCATATTGTGCTGTAGCTGTCGAGGGGACTTCATATCATCATCTGCAAAGAATTCAACTTTGAATTTCTTGTTGTGTTTGTTACATTTCTTCTATTTTGTTTAATTCAGACAACCTAGAGCCCCAATTAGTTTGGATTATATTATCTTTATATTTACATATTGATAAATATTATTTTCTTTCATTCAGTCTCTTCATTTTTTGCAGGAGGAGTGGGAGGCAGATGACCACTCTGTTTATCATCTAAAAATGACAATCATCACTGTCACTTCTCCTTTTAAATTCAATTATTTTTTCTTCTCTTTTAGGTGTCTGAATCGGCAGAATCAAGAAGGGAGCAACTTCCACATAAAATTGCCAAAGATGCTACGAGAAAACCTAGTCTTGTCATCAACTCTGGTTGTTCGACACCTGTAAATGCCAAAAATGCTAACTATGTTCGGAAATTAGGTGAAAATGGTGCCTTGGAGAGGTCTAGTGATATTCGTTTGGTGGCGAGTGATAAGAATGTTTCACCATTACCTTCAAACCACATCAGTTCAATATCTGAAGGCCTTGAACATGTTACTCAATCTACAAGCTGTTCTGTAGAGGAAATTATTACTACAGCTTCACCAAATAGTCTTCCATCCCTAACTATTTCTAATAGTGCTCAAGAGAGTTGGAGCAAACAATCCCTGTGCCAAAATGAACAGAGTTTGGCTACTCCAACTATTGTTCATGCTAGCAAACTTTCCAATGCAACGAAACTATCTCAACATTTCCCTTCTTCAGACAGCCTGCTATCAACTAGTCCAAGACCTGAATATCATTGTACTGAAGAATCACATCTTGAGAGAAACGAGTCTACATCTAATAGTGAAGAACTAGTGTTGGAAGAACAATCCCAAATGATTTGTAAGTCTCCTTCAGCTATGATGCTCCAGTCCAGTAAGGAAGATTATAACAATGAAAAGATTTCACAAGAAATTCCATCTCCATCTGCTGTTGAAGGTTCTGCTATTAGTTCGCAGCTGAATTGTGATAAATATCAGGGATTTGATTTGCAAATGTTAGTGAATAAAGAGAAAGGTACTGGAACAATCTGTCAAAATTTACCAGCAGTGGAAAGTCCTTTAAATAATTCCAATCACAACATAGCAGTTGTGATTGGTAACAGTATTGAAGTTGTACCAACTAGGCTGAAGAACAAGACTGCAGACTGTATTGATGACAAAATTGTTGAAGTAATTGCTCCATCTGTGATAGATAATGAAGATGCTGTGCATGAACCAGACTGTATTGTTGAGATGAATAAGAGAAGTTCAATTGTTGAAGTGACTACTCCACAGCCAAAGCCTGAAATAGATGTTGTGCCAGAATCCATTCTTCAAAACCGTTCTAAACAGTCTGTTATTGTTTCACATAAATCAACCAGAGAGACTTCAGATAACAATTCCCTTTCTCGTCCCAAGGATAACCAAGATAACCTGCCACCCGGTGTGCAGAGTGATGACAACATGCCATTCTCCTCACAGTGGTGATTGTGACCAAGGGTTCTGCGACAGAACCTTCAGGTGATGGTGACACACCATCAAGTAAAGATGCTTCATTACGAAATAGTGTTCAGAGATGCACTGAATCTTGCAATGAATACCGGTCGGACATTAAAGCCGCTTTGGAAAATAGAAAACCTGAATCTGTTTCTTGGGAATGTTCAAGAAAATTATCAGCTGAAGAAGATGAACCGCCGCTGGGAGATGCAATGTACATTCCACCAGGATCTTCAAATGCCTCTAACCTGTCTGTTATTGTGGCTAAGGCTTCATCGATTCTTCTGGCTAAAGAGCCACTCCTGAAGAGTGATGTGAATAGCATTCCGGACCAAGTCACTGTGGTTGTGAAGCAAGGAGCTGTATCTCTTTCCAAACCATCAGTTATTGTTCCACCAATCGCGAAGGACGATAATGCTTCATTAATGAATAATGGTGAAGATGTGAGCCACACCTCCTTCAAAAAGAAGCAAGTTGACGGCAAAACATCCTCTTTTCAAGACAATTATATAGATTTTAGTAGAAGACGGTCTAACACAATCAATGAAAATCAAGGAGGGAGTATCTCACGAGAGATTTGTGGTAAACCCACTGCAACATGTTTGAGTTTCTCTCAACCATCTGTTATTGTCGCATTGCCTTGCAATACCCTTCCAATTACTTCTCAGAATGCTGCAAATGCACGATCAGGTGAAGATGCTCTTTATCCTACGATTCTGAATGATTCAAATATTGTTTATGAATCTCCAGCCATCATTCAGAGGGATCCCGAAGATATATGTGGAGACAAGTCATTGTTGGCAATGGAGAGTGCAAATCACCCATTTCTTGTCCCTTGTAATGAAAGTGATACACCCAAAATGCAGTGTGAGATAACCTTTACTGATGATTCTCAAAGTAATGTCACTAACCAAGATACCAAGGTTGTTTCATATACTGAAGAACTTGGACCATATGATGTCACTAACCAAGATATCAAGGTAGGTTCATATACTGAAGAACTTGGACCATGCGATAGTGCTAAGCAAGATATCAGGGTTAGTTCAGACACTGAAGAACTTCGACCATGTGATGTCACTAACCAAGATACCAAGGTTGGTTCAGGTACTGAAGAACTTCGAACATTTGATGTCACTAACCAAGATACTGAGTTTGGTTCAGTTACTGAAAGGCTTGGACCATGTGATGTCACTAACCAAGATACCGAGGTTGGTTCAGTTACTGAAGAACTTCGAACATTTGATGTTACTAACCAGGATACTGAGATTGGTTCAGATACTGAGGAACTTGGACCATGTGATGTAACTAACCAAGATACTGAGTTTGGTTCAGATACAGAGGAACTTGGACCATGTGATGTAACTAACCAAGATACTGAGTTTGGTTCAGATACTGAGGAACTTGGACCATGTGATGTAACTAACCAAGATACCAAAGTTGGTTCAGTTACTGAAGCACTTCGAACATTTGATGTTACTAACCAGGATACTGAGATTATTTCAGATACTGAGGAACTTGGACAATGTGATGCTGCTAACCAAGATACCAAAGTTGGTTCAGTTACTGAAGTACTACGAACAGTTGATGTTACTAACCAGGATACTGAGATTGGTTCAGATACTGAGGAACTTGGACAATGTGATGCTGCTAACCAAGATGCCAAGGTTGGTTCAGTTACTGAAAGACTTGGACCATGCAATGATATGTTGTATGAGATAGATGATTTCTCTCAACAGTCAGTTATTGGTGTAAAAGATTCATCCAATCACTCGTGTTTGGCAAGAACAGAGGCTTCATGTACCCTGCCAGATGCTGCCGGACAATATGTAGCACCGCCTGCTTCAGACGTTGAGCAGTTGTGTGCTGACGTGGGGGTTCGAGATCAGCTGGGCAGTGGAAAGTCTGTCGTACATATGATGTTAGAAACTTCACAAGTTGTTGCAGGGGATACGTTAAGTGAGAAGGATAATTTGGAACCATTTCACTTGTCGGAAACTATTCATAAAGAGGACTCATTCCTGGTCAATGGTAAAACACCGTCTGAAAATGAGAAGCACAGTCATTTGGCAGGAACTAATCTCTCAGATACAATATATGATTCAAACAGAGAAGGAACGTCATCCACAGAACCAATATTGTGTCAAGCTAATACGCGTGAAGAGGATCACACTACACTTCGTAGTGATGTTGGATTAGAACTCGTGTCCAACAGAATCCCTGCTGAGGAGGAGAGATCTCAGGCTATCAATGTATTCGGACCCTCTTCTGAGCAAACTGATGCTGGAGTGTCTAAACTTGGTGAAGAGTCTGAAACTGGAGACCAAATTTGTGTGACAAAACCGAACACAAACTCCTCGTCCAGTATCAGAAATGCCAATGAAATGGAATCCTCTAGAGGCAAAGAATACCCTTTGCAGGTAGAAAGCATTAGACTAGGTGTTGCAACAGATATGCACCTAAGCAAACAGTATTCTCATTCTGTTGATAAGAATGCCATCCCTACCGTGATAGATGCTCCTGAGATTGAGAGATGTATCGCAGTTACGTCTACCCCATTGAAGAAGAGGAGACGTAACTATGACATTCTACTTGATGAGACTCTTCCCAATCCAGAATCAGTCTCTGAAGAGCATGTTGGGAGAGGGAAGCGGAAGAGAACAAAGAAGGTATATTTATTTATTTATTTATTTATTTTTTATTTATTTATGTTGTGAACATTACAGGAAGCCCCAATTACATTGCTCACTACTAGAATCATATAATATACAACAATATATAAATAGAAAAACAAAAGATACATAAAGAGAAGATATAGATAGAGAAACACGTTATAAATAATAATAATAAGAAGAAAAGGAAGGTTAGGTATGAGAAGGAAATGGGCTGAATACAGTACAATATAATACAAGACATCTTGCAGTTTATCACAGGACGCTGCAAACTGGTTTTCTGACATACTGAAAATATCTAAGTCAAGATGATGAACTTTATTATAGTGGGATAAAATTCTGTTAATCGGCGAGTTTTTATGGTTGTCTGTGTGAACTCTCGGAATAAAGAAAATGTTTCGGAATCTACTAGGTTTCACAGCTGGTACATATAACGTAATTCTCTCTCGAATTTAAGCGTAGTCAATTTATTGTTTACTATTTTATAGAGAAAAAGCAGGCCCTGAAAATTTCGCCTGTGAGATAGTTTTCTGACATTGAAGGACTGTAATATAAATGTGTACGATTCGTAAGAGGGATAATAGCCAAATCTTTTGTAATATACATATTTTAAGAATTTCTTTTGGATGTTCTCTATAAGCTTATTATGATTCAATGTGTATGAATTCCATATAACTGAAGCATATTCTAGTTGTGATCAGATGAAGGCATTAAAGAGAAATATTAAAATCCCATAGGAGAAATTAAATGAATTTCTTATTACAAATCCCATGCATTTATGTGCTTTAGAGACAATTTTCTCTATATGTCTTTGAAAATTCAGATCATTGGTAAATACAATTCCCAGATCCTGAACTTCATGAATTTTTAGTAAGCCTTCCCCGTCAATGTCATAGTGAAACTTTATGTAATTTTTTCGCCTAGTAAAATTAATTTGCTTGCATTTACTGATATTAAATGGCAATTTATTTTCTTTCGTCCATAGGTTTAGTTCATTTAAATCATTTTGAAGTTTGATACAATCGTAAGGGTCACGTATTGATTTATATAATTTTATATCGTCTGCGAATAATAAAATTTCGGAGTGTTGAACTTTATCAGAGATGTCGTTTAAAAATAATAAGAATAGTAATGGTCCTAAGTTAGATCCCTGAGGAACTCCTGAGTTGGTGGGAAATGCTTTGGATAGTTGCGTTTTATATTTCACAACTTGTGTTCTGTTCTTCAGGTATGAAATCAGCAGACGAAACAGTGGTTCAGGAAAATTATACGTTGATAGTATAGTGATGAGTACGTCATGATCCACTTTGTCAAATGCCTTTTGAAAGTCAGTATATATTACATCTACTTGGCCTTTGTGATCTAGCTCCGTGGATACAAATTGCGTAAAATTAATAAGGTTAGTCACGGTTGACCTGTTTGGTATAAATCCATGCTGATTTGGGGAAATGATCACTTTAACATGTTGAAAAATATGACTATACAAAATACTCTCAAATATCTTAGCCGGAGATGACGATACAGCTACAGGTCTGTAATTCTTAATCTGAACTGAGTTTCCGGATTTTAGAATTGGTGTTACCTTTGTATGTTTCCATTTATCTGGAAATGTGCTGGTCTTCAGTATGAGATTGTATATTATAGTCAGTGGTTTAGTAATATATTCCTTACAGCCTTTAAGGAGGTATGGTGGTAACCCATCAGGCCCCGCTGACTTTTTTGGTTTTAGTTTCTTAATTGCGAATTCAACCATATCCTCGGTGACTTCAGATACAACCAAATAATTTTGAAAATAATGTTGCTTTACGTTATTGCTGTTTGTGTTCAAATTATAGTTGGGAATAGTTTGCGAATATACTGATTTGAAATAGTCAGCGAAACAATTGGCAATTTCCAGTGATTTACAATATTCTTTACCTTCATATTCCATCGCCAATCCTGATCCTTTACGCTCCTTTCTATTTTTTATAAAGTTCCAGAAGCTGTTGCTATCTTTTTCCATGTTCCGCTCAGTAAGAGCTACATAGTCATCATATGCTTTTTTATGTCTATTTTAGTTTTAGATCTAAGTTGAGTATAATTATTTAAGTAATATTCGGATAAATTTTTCTTTTTTCTATATTTTTCCTTTAGCTTTAAATTTGATATTATGGACTGAGTGAACCAAACAGGATATGTGCGCTTGTAATGTTTAGTCTTTGGAACGCACTGGTCAATTATAGAGTATATTTTGTCATATTCCGACAGCGTGCTATTCGACGACTATGATAGTGTTAAGCCATCTAAGAAAAAGAATTGCCTGGAAGATATTGTTGAAGAGGATGTGAATAATAGTTGTGATTCTGCCAATCAGGGTATTCGTAGAGGAAAACGGAAAAGAACTCAGAAAGTATATGATGAGGATGTGCTCCTGTTTGATTGCTATAACAAGCTCCTCGGTAGTCAGGATGAAGAAATCAAGCAAGTTGAAGATCAGCAGGCATCTGAAGTAGTCGTCAAAAGGAAACGAAGGCAGAGAGTGCCTCCTAATCAAGCAGTTGAAGGTTCGGGTGAATCTCCCAGTGATTTAGATAAAGTACTTTCACAAACTAGAAACTCCGCCATTATTGAACAGCAAGAGGCTAGTGAAGCTGATGTCGAGGGGAATGACGTCAAACCACACATAGGGAGTCCATCACAAGATCCCAGCCATACGCAGACAACTGAAGAATGTGGGACGTTGGACGCTGACGGATCGCCCCTCACGCCCAGATCTAATTCTTCTGGAGACCAGGACTTTGAGCCATGCGCTGGTCTTGATGACAATGATGATGATGAGGATTTTGTCCCTACACCGTCTAGAAGAGGAAGAGGTGGGCGTAGAGGGCGAGGTCGTAGAGGCAAGGGCAGGAGCAGGAGCGGCCAAGGCAGACGGAGAGGAAAGAACCTGAGAGATAAAGAGGCTCAAGCACATGTGGACGAAGTTCCATTTGAGGACAGGCTGGTAAGTGCTTCTAATATAAACTCTAATACTGCCTTCTTTCAGAGGAACCAGTATGCCTGCACTGACACATTAGGCTAGGAATTGAGGGTGATTACTATGATAAATAATATCGAGGAAATCCGTCAATCAATACAAAATAGAGGTGTGCAAATTAATAGAATTAAATAAAATAATTTTAATTAGTCATAATTTCTTTTATTCAAAATTATATTATTGGCCAACTTCTTTTGTTGTCCTACTTAGTAGTGTTTCCTCTCCCGTGGAATTACACCTTTTCCCATAAGGAATTGGGTTTGGAAACTTTCAGATTATTGGATTCCGAGGGTTATCTGAGCTGGGTCCGTTTTCAATTTTTCATTGACTAGAATTTAAGTCAGGTGTTTTTTTTTTTTTTTTTTTTTTTTTTTTAAGGGGCGGAACTACGAGGTCATCTGCCCCTCTTAACACAGATTAAAGAATACAAATTTTGAATTGAATTTAAAATGTTGAGGTGGACATCTAAATTTAAAAAGACCAAATATTAATAAAACAAAAACAAACAATTAAATAAAAAATAAAAATTATAAAAATAAACAAAAATTACGGAAAAAACAAAACATTATCATTCAAAAACGAACAAGTCGTTGAGTCAAAGTTCACTGGAAAATTTAGATTGCTGGCCCTAACCCACTCTCACTTATAAAGCGGATAACGCGATCAGCAGCCACCGCGTCATCGGCTAATATAAGTTTGAGTGTCGTCTGCAAACCAAGGTTTCTTCGTAAGTCAGCAAGATCCACACACTCGGTGAAAATGTGGGCCACGGTAAATACGGCTCCACAGGTACAAAGTGGGGGGTCTTCCCTTCTCATTAGGTACGAGTGGGTGGATCTTGTATGACCTATCCTTAGCCTACACAAAATGACGGACTCTCTCCGGGCCCGGAAGGAGCTCCGCCACACGCGAGTAGTTCCCTTGATCGCTCTCAGTTTACTGGGCAGTGGGTCAGCTAGCCACTGACTCTCCCAAAGAGCCAGAACTTGTAGGCGTAACTGAGAGCGAATATCTCTAGCGGGTACCTCCATTGGTCGAGGTGGTAGTGATACCGCCTCTTTTGCATCAGGTGATTTCAATACATAGTTCATGAATCTTTGAATAGTTCAATAGCGTTCATCAGTTAAAAGATCCCAAATCCCTCTGCTATAAATTCACACGTAAAGTAGAGTGAATATTCGTATTTGTCATGTTTCCGTATTGATTGAACAATTATGCACAAAGAGGGGGATAGGTTCCGCCTGATCAATGCAACGTAATTCACATTTAAAGGGTTGTATTAAAACCCTTGTGGTACATGTTTCGGGTCCTTATTATGGCCCCTTCATCAGCCTCAAAACAAAAATAGGTATCAGTATCATATAGGATTCAATAAAGGTAAAATCTAACATGAAATGTATGAATGATATGAATGAAAATGAAACATAATAAACAGAGAGAGGAGAGGGGACTCCTTCGTCTATGTGAACACGGGCCTTTTAGAATCTAAGGGTAAACAAAAATATTGTGTGAAAGACGTGTCATCAAGAGGGAAAGAAAGATTATATTTGAAAATATTGAAAATGTGCAATACGAGAGAAACAGCTATATTAAAATATCAAAAGAAATAACGGTACAAAATTAAGACACAACTTACGTAAGAGCAGAGGAAAACACAAGAGACCTCCGATGCGGGACTATGAATGTTCAATAGGTCAGATGGCGAGATGGAGAGTGCTGGGTGTGTGAAGGCAGGCAAGTTGGCGCGGGGAAGGAGGGGAGGTGGAGGGAAATGGTATGACGTAGAAAAGGCGGAGAGGGAAAGACAAGGGGTAGAGCGGGGGGGGGGGCGGTAGTAAGGAGGAAGCTCAAGGCGGTTTATTATTATCCTTGTTTGTTGACACAATGAAATCAGTTAAGGTATCAAACAAAACATTGGAGTAAAAATATATCTCATTAAGGTTGGGGGGGTTGAAACTTCTCTGGGCGGTGTTAATCTCGATAGAATCCAAGACATTCATTAAAATCCCCTTATTAGCATGGTGTAGAATTACAAGATCGTTGTCAATGCTGGTGAATTTGTGGTTCATGTCCTTCATGTGGGAAGCCATAGCTGAAAATTTCCTATGTTTGGTGGCGTTAAAATGTTCTGAAAATCTAGTATTAAAGCTTCTCCCGGTTTGACCAATATAATTAACATTACAGTCATTGCAGCTTAATTTATAAATACCAGAGGCGCTATATTTGTCCTTCCGATCGATAGAGTGTGAATTAAAAATAAATTTATGTTCGTTTGATTGGTTTTATATGCTAATTTCATGTTATGCTTCTTGAAAACATTAGTGACACTATATGTGAAGTTGTTGAGATACGAAAACACTGCGTAAGACGGTTTTTCGATTTTATCTGGTAGGAGGTGGGTGGCCGGTTTACTTTTAATCTTTCTGATGATATTATTAACATAATTACGACTGAATCCATTAATGCGAGCAATTTGGTGGATAATTTTGAATTCTGTGCTGATATCTTGTTTAGACAAGGGTAAATTAAGGGCCCTATTAATGAGGCTGGAAAAGGTTGCTCTTTTATGGGAGCCTGGGTGGATAGAATCTTGCCTTATAGTAGTGTGCATTTGTGTTGGTTTCCTGAAAATTCTGTATTCTAGTTTGTTGTTAATTTTGGTGACAGTGGTATCAAAAAGTTAATTGTTGTTAATGGCCGATTCTAAAGTGAATTTGATATTGGAATCTATGTTATTCAGCTCGTTGAAGATACTATCAATGCTTTGGATGTTGTCATTGACGATGATGAACACATCGTCTACATATCTACCCCAAAACTCAATTCCTTTGATTTTGTCATTTAGACTTTCACGGCCCGTGTTACTATTCATAATGTTGAATTTTGGGCTTATGCCGTGTTTTATTATATTGAAATTCGACGCGTTTCGAAAGAAACCATGTCTTTCATCGTCAGGAATAATCTGGAATACGAGAATGTTGCTAAGAGAAAGCAACGAAGAACATATAGAAGGTGCCCAAAGATGGACGCCATTATAGCCCCGTGTTAGGGACAACGGGAAGCAGCAGTGAATTACTTTCTCAGGGTTCTGATAATAGGTAGCCAGGATTCACTGAGATTGTAGCCGGTGTCGCGGTTGAAATTATCTGGGTGTTTACGTATTTCAACCGCCTCCCTGATGATTCTGGGACGATATTGCTTTATACGGGCAAGAACATCCACTCCTTGGAACATGACATCATGGCCAGGTGTTAAAGCATGATCGGCAACAGCTGATTTATCAGGTTGAATGTTCCTTAATGCGAGTGCATATTGTTCTCGAAGTCTGCCCGATGTAAACCTTGCCTCAAGTACAGGGAACTCTGTAGATACCCGGTTGTTGCAATTTAGGCAAACTGTCCTTAGTTGGTCGCAGGAGTTGCCTAATCTTAACAGAAGTTCCAAATACAGTCCGTATGTTGTATCGACGTAGGATTTTAGCAATACGATCCGTTGTGTTATGTAAGTACGGGAGGTAAGCAGTTCCTCTTACATCTCTTTTCTCAACTGACGTCCTATTATTATTTGTTGGTTTCAGAACCGTAGAAATCAAAGCCTTGCTATAACCGTTGCTCTCAAAGGTGGTTCGCAGGGTGTTAATTTCTTCTTGTAAAGAAGACACTTCACAAATCCTCCTAGCCCTGGTAGTTATAGTTGTAAGGATACCATGTTTCTGGGCAGGGTGATGGTGAGAACTTGCGTGGATATATCTATTGGTGTGTGTTGGCTTACGAAAAACACTGCGTCCTAAAGATCAATCCTCTTTCTTGGTGACGAGAACATCTAAAAAAGGTATTTTGCCGCCAGATTCCTTTTCCATGGTGAAACAAATAGAAGGGTGCTGGAGATTAAGGTGATCCAGGAAATGGCTAAGATTTTCCTCACCTTCCGTCCAAACAACGAACGTGTCATCCACATAACGCCACCAGATATTCGGTTTGAAAGGAGCCGACGACAAAGCTTTCTCTTCAAAGTTCTCCATGAAGAAATTAGCCACAACAGGAGAGAGAGGACTACCCATGGCCACACCATCAGTCTGCTCATAAAAATTCCCATTCCATAGAAAGTAGGAGGAGGTCATGCAGTAATAAAAAAAAGTCTTGTGATGTCTTCAGGAAAAAAGCCATTAATGAGAGACATAACACCATCAATAGGTACTCTCGTAAACAGAGACACCACGTCGAGACTCACTAGAATATCACCCGGCTGAAGTGTTATAGCTTTTAACTTTTCCACGAAGTGTGTGGAATCCTTAATGTACGAAGGCGTGTTACCCAGAAGCGGCTGAAGTAGTCTACCTAAGTATTTGGAAAGGGCATATGTAGGAGAACCAATCGTACTAACAATAGGTCTAAGAGGAACATCTTCCTTATGTATTTTAGGAAGACCATAGAGTCTCGGAGGAATAGCATCCCCTGGAAGGAGAGTCTTCGCTGCATCCGCTGGAATAGATGATTGCTTGATCAATTTGATGGTGACATTTGAGTAGCGAGTAGTAGGATCACGACTATTAATCCTATATACAGGATCTGATAACAAAGACGAGATCTTGGAATCATAATCAACCTTATCCAATACCACTGTCGCGTTACCCTTGTCAGCGGGGAGAACGATAATATCAGAATTGTCCCTTAGATCTATAAGTGCCCGGCTTTCGCCTTGTTTTAAGTTGGTGTTAGGTGGCTTAGCGGTCTTGAGAACTCGGGAACATTCTTGCCTGGCTTCCTCGGCCTCTTCAGGTGTGAGGTGATGTACCGAGGATTCTACGGATGTAATAAGTTCTTCAATAGGAATTCTTCTAGGCGCTACAGCAAAATTGAGACCTTTAGCGAGAACTGCCTGTTGGGTATCACTTAGGGGCTTGCTGGACAAATTTACGACAACCTTGTTAGCATCAAGTCTAATGGCTTGAGATTTCTGCAACTGACATAACCTATCATATTTGGAAATATGTCTGTCCCTCACCTGATCTAGAACGCTGTTAGCTTGCACTGAAGAAATACGATCAAAGATCTTCCATAATTCCTCACTTACGAAGTTTGAGAGGCGTAGATGTAGCTGTAGTAACTCCCTCGAAATAAAATCCAACTGCTTACGAGTATGCTGTAACCTCTCTATCAATAACGCCTTGCTTGCACGACGATAGATTCTCGTTGCCTTAGGTGTTCTGAAGGAATGCTTCAACATAACAAAATTCGGTAGAATATCATGATCCCGGCATCTTAGGAGAAAAGCGAGTGAAGAGATTAGACACACCTTCTTGCGTCGTAACCTACTAAATCTAGACATCAGTCGGAAAATATCCTCCCCATAGAGGTTTCTAATCTTGTCATTTCGACTTTCACGGCCCGTGTTACTATTCATAATGTGGAATTTTGGGCTTATGCCGTGTTTTATTATATTGAAATTCGACGCGTTTCGAAAGAAACCATGTCTTTCATCGTCAGGAATAATCTAGAATACGACAATGTTGCTAAGAGAAAGCAACGAAGAACATATAGAAGATGCCCAAAGATGGACGCCATTATAGCCCCATGTTAGGGACAACGGAAAGCAGCAGTGAATTACTTTCTCAGGGTTCTGATAATAGGTAGCCAGGATTCACTGAGATTGTAGCCGGTGTCGCGGTTGAAATTATCTGGGTGTTTACGTATTTCAACCGCCTCCCTGATGATTCTGGGACGATATTGCTTTATACGGGCAAGAACATCCACTCCTTGGAACATGACATCATGGCCAGGTGTTAAAGCATGATCGGCAACAGCTGATTTATCAGGTTGAATGAGCCTGATACATCTATTATGTTCCTTAATGCGAGTGCATATTGTTCTCGAAGTCTGCCCGATGTAAACCTTGCCACAAGTACAGGGAACTCTGTAGATACCCGGTTGTTGCAATTTAGGCAAACTGTCCTTAGTTGGTCGCAGGAGTTGCCTAATCTTAACAGAAGTTCCAAATACAGTCCGTATGTTGTATCGACGTAGGATTTTAGCAATACGATCCGTTGTGTTATGTATGTACGGAAGGTAAGCAGTTCCTCTTACATCTCTTTTCTCAACTGACGTCCTATTATTATTTGTTGGTTTCAGAACCGTAGAAATCAAAGCCTTGCTATAACCGTTGCTCTCAAAGGTGGTTCGCAGGGTGTTAATTTCTTCTTGTAAAGAAGACACTTCACAAATCCTCCTAGCCCTGGTAGTTAGAGTTGTAAGGATACCATGTTTCTGGGCAGGGTGATGGTGAGAACTTGCGTGGAGATATCTATTGGTGTGTGTTGGCTTACGAAAAACACTGTGTCCTAAAGATCCATCCTCTTTCTTGGTGACGAGAACATCTAAAAAAGTTATTTTGCCGTCAGATTCCTTTTCCATGGTGAAACAAATAGAAGGGTGCTGGAGATTAAGGTGATCCAGGAAATGGCTAAGATTTTCCTCACCTTCCGTCCAAACAACGAACGTGTCATCCACATAACGCCACCAGATCTTCGGTTTGAAAGGAGCCGACGACAAAGCTTTCTCTTCAAAGTTCTCCATGAAGAAATTAGCCACAACAGGAGAGAGAGGACTACCCATGGCCACACCATCAGTCTGCTCATAAAAATTCCCATTCCATAGAAAGTAGGAGGAGGTCATGCAGTGATAAAAAAAGTCTTGTGATGTCTTCAGGAAAAAAGCCATTAATGAGAGATATAACACCATCAATAGGTACTCTCGTAAACAGAGACACCACGTCGAGACTCACTAGAATATCACCCGGCTGAAGTGTTATAGCTTTTAACTTTTCCACGAAGTGTGTGGAATCCTTAATGTACGAAGGCGTGTTACCCAGAAGCGGCTGAAGTAGTCTACCTAAGTATTTCGAAAGGGCATATGTAGGAGAACCAATCGTACTAACAATAGGTCTAAGAGGAACATCTTCCTTATGTATTTTAGGAAGACCATAGAGTCTCGGAGGAATAGCATCCCCTGGAAGGAGAGTCTTCGTTGCATCCGCTGGAATAGATGATTGCTTGATCAATTTGATTGTGACATTTGAGTAGCGAGTAGTAGGATCACGACTATTAATCCTATATACAGGATCTGATAACAAAGACGAGATCTTGGAATCATAATCAACCTTATCCAATACCACTGTCGCGTTACCCTTGTCAGCGGGGAGAACGATAATATCAGAATTGTCCCTTAGATCTATAAGTGCCCGGCTTTCGCCTTGTTTTAAGTTGGTGTTAGGTGGCTTAGCGGTCTTGAGAACTCGGGAACATTCTTGCCTGGCTTCCTCGGCCTCTTCAGGTGTGAGGTGATGTACCGAGGATTCTACGGATGTAATAAGTTCTTCAATAGGAATTCTTCTAGGCGCTACAGCAAAATTGAGACCTTTAGCGAGAACTGCCTGTTGGGTATCACATAGGGGCTTGCTGGACAAATTTACGACAACCTTTTTAGCATCAAGTCTAATGGCTTGAGATTTCTGCAACTGACATAACCTATCATATTTGGAAATATGTCTGTCCCTCACCTGATCTAGAACGCTGTTAGCTTGCACTGAAGAAATACGATCAAAGATCTTCCATAATTCCTCACTTACGAAGTTTGAGAGGCGTAGATGTAGCTGTAGTAACTCCCTCGAAATAAAATCCAACTGCTTACGAGTATGCTGTAACCTCTCTATCAATAACGCCTTGCTTGCACGACGATAGATTCTCGTTGCCTTAGGTGTTCTGAAGGACTGCTTCAACATAACAAAATTCGGTAGAATATCATGATCCCGGCATCTTAGGAGAAAAGCGAGTGAAGAGATTAGACTCACCTTCTTGCGTCGTAACCTACTAAATCTAGACATCAGTCGGAAAATATCCTCCCCATAGAGGTTTCTAATCTTGTCATTTAGACTTTCACGGCCCGTGTTACTATTCATAATGTGGAATTTTGGGCTTATGCCGTGTTTTATTATATTGAAATTCGACGCGTTTCGAAAGAAACCATGTCTTTCATCGTCAGGAATAATCTGGAATACGACAATGTTGCTAAGAGAAAGCAACAAAGAACATATAGAAGGTGCCCAAAGATGGACGCCATTATAGCCCCATGTTAGGGACAACGGAAAGCAGCAGTGAATTACTTTCTCAGGGTTCTGATAATAGGTAGCCAGGATTCACTGAGATTGTAGCCGGTGTCGCGGTTGAAATTATCTGGGTGTTTACGTTTTTCAACCGCCTCCCTGATGATTCTAGGATGATATTGCTTTATACGGGCAAGAACATCCACTCCTTGGAACATGACAACATGGCCAGGTGGTAAAGCATGATCGGCAACAGCTGATTTATCAGGTTGAATGAGCCTGATACATCTATTATGTTCCTTAATGCGAGTGCATATTGTTCTCGAAGTCTGCCCGATGTAAACCTTGCCACAAGTACAGGGAACTCTGTAGATACCCGGTTGTTGCAATTTAGGCAAACTGTCCTTAGTTGGTCGCAGGAGTTGCCTAATCTTAACAGAAGTTCCAAATACAGTCCGTATGTTGTATCGACGTAGGATTTTAGCAATACGATCCGTTGTGTTATGTATGTACGGAAGGTAAGCAGTTCCTCTTACATCTCTTTTCTCAACTGACGTCCTATTATTATTTGTTGGTTTCAGAACCGTAGAAATCAAAGCCTTGCTATAACCGTTGCTCTCAAAGGTGGTTCGCAGGGTGTTAATTTCTTCTTGTAAAGAAGACACTTCACAAATCCTCCTAGCCCTGGTAGTTAGAGTTGTAAGGATACCATGTTTCTGGGCAGGGTGATGGTGAGAACTTGCGTGGAGATATCTATTGGTGTGTGTTGGCTTACGAAAAACACTGTGTCCTAAAGATCCATCCTCTTTCTTGGTGACGAGAACATCTAAAAAGTTATTTTGCCGTCAGATTCCTTTTTCATGGTGAAACAAATAGAAGGGTGCTGGAGATTAAGGTGATCCAGGAAATGGCTAAGATTTTCCTCACCTTCCGTCCAAACAACGAACGTGTCATCCACATAACGCCACCCGATCTTCGGTTTGAAAGGAGCCGTCGACAAAGCTTTCTCTTCAAAGTTCTCCATGAAGAAATTAGCCACAACAGGAGAGAGAGGACTTCCCATGGCCACACCATAAGTCTGCTCATAAAAATTCCCATTCCATAGAAAGTAGGAGGAGGTCATGCAGTGATAAAAAAGTCTTGTGATGTCTTCAGGAAAAAAGCCATTAATGAGAGACATAACACCATCAATAGGTACTCTCGTAAACAGAGACACCACGTCGAGACTCACTAGAATATCACCCGGCTGAAGTGTTATAGCTTTTAACTTTTCCACGAAGTGTGTGGAATCCTTAATGTACGAAGGCGTGTTACCCAGAAGCGGCTGAAGTAGTATACCTAAGTATTTCGAAAGGGCATATGTAGGAGAACCAATCGTACTAACAATAGGTCTAAGAGGAACATCTTCCTTATGTATTTTAGGAAGACCATAGAGTCTCGGAGGAATAGCATCCCCTGGAAGGAGAGTCTTCGCTGCATCCGCTGGAATAGATGATTGCTTGATCAATTTGATGGTGACATTTGAGTAGCGAGTAGTAGGATCACGACTATTAATCCTATATACAGGATCTGATAACAAAGACGAGATCTTGGAATCATAATCAACCTTACCCAATACCACTGTCGCGTTACCCTTGTCAGCGGGGAGAACGATAATATCAGAATTGTCTCTTAGATCTATAAGTGCCCGGCTTTCGCCTTGTTTTAAGTTGGTGTTAGGTGGCTTAGCGGTCTTGAGAACTCGGGAACATTCTTGCCTGGCTTCCTCGGCCTCTTCAGGTGTGAGGTGATGTACCGAGGATTCTACGGATGTAATAAGTTCTTCAATAGGAATTCTTCTAGGCGCTACAGCAAAATTGAGACCTTTAGCGAGAACTGCCTGTTGGGTATCACTTAGGGGCTTGCTTGACAAATTTACGACAACCTTGTTAGCATCAAGTCTAATGGCTTGAGATTTCTGCAACTGACATAACCTATCATATTTGGAAATATGTCTGTCCCTCACCTGATCTAGAACGCTGTTAGCTTGCACTGAAGAAATACGATCAAAGATCTTCCATAATTCCTCACTTACGAAGTTTGAGAGGCGTAGATGTAGCTGTAGTAACTCCCTCGATATAAAATCCAACTGCTTACGAGTATGCTGTAACCTCTCTATCAATAACGCCTTGCTTGCACGACGATAGATTCTCGTTGCCTTAGGTGTTCTGAAGGACTGCTTCAACATAACAAAATTCGGTAGAATATCATGATCCCGGCATCTTAGGAGAAAAGCGAGTGAAGAGATTAGACACACCTTCTTGCGTCGTAACCTACTAAATCTAGACATCAGTCGGAAAATATCCTCCCCATAGAGGTTTCTAATCTTGTCATTTAGACTTTCACGGCCCGTGTTACTATTCATAATGTGGAATTTTGGGCTTATGCCGTGTTTTATTATATTGAAATTCGACGCGTTTCGAAAGAAACCATGTCTTTCATCGTCAGGAATAATCTGGAATACGACAATGTTGCTAAGAGAAAGCAACGAAGAACATATAGAAGGTGCCCAAAGATGGACGCCATTATAGCCCCCATGTTAGGGACAACGGAAAGCAGCAGTGAATTACTTTCTCAGGGTTCTGATAATAGGTAGCCAGGATTCACTGAGATTGTAGCCGGTGTCGCGGTTGAAATTATCTGGGTGTTTACGTATTTCAACCGCCTCCCTGATGATTCTGGGACGATATTGCTTTATACGGGCAAGAATATCCACTCCTTGGAACATGACATCATGGCCAGGTGTTAAAGCATGATCGGCAACAGCTGATTTATCAGGTTGAATGAGCCTGATACATCTATTATGTTCCTTACTGCGAGTGCATATTGTTCTCGAAGTCTGCCCGATGTAAACCTTGCCACAAGTACAGGGAACTCTGTAGATACCCGGTTGTTGCAATTTAGGCAAACTGTCCTTAGTTGGTCGCAGGAGTTGCCTAATCTTAACAGAAGTTCCAAATACAGTCCGTATGTTGTATCGACGTAGGATTTTAGCAATACGATCCGTTGTGTTATGTATGTACGGAAGGTAAGCAGTTCCTCTTACATCTCTTTTCTCAACTGACGTCCTATTATTATTTGTTGGTTTCAGAACCGTAGAAATCAAAGACTTGCTATTACCGTTGCTCTCAAAGGTGGTTCGCAGGGTGTTAATTTCTTCTTGTAAAGAAGACACTTCACAAATCCTCCTAGCCCTGGTAGTTAGAGTTGTAAGGATACCATGTTTCTGGGCAGGGTGATGGTGAGAACTTGCGTGGAGATATCTATTGGTGTGTGTTGGCTTACGAAAAACACTGTGTCCTAAAGATCCATCCTCTTTATTGGTGACGAGAACATCTAAAAAAGGTATTTTGCCGTCAGATTCTTTTTCCATGGTGAAACAAATAGAAGGGTGCTGGAGATTAAGGTGATCCAGGAAATGGCTAAGATTTTCCTCACCTTCCGTCCAAACAACGAACGTGTCATCCACATAACGCCACCAGATCTTCGGTTTGAAAGGAGCCGACGACATAGCTTTCTCTTCAAAGTTCTCCATGAAGAAATTAGCCACAACAGGAGAGAGAGGACTACCCATGGCCACACCATAAGTCTGTCATAAAAATTCCCATTCCATAGAAAGTAGGAGGAGGTCATGCAGTGATAAAAAAAGTCTTGTGATGTCTTCAGAAAAAAAAGCCATTAATGAGAGACATAACACCATTAATATGTACTCTCGTAAACAGAGACACCACGTCGAGACTCACTAGAATATCACCCGGCTGAAGTGTTATAGCTTTTAACTTTTCCACGAAGTGTGTGGAATCCTTAATGTACGAAGGCGTGTTACCCAGAAGCGGCTGAAGTAGTCTACCTAAGTATTTCGAAAGGGCATATGTAGGAGAACCAATCGTACTAACAATAGGTCTAAGAGGAACATCTTCCTTATGTATTTTAGGAAGACCATAGAGTCTCGGAGGAATAGCATCCCCTGGAAGGAGAGTCTTCGCTGCATCCGCTGGAATAGATGATTGCTTGATCAATTTGATGGTGACATTTGAGTAGCGAGTAGTAGGATCACGACTATTAATCCTATATACAGGATCTGATAACAAAGACGAGATCTTGGAATCATAATCAACCTTATCCAATACCACTGTCGCGTTACCCTTGTCAGCGGGGAGAACGATAATATCAGAATTGTCCCTTAGATCTATAAGTGCCCGGCTTTCGCCTTGTTTTAAGTTGGTGTTAGGTGGCTTAGCGGTCTTGAGAACTCGGGAACATTCTTGCCTGGCTTCCTCGGCCTCTTCAGGTGTGAGGTGATGTACCGAGGATTCTACGGATGTAATAAGTTCTTCAATAGGAATTCTTCTAGGCGCTACAGCAAAATTGAGACCTTTAGCGAGAACTGCCTGTTGGGTATCACTTAGGGGCTTGCTGGACAAATTTACGACAACCTTTTTAGCATCAAGTCTAATGGCTTGAGATTTACGCAACTGACATAACCTATCATATTTGGAAATATGTCTGTCCCTCACCTGATCTAGAACGCTGTTAGCTTGCACTGAAGAAATACGTTCAAAGATCTTCCATAATTCCTCACTTACGAAGTTTGAGAGGCGTAGATGTAGCTGTAGTAACTCCCTCGAAATAAAATCCAACTGCTTACGAGTATGCTGTAACCTCTCTATCAATAACGCCTTGCTTGCACGACGATAGATTCTCGTTGCCTTAGGTGTTCTGAAGGAATGCTTCAACATAACAAAATTCGGTAGAATATCATGATCCCGGCATCTTAGGAGAAAAGCGAGTGAAGAGATTAGACATACCTTCTTGCGTCGTAACCTACTAAATCTAGACATCAGTCGGAAAATATCCTCCCCATAGAGGTTTCTAATCTTGTCATTTAGACTTTCACGGCCCGTGTTACTCTTCATAATGTGGAATTTTGGGCTTATGCCGTGTTTTATTATATTGAAATTCGACGCGTTTCGAAAGAAACCATGTCTTTCATCGTCAGGAAAAATCTGGAATACGACAATGTTGCTAAGAGAAAGCAACGAAGAACATATAGAAGGTGCCCAAAGATGGATGCCATTATAGCCCCATGTTAGGGACAACGGAAAGCAGCAGTGAATTACTTTCTCAGGGTTCTGATAATAGGTAGCCAGGATTCACTGAGATTGTAGCCGGTGTCGCGGTTGAAATTATCTGGGTGTTTACGTATTTCAACCGCCTCCCTGATGATTCTAGGATGATATTGCTTTATACGGGCAAGAACATCCACTCCTTGGAACATGACAACATGGCCAGGTGGTAAAGCATGATCGGCAACAGCTGATTTATCAGGTTGAATGAGCCTGATACATCTATTATGTTCCTTAATGCGAGTGCATATTGTTCTCGAAGTCTGCCCGATGTAAACCTTGCCACAAGTACAGGGAAATCTGTAGATACCCGGTTGTTGCAATTTAGGCAAACTGTCCTTAGTTGGTCGCAGGAGTTGCCTAATCTTAACAGAAGTTCCAAATACAGTCCGTATGTTGTATCGACGTAGGATTTTAGCAATACGATCCGTTGTGTTATGTATGTACGGAAGGTAAGCAGTTCCTCTTACATCTCTTTTCTCAACTGACGTCCTATTATTATTTGTTGGTTTCAGAACCGTAGAAATCAAAGCCTTGCTATAACCGTTGCTCTCAAAGGTGGTTCGCAGGGTGTTAATTTCTTCTTGTAAAGAAGACACTTCACAAATCCTCCTAGCCCTGGTAGTTAGAGTTGTAAGGATACCATGTTTCTGGGCAGGGTGATGGTGAGAACTTGCGTGGAGATATCTATTGGTGTGTGTTGGCTTACGAAAAACACTGTTTCCTAAAGATCCATCCTCTTTCTTGGTGACGAGAACATCTAAAAAAGGTATTTTGCCGTCAGATTCTTTTTCCATGGTGAAACAAATAGAAGGGTGCTGGAGATTAAGGTGATCCAGGAAATGGCTAAGATTTTCCTCACCTTCCGTCCAAACAACGAACGTGTCATCCACATAACGCCACCAGATCTTCGGTTTGAAAGGAGCCGACGACAAAGCTTTCTCTTCAAAGTTCTCCATGAAGAAATTAGCCACAACAGGAGAGAGAGGACTACCCATGGCCACACCATAAGTCTGCTCATAAAAATTCCCATTCCATAGAAAGTAGGAGGAGGTCATGCAGTGATAAAAAAAAGTCTTGTGATGTCTTCAGGAAAAAAAGCCATTAATGAGAGACATAACACCATCAATATGTACTCTCGTAAACAGAGACACCACGTCGAGACTCACTAGAATATCACCCGGCTGAAGCGTTATAGCTTTTAACTTTTCCACGAAGTGTGTGGAATCCTTAATGTACGAAGGCGTGTTACCCAGAAGCGGCTGAAGTAGTCTACCTAAGTATTTCGAAAGGGCATATGTAGGAGAACCAATCGTACTAACAATAGGTCTAAGAGGAACATCTTCCTTATGTATTTTAGGAAGACCATAGAGTCTCGGAGGAATAGCATCCCCTGGAAGGAGAGTCTTCGCTGCATCCGCTGGAATAGATGATTGCTTGATCAATTTGATGGTGACATTTGAGTAGCGAGTATTAGGATCACGACTATTAATCCTATATACAGGATCTGATAACAAAGACGAGATCTTGGAATCATAATCAACCTTATTCAATACCACTGTCGCGTTACCCTTGCCAGCGGGGAGAACGAAAATATCAGAATTGTCCCTTAGATCTATAAGTGCCCGGCTTTCGCCTTGTTTTAATTTGGTGTTAGGTGGCTTAGCGGTCTTGAGAACTCGGGAACATTCTTGCCTGGCTTCCTCGGCCTCTTCAGGTGTGAGGTGATGTACCGAGGATTCTACGGATGTAATAAGTTCTTCAATAGGAATTCTTCTAGGCGCTACAGCAAAATTGAGACCTTTAGCGAGAACTGCCTGTTGGGTATCACTTAGTGGCTTGCTTGACAAATTTACGACAACCTTGTTAGCATCAAGTCTAATGGCTTGAGATTTCTGCAACTGACATAACCTATCATATTTGGAAATATGTCTGTCCCTCACCTGATCTAGAACGCTGTTAGCTTGCACTGAAGAAATACGATCAAAGATCTTCCATAATTCCTCACTTACGAAGTTTGAGAGGCGTAGATGTAGCTGTAGTAACTCCCTCGATATAAAATCCAACTGCTTACGAGTATGCTGTAACCTCTCTATCAATAACGCCTTGCTTGCACGACGATAGATTCTCGTTGCCTTAGGTGTTCTGAAGGACTGCTTCAACATAACAAAATTCGGTAGAATATCATGATCCCGGCATCTTAGGAGAAAAGCGAGTGAAGAGATTAGACACACCTTCTTGCGTCGTAACCTACTAAATCTAGACATCAGTCGGAAAATATCCTCCCCATAGAGGTTTTTAATCTTGTCATTTAGACTTTCACGGCCCGTGTTACTATTCACAATGTGGAATTTTGGGCTTATGCCGTGTTTTATTATATTGAAATTCGACGCGTTTCGAAAGAAACCATGTCTTTCATCGTCAGGAATAATCTGGAATACGACAATGTTGCCAAGAGAAAGCAACGAAGAACATATAGAAGGTGCCCAAAGATGGACGCCATTATAGCCCCATGTTAGGGACAACGGAAAGCAGCAGTGAATTACTTTCTCAGGGTTCTGATAATAGGTAGCCAGGATTCACTGAGATTGTAGCCGGTGTCGCGGTTGAAATTATCTGGGTGTTTATTGATTATTTCGGTGTGTTCCAGGTGGTCAAGGTAAATATTAGCTATGATGCCTGATAAAGGGGATCCCATTGCTAATCCTTCTTTCTGTTTATAAATGGTGTTATTAAAGGTGAAAAAATTGCTGTTTAAGGCGTAAACAAGGATTGACATGAATTCATCGATTTCAGCTTTTGACAGTTTGCTGTTTTCTATTAAATTTCTCTTAATGATGTTTGGCAGAACGGACGGGAATATTAGTGTACATATCTTTTATACCGACACTGTGAAGCGAGTGTTCGTTGTTTAGGTTCAAAATTGACGTTTTAGCGCAAAAATGTAGACTCTCTCTCTCTCTCTCTCTCTCTCTCTCTTCCTCGGCGCTACAGCCTGGGGTAGGCTTTGGCCTCTCTCACGATTCCTCGCCATTCGTCTCTTCTATGAGTTTTCTCCCACCATCTTCCAACCCTCATAGTTCTCAGGTCTTCTCCTAAGTCTTGTAGCCATCTTTTGCGCGGTCGTCCACGTCTCCTCTTCCCTTCCGTAGTTCCATGTAATATCTTCCTTGGTGTTCTTTCTTCACTCATCCTCTCTACATGACCAAGCCAATCCAGACGTCGGGACTTAATAAATTTCACAATATCTTCACCTTTGATTATCTCTTCAATTTCTTTGTTTGTCCTGATTCGCCACCCTTCATCCTCCTTTACCGGGCCATATATCCTTCTTAAAACTTTCCTTTCAAAAATTTTGAGATCATTCTCATCATTTGTTGACATTGTCCACGTCTCAGATCCATAGGTCACCACTGGTCTAATAAGGGTCTTGTAGAGCTTAACTTTCAAGTTCCTACTTAACAGTTTTGATTTTAAGAGCTTAGTGTTAGCATAGTAAGCCCTGTTTCCATTCATGATCCGTTTATGAATCTCCTCTGATACAGAATTCTCACAATTTAGTATAGTACCAAGGTAACTGAAGCATTTTACATTCTCAAACTTATACTGACCAATTTCTACATTTTCTCTTGCTCTTCTATCTTTTCCCGCTGACATTTTCATATATTTCGTTTTCCTTTCATTAATTCTCATTCCCATCTTTCCACTCTTCTCCTCCAGAATCTTGAACATTTCTTTAAGAGATGCCCAGTTCCGTGCCATCATCCGCATATGAATACGCCTGCTTGGACTTGCTTATTATCGTCCCTCCCAAACCCAGTTCTTTCATAACTTCATTCAGTGTCAAGTTGAATAACACTGCAGACAATGAATCTCCTTGCCTCACTCCGGTATTCACCTCAAAATTCCTGCTAGTTTTGCCTCCTACATAAACCTTGGCCTGCGATCCTTCCATTGTCATTGCTACTAGACTGATCAACTTCTTTGGCACTCCACATGCTTCTAGGGCGTTCAACATCTTCGTTCTACCAATGCTATCAAACGCCTGTTGGAAATCAATGAATAGCAAATGCAGATCAACCCCATATTCATAGCATTTCTCCATAGATTGTCTCATAACAAATATTTGGTCAGTAGTTCCCCTTCCTGGCCGGAATCCACACTGGTTCTCGTCCAGTATTTCTTCAGCGTAGTCGCTCAGTCTCCTTTGCAATATACTTGAGAATATCTTATATACAACACTTAGTAATGTTATCCCTCTATAATTTCCACATTGTAACTTATCACCTTTCTTGAAGATGGGACAGATAAGGCCAACCTTCCAATCCTGAGGCATTATCTCTCTTTCCCATATCTCCCCAATCAGTTCATGTAGGTTCCTAACTATCCCTTGTCCTCCATTCTTTATTACCTCCGCTATGATCTGATCCTCTCCTGGTGCTCTTCCATTTCGTTGACGCTTCACTGCCTCCATAACTTCATCTATGGATGGTTTAGTGACCTGTGGCTCTACATTCATGTAGATCTGTCTCTTATTCATCTCGTCCTTACGTTCTATATTTAACGTATCTTTAAAGTGCTCCGCCCATCTTTCAAGAACTCTCTCTTCCTCTCCAATTACTTTTCCATCTTTATCTTTACACGAGTTCTCCCGTGGTTGAAATTCCTTTGTCATTCGTTTCGTTGCTTGGTACAATTTTTTTACTTTCATTCTGGCTGTTCAATTCTTCAATTCTTTCCATTTGTCTTCTTAGATACATTCTCTTCTTCCTTTTCAGAACTCTATTTGCTGTTCTTCTACTTTATTTATATCTTTCACTATTCCATCTTGTCTCTCTTTGAATCATAATCAATCTGTCTGCATTCTTCTGCTCTATATATTTCCTACATTCATCATCAAACCATTCTTCATTCCTGTTCCTCTTCTTCTCCCCAATAGTTTCTTTCACAGTCTCTTCCAATGCTTTCTTTATTTCAGTCCATCTCCTCTCTACAGTGTCATCCTCATTCATATTCTTTAATCTCACTTCCAACTTCTTGTCAGTGTGTCCTCATATTGCTTAACAATTTGTGTTTGCTGAAACTTTTCCACGTCCCACTGTATCCTCTTAATTCCTCTGTCACATTCTACATTCGCAATTCGTTCTCTAAACAGAGCTTTCACCAAAAAATGATCCGAATCACAGTTGGGGCCCCTTGCAGATCTGACGTCAATCATTGAAGATGCATGTCTTCTTGAAATCAAGACATGGTCGATTTGGTTTACCACTCCGGTGCCTGGCATTTTCCAGGTTCCTTTGTGTATGTCCTTATGTTTAAAACAAGTACTTTTGATTACCATTCTATTACTTTCTGCAAATTGGCATAGAAGCTTCCCATTTTCACTAGTATTAGTATGTAAAGAATGTTTCCCTGCTACATACTGCAAGAAGTCCTCTATACCTATTTTGGTATTGAAGTCCCCAAGAAGTATTATCACATCATATTTTGGTATCATACTACATTCCTTTTCCAACTGGTCATAGAATGCAGTTTTCTTCTCTTCACTATCGTCTTCTGTAGGTGCATACGCTGATATGTGTCAGATTCCTGAATCGTCCCTTTAGTCTCATTTTACACATTCTATCTCCTAGAGGCTCAAATCCAAGAAGACTTCTTTTTATCTTTGAACTAATGATAAAGCCTGTTCCACACTGACCAGTTCTTACTTCAGGACCACTGTATAACATTGTATAGTCCTTCTTGTCAATCCTACCGTTTCCCCCTCCATCTCACTTCCTGTATCGCTACTATATCCATTCCATACTTCAAGACTTCCTCAGCTACTTCTGCCATTTTTCCTATCTGCAACATTGTTCGTACGTTCCATGTTGCCATTGTCAAAGTCATGTCCTTTTTCCTTGTCCTTAAACATTTTCCAGGTTCATCATCGTTAATTCCGTCCAAATTCCGAGGCTTCGTTGAGAGTTTCGTAACCTTTGAGGTTTTACAGTGTGGGGTTGTTAGCCCCACGCCCAACCCCCAACCTGGAGGACCAGGGTACCGCTCTTAGTCTGGCTCATCACTTTAGACCTGTCCAGCTTGGGTGATCCTACCAGGAGCTTAAGCTCCCGCTGGCATAGCTCTGCAGATCATTTGAGCTCGCAAGCCCCCAAAACACCCGGCAATAACAAATTGCCTTCTTCAAGGTGGCAGTACCGGCGGGGGGCAAAAATCTAGAGTGTTGACCAAAAAAAATTAGGCCTTGAAGACATAATGGTTTTTTAGGAATTTTTGGATAAATTGTGTGGTTTTGTACAAAGGGCTGTTCCTGAAGTTAACTATGGGTCTAATGGGAATATTATCTTTGTGAATCTTGGGTAAAGCTCGTAAGGTGGGCAGTCCTGGGTTCATTGTAGTAAGATGATTCGCTTGTTTTTCATCTAATAGAAAAACAGTGTTTTTGATAATGGTTCCTAATTTCCTTTGTATAGTGGCAGTTGGAACCTTCTTGATGACTTCAAAATTGGGGTTGTTAAAAAATTCATGGGTTTTGCTGATATAGTCGTGTTTATCCATTAAGACTATAGTATTGCCTTTGTCGGCTTTAGTAACAATGATGTTGTTGTCTGTAATCTTCTTCTTTAAGTTGAGATGGTTGGGGTTGTTAGCAAGACAATTGTTTTTACTATTAGTTATGATTTTATTGATTTGTTTATTCGTTTCGTGTCTGGCCGCACTTTGCTTATCTTTGTGGAGCTGGCGGATTGCTTCTTCGGTTTCTGCTACCATAGTAGTAAGGGAATTCCTATTTATACCGGTGTCCCAATTGTGTTTGGGTCCTTTGTTGAGGATTTCCATTTCAGAATCGTCAAATAGGACATTGGTTAGATTTTTGACCGGATTTTGAAAATTGTGCGGACCCGCATCGGAGCGTGGTGTTTGTGCTTTGTGTTTGTTTAACAACGTTTTGAATTTGTTTTCCAAAGTTGTGGTTTTCTTAACTAACTTGAAATGGACGATACTGTTAACGACCAGCATAAATTCATCCCACTCTTTTTTGCTGGACAGGTTAGCCACTTGCAAATGAGAGCGGTATAATTTGAAATTGATATGGCTCTTTTTGATGAAAAGGAATTTGATTTCTCTTTGGAAAATGCGTTTATTAATGATCCTTTGTGTTCTACTTTCATATAAGTTAAGGGGGGCCCTCTTTTGATAGGTTTTCATATGATCTGCACCTCTTTGTATTGATCAGGCGGAACCTATCCCCCTCTTTGTGCATAAAAGTAGAGTGAAGTAATAAAAACGTAACGTGTGGCATTTTGCATTTGCAAGGCTCCTCTGTTAGTGGAAATTCTAAAAAATCATTTTAATTTGAGTTGCCTGCAACCTATACTCTCTCTGTACTACAGTCTGATCTGAAAACAAGTTCCAATTGTGAAAGACTTGTCAGTCACCATACATGTAGCCTACACTAGTTCTTTCTCTACCTAGCTATGTTTCATCACTCACGGTAAACAACTCACATGTCCGTATCCAATTATTAATTTATAATATCTCATGTCAATGACCTTAATATTTTGGATATTTTAGGTAAATTCATTGGTCATGGGAAAGAGTTGACCATTCTAAGTCCTATGACACTTCACATGTCGATGTCCGAGTATTAGTTTATATAATCTCAGGTCAATGACCTTGTTGTTTTGAATATTTGGGGCAATTCGTTGGTCATGGGAAAGGATTGGTCATCCTAAGTATTATAACACCTCACTTGACTCTCCCCCATTATTAGTTATGGAGATAGTAACAACAGTGCAGTTACGCCCTTTTGACAAACATTAAATATATATTCAAAAACAGAGCGTCACCCCGAGTGCTAGGACCCACATACAAGTCCCTAGCCTTATTGTTTCGCGAGATATTAACAAAAGTGTAGTTAAGCTCTTTGTTGAAATGTTAAAAATACATTCAAAAAGAGAGTGTCTGCCCAAGTCCAACGACACCTCACAGGTCAAAATCCTATCATGGGTTCAGAAAATACAAACAAAAGTGTAGTTAGGCCCCTTGTCAAAATTTCAAAAAATACATTTAAAAAGGGAATGTCATCCCAAGTGCTACGACCCCTCATACAAGTCCCCAGCCTTATTGGTTCACGAAATATTAACAAAAGTGTACTTAGGCCCTTTTGACAAAAATCAAACATATATTGAAAAAAGGGGCGTCATCCCAAGTCTAACGACCCCTCATACAAGTCCCTAGCCTTATTGGTTCATGAGATATTAAAAAGCCAATAACCTATTAGTTTTGGATCTTTTGTTTTTTTTAAATAACTTATCTATAAATCATTATTTAAAAAGTCCGCCCTCTTAGGAAAACCCCAAGTGCGCATGCGTAAAAACAGAAAACAAACATGTTAATTCATAGTAGCAATCGGCTCTTCACATGCGTTTCATGTGGAACAACGTTTAATTTCATCATATCATTAGTCCAAAGGGACCGGTCCGAAGGGATCAGTCCAAAGGGACCCGTCAACAAGGACCCATCCACAGGGACTCGTCAACAGGGACCCGTCCACGGGGACTCGTCAAAAATGACCCATCAACAGGGACTCGTCAACAATGACCCATCCACAAGGACCTGTCAACAAGGACCCGTCCACAAGGACCTGTCTACAGGGACCCGTCCACAGGGACTCATCAACAAGGAACCGTCCATAGGGACCCGTCAAAAAGGACCTGTCAAAAAGGACCTGTCAAAAAAGATCCGTCAAAAATGACTCCCTTCAAATGGGCCCGTCCAAAGGGGCTAGTCAACAGGGACCAGTCCAAAGGGACAAATCAACAGGGATCAATCAAAAGGGGTTATCGGCTCAAGGTCTGACATGCCTCTCTTTGATTATTGGTTTGCCTATCGATAAGCGTCGCTTGGAAAACTTTTTGATCACCCCTCGTGAGTTGGGTTACGTTAGGTTACACTACAGCCACCATCTTTAAAAAGCCCGTCCTCTTACAAAAGCCATGAGTGAACATGCGTAAAAAAACGAAAAACAAGCATGTTAATTCATAGTGGCTTTCCACCGTACACATGTCTCTTGTGTGGAACAACGTTTATTTCCATATTGGCATTCAAATTCTCACATGTTGCACTTGAAAAGCAAGATTTTCTAAAAAAAAAATTATTTTACACCCCCTAGTAGGGGTAGATTTTATTTTTGAGGTGGAAATATGTTATCCATTGGAAAGGGGTGTCAGCTTGAGTTCAATGACACCTCATTTGTCAAAATCCGACCATGCTTTCGAGAGATATCTGCCTAGCGCATTAGCCCCTGTGCCAGAACCGCCTTATATTTCCATCTCACGTCATTCTTTTTGTATACGAAATCACACACGAGTTTCATATTCACTTTCAAAGCTGTATGAAACATTTGGGCTTTACAATTTTGCTCACTAAAAATTAATGAAGCAAGATTTCAAAAGGTCTTTGGGAATGATACATTCGTTAACATTTACCACGCGACCCGAGCAAACACGACATTTGAAAGAAGCGTCTAGGGGTTCCCAGTTTAAACTATTAGCGGTGGTGGAATAAGCCATAATTGCAAGTTAGTCTTACCTGAGTTTTCAACAGTCTGCACGGCAATGGTTCCACTCTAGAACGTCCCAGGTCTTCAGCTGCTGCTTTTCCCAACATCTAAAAAGAAATAAAATAAACCACCATAATGCATGAATTCGATTAAAATTGGTATTAAAGAAAAATGAAACAGGTTATTAAAAAGAAATCTCACCTTGGCTAGTCATGCCTTCTCGTGGACTCAAGGGTGGAATGGTCTCTCATAACAAATGTACTGTACAGGTTATATGGAAATGAAATAAAACAATCAATAAATAAGTACTGGGAAATAACATACATTATCATGAAAACAATTAAACACCATTAATAATAAACTTATCTCTCAAAAAATACAGTATCAAAGTATCACGCCACTAACACGGTTTGATTATGGTAACCAACAGGCAATCGTCAACAATATCTGCAAACAAATAAATAAAAATTAATTAATCACCTTATCAATATCAATCGATAAATAACTACCAGTAAATATATAAATAAATAAATAAATATGTACTGAACCCGTTTAGACTAGACTCCAACGGCCCCGATTTTGCAAATTCCCGAAATCAGTTCAGCACGAGATAAAAGCTATCTCAGGGTCTATCTTGGCGAAACTAAGTAAAAGCTGGCTTCACTGATATCGGCAATATGCAAGCAAGGTAGGAAGAAGAAACAACCAAAAATTGCACAATTTCCTACAATATCTCAATTTATTAATATTTAAAAATTTTAAATCTTTGGCAAATCATCAAAATAAATAACCTTCAACATAAAAATCAACACACTGCATAAATAAACCCTCCTAACACTCGCTGCATGATAACCAGTCCGTCTGGTATCATCATCATCTTGCACAGTTTCCAGCCACAGGCCGGGTCTGTTTGGAACACAAGCCTCTCCAACGTCTTCGGTCGTCCCACCATTTCTCCCTTGTCCAGTCTTCTCCTCTCTTCTTCACGATTTCTTCCACTCCCTTCAGCCACCTGTCTATCGGTCTCTTTCCTTCCCACTTCGTCTCATGTATCCTCCAGGGTATCCTCTTCTCCATTCGTTTTACATGTCCATACCATCTAAGTCTAGATTTCTCTATACGGTACCATCCTGTAATGGTTCCTCCTTCATTAATTCTCTGGTCCTCTCATTTCTTATGCTGTCCATCTTTGTAGCTCCAACACTGCTTCTCAAGAACCTCATCTCACTGGCCTCTATTTTGCTCTTCTCCCTTCCTTTCATAACCCAGGTCTCCGAGGCATACGTCAGGAAAATAGTGCGTCCGATATATGATCTTTTTGCTGTTCTGAGGGACATCCTTGCTCTATAACATGCTTCTCACACTCCTCCGGAATGCATCTGCCTGTCTCCCCCGCTCATTTATTTCTCTATCGTTTCTTCCATTGTCTTGTATCAGGCTTC
This sequence comes from Meconema thalassinum, assembly GCA_946902985.2. Lineage (NCBI taxonomy): Eukaryota > Metazoa > Arthropoda > Insecta > Orthoptera > Tettigoniidae > Meconema > Meconema thalassinum. The sequence continues at coordinate 605,984 of OX336396.1, forward strand.
CCAGATACTTGAAACTCTCCACTTTCTTCAGCTGTTCCCCAGCAATTGTTATTCCCGTTGTGGTTCTTTCCTTCTTCCTTGTTGTGATCACCATCTCACTCTTAATTATGCTAAATTTCATCCCATATCCTTGTATTTTTCCTTCCCACACATCCAACTGTCCCTGTACCTCCTCCTCCCTGTTTCCCCAAATCATCAAATCATCTGCACACACCATTGTTTTCATCTTTCCTTCCCCAATTACTTGTGCCACTCGGGTCATTATGTCATCCATCACCACAATGAAAAGTAACGGTGACAGTGCACTTCCTTGATTCAGGCCGTTTCTCTGTTCCAACCAGTCCGATCTCTCTCCTCCCACTTTCACACAGCTCACGCTTCCCTTGTACATCTCCTTTATCCTCCTTATAGTCCATTTTTCTACTCCTCTATCCTCCAGGTACTTCCATACTTTGTTTCTGCATACACTGTCATATGCTTTCTCAATGTCCAGGAAGACCATCAGTAGATCTGTTCCATACTCATTGTGCTGTTCTTGTAACTGCCTTACAGAAAAAATCAAATCTACTGTGGACCTTCATGCTCTGAAGCCATGTTGTTCTTCCCTCATCCCTCCTTCTATCCTTGTCCTAATTCTGCTTTCCAAAACTTTCTCAAACATCTTTGCACAATGACTCATCAGTGTTATTCCCCGATAGTTTCTGCATTCTGTTCTACTACCTTTCTTGAAGATCGGGATAATTATTCCCTTTATCCAGTCTTCTGGGGTCATCATTTCCTTCCATGCTGTCTTCATCACTCGGTACAACCATTGTATCCCCACCTCTCCTGCTGCCCTCACCATCTCCACACTCAACTCATCCACACCCGGTGCCTTCCCTCCTTTCATCTTCCTCACTGCCTCTTCCACTTCTTTCCATGTTAAGTCCTTTTCTGTTTGCAGTCCATCTTCCTCTTCCCCGATTTCTTCCTCCTAGCCGTGGTTTCCATTTGGGTTCAGAAGATCTTCAAAATATTCTTTCCACACATTCTTCCCTATTTTCTATCTCTTGTCTCCTTTTGTTCACCATTCTAACATAATCCGTAGGATCCTTCCGCCTCTTATTTTTTACCATCCCATACAGGACCTTTTTTGTACCTTCACTATCCTCCTTCATCATCTTTGTCCACTCTTCTATCCACTTTCTTCTCTCTTCAGCCTCTACTCTCTTTGCCACCTTCTTTCTTTCCTGGTACTCTTCCCTTGTCTCTACCGTCCTATTTTGATACCACCTCCTAAAGGCTCTATTCTTTTCACTTACTATATCTTTTGTCTTCTCATTCCACCATGGTGTTTCCTTCCACCTCTTCTTACTACTTGTCCTCCCACATACTGCTTCTGCTGCACCTACTAATGTCTTCTTAAATCTAGCCCATTCCTCTTCCATCCCTCTTTCTTCATCTGTTGGAATTCCTTCCTTTACCAGTTCGAGGTACTCCTTCTTTCAGTTTCCATATCCTTATACGTCTTTCCTGGTTCTCAGTCCCTTTCTTCTCCTTAGTCCCTCTCAGGTTCATTACCAGCAATCGATGGTCGCTATCCAGGTTCTCTGATGGTATAACCTTGATGCCCGTGATGTTCTTATTTAATTCATTCTCATAAAGGATATAGTCGACCACCGACTTCCTGGTCAAGTCATCACTGTACCATGTGATTGTGTGGCTCTCTCTTTTCCTGAACCAGGAGTTCCCAACTAGCAGTCTGTTCCTGTGACTGAAGTCCAACTGTCTGTTTACTTCCTCATTTCTTCTGCCCCAACCTTCTGGTCCAAGCACACTCCCATACCCTTGTCTTTCTCTTCCTACATGGGCATTCAGATCCCCCATAACAATCATATTTCTTCCTACCAGCTGCTTCTGCAATTCCTCTTCAAACTCCTCCTTCTCTTCAGAGGCGCAGCCTACTTGTGGAGCACACACTTGCACTATTTCTACGGTCTCTCCCCACAGTGCTACTTTCACTTTCATCATCCTATCACTTATTCTCTTCACATCTTCCTTTAAACCATCTCGTACTACTACTACTCCCACTCCATTCCTCTTTCCCTCTTCATTCCCACTCCAGTACAGTCTATAGCCTTTTCTCAGTTCTCTCCTTCCTTCACCTTTCCACTTTGTTTCTGCCAATTCCAATAAATCCCACTTCTCCCTTTCCATCATATCCACTATCTCCTCCACCTTCCCCGTCAGCGTTCTTATGTTTAATGTTCCAAATCTTAGTCCATGAACACAGCTAGGTCGGCGTCCATTGTATCCGTCCTGTCCGAGGCCTGTTCCCTTCTTGAAAGCAAAAGTCTTATCCACTACTGGCTTGCTGAGCCTATCGTAGCTTAACCAGAGCCCCGTTAGGCGTCACTTTTCAGGTTTCCTGCAGGACCTTCACAGCTACCGTAACGGTCCGGGGGCACTGTACTTCGCCCCTACAGGCAATCCCCTACTTTGTGCCGTTGCCCGCCTCCCACGAGGGGTTGGACTTATGGGAGACCATATGGTACACTATCCCTCTCTGTACACTTGTTTTGTTTCTATTTGTAAACATTATCACACGTAGTTTTCATTTCCGAAGATCAATTATCACTGTTCAAGTTTTTTTTTTGGAAAATTGTTGTATTATGGTATTTGCAAATGTGCTTTCCAAGAATAGAATTATGGAAATAATTGCACAAATTTATTTTCGTATTGTTATGCAGTCGTGAAATACTAAAATTTCGCTAACATAATGGTCAAAAGTTAATATTTCTTGCATTTGCAACATTGTTCCACCGAACAATCGGTTTATAACCTTTTATCACTCTGTTATAGAATGAAAATTATATCTTATATTTTTCCTAATTATTTATTCTCAGTTGGTATGACATCACCAAAGAATTATTTTATATTCATCTCAAACGATGTTATATCAGATAATTACATTTTATAAACAACGAAGGTTGTTGTAATCTTTTCTTTCTAATTATTATATTAGATTTCTCTCTAAATAATTATTTTTCTCACTCCTATTTAATCTCCAGAATTAAGTTCCAAATATTTATAATAACATTCATTTTTATTATTTGTAATTTTTCCTCAATACAGGTATCAATTCTATCTCTCACCCGGCCGAAGCCGTCGGATTTTTTAAGAGCGTTAAAAATCCCTCAGTATGCCTTCCTTCGGAGGGGAAGTAAAGCCGGCGGTCCCATGTCATAGATTTATGGCATGTTAAAGATCTTTCCACTAATTACACCTGTGTGAAACTAAATTGGATAGGTTAAGAATGTAAACAACGCTCTTAGGTTGCTACGTTCGTTGCCAAGAGCCGACTGCGGTGGCGTCTAGTAGCTAGTTCTGAACTAGGCCTAGTAGTCGTTGACGGTGGCGCTTGGCGGCAAAAGTAGGAACTATTTGAAAATTCAAAGTTGCAGTCCCTACTTGAATTAAAAAAACAGATACACACACTAATACAGTCATCACAATTAACACCGGTTATCAGACAGATTCTACACACACCCAAAGTACACGGGGCTACATGACCGCGTTGTCGCAGCCCCTAAACTAAGGAACCAACCAACCAACCATCTATCTCTCAATCTGTTTTATGAAGATTTTCATCTAAGTCAGTGGACTGGTTCTGAAATTATTATTATTATTTTATGCACTCTCAACTATTTATTATAGGCATTCTCAAATACTTATTTTTATTTTATGCACTTGAAACTACGGTACTTATTTTATAAGTAATCTCTGGCCAGGTATATCAAATCTTCATTTAGGCCCTTTGGCACAAATCTACACCTTTTCACCGATCCTACCCAAAATGTGTATACTTACCCTTTGGAACCCTGCGAGTAACACTGTATGCATCACATTTTGGACAGACCACTCCATTCCCTGTATTTAGGCCCTTTGGCACAAATATACACCGTTTCACCGATCTGAACCAATTGTACATACTTACCCTTTGGAACCCGACGGGTGACACTGTCCACTTTAAATTTTGGACAGACCACTCCATTCCCCGCATTTGGGCCATTTATCTCCTAATTGCACCAAATTTTACATACACTTTGAAACCCTGCTGGTAACACTGTCCACTTGATATTTTGGACAACGTTCTCCATTCCCTACATTTAGAATAACAGACAAAATGAACTTGTATTAAGTCCCTAGAACCATTCATGTCCGTAGTAGTGTAACTGTAAAATTTAATAAGTCTATTGTTGACCCACAGTTCGGGCTGCATCCCGTCACCCATACCAGTGTTCTGGTGCAGAATTGCGAAAATAGTTGCATCTTGCGCTGTTTATAAATTGCAGTCACGGGGAGTAATTAGTGCATAAAGATCTCTTAGGCCTCTTAAAACAAGATTTATTTGTGTAATAACTATCACCTGATCTTCTTATAGGTAGTTCCGTTAAAACCTATCGTTTATTGAATAAGTTAGCCCGCTTGTGATTGGGTTGGGTCTCGCAGACTGGTCTTAATGCAGTATTATATTTTATGTTATGAATATTCCTATTTTACATCGCATTTTTTTTTTATAAAACCAATAGTGCTTGCCACGGTGGGTGTGTGGTTATAGTGTCGGACTTGCAGGTTCGCACCTGGCCATGGTAAGTGATTTTTTTGAAAGGCGACAAAAAACACGATACTCATGTCATACGTTGTTGGCATATTAAAGAACCCTTTTGAATTCAGTAGGCCGAGTTCACAATGTCTCATGGCGGACCGACAGTTGGAGGTGTTTAATCCTGTGGGAAGAATTGTGTAAAACCAAGCATAAACCGACTGTGAACAACAACACTAACTTAGTACTTGCACACGAACCGTAAGTAAAACCAATAATTACGAAGTGCAGTGGTTGTGTGGTTGGTGAGGGAGCAGAGACTGTACATACCAGTATTACAAGAAATAGTCACGGAATATCAGTGGTACCATATTCGCAGGCTAGGAAGTTCAAAAAATATCCAATAGCGCTAGTGTAGTGCAGATCGCGACAGGAACCTGTGGGAAAACCACCAGAGAAGAAGAGGATTTAATACTTATCTGTGATGGATTCTGCACAGGCCTAACACAGGGGGAATTTGAGAACATAAAAAGGAAGAACAGGAAGTTGTCCTGGCTATGCGACAATTGCAAAAATAAATTTACGGAAGAAGGCGAAACCAAGAATAAAGGTCCGGAAAATGAAAAGTTTAAAAACTTAGAAGAAAAGTAGAAAATATAATGGATTTCCTTACAAACAAATTAGGCACAATAATCGAAGAGAAAGTAAATTGTACACTATCCCAGAAAACGGAACAACCATTCAAACCATCAGAAACAAGAAAAGAAAATCCCAACGTCAACACTGGTAAAGGCAGGGCAAACCCCACGGTAGAGACCGTTTTACAGGAAGAACAAGACGGCACCGTATCCGCAGAAGAGAACCAAATAATGGAAAACCTTAAATGGAAAACTGTCCCGACACGAAAGAAATCAATGCCCTTCTATAAGGGAAACATTGGAACAAGTAAAGAGGAAATCGAACTTCAGGCTGCAGACGTGGCTATATGTAAGCTGACTGAAGAAAAACATGACTACTGAAAATATCCAAAACTACCTAAAGAAAGAAGGGATAACAGAAAATGTATATTGTGACAGATGGAAGAAAAGCTTTCAAGGTTGGCTTTCCCTTTGACCACCTTGAATAAACGGAACAAACAGACTTTTGGCCAAAGAGAATAGTAGAAGGTTTCGCATTCGAAGACCCCGACAACCCGAAGGAGTGGAACTCATCTAAACGCCTCTCCATCCTATTATGGAATATAGAAGGGTTACAAACCTTCAAACACTATAACAAAATATGATGTGATTATCGTCACGGAAACCTTCCTTACAAAACAATACACTATTGAAGGATACTACGGATTCCACTGGTTTGCCCAACCTACTGAAGGACGACCTGCTGGAGGAGTTTCCATCTTCTGCAAACCTTGCTTAGGGACAGTGCACAAAGTAATAAAAGAAGAAAACATGGTCATAATAAAAACCACAGACATAACCATCGTGGGCATGTATATTAATCCAAAAACAGACACAGAATCAGTAATAGAGAAAGTAAAGGAGGCAATCACACAAACAGTTATCCAGGCTGGCGATTTTAATGCGAAGATCGACAAGCCAAACACTAAAACGGATCTCCTGATTGAGACCCTAATGGAGGAAGGGTCAGTAAACCCCACCAAAAAACATACATAGCACCTCAGATAACACACACTAATACAGTCATCACAATTAACACCGGTTATCAGACAGATTCTACACACACCCAAAGTACACGGGGCTACATGACCGCGTTGTCGCAGCCCCTAAACTTAAGAACCAACCAACCAACCAACCAAACGGCACTAGCACAATTGACCTGGTTTTCTTTAGAGGAAAAGATATGAACATCAGCAATGACACCTATTAGTCACAACAATCATCCTCCATGAACTGAGACAGAAAATAACTGAAGGAACATCACAAAGCAACCAGAACCAATTGGAAACTAAAACTCTCTTGTCCTGCAGAATCCTCTTCAAGAAAAGGAAATCACAACCATGGTTTGACGAAGATTGCTACATAAAAGAAAACAGACACTGATAATGCTACAGCAGGCTAGAATAGGATTTAGCCCAATATGCAAAACAAAGAACATCATATAAAGAACTAATGAAAGTGAAAAGAAGAAGAAGCAACAAGACAAGCTAAAAATTCCAAAAAAGACCCGTTTACTGCACTAAAAAAAAAAAAAAAAGAACAACACAACCGACGACAGAAATACCAATAGAAACATGGGAACACCATTTCGAAGACACACTCAACCACCAGCACATGAAGACTGCATATGAATCCCCTACAGAGGAAATAACAGAACTAACCCCTGCAATAACCAAAGAAGAAATAAAACAAGCAATAACAACAACAAAAAAAGCTCCAGGACCTGACGGCATTTGCAACGACCTCCTTAAGGAGTCTTATCACTTAATGGAAGACTACTGGATAAACATATTTAACAAATGCATTATAATTGGAAAAATCTCAGAAGCCTGGAGAAACTCGATGATTAAAGTCCTCTTTAAGGGGAAAGGTGACGTCAATGACCCAGACTCATACCGAGGCATAGCACTTGGAAATATGATCTTCAAAGTGTTCTCCAATATCTTAACAAACAGACTCGTGGAAACTATAGACTCAGCACTCCCAGAAAATCAGTTTGGTTTCCGGAAGGGGAGAAGCACCCAACACGCAATCACTCACCTGATAGAACAACCACAAGATGCCCTAAAACACGCTGGAAAGAAATATCATGCCGTCTTCATTGACTATCGGAAAGCTTTCGACAATATTGCTAGACAGACACTTATCCACAAACTCAGAAAGATGATCGGAGAGACTGATCCACTTGCAAGAATAATAATGGATATGTTGAGTCATAACTACGTCCAAATAAACGATGGAGTCACATTATCAAAGAAATCGATACAGACCAATAGAGTTCTTCAAGGGGACCCTATCAGTCCTGTACTCTTTAATATTTGACAACAGATATCACCACAATCATCGAGAACACCTCAACTGCCCTGGTAATGTACGCCGACGAGATGGTTCTAGGATCAGCAGACAAAAATGAACTGCAAGAAGTGCTGGAAAAACTCGAAATATGGACAGACACAAATGGCCTACAAATATATCTACAGAAAACCAAACAGATGACCTTCCGATTTCGATATAATAATTTGTGGGGATGTAAATGTGGATTTCTTAAAATGTGATAGAAATTGTGAATTATTAACACAGTTACTAATTTCCTATGGACTGAAACCTACAGTAAATACCTCCAACAAGAATAACAAAATTTAGTAAAACTACTCCTGATAATTTTTTTATAAATACAGATAAATATCAACATTCAATAGAAGTATATTGTCCGGATTTTAGTGACCACCGTGGACAAATACTGAGTTTTGAAGTACCCGAAACAATCAATAATAATGATAAAGGAATAAAATCAAAGTGCAGGTCATTCACTGAAAAAATGTTACATATTTCAATGACTTATTAAATAAGGAAACATGGTCAGAAATGTAAAAAGTAGAAAATGTAAATGATACATTTAATGAATATAACAGTACCCTAAAACACTATTTTGAAACTGCAATCCCCTTTAAACAAAGAACTATTCAAAATAACAAAACTAGCAATTGGATAACAACAGGGATTAGAAATTCATGTCAAAGAAAGACATTTCTACACAAATTATATAAACAATACCACACAACACCTGAATTCAATTTATACAACAAAAAATACACTAGCATATTAAATAAGGTAATACGACTAGCAAAGAAAATGCATAATGATAAATTTATTTCCAAATCATCTAATAAAAACAGGGCTCTGTGGTCCGTGATAAAGAAAGAAACTGGAAAATCTGCTAAAATACAAAGGGACATAACACTGACCAGGAACAATAAAGTGATTAATAATCCCGAGGAAATAGCAAACACTTTTAATGACTATTTTCTGGAAATTCCACAAAAATAATTAAATAAATCACTGGCAAATACACTAAATTCTAATAATAAAATAAATATATGCAGTGATTCTTTATTTATACATCATGTCACAAGTGAAGAGGTAAGAATAGTTATAAATGAGCTAAAGAATAAATTCTGTGCTGGCATTGATGGCATCCCTGATGCAATTTTAAAGAAATGTGCAGAAAATATAATAAATCCACTTACGCACTTAATAAACAGTTCAATTCTCTCAGGAACTTACCCGGATATTTTGAAGTTATCAACACTAATTCCAGTGCACAAAAACGGTTCAAAATATGAATTAGATAACTATCGTCCTATTACCTTACCAACTACCGGGTGAGTTAGCCGAGGTCGTTGCGGCATGACTGTTGGCAGTCGCTCACATCCGGGAGGCGAGGAGGTTCGAATCCCCCCGCCGGCAACCTTGAAGATGGTCTTCTGTGGTTTCCCATCTTCCTTCCAGGCAAATGCCGGGGTTGGTCCCTAACTATAGGCCACAGCCGCTACCTTCCAACTCCTCGATCCTCCCTTCCAACTTTCCTCCCCAACGGTACTTGTAGCTCACCCATTGGGTGTCCGTCTCGAAGCAGCTACAAAACTGGCGAGCCGAACATGTCCTCGGACACTCCCGGCACTAAAAGCCATACGCTAAAAAAAAAAAAACCTTACCAACTGGTATTGCAAACATTGAGGAAAATATCATGTATAAGAGACTGATAAGTTTTATAGAAAAAAATAAAATACTATCAAACTCAGAACATGGATTCAGAACAGAAAAATCTACACATACAGCAATTTATGAATGTAGTAATAGCATACTGAAATTAATTGACAATAAGGAACATGCAACTGGCCTATTCTTGGATTTATCGAAAGCATTTGATGTTGTTGACCATAAAATCCTCCTTACAAAACTAAATCAATATGGTATTAGAGGTCTAGCTAATAAATGGACAGAGTCTTACTTAACAAGGCGTAAACAAATAGTAAGCTTGAGACACAAGGATGATGGAACCAAACTACTTAATGTAATATTGTCCAATGATGGAATTATCAAATTTGGAGTACCCCAGGGATCAGTTTTGGGTCCACTACTCTTTCTTCTATATATCAATGATATAACACAGAACGTTCATTCACATAAGGGAATTAGGTAGATTTCATTAGAAAGCTAACTATTGCAATGGGTCCCATGTTTCGACTTCCGGAAAATTTCGACATATCTTCGCGTTTCACATCCCCCAGACCCCAAAACCACCGTCAGTTCAAAAGTTTATACATAATTTATACATGTATATATATATATATATATATATATATATATATATATATATATATATATGTATATCAGTTTCTTGTGGACACGATAACTGCCGTAATTTTGCACCAATCACTTTGACTTTTTTACATAATACGTATCCCTATAAAATCTCGGTCGAGTTCGTTAATGGGAAAAATCGGTCGAAGGGGGTGAAAATGGGGGGCTTTTTTCGAAAAATTGAAATTTCACTATAACTCTCTTAATACGAGAAATATCGAATCCATTCAAAGTTCATAATATGTGTCGGATAAGTGCCAATAATTTATGTCAAATAAGTTTTTTGATAGCACCAACCATTGACCAAAGGGGTGGAAAAAAGTGGGTTTTTCGGGAAACATTAATAATATCTCTCTTAATAGGCACAATATCAAAACCGTACAAAATGGACAATATTCCCCTAATAATTACCTAAAACTTTTGTCTGAAAGAATTTTTGATATGACCCACCATTACGCCAAGGGATGAGAAAAATGATTTCGGAATTATAAGAAAATGCCAAGAGCTATCAGAGGTTGCCATGGCAACACTACTAAATTGATGAGGGATGAGCCGTTGCCATGACAACGCACTTGCACGAGATCAGATTCAGTATTTCCATCTGACTAAGCCGGCCCCTTGGTGTTGGGGTAGCGCGCCTGCCTCTCACCCGGAGTCCCCGGGTTCGATCCCCGGCTCCGTCAGGGATTTTAAAACTGACGTGAGGGTTGGAACGGGGTGCACTCAGCCTCGTGAGGACAATTGAGTAGCTGTCTGACAGTGAGACAACACCCCGATCACGAATACCAATATTAACGGCCGAGGGGACCCGACGCGCTGATCACGCGTCACCCCAATATCTGCAGGCCAAATGGCTGGGCAGCGGTCGCTTGGTCGGCCTTAGCCCGTCATGGGCTGGATGGTGCCAGGGGTTGACTTTGACATCTGACTAAGTGGGAAGTGGCTTCGGTGACGTAACTGGTAGCATGCAGAATGTCTATGCCCAAGGTCGCGGTTTCAAAGCCGGCCGAAGTCGTCGGATTTTCTAAGAGCGCTAAAATCCCTCAGTATGCTTTCCTTTGGAGGGGAAGTTCCAACGTTCGTTACGAGTTGCTGGTTGGGGTGGCATCTAGTAGCCAAGTTCACAGCTAGGTGTCGTTGACGGTAGTACCTGGTAGCAACAATAGGAACTACTGCTTGAAATTGACCGTCTGCAGTCCTTACCTGAATTACAGACTAATACATCCATTACAATTCACACCGTTTATCAGACAGATTCTACACTCACCCAAAGTACACGGGGTTAGATGACCACGTTGTCGCAGCCCCTAAACTGAGGAACCAACCAGAGGTAGATTTCATTAGAAAGCTAACTATTGCAATGGGTAGGCTACCATGTTTCGACTTCCGGAAAATTTCGACATATCTTCGCGTTTCACATCCCCCAGACCCCAAAACCACCGTCAGTTCAAAAGTATACTTGTATATATATCATTTTCTTGTGGACACGATAACTGCCGTAATTTTTCACCAATCACTTTTTACCGAATATGTATACCTATAAAATCTCGGTCGAGTTCGTTACTGGGCTAAATCGGTAGAAGGGGGTGAAAATGGGGGGCTTTTTTTCGAAAAAGTGAAATATTGCTATAACTCTCTTAATATATGAAATATCGAATTCGTTCAACGTTCATACTATGTGTCGGATAAAGCCCAAAAATTTATGTTTGAAGAGTTTTTTTATATCACCAACCATTGACCAAAGGGGTGGGAAAAAGTGTTTTTTTCGGGAAACATTAATCATATCTCTCTTAATAGGCACAATATCAAAACCGTACGAAAAGGACAATATTCCCCTAATAATTACCTAAATTACCTGAAATTAGGAAAAGTAGACACAGCTTATCGAAGGATTAAGAATACTTTTGGGGAAAAGAAGACAAAGTGCTGTAATATTAAGGACACAAATGGAAAGCCTCTAACAGATAGGGAAGAAAAGGTTGAGAGATGGAAAGCTTACATAGAGAGTTTGTATAAGGGAAAGGAGATTGAGAATCATGTAATGGAAAGGGAGGAGGAAATTGATGAGGATGCGAAAGGAGATTTAATATTGAGATCAGAATTTGATAGAGCTTTGGAAGACTTAAGCAGGAACAAAGCACCAGGCATAGATGATATATCGATTGAGTTGCTATGCTGCATAGGAGATGAAGGTCTGATCAGGTTATTTCACTTGGTGTGTAGGATTTATGAGGCCGGTGAGGTACCCCCTGATTTCAAGAAGAATGTAATCATCCCTATACCAAAGAAAGTGGGAGCTGACAGTTGTGAAGATTACCGTACAATCAGCTTGATTACTCATGCTTCAAAGATCCTGTCTAGAATAATTTACAAGAGGATTGAAAGCCAGATAGAAACGGAGTTGGGTGAAGACCAGTTTGGTTTCAGGAGAAATGTAGGAACAAGGGAAGCTGTACTAAGTCTTAGGCTGATTTTGGAAGGTAGAATAAGGAAAGATAAGAGAACGTTCATGGCTTTTGTAGACTTAGAAAAGGCTTTTGATAACGTTGATTGGACTAAATTGTTTGACATTTTGAAATCGATTGGAATAAAGTACAGGGATAGGAGGGTGATATACAATCTGTACAGAAACCAGACAGCAGTCATTCGAGTTGAAGGACGTGAGAGAGAAGCTAGTATTCAGAAAGGTGTAAGGCAAGGCTGCAACTTATCACCCATACTTTTCAATCTTTACATTGAACAAGCAATGAAGGAAATTAGAGAAAAATTTAAAGTGGGAGTGAAGATTCAAGGAGAAATAATTTCAACTCTGAGATTTGCTGATGACATCGTCATCTTGGCCGACAAGCCTGAGGATTTGAATGAGTTTTTGAATGGTATGGACTCCGTCTTACGGAAAGAATTCATGATGAAAATTAATAAATGTAAAACAAAAATACTGGAATGCAGCCGAAATAAATCAGAAACCTCTATGGAGATCAAATTGGCAGGTGAAAAGCTAAAGGAAGTAGGAGACTTCTGTTACTTAGGAAGCAGAATAACCAGTGATGGACGAAGCAAAGAGGATATAAAAAGTAGGTTGGCTCAGGCAAAGAAAGCATTTCTACAAAAAAGGAATCTGCTGACATCGAATATAGATTTAGGTATTAGGAAGTCATTTTTGAAAGCCTTTGTCTGGAGCGTGGTGCTCTATGGAAGTGAAACTTGGACTTTTGGTGCAACAGAAAAGAGGAGAATTGAAGCATTTGAAATGTGGTGTTACAGGAGAATGATGAAGATAAGATATGTAGATAGGGTTACAAACGAAGAGGTATTAAGACGAGTGGGAGAGGAGAGATGTTTCTGGCGACTGCTAATGAAGAGAAGAGATAGGTTGGTAGGACACATACTAAGACACCCAGGAATAGCAAGCTTAGTTATGGAAGGAAGGGTCGAGGACAAGAACTGTAGGGGTAGACCAAGGTTAGAATATGTTAAACAGATTGCCTCGGATGTAGGGTGCGGTAGCTATGTAGAGATGAAACGATTAGCTCAGGACAGGGAGGCATGGAGAACTGCATCAAACCAGTCAAAAGACTGAAGACTCAAACAACAACAACAATTACCTAAAACGTTCGTCTGAAAGAATTTTTGATATGACCCACCATTATGCCAAGGGATGAGAAAAATGATTTCGGAATTATAAGAAAATGCCAAGAGCTATCAGAGGTTGCCATGGCAACACTACTAAATTGATGAGGGATGAGCCATCGGACGTTGCCATGACAACGCACTTGCACGAGATCAGATTCAGTATATTCATCTAAGTGGAAAGCGGCTTCGGTGACGTAACTGGTAGCAAGCATGCTGAATGTCTATGCCCAAGGTCGCTGTTTCAAAGCCGGCCGAAGTCGTCGGATTTTCTAAGAGAGCTAAAATCCCTCAGTATGCTTTCCTTTGGAGGGGAAGTTCCAAGGTTCGTTGCGAGTTGCTGGTTAGGGTGGCATCTAGTAGCCAAGTTCACAGCTAGGTGTCGTTGACGGTAGTACCTGGTAGCAACATTAGGAACTACTGCTTGAAATTGACCGTCTGCAGTCCTTACCTGAATTAAGACTACTACAGCCATTACAATTCACACCGTTTATCAGACAGATTCTACACTCACCCAAAGTACACGGTGTTAGATGAGCGCGTTGTCGCAGCCCCTAAACTGAGGAACCAACCAGAGGTAGATTTCATTAGAAAGCTAACTATTGCAATGGGTACCATGTTTCGACTTCCGGAAAATTTCGACATATCTTCGCGTTTCACATCCCCCAGACCCCAAAACCACCGTCAGTTCAAAAGTTTATATATAACTAGCAGTAGTACCCGGCTTCGCCCGGTGGAATGATGATAATATTCTCGTGATATTTGTCTTCAGTCCGAGTCGAGATATGTCGTTAGCGGTCCCAGAATTCGTGACATCTCAGTCGTAGAAGACTTTATGTGGTGGTGATTAGAAATATAATGGACTTAAAATCTAGGTCATTTGTCCCCAATGACGTTGAAGGCGTAACATCTAGGTAATTTGCCCTACTGATCAGGATGATATTGAAAATTACTACATAACTGACATACGAAACTTAGAAAATAATAGAAAAAGTTATTTTTAAGACTCACATTTCGGGAAAGACTTGATTATTTTTTGCCAAAGGGCTCCCACTTAGATCGCTATCTGGTTAAAAGTTTCGTCTTGTTAAGGTTTAAACTGTACGATAAATGTCTGAAGCAATTCCTCCAAGAGAAGCTTCCAGATTTCGCAGTCGATATATCGTTAACGTTCCTGAGCATCCAGTTGTCTTTTCTTCTGACGCAAAACATCTTCTACATAGTGATGATGAACATAGAAGCGACTACTGGCACATGTAACTTATCAACGAATGGGAAAAATTGATACTTTAGAGGAATGAGAGGAATAAAATAGAAAAGAGATGTACGATATACCATAACACTCGCTGTGAATTTTCTACGTGACCGGCTTACATGTTTCGGTACAGGTTCTCAAGAAGAGGAACCAGATCATTGACATAAATGAATACAGTGACAGTAGATTAAATAGTATCCTAGACTGATGACACGCAAAGTAATAAATCGCAGGCTATGAAGTCTGTGGTGTTGCTTAGTAGTACTGTATAATGGACGTAACATCTAGGTCATTTGCCCTTTCGATGAGGATGATAATGAAGACTACTACTACTGAACGGGTATATCAATCTTACAAACTAATGGAAATACAATATTTTAAAATCACAGGCTAGGTAGACTCTGGTGTTGCTTAGTAGTATAATGGACGTAACATCTAGGTCATTTGCCCCTTTGATCAGGATAATAATGAAGACGACTACTACTGAACGGGTATATCAAACTTACAAACTAATGGAAATACATATTTTAAAAATCACAGGCGATGAAGACTGTGGTGTTACTTAGTAGTATAATGGACGTAACATCTATGTAATTTGCCCTTTTGATGAGGATGGTAATGAAAACTACTGTTGAATTGACACGACAAACTTACAAACTACCGTGATAGAAAGAAATATTTCAAAATTCACAGGCGATGAAGACTTATTGTGTGTGGTGATTAGTGGTATAAAGGGCGTAACATCTAGGTCATTTGCCCTTATGATATTAATAATAAGGTAATGAAAAATGACTACTAAACGAACATGGTGTAATTTTAAATCTGATACAGATAATTCAGATTTCTACCTTCGATGTCTTCCAAAGTCTGAACGTTATTTTCTGGCTTAGGCCTATACTCGATGCGTGTAGTGAAAGAACTTATCGAGTACTGCTCGGTCCAAGCTGCATGAACCTTCGAGGGGATTCCCGGTCCTATTCACTTTGATCGGTGAATCACTCATTCTTTCGTAACACTACACTGGTTTGAGCAAAGACCCTGTATGAACATCAGCATAGTCAGCAATACCAGGTAACACGGCGGGGTCTGGACATTTCTCTCATGTCACCTCGCGATGAATCAGCAAGCTATTCTCACACCTGCCCCCTCCTCCCCCCTTCACCCACCAGAGTCCCACAACTTGTGGGACGTGGGTTTGCGACCACGGGACCCCAGCTGAGTCCGGCATCGCTTCTATTTACTGGTGCCAGGCTCCTTTCAGTTCTCTTTCCTGTCAGCCTCCCTTGGTCAAACTCTTGTTCTCTTCCGACCCCGATGGTATCAGGGTATCCGAGGCCTAGAAACTCTTTCACTTTCAGGCCTTAATTGGCCCTTGTCTAATCATTCCTGATAGCCTCATTCTTCGAGGTGTCAGCCTTCTTTTTCTTTTCTTAATATCTCATGTCTTCTGCTCAAGACCCTCAAGGAGGCAGGGTGTGTGTAGCCCCACCACTTCTGGTGCACCCTGGATAGTGCTACATCCTCAAGGGCTCATGGCTGGTGAATTCGGGAGCTGGCAACCCTGAGGGTTTCCTGAGCTGGGTCCGGTTTTACCCCTTTTTTCCATTGCCTTTGGGACGGACCCTGTCTTCTTTCCGGGAATGGAGTGGTCTGTCCGCAATTTCAAGCAGACAGTGTTACTCGCAGGGTACCAAAGGGTAAGTATACAAATTTTGGTTCTGATCGGTGAAACGGTGTCGATTTGTGCCAAAGGGCCTAAATGCAGGGAATGGGGTGATCTGTCCGCAATTTCAAGTAGACAGGGTTACCCGCAGGGTTCGAAAGGGTAAGTATACAAATTTTGGTCCGGATCGGTGAAACGATATAGATTTTTGGCAAAGGGCTTAAATGCAGGAAATGGGGTGGTCTGTCCGAAATTTTAGGTGGACAGTGATATTCACAGGGTTACAAAGGTTAAGTATACACATTTTGGTTCAGGTCGGTGAAACGGTGTAGATTTGAGCCAAGGGGCGTAAATGCAGGGAATGGAGTGGTCTGTCCTCAATTTCAAGCAAACAGTGTTACTCGCAGGGCACCAAAGGGTATGTATACAAATATTGGTTCTGATCGGTGAAACGGTGTAGATTTGTGCCAAAGGGCCTAAATGCAGGGAATGGAGTGGTCTGTCCGAAATTTCAAGCAGACAGTGTTACTCGCAGGGTTCCAGACGGTAAATAACAAATTTTGGTTGAGATCTGTGAAACTGTGTAGATTTGGGCCAAAGGGCCTAAATGCAGGGAATGGGGTGGTCTGTCCGAAATTTCAAGTGGACAGGGTTACCCGCAGGGTTGCAAAGGATAAGTATACAAATTTTGATTCGGATCGGTGAAACAGTGTAGATGTTTGTCAAAGGGCCTAAATGCAGGAAATGGGGTGGTCTGTCCGAAATTTGAAGTGGACAGTGTTATTAACAGGGTTACATAGGATAAGTATACACATTTTGGTTGAGATCGGTGAAACGGTGTAGATTTGGGTCAAAGGGCCTAAATGCAGGGAATGGGGTTGTCTGTCGGAAATTTCAAGTGGACAGGGTTACCCGCAGGGTTACGAAGGGTAAGTATACAAATTTTGGTTCAGATCGGTGAAACGGTGTGGATTTGTATACATAACAGACAGACCGACAGACAGACAGACAGACAGACAGACAGACAGACATTGAGCTTTATATATATATGCATATCAGTTTCTTGTGGACTCGATAACTGCCGTAATTTTGCACAAATCATTTTGAATATTTTACCGAATATGTATCCCTATAGAATCTCGGTCGAGTTTGTTAATGGGCTAAATCGGTCAAAGGGGGTGAAAATGGGGGGCTTTTTTCGAAAAAGTGAAATATTGCTATAACTCTCTTAATATGTGAAATATCGAATCCGTTCAACGTTCATACTATGTGTCGGATAAAGCCCAAAAATTTATGTTTGAAGAGTTTTTTTATAGCACCAACCATTGACCAAAGGGGTGGGAAAAAGTAGGTTTTTCGGGAAACATTAATCATATCTCTCTTAATAGGCACAATCTCAAAACCGTACAAAATGGACAATATTCCCCTAATAATTACCTAAAATTTTGTCTTAAAGAATTGTTGATATGACCCACCATTATGCCAAGGGATGAGAAAAATGATTTCGGAATTATAAGAAAATGCCAAGAGCTATCAGTGCTTGCCATGGCAACTCTACTAAATTGATGAGGGATGAGCCATCAGACGTTGCCAAGATAACGCACATGCACGAGATCATATTCAGAATTCCATCTGACTATGTGTGAAGCGGCTTCGGTGACGTAACTGGTAGCAAGCATGCTGAATGTCTATGCCCAAGGTCGCGAGTTCAAAGCCGGCCGAAGTCATCGGATTTTCTAAGAGCGCTAAAAATCCCTCAGTATGCTTTCCTTTGGAGGGGAAATTCCAACGTTCGTTGCGAGTTGCTGGCTGCGGTGGCATCTAGTGGCCAAGTTCACAGGTAGGTGTCGTTGACGGTAGTACCTGGTAGCAACATTAGGAACTACTGCTTGAAATTGACCGTCTGCAGTCCTTACCTGAATTACAGACTAATACAGCCATCCCTAAGTACACGGGGTTACATGACCGCGTTGTCGCAGCCCCTAAACTGAGGAACCAACCAAAATCTCTGCGGGAGATATAATTTTGCGAGAAGAAGTAACAGACCGTTACATAGTTACACATCAGTGTCGAAACCTTGCATAAGGACAGTGTGACCACAAGTATAAAAATGGACCCCAAATGACAAGAAGGTTACCGTTCCCATAAGACAATAAAATGTTTAAAATAAGGATAAAATGACGAAAAACAAAGTTAATTAAGCTCCAATTATAAAATACCTTCTCGCAATAAATGAGGTCTGATCCTTCTACGAAAACCCGCATATTCTGCCTATTTTCGCCTATCCCCAAGTTTGTCCGGTGAAATCTACCTCCGCCTTCCGGCGTGCCGAGAGGACTTTTTTGCTTGCGGTCGATACAACACTCGTAATAAAAGTTGAAACTAAACAGGTCTTACAGCAGTCTGCTGACTCTGTGACAGAAGAGTTAACCAAATGGTCACAAGATAATCGCCTCATAATAAACTAAAAAAAACAGTATCTCTAAATTTCCACACTGTACATAATAGGAATCCTGCGAAGCCCAATATAACATTAAATGGTCATCAAATAGAAAATAAATCAGAAACAAAGTTTTTAGGAATATGGATACAACATGACTTGAAATGGAATAAACATATACAATATCTGAATATTAAACTGAACTCGATGTGCTTTGCGTTACGTATTTTGAAAACCTGCACTAGCATGCACACATTAAGAAATACTTATTTTGCTTATTTCCATTCATACTTAAGATATGGGGTCATATTTCGGGGTACGTCACCTGATGTACTAAGCACGTTTAGGATACAAAAGAGGGCGATTAGAATTATGGCAAATGTAAACACTAGAGTATCATGTAGACCTCTGTTTAAAGATTTAAACATTCTCCCACTGCCCTGCATATATATCTTTGAAAGTATTATGTTTTTTAAAAAGAATTTAATGAATTAAGATGTTTTTCTTAAAACAAACAATGATGTTCATAGGCATAACACAAGACAAAATCAAAACATTCATATTTCACACACACACACACAAGCATATATCAAAAAGGAACTTTTCACACAGGAGTTAAATTATACAATAAACTACCCCAGTATATAAAACTTGCCCCAAAAATAAAAACCTTTGATAGAATGTTGAAAGCTTATCTGCAGTGCCATTGTTTTTACTCTGTAGTTGAATATCTTAGCGTATAGGAGCGATGAAATCTATAATTATATTTTACTTTTCTATTTTAATTGTAATACCTAGCTGTAAGTTGTTGTATTTATAGAATTAAGTTTTCATATTATGATAATAGAGTAAGGTGTAAATATTTGTCCAATAAGATTGTAACTCTTAAGATCTGTTGTTATAATAAGTTATAAATAGTTCTAGTATTAGTATTACTGTATATACCTATTAGTACCTTTATTTTATAGATGTAATTTCTGACGTGTCCTATATCAAAAATGTATTGTATACATGTAATTGATTAAATGGATCTAATTCAAATCTAATCTATCTATCTATCTATCCGTAAAGGAGGGAGAAAAAACACCAAAAGGCACTCAGAGACTACTCAATGAAGCATTAGAAGTTGTTCCAAAATTGAAATACTTGGGAGTCACACTGACGTCATTCAAAATACATGTGCAAGAAAGAGCAGCTGCTGCAATAAATGCAACATATAGCATCAAGAATCTGCAACAACTCTCGACCAAAACTGGAATGATTCTCTTCCAAACGGTAATAATGCCAACGGACTCAACATTATATGGGATACCCTTACTGTCATAGACCTCTTAACAATAGAAAAAATCAAGGCCCGCTACATGAAAAGTGTGCTGGGAATAGGAATAACAGCACCATCAAGACTGACTTATATTATGCTAAGTGAGAACTTCTTCATAGAAGATATGAGGTTGCAGTTGCATCTTCCAAACACAAAGGCATATGAGAAAACCTCTCAAATATTACTTGAAGAAAGGAACAACATTTGGGATGACTTTTTCATTACGGATGCGATGATGAAAGAGGAATGGAAAGAAGCCAACTATCAACTACGACACACCATCACCCGCTTTGCAGTATACGGCTTTCATCATAAGATGTGTCCCACCAAGAGATTTCATCATCCAAGCGAGGACTGTGTCTGTCAATTCTGCAATGATCAATGTAGTCGATATCACTCACTAAACTCACTTTGGATTTTGTTTGTTGTTTGAGTCTTCAGTCTTTTGACTGGTTTGATGCAGCTCTCCATGCCTCCCTGTCCTGAGCTAATCGTTTCATCTCTACATAGCTACCACACCCTACATCCGAGGCAATCTGTTTAACATATTCTAACCTTGGTCTACCCCTACAGTTCTTGTCCTCGACCCTTCCTTCCATAACTAAGCTTGCTATTCCTGGGTGTCTTAGTATGTGTCCTACCAACCTATCTCTTCTCTTCATTAGCAGTCGCCAGAAACATCTCTCCTCTCCCACTCGCCTTAATACCTCTTCGTTTGTAACCCTATCTACCCATCTGATCTTCATCATTCTCCTGTAACACCACATTTCAAATGCCTCAATTCTCCTCTTTTCTGCTGCACCAATAGTCCAAGTTTCACTTCCATAGAGCGCCACGCTCCAGACAAAGGCTTTCAAAAATGACTTCCTAATACCTAAATCTATATTCGATGTCAACAGATTCCTTTTTTGTAGAAAGGCTTTCCTTGCCTGAGCCAACCTACTTTTTATATCCTCTTTGCTTCGTCCATCACTGGTTATTCTGCTTCCTAAGTAACAGAAGTCTCCTACTTCCTTCAGCTTTTCACCTGCCAATTTGATCTCCATAGAGGTTTCTGATTTATTTCGGCTGCATTCCAGTATTTTTGTTTTACATTTATTAATTTTCATCATGAAGTCCTTCCGTAAGACGGAATCCATACCATTCAAAAACTCATTCAAATCCTCAGGCTTGTCGGCCAATATGACGATGTCATCAGCAAATCTCAGAGTTGAAATTATTTCTCCTTGAATCTTCACTCCCGCTTTAAATTTTTCTCCGATTTCCTTCATTGCTTGTTCAATGTAAAGATTGAAAAGTATGGGTGATAAGTTGCAGCCTTGCCTTACATCTTTCATAATACCAGCTTCTCTCTCATATCCTTCAGCTCGAATGACTGCTGTCTGGTTTCTGTATAGATTGTATATCACCCTCCTATCCCTGTACTTTATTCCAATCGATTTCAAAATGTCAAACAATTTAGTCCAATCAACGTTATCAAAAGCCTTTTCTAAGTCTACAAATGACATGAACGTTCTCTTATCTTTCCTTATTCTACCTTCCAAAATCAGCCTAAGACTTAGTATAGCTTCCCTTGTTCCTACATTTCTCCTGAAACCAAACTGGTCTTCACCCAACTCCGTTTCTATCTGGCTTTCAATCCTCTTGTAAATTATTCTAGACAGGATCTTTGAAGCATGAGTAATCAAGCTGATTGTACGGTAATCTTCACATCTGTCAGCTCCCACTTTCTTTGGTATAGGGATGATTACATTCTTCTTGAAATCAGGGGGTACCTCACCTGTCTCATAAATCCTACACACCAAGTGAAATAACCTGATCAGACCTTCATCTCCTATGCAGCGTAGCAACTCAATCGGTATATCATCTATGCCTGGTGCTTTGTTCCTGCCTAAGTCCTCTAATGCTCTGTCAAATTCTGATCTCAATATTAAATCTCCTTTTGCATCCTCATCAATTTCCTCCTCCCTTTCCATTACATGATTCTCAATCTCCTTTCCCTTATACAAGCACTCTATGTAAGCTTTCCATCTCTCAACCTTTTCTTCCCTATCTGTTAGAGGCTTTCCATTTGTGTCCCTAATATTACAGCACTTAGTCTTCTTTTCCCCAAAAGTATTCTTAATCCTTCGATAAGCTGTGTCTACTTTTCCTAATTTCAGACACTTTTCTATACCTGTACATTTCTCTTTCAACCATTCTTCTTTCGCTTCCTTGCACTTCTTGTTAACCTCATTTCTCAGACGTCTGTATTCTGATTTCCCCTTTTCATCTCAGATTCTTGTGTCTCCGCCTTTCATCCATCAATTCTAGTATATCCTGAGTGATCCACGGTTTTCTACCTATTCTTTCTTTCCTACCAATGTTTTCTTCTGCCGATTTTGTTATTTCATTCTTCAAAAATGCCCATTCGTCTGCAATTGAAGTTTGTTTAGGGGTTTTGATTAGTCCTTCCTTTATACTCTTCTTGAATCTTTCGTTCACATCCTTTACTTTCAGTCTGTCTATTGCCCACCTTTTTGGCTTTTGACTTTTCTTCAGTTTCTTCAACTTTAATCTGCATTTCATTACAACCAGATTGTGGTCAGAGTTTATGTCAGCACCAGGATATGTTTTACAATCCAAAATCTGGTTTCGAAACCTCTGCTTGACCATAATGAAGTCGATTTGGTAACGCCCTGTATCTCCTGGTCTCATCCATGTGTATATTCTTCTATTGTGGTTATTGAATAAGGTGTTAGCTATGACCAACTCATGTTCGGTGCAGAATTCCATCAGCCTGCCTCCTCGATCATTCCTTTCACCTAATCCGAAATCTCCTACTATCTTCCCTTCCCTCCCTTTTCCTACCACAGCATTCCAATCTCCCATTACTATAACATTTTCATCACCTTTGATATACCTCAGAATGTCATCTATTTCTTCGTAGACCTTTTCAACATCCTCATCATCAGCTTGACTAGTAGGCATATAGACTTGTACCACTGTGGTGCACGTAGGTTTAGTATTGATTTTTGCTACAATAATCCGTTCACTGTATTGCTCATAATATTCCACCCGCTGTCCAAGTTTCCTACTCAATATGAGACCAACTCCTGCTTGGCCATTGTTTGATTTAGTGCTAATACGGCGCTATGCGACAAAAGAGGACACTATTGGTCTCTACATTTCTAACAGACAATGCGATATAGGCCCTAGAATTTGTCTTTTATTTCACTTACTCCTCTTTGTAATCATTTTTTAAATTTATTTGTAAATTACATGTGTCAGAGCTGTAATTAGAAAATAGCCGTTTCCCTATTCATTATTATCATTATTAGTGCAGGAATATTAGACAGAATTTGGGCAAAGTGAGGAAAATTAGTTTATCAAGCTAAAAATTGGTGCAGAGGTTCCTTGAACTGTCTGGATCAAAATATTAAAAGTCCCAAAAAATCCCTCTTGGGGAACATCCGCCATCTTGGAAAAATGACCGACATCTTGGATTTCGAATCCAGCATCGCATTAAACGTCATAACTCGGTACCTAAGGGTGATAGGGACATGTGGTTTGGTCAGGATAACTTACCAGAATGCAGGCTATCATTTTGATGCTATTGAACCCAGATAACGGTCTAAACAGATATTATAAATCACTTAAACACACTCTCATAGGGTAGCGTTAATAGCCATCTTGATGTTCAATGGCGATTTTTCACCTTTTAAAACCATAGGATTGAAAAAAGTACCGAAATAAATGTTTTTAAGCACGTCAAAACTCACAAACATAATGAGCACTTTCTAAAACCAAAAATTACGGGTGTGAGAAGTTGTCAAACATGCGCATACAACTCGAGGAGCGGCGCGCCGAGGAGGGGGGCTTCACAAAGCCGGTGCAACTGGTGATGTAAACATATTCTGTAGGAACAACTATGCCCCCTTTTTAATGATAAGTAAAACTCGGACACTTTTATATAGAATGATAGCATCTTATAACCTAATAAATAATAAGAAAACAATAATTAATTTGTTAATACAGTATATTATATTTATATAGAAAAGGAACGATAAATGATACTATTAGAAAATAAATTAAGCAGCTATTTGCTTAATTGCTATCTTATACCACACCATAAACACACTAACGTTTAAGCACATCACAATACAAACACGGAAAAGAGGTAATTCTGCTGCCCTGGGACGCTGTAGTGTGGTAAAGGAATAAGGCCAAATTTACTATTAATTCTATCGTACGCGTTAAATATTGGTCATGTGTATTAGTTGATATGAGAGTCTCAACAACCAGCCATGCTTGCACCCACTTTTTGCTTTCACTTTTGCTCCGATATTAATGCCAACTCTTATAACTATAAGCAACAGCAAAATGTAAATAGGATAATATTTCTGAAAATGTTCAAAACAAAAGTCCTGAGGTCTTGGGTTTGAATTTTCAACTATGGTTGTCAGCCAATGAGTTACACTACAGGAAACTTTTATTTTTGTGTTGTGTTGCATGATAATTTTCCCATCTCGTGGTGTAGTGGCTAGTATACTTGGTTGTTATCCCAGAGGTTTTGGGTTCCAACTCGACTATGGCCAGAATTTAATTTTTTATCTGAGAGTTGGAAGGTTAGGTTAGGTGAAGTTAGGTTAGGTTAGGGGAGATTGTTTTAGTAAAACACCACATTTGCCCCAACTTTTTACTCACACATTTTGCTCCCAATTTGTGCACTCACTTCAGTTCGCTCTTTTTTCTCTCACGTTTTGCTCCCACTTTTGCTTTCACATTTGCTCCCACTTTCTGTTCCCATATTTGCTCACACTTGTTTGCTCCCACTTTTGCTTACACTTTTTGCTCCCACTGTTTGCTCCCACTTTTTGCTCCCATATTTGCTCTCACTTTTTTTTCTCTCATATTTGCTCGCACATTTGCTTACACTTTTTGCTCCCACTTTTTGCTCCCTCTTTTGCTTTCACATTTGCTTTCATTCTTGCTCCTACTTTTTTTGCTCTCATATTTGCTCTCACCGTTCCTTACACATTTTGCTCTCACTTTTTTTTCTCTCACTTTTTGCTCCCACTTTTGCTTTCACATATGCTCCCTTACTTGCTCCCACTTTTGCTTTCACATTTGCTCTCATACTTGCTCCTACTTTTTTTGATCCCACTTTTTGCACCCATATTTGCTAGCACCTTTTTTTTTTTGCTCTCATATTTGCTCCCACTTTTGCTTACACTTTTTTCTCCCACTTTTTTCTTTCACTTTTTGCTCCCACTTTTGCTTTCACATTTGCTCCCTTACTTGCTCCTATTTTTTGCTCTCATATTTGCTCCCACTTTTGCTTACACTTTTTGCTTCCACTTTTTTCTCTCACTTTTTGCTCCCACTTTTGCTTTCACATATGCTCCTATACTTGCTCCCACTTTTGCTTTCACATTTGCTTCCATACTTGCTCCTACTTTTTTTTGCTCCCACTTTTTGCTCTCAATTTTTGCTCCCACTTTTTGCTCGCACTTTTTGCTCCCAATTTTTGCTCCCACTTTTTGCTCCCATATATGCTCGCACATTAAACTATTGTTCTTATTACCAAGTTGTCTTTACTAGAGCTTAGTCTATGCTTGACAGTTGATATGGAAGTATCTGTGACTAGGTATGGTAAGCCTCATGCATTCTATAAAGGATATTCATATATTGCGAAACGAACCAATAAAATGGAACTGTTATTTGGCGTTGTTCAAAACGACGTTCAAAACAATGTAACAGTGAGCTAAGAAGTGAAAATAGTGAGGTTTTAAGTGTCAGTGGTCATCAATGTAGTGTACTGCATGAAACACTGTTGCTGTCAACATAAAATCATGAAAATGTTAAAAAGCAAAAAAAACCTTAACATTATCAAAGGCCACGCAGACTCAACATGAGGACACTCTAGAGGAAGAGGAAGAGGAAGAGGAACAGGAACAGGAACAGGAATATTTAACTTGTTTTAGTAATGTTGAGGATAATGTTGAGGATAATGTTGAGGATAATTATAGTGATTATAATAATAGTGATATAGATCATGCTGCTTATGATTATGATAGTGATAATGATCCAAAACAAGACAATAACGTTTCCATGCCTATTGTTCACCGTGGAAGAAAAAAGATCTACAACAAGCTTTGTTTCTAAAACTATAA
This sequence comes from Meconema thalassinum, assembly GCA_946902985.2. Taxonomy (NCBI): domain Eukaryota; kingdom Metazoa; phylum Arthropoda; class Insecta; order Orthoptera; family Tettigoniidae; genus Meconema; species Meconema thalassinum. The sequence continues at coordinate 632,354 of OX336396.1, forward strand.
CACACTATCGTAAAGGCAAAGACTTGTATTAAGTGTGCTTTTATTTTCATAATCATGTATACTCTGCAATGTTAAATATTCTGACTTCTATAGAAAATAAAACAACATTTTACCATTATTTTCATTTATTTACAAACTTTATATACATTTTCCTTGGTTTCATGATAATATTTTTTAAGACAATACTAAACACTAAAACATTATTATTCTATACATATATTTTTCTTTCAGTCCATTGTCATGACTTATATCTTCCATTATTATTTGACATTTATTTTTATTTAATTAAAATGAACCATGCACCTATTGTTTTTAAAACCTTCATAAATTAAGTGTACAGGTTGTACAGCATTATTGACTTCATCAAAAACACTATCCGACATATCATTAAACCGTGTAGGCAGAAATGTCTCAAAGTTTTCACATACACAAAGTACACGATCACCATATGCTGTTTTCAATTTCCGAATCTTGATAATGCGGAATGGAATATGTGTTGGCAATTCACTGAGCTTCTTTGTCTCTAAGCCACATGCTTGACCCACAGCATTCAAAACATTCATTGTAGTAGTCTATAAACAAAAGAAAAGCATATCTATTACACCCTAAAACAGCTTTAATAATATTGTGCAATTAGGGATTTTGCACTATACATGGCTGATAAATGTTACAATTTATGCAAGAAATGCCCTAACTGTAGCATATACTGCTTTTCTGCATATAGCACAAGTGTTGAGTTCTAATGCACACTTGACACAGGCTATCATGTGTCCACAAGGCAAAAATACAACACCCAGTTCATCTTGATAACAAATTTTACATAATTGTTGGTCACACTTTTGTATCTGTTCGTGAGAATAGTCTTTTTTTTCAGCCTCATGTATTTGCTCCGCATGTTCTAACTCTAAAGGCACTTTTATGTCTTGTGCTGCAATCACGTTTTCTTTACGAATAGTGTTCACAAATTCCTGACCTTTAAGCAACACCATGTATTTACAGTTTGGTAACCAACGAGCGTGTTGCAAAACAGGATCATCAGTCATTTGCCAATCCTTTAAAGCAAATCCACAATAAAAACATATTGTTTCATCCCCTTCATTAGTATAAAAAAATCCAGCTTCACTTAGCTGTTTGGAAAGGTGTTTTAATATTAATGGCCAAACATTTTTATAAGATTCTAAACGTTTTTCAACAGAGCTGTACTCTGGGTGTGCTAGTGCTTTAGACTTGCAATCTCCCAATTTTTCAAAAGCACATGCCAATTCAACACTGTCTATGCCATATGGACCACATATATCGACACTACCGTTGATGGTTGGTAATACATCATTATTATTATTATTATTATTTATTTGTGATTCAGCAACGTAAGTAGCGGCCAATGGTCTTGTGGTTCGGTAAAATGAATACACGGGTATGTTACCCACTTGTTTTCCAAGCACGTAAGGACAACAAGGAGACCATCGCAAATGGTCTCTAAAGGGATCATCCCCTTCTTCCCAGTGTGAAAGTTCAATACGACAAAACACACAGCGCTCCACATCATCTCGGTTCAAGTAAAAATAAACCGGCTTTTGCAAATTCATGTGTCGACAAAAAGCCTACAGGCCATGATTCAAATGTTAACCAACGGTCATGTTCTGATTTTAAATTTAACTCACGTAGTAAACCAACTCGCTCACTTGTTGTATTTGGTACTAACGCCTTATGTTATAATAAAACTTTTTCTTATTGTAAGTTATTAACGTTGCACAGAGTATTTTAAAGCACAATGTATGCTTGTTCACTGTCTGTTCATTACGTTAATGGCGCATGACGACTCCTTAAAGCAAACAAAATAACCAATCACTCAATCAATCAATCAAATCAATCAATCAATCAATACTTGTAAATAAAAAATTTAACGTTAATTGGCATTAACATATCAAAAAGCACCATAAAAATTAATTAAACTGTATGTCGACACTAACAGTAACCCATGTACTTATTTTCTTTTTATAAAGCTGCAGTCATTTACATTCCCCTTTAACCAATACATAAACAAAAAATAATAATGTCATGTCATTTTGTTCAGATTATCATGTTCAAACCTGTGAATATTCGTTGAGTTCATAGGGTACAAAGTTCCTCATTTTTCTACTAGAAAGCGCTACAGAGTTTAAAGAGATGAGATATCTAACATCTAACCTCCTTGACTTTCATAGTCAAGGAACAACTAAATTCGACATGCAAGCTTCCCTCTGTGTGTCAAATAACAAAGCTTGCATCCGGCACCCAAGGCCATACAATATTAATATCATTATTAATATATTATTATTATTATTATTATTATTATTATTATTATTATTATTATTATTATTATTATAGGGAACGACATGTCAGTTAAATTAAAAAATTTGTTTCTTACAAAATCCAATATGGCCTTGTACTTTTCCGGTAAACAACCAATAAGGTCTGGTACCGGTTGCCAATACATAGTCATTAATCAAGAAAGCAATCATCGTCCTAGTCATGAACAGGTAATGAATTTTTTGCCTACGAGTTTTCAGTAGTGGTAAAATGGAATAGCATTTTATGTTAGGCTTACCTGAATTTGAAATAGTTCACTGCCTGGAAACAATGGTTGCACTTTACTGCGTCTCGGGTTTTCAGCGACTGCTACGGCGGTAAGGCTTTTCTTTCCAAGTTTCTAAAAATAAAAAATCAATAAACCGTTATAAATTCCTAAATTCACGTTAGTACATGCATTTCATAAAATAAAATTTGAAACAAAAATGAAACAAGTTAGTTTAAAAAAATAATCCCACCTTCACTTGCAGTGGCTTGTTGCTGTTTACTTCTAGTGGGCTCAAAAGTAAACTGGTTTCTTGTATCTCCGACATGTAAGGTATACCGGTTACCTGCAAACAAATAAATTAAAAAATCAATAATTACCTAATCAATAACTACAAATTTAAGGTTCATTAGCATGACATTATTAAAATAATCATTCATAGTTACTTACCAAAAAATAAAAGGAATTTTCTTCCACAGCTCTACTGTATACGTCCGTGTGCTAAAATGGCAAGTGCATGACTAACGCAATCGTTATCAGTTAGCCTAGCAACCGGAAAAGTTGTATTTTCTCAGCGTTTTGACCTTGAATGGTTCTCTGTCTCTCTCTCGCATGTGTTCCCACGCCTCTTCACATTCCTCAATCTGAATAAGATTCGTGTACCTTATACTAGTTTCATGTTTTTAATAAGGAACCAAAATGGCTACATCTTATACATCGGTAGTCCTACTGTCTCAGAACCAAAATGGCGGTCTCTGCTTAATCAGCACACCTGCTAGCTACCACGAAGCAAGTAAGCTGATATCATACTTCCTGCTGACGTAGACATTCCTGCCTCGTCAGCACCAGCAAGAGCTCTCACGAGTCCTTTGCCTAGATACAATATTCAGTCATCAGTGAGCTGGACTGTGTGCGTATTAGCATTCAAAACATGTGTGTGTGTCTTATTATTGTAATTATTATTATTATTATCAAACATTTTACTGTAATAATAATTACTAGCAAGCGGCCATCCTCAATACATGATCATGTTAACCACATACTTTCATCCTAAAACACATGACTTTACCCAGTTCAATATTTAGTTTATAACATTTCAGGCCAATGACCTTACCGTTTTGGCTCTTTGCGTCCATGCACATGACTTGGTCGAGCAAATGTTATAGGTTTCCATATTCTAAAACCATTTACTGTGCCAGACTACAGTCTCGCTTATCACCGTTTACTAGCATGTTAAAGATCCTCTTCAGGGGTAAACAAAATTCCTAGCACACTTAACACATTTTCAAATGTTCGCCTCTATCCTTCATAGGAAATGTCACAAAACCAACCGTCATAAGCTGCCCCCGCCATGCCACCAAAATAGCTATTCATTTCTTTCGGGCACGGTCACCGAGATCGCCAACGTCTAAGAATCACTTGGTCATATCCTACAACCGTCTGTTGTGACAGAGAGCGATATCGCTCATCACCGTTAACTAAAACATTAAAGATCCCCTTCAGGGGTAAAAATCTTAGCATGCTTGTCACATTTCAAAATATTCGCCTTCATTCATTCGTCATAGGAAAAAATATCGAAAAGCAACCCCTCGTTTTGCCATACATTGCCCCCGTCGAAATGGTCATTTCCCATATTCACCATGCTCAGACATAGCCTCTTTGTAACATTCGTCAAGCGCTACCGGATCTCTGTCTACAAACACGCGTTTATTTAAAAATATATATATATATTGAGACCGTTTAGTTGATGTCAACAACCACGATGACTCAACTAACAACACATAAATCGAATAAAAAGTACCGTGAGGATCAGGTGACCTTCCAAAAAGGCTAAAGCGGCACGAGAGTCCGTAGTCCACAGGGATCGTGGTACATGGTGACGATGGTCATAGACCGCCTGAGGAAAGGTTCACCTTAAAACTAGACTGAGAAAATAAACATCCAGACTCATGTAAAACACCGTGAAAATTTATTAAAATTCACAAGCCCCTAGCCTAGTTCGGAGGGTTATAATCGGTTAGTCCGCAAATTAATAAATAAACTAAGATAAAGAACAGGTCCCCTACCTGAGAAGTTACTGAAAACCCTCGCGAAAGATCTAACTCACAAAGATAAAGCAACAACAGCAACGCTAGGAATATGGCACGACGCAAGTCCCTAGTTCAAGTTACAAGATCAAGCTAATATCCGAATTTACATTTAACAGGGTAGCAAAACAAATCTAGGTTAGGATGGTACCATTTCGACATTTAAATTTAACATTAATTCAACTAGCTAAGTCCTATCAATTAACAAAATTTACGGCGATGACGTCCGTAAAAGAAAACAATTACATCCAAAAGCTAAGTGTACAGCCATGAAAAACAAACAATTTAATTATGCTTAATAACTACACACATCAAAAAAAGTTTTGCATCACCTCGGTTCCCAGATCTCCGGCATATAGACGTTGACTGTGTATATTGTATCCAAGATACAGTCCCTTTGACTGTTCATAGATGTCACTAAAACTGCTCAAAGATGTAAACAACCATGCATGAGCAGGGCCTATTAGACGGAGGGGGTACGACAGCCGATCAGTTCCAGTCATTCCACCAGGACGAAGGTACGCTGCTCATGTTGTCTGTAGTTCTACCATGCCTAGAAGGTCAATACCGCAGTTCGATCGCGTCCGCATTGTTACTTTATGTCAAGAAGGGCTCTCAACAAGGGAAGTTTCCAGGCGTCTCAGAGTGAACCAAAGCGATGTTGTTCGGACATGGAGGAGGTACAGAGATACAGGAACTGTCGATGACAGGCCTCGCTCAGGCCGCCCAAGGGCTACTACTGTAGTGGATGACCGCTACTTACGGATTGCCGCTCGGAGGAACCCTGACAGCAATGCCACCATGTTGAATAATGCGTTTCGTTCAGCCACAGGACGTCGTGTTTCAACTCAAACTGTGCGCAATAGGCTGCATGATGCGCAACTTCACTCCCGACGTCCATGGCGAGGTCCAGCTTTGCAACCCCGACACCATGCAGCGCGGTACAGATGGGCCCAACAACATGCTGAATGGACCCCACGGAATTGGCATCACGTTCTCTTCACCGATGAGTGTCGCATATGCCTTCAACCAGACAATCGTCGGAGACGTGTTTGGAGGCACCCTGGTCAGGCTGAACGTCTTAGACACACTGTCCAGCGAGTGCAGCAAGGTGGTGGTTCCCTGATGTTTTGGGGTGGCATTATGTGGGGCCGACGTACGCCACTGGTGGTCATGGAAGGCTCCGAAACGGCTTTACGATACCTGAATGACATCCTCCGACCCATAGTGCAACCATATCGGCAGAATATTGGAGAGGCATTTGTCTTCATGGACGACAATTCTCGACCTCATCGTGCACATCTTGTGAATGCGTTCCTTCAAGATAACGACATCGCTCGACTACAGTGGCCAGCATGTTCGCCAGACATGAACCCTATCGAACATGCCTGGGATATGTTGAAAAGGGCTGTTTATGGACGTCTTGACCCACCAACCACTCTGAGAGATTTACGCCGAATTGTCGTTGAGGAGTGGGACAATTTGGACCAACAGTGTCTTGATGAACTTGTGGATAGTATGCCACGGCGAATACAGGCATGCATCAATGCAAGAGGACGTGCTACTGGGTATTAGAGGTAGTGGTGTGTACTGCAATCTGGACCACAAATGCTGAAAGTCTAGCTGTATGATGGTACAACATGCAATGTGTGGGTCTCATGAGCAATAAAACGAGCTGAAATGTTGTTTGTGTTGATCTCTATTCCCTTTGTATTTAACGGTTCCGGAACTCTTGGAACCGAGGTGATGCAAAACTTTTTTTGATGTGTGTATGTGCTAACAGCACACAATAAAGTAACATGTAGGGTTTAATACACTTGACATCATAAATTAATAACGAAATAGACACAGTAGTTTTATTAAAAATTCCTGCCTACACCTTGGTTTACTCTTAGTAAACCATAGTCATCTAATGTGTATAGTTACGGTGACGAATGCGCAGTTGAGACCACGTCTGACATCGCATGGCCTGAGCTCCACAAGCTACGAACTCTAGGTTCGCACATGCTTCAGGTCGCTACAAAAATGTCAACTGTCCCAGTCATTTCCTCACAAGGAAATTATCTTCAACTGCACGGCTATGTCAACAGTTCCAGAATGCAAAGAACAAAGTTAGATAGAAAGAATCGTTAGTTAGGTTTGTTTTACAACAATTATGTATTTTATTATTAGAATGTCGGTTTATAGGTTTATCGTAGGTTTATGGCGAATAACATTGACAATAGCCTGGGCACGGAGTGTCTCCAACTGAGATCATTCTCCACCAAAAAGCCTCGACTCAACAGTCGGAATATAATCAACGAGTATAACAACTCGGACACACAATAACACGGGTTACCAGCGGCGCTAAGCTCGCGTTCAATAACTCTGGGATAGGCCTGTACAACAGTTACCTTCCAGTAACATCTGGTCAACGGGATCATCCCCGGACAAAGCATACAATAACATCCTGCTATAACAGGGTAGACTTCACCATCCTATAGAAAACCTTACATAACTGTACCTGTCATACGACAATACACGCAACAGAGCGTTAAACTAACAAAAACCGATCCATAAAACAAGTGATCAAATACAAGAGTGGAAACTGGTTTCCATAAGCAAAATAGCAATGAAAGGAAAAGCGAATACAAATTGTACTCTGTCCTCGTCTATAGTAGTTTTTTCTCACAATGAAGCAGGCGTGCTCTAGGTCACTGGGTTACATAACCAGTTTATTCAAGGCCGGCGATTTAATCAATACAAAACCTGCACTTGGCCGGTTCATAAAAAAAACTTACCATGGGTTACGGATCTCTACAGAGTCCGTGTATCAAACGCACGCTATAAATCTGAGTATAGTAATACACTTCCGTCTTTCTACCAAAGACGTCTAAATGAAAGTAAACTTACAATAACTGAAGCTCTTTGCTTTAAAAATGCAACTCAGTAGTTGCTAGAACATCAAATAAAAACGTGTCTCACACGACACAAGAAAAGTATGATAAATGTGGCACAGATTCACACACTAGATCTGCTTAATGATACGTTGGGAACCGCGTTCGATGCTAGGCAACGAAACATTCCTTCTAGTTGTTAGGTTCAAACATGACCAAGAATAGCTTCTGAGCTTATTCAAAATGAAATATAATGCAATTACAAACTGGTAGTTACTGTCGACTACCTAAATGATACGACCGTTCTAACGACAGTCAGGGGTGTAACAAAGGATGGCTGCGAAGAATGCAGTCAATTAATAACCAAGGCATCTGATTGCCATAACTACAGTCAGCAAAGACTTGAAAATTACCCCAAGTAGGGTTGAACAAAATAGCCTCAAAATGACTACGATCAGGTTCAGCAAAAAGGTAGGCATTGACGTTCCACGACGTTCACCAAGCTGCACCAGGGCTGACCAAAATGTCTGACCCCAAGGGTGTCTCACTCTAAACTGAAATAAATGACATCTAACTAATCTAGTTACATCCCTACCTAGAAAAATGGCTGACACTGAGTGTGGTTGATTCACAAACTACATTAAAACTACTATACCACCAGAAACTAGAACAAAGAAGGGGTGTGTCAAAAACTCACGAAATGGAGGAGCTCTCACTCAGCTCTCTATTCCACAACAAGGGTTGTACATAAACCTCTCTGGCTCTCTGGATCGGTATCCTCCTCATCAGGATTCCCATCTGGACTCCCCCAAAGACCAGGGTTCGATTTGTCCCTGTCGACATCTTCGTGGATATGCCTGGAAATGGCATTTTGGCTCCTTCCCTCTCGTTCATCGTTCTGGAAGTTCCACCATCATGCTGGTTCCTATAGAAACGTCACCCCCCCCCCATACTGGGATGGTATTAGCCCATGGTGACTGCTTCAACCATGGTGAATAAAAGTCCAATCACGTGGGTAGCGAAATAAGTTGCGTGATTATTCATCCTCTCACTTCCAAAATTATAATGTCCGTCGTGACTATTATAGGCTTCAATTATAAAATACGACACAGCCTTAATCTTGCAGATGTGGATTAGCATGTAAGCTAATACTATTTTATAATGCTGCACGTGCTAGTGACGCTACTTTTGTATCACGCAGCATCCGTGAATTATACGACGTTTCAAAGATGAAATTTCCACTTTGGCAATTTAAATATCTCATACAATTATAATCACACTTATTCAGGATAATTGTAACACTATTACCTGTATATTTCCACTAGGCATCTGCCCTCCACATACGCGTGGGTAATATGTGATGTCACAGCAATGTTGTGCAATACACTATACTTGCCAATAATTATTTCCCAAGCTTCTTATTTAATTCACTGGACTTCATCGACAGTGAATATTAGTATTTGCTTGCTCGATGGCACCTTATAATCACTTTTAACGCTAAACAGCGGATATTCTTCTACGTCTCGTAGGACAAATGTAATTCCACGCCTACACAAGGCGGATTCTCAAGACGCAGTGCTCCGGTACTGGGTGTCTCTAGAAAGTAGGTCGTCAAAACGAAAACGTTGAGCGACTACCTACGTTCCTTTTTGCGTATCTGCAAGGGTATTACCTTACCTAAAGTAAAAATAAACATTCTCCAAAATGTTTTAATAATGCAGCATGACGAAATGGAATATTCTGAGTCTCGTAGGAAAGATAAAAATAATTAATAAGACCTCAGATAATAATTAGCAGTTTACACCAAAGTCAAAAGTGCGATTCACCGCTACTTCAAAGTATCGCGTGATCTCTCAGCTTCACGTGGCTTCCTGGGTGTGTTCAAAAGTACAACATCCCCTCATAAATGCTCTGTCATAAAAAAAAATATCACATGAACCATAGCTCAGCGGGTTCATCTGCCTCTCTGTCGTTTCAAATAAAATGTTGGGATAACATTTTTATTTGCTTTGAAATTCATTCAAGAGTGATATTTTTTTAGATTGGCTGCATTAAAGGTTCCAATGCGTTCTCCTGTCCTAATGTCTTCTATCACATAACTTCCATTGTTTAAAGGCTGTCGGATACGACTAGGGCCATAATACAAGGATAGAAATTTCCCATATATGCGGTCTATAGGACTAGAAATTCCGAGGGACGTGGTGGCTCAGCGGTCTGGCTGTATGCCTCTCACCAAGGCGGTCCGGGTTCGATTCCCGGTCAATGCATGTGAGATTTTCGAAGTGAAATGCCATGTCCTGTGGTTCGGATTCCACGTAAAAAGGAGGTCCCGTGGCTCATAATCACCAGATTCACGGTCACGTAAAACTACAATCTTCCTTCCTTTCCTTTAGAAATTCCGGGTCTCCTTATAAGGATAAGGTCTCCTTCTACTAGTGGTTCTCTAAACCTCTGGCGTCTAGTTCTTCTCAAGCGCTTGGCAGCTTGTCTGTCCATAGTCTCTCTCGCAGCTAAAAGTCTGCTGGCATGTGATGGTTGTAAACAAGGTGGATTTACAATCACACGATCCCATATTCTCAGCGGCATCTGGTTCAAATGCAAGACCATAGGTATTTGACCAGTGCTTTCATGTACTGTTGAATTAATACATTTTGCCATAATAACAAGGGCTTCAGTCCATCGCCAGTGTTCTTCTTGACAATATAATCGACAGAATTTTGCGATAATAGACATCACGCATTCTGCTGGGTTGCTCTCTGGATGTCGAATAGATGATAAAACATGACCTATTTCAAGCTCATTCATGGCATTGGCAAATTCTGCTGAGGTGTACTGTGATCCGTGATCAGTCAACAAGAATTGTGGCTTTCCTGCCTCCGGTATCACTTGACGTCTAATCCTCTGAATAATCTGATGTGCAGTAGCTTTTTGAATCGGATGAAGCATCGTATATTTCGTGAACACATCCACCGTTACAACGATGTATCGATTCCCACGACGAGCCTTAGGTATTGGGCCATACAGGTCCTGTGCATACAACTCTCTAGGTTGAGTTGGTAGTATTGGTCTAGGTTGTTCCTTCAGCAAGTGTGACGTGTATTTGTTCCGCTGGCATGCGTCGCAAGCACGTAAACACTGTCTAACGGTGGCTCCTAACCCTTTCCATGTGAAAGACTCCTTGATAGTTGCAATGGTTTTGTCTGTTCCACCATGTCCAATGGATAAATGTACCATAAGAATGACAGATTCTTGGTATCTCCTAGGAATAACTGCACGCAGTTGAGTGTGGTCCTCGTCTACAAACTTGTATAAGACACGATGATAAATCAAATAATCATCTGCAACAGCAGCAATCCTTGCATAATGATCATCCTGTGGATCCATTCTTCGTTCTAGGAAACGGATAATATGTCTGAGTTCCTCCTCACGTCGCTGTCCTTCAGGTAAATGACGAAATCGGCGAAGGTGTTCCTCGCATTCTCCCTCGATGTCTATGGCATTAACAGTAGCTTCAGGATTCCGGCTGAGGATGTCGGCCAACACATTCTCTCTGCCTGGTCGATAAACTATTTCCAAATCGAACTGTTGGAGAAACAGCGTCCAACGTGTGATCCTGTCGCTTGCCAGTCTTGTTCTCAAGATGAAGGTCAACGCATGATGATCGGTTCTCACAATAATCCTCTGACCTAACAGAAGTTTCTGCCAGTATTCAAGTGCGTAAACAATTGCAAGTGCTTCTATCTCGGTCGTGAAGTAGTGAGATTCATGTGCTCTTAAACGTCGGCTTAAGAAAGCGATGTAATGACGTTTCTTCTCATCATCTTCCTGCAGTAAAATGGCTCCTATACCAATGGCAGATGCATCGGTTTCTAGAATAAAGTTCCGAGAGTAATCTGGATATTCTAACTGAATTGAGTCCACAAGCATCTGTTTAGCTCTCCTGAAAGCTATCTCGCATTCATCATTCCAGTTCCACCTGCAGTTCTTTTTCAATAATCCTTGCAGTGGTGCAACAGTTTCGGAATACTTCTCACAATGAGCAGCAAAGAATTTGAGAATTCCTAAGAATTGTCTCACGTGTTTCACACGGGTTGGTGTTGGAAATGCATCAACAGTTCTAATCTTTGCCGGATTCGGTCTATATCCTTCTCCATTGATTATGTGTCCTACGAATTTCACTTCTTCCTGAAAAAATCGACACTTGTCAAACTTGACCTTAAAATTTGCCTGTCGGAGATTCTCAAAAACAAGGCACAATGTCTTTAAATGCTCTTCTTCTGTTCCCGAAGCTATGATTATGTCATCCACATAACATATTACTTTCTGCTTCACTTCATGAGTCAGCTTGGCATCAAGTGCTCTGATTAATGCGGCTCCGGCATTTTTCAATCCAAATGGTAGTTTTTGGAATACATAAGTAGTCTGATCAAACAAGAATCCAGTATATTTCTGAGTATGCTCAGATAATCTGATATGGTAATAAGACTGAACCAAGTCTAATGATGAAAATATCCTTTTTCCTTTGAACTTCCTGAGAATGTCCCTAATCTTGGGCGGTCTGTCGTGCTCAGGAGCTAGGCGTTCATTCAAGGCTCTGGCATCAAGACAAAGTCTCAAGTTTCCATCTACCTTAACCACAGGTATTATGGGATTCAAGAAAGGAGTCGGTGATTTCTTGATTGTACCTGCTGCTTCCATCTCATGGATCTTCTTAGCAGCTTCTTCGAGATGTTTCTCGGCAATCGGATAGATCCTTTTCTGGAATGGGGAATCGTCCAGTAATACAAGATCATACTCGTAGTCTAATATCTCACCAGGTGTGGTGTCGAATATATCTCGGTATTCGTTCAGTATTGCCTCAAGATCCTCATGTGTGGGTACTGATAACGATTCTGCCTCTTCGTCGGCATCTAGTGTCGCCTCAATTTCCTTGCCCTTTAATGCTTCGACTACGTCTACTTCGGATAGGAATTCCGGTTCTTCTTCAATTAGGCTCATCTGAATGGGTTCGTTCGGCTTGAACTCTACCGTATTCCGTCCCATGTCAATGATTCCATCATATTTTCTAATGAAGTCTGCGCCTAAAATGGCATCATGATGCAGGCCCTTCATTACGAGAAATTCGTGCAAGTACACGTGGCTCGAAATCTTCACAGTACACAAAATCTGGATTTTGCACGTTACAACGCGGTCAGGTATGACACCTCTGACTCTTATAGCTGAAATGGGCAACTCCGTCACCTCAGAGTTTGCTCTAAGTCTGGCATGGCAATCGGCGGAAATTACACTAATCATCGCTCCAGTGTCGATGAGTATGACTACACTGACTTCATTCAAGGTGGCTACAATCTTGGGTAGACGTGTTAATTCATAATTGTGGTTCGTCGTTCGTCGTTCGTCCAACAAGTCTTCTTGGATTGGCTCCCAGAGTAATATAGAGGCAGTTACTCGGTGCTCAACCAAACAAGAATCTATTGATTTTTCGGAGTTTTTTTTTCTGTCATGGCGAGAAGTACTGGGCTGGTTCTGCTCCGTCTCCTGCGCCGAATGTCTATTTTCCCTCGAAGTAGGGTTCCGTTCTCCCTCTTCTTGGATCTGCAATTCTCTCAATTGTTGGAGGTACTCACGGCTCTCCCGCGCTCTTCCTTTCCAATCCCTGTCTGGCTGGTATCTAGGGTCTCGATTTCTGTCGTAACCCCCACTATATCGATAGTCTCTACGGATACGTCCGTGTTGCTGATTTCTTCCTTCATTCCCTCGGCGGTTGTTTTCATGGCGTCGGTTGTCGTCCGTCCTTCGGTCGAATCGCCGGTCCCAATGACTTCGCCGGTCATCATGTTGATTTCGAGTATACGGAGTGTTGTTCCATTCTCTCCTGTTATAACTGTAATTGTTATCACGTCGCCCAGAATCCTCTGTGGTTTGTGTTTGTTGTGGCGTCTGGCTCACTTTATCAACAGTCGTCAGATTCATATGTCTATCCTCGCGCCTATCAGCCTTCTGCTGACGGTGTGTAGGAAACTGTTCTGTGTTAGCGTCCAACCTTCGCAGTATCTGGTCACACTGCTGGAAAGTGGATGCCCCTGCAGCGATTAACACACGTTGTACATCCGCAGGGTACTGCCAAACAATTGTGTTCACCAAATCTTGTTCGGACAATGGAGGCTGAAGACAACGGAGCTTCGCGAGCTGTATTGCGAAGTAATTCGCATAACGTGTAGGTGTATTGGAACTGTACCTTCGAGTGTACATCTCAGCTCGGATACTCTGCTGGATGTCGCTCGACCAATATGTTCTTAATAACGCTTCCTTAAAGTCTTGGTAGCCTGTGAATGAGTATCGGAATGCTCTGAACCAGGTACCGGCTTGTCCCTCAAGCAGTCGCTCTATAACTCTTAGTTCCCTCTCTGGAGTTACCATAGTATCACGTAAGTAGCTTTCGACATTTGCTAGGAATTCCACTGGAGTAACACCGCTCCCAGTTCCCGAGAAGCGAGCTGGTTGCTCCTCTCTTGAACGAATTATGGTGACATTTCCCTGCGTGTTCGCGGGTCTGAAAGTATTTTGCATGTAACTCTGCGTAGGAGTGTTAGTCTCATGACTAATTCGATTAGATGCTGGTTGAAACGGGTGAGCGTTAAAGTTCAAGGTCTGACCTTGCGCTAAATTAGTGAATTGTGACGGTTGCGGTTCCATAGGCGCGCTGGGTTGGAAATGGGTAGGCATCATTCCTCCTGATTGAGATATAGGCGTTTCCTGAGATTCTCCCTTCTGTGGGTGTACGTGTCTCTCTCTTGGAGTCGTCTCGAGTCTGTCCAGGCGTCTTTCTATTACTTCAAGACCTGGGATGGTTCTGGCTGCGACTTTATTGCCTAAGTCGTTCAATTGCAGCTCGATCCTGTCAACCTTTCCCTTGAGGTTTGTGTCTACCTCGCGTATGGCCGTCCTAAGGTTATAACTGAGGTCTAACCTCTCGGTCACCGCGACTTCCTCAAATCTCTTTTGTAAGGAATCGATATCTCCTTCAACTCTGGACATATTTTCTTGGATTTTACCCACATCGTCTCTAACCTCGGCTACCTTAGCCTCGACTGTAGCTTCGTGTTCGTTGAGGTCACCTCTCAATATCATGAGGTCAATTTTGTGTTCCTCATGATGAACATCAACTGTCTCACGTAGACTGGCTACGGTTTCCGTCAATTCAGAAATGTTTCTCCTGTTGGTGTTAAGTTCCTCTTTAATCTCCATCATGCCATCAACGATAGTCTTCACGTTGTTATTAACGGCATTGGCAGCTCCTCTCATCAAGATTAAACCAACGTTCATGGTTGCCATGTCCTTCTTCACATTTCCGATAAATCCCTCGACGTGATCTAGTCGAGTCCCGAATTCTTCCCTGGTATGTTCCAGATCTGCTCTCATGTCTATCTGGACTTTATTCAAGGTTGTCTGAATTTGAGCTGTGTGCTCCTCCAATCGGTTTTGCACCTCCTCCCTAATTCTATTCATCTGGTCGGTTAAGCAATCTACGCGCTGGTTAGCCTCCTGATGGTGTCGTATGACATCAACCCTAACAGCTGCTAAACCTGTCGTCAGATCATTTCTCGCTTCGATCCTATATGTGTCCATGTCTGCCCTGACTTGAGTTAAATCGGCCCTAACATTATTTACAGAGTGAGTGTTAATCTCCAAGTCCTGTCTTACATTGTTCATAGACTGAGTCCTGTCTTACATTGTTGACTTCCTGTCTAACCTGGTCCACATGACCACTGACATTGTTGACTTCCTGTCTAACCTGGTCCACATGACCACTGACAGTATTTACAGCCTGAGTATTCTGACCTAAGTCAGCAGTAATCTGTTGAAGATTGGCATTCACACCTGCCATCATCTCTCCAAACACACGACGAATAGTTTCCTCATCCATAGATAAGAAATATATGAGAAAGTGAGGGATCAATTTCTACTGGAACTTACAGCTATGATTAGTTACTTGGTGGTATAAAGCTTGCTTCATTTATATAAATATCACGAGTACAGCTGGAGTATGCAAACTAAGTGCTTCTACATTTACAAAAACAACGGTGAGCAAAGCAAAGTATTACATTTACTTAGGATGAGGCATCATCAAAGAAAATCCTATCCTTCATTTATTCAACACTAAAGCCTCACCCCATGGACTTCTATCAAACCTGAATGCCATGCGGTCAATTGATCTGCAGTACGACTTTCTAAGTTCGTCCCAGTCCTGTCAATTTACCATTAATCAACATTAGGATCCTCAAAAAAAAAAAACATGGTACTGAGGGTCACCACGTTAACGTCGGCACATGAGTCGGGCGCCATTTTATGACGTCCAAGTCGAGCCCACAACGTTGTGCGCCATTTTATGAGACCGTTTAGTTGATGTCAACAACCACGATGACTCAACTAACGACACATAAATCGAATAAAAAGTACCGTGAGGATCAGGTGGCCTTCCAAAAAGGCTAAAGCGGCACGAGAGTCCGTAGTCCACAGGGATCGTGGTACATGGTGACGATGGTCATAGACCGCCTGAGGAAAGGTTCACCTTAAAACTAGACTGAGAAAATAAACATCCAGACTCATGTAAAACACCGTGAAAATTTATTAAAATTCACAAGCCCCTAGCCTAGTTCGGAGGGTTATAATCGGCTAGTCCGCAAATTAATAAATAAACTAAGATAAAGAACAGGTCCCCTACCTGAGAAGTTACTGAAAACCCTCGCGAAAGATCTAACTCACAAAGATAAAGCAACAACAGCAACGCTAGGAATATGGCACGACGCAAGTCCCTAGTTCAAGTTACAAGATCAAGCTAATATCCGAATTTACATTTAACAGGGTAGCAAAACAAATCTAGGTTAGGATGGTACCATTTCGACATTTAAATTTAACATTAATTCAACTAGCTAAGTCCTATCAATTAACAAAATTTACGGCGATGACGTCCGTAAAAGAAAACAATAACATCCAAAAGCTAAGTGTACAGCCATGAAAAACAAACAATTTAATTATGCTTAATAACTATGTGCTAACAGCACACAATAAAGTAACATGTAGGGTTTAATACACTTGACATCATAAATTAATAACGAAATAGACACAGTAGTTTTATTAAAAATTCCTGCCTACACCTTGGTTTACTCTTAGTAAACCATAGTCATCTAATGTGTATAGTTACGGTGACGAATGCGCAGTTGAGACCACGTCTGACATCGCATGGCCTGAGCTCCACAAGCTACGAACTCTAGGTTCGCACATGCTTCAGGTCGCTACAAAAATGTCAACTGTCCTAGTCATTTCCTCACAAGGAAATTATCTTCAACTGCACGGCTATGTCAACAGTTCCAGAATGCAAAGAACAAAGTTAGATAGAAAGAATCGTTAGTTAGGTTTGTTTTACAACAATTATGTATTTTATTATTAGAATGTCGGTTTATAGGTTTATCGTAGGTTTATGGCGAATAACATTGACAATAGCCTGGGCACGGAGTGTCTCCAACTGAGATCATTCTCCACCAAAAAGCCTCGACTCAACAGTCGGAATATAATCAACGAGTATAACAACTCGGACACACAATAACACGGGTTACCAGCGGCGCTAAGCTCGCGTTCAATAACTCTGGGATAGGCCTGTACAACAGTTACCTTCCAGTAACATCTGGTCAACGGGATCATCCCCGGACAAAGCATACAATAACATCCTGCTATAACAGGGTAGACTTCACCATCCTATAGAAAACCTTACATAACTGTACCTGTCATACGACAATACACGCAACAGAGCGTTAAACTAACAAAAACCGATCCATAAAACAAGTGATCAAATACAAGAGTGGAAACTGGTTTCCATAAGCAAAATAGCAATGAAAGGAAAAGCGAATACAAATTGTACTCTGTCCTCGTCTATAGTAGTTTTGTCTCACAATGAAGCAGGCGTGCTCTAGGTCACTGGGTTACATAACCAGTTTATTCAAGGCCGGCGATTTAATCAATACAAAACCTGCACTTGGCCGGTTCATAAAAAAAACTTACCATGGGTTACGGATCTCTACAGAGTCCGTGTATCAAACGCACGCTATAAATCTGAGTATAGTAATACACTTCCGTCTTTCTACCAAAGACGTCTAAATGAAAGTAAACTTACAATAACTGAAGCTCTTTGCTTTAAAAATGCAACTCAGTAGTTGCTAGAACATCAAATAAAAACGTGTCTCACACGACACAAGAAAAGTATGATAAATGTGGCACAGATTCACACACTAGATCTGCTTAATGATACGTTGGGAACCGCGTTCGATGCTAGGCAACGAAACATTCCTTCTAGTTGTTAGGTTCAAACATGACCAAGAATAGCTTCTGAGCTTATTCAAAATGAAATATAATGCAATTACAAACTGGTAGTTACTGTCGACTACCTAAATGATACGACCGTTCTAACGACAGTCAGGGGTGTAACAAAGGATGGCTGCGAAGAATGCAGTCAATTAATAACCAAGGCATCTGATTGCCATAACTACAGTCAGCAAAGACTTGAAAATTACCCCAAGTAGGGTTGAACAAAATAGCCTCAAAATGACTACGATCAGGTTCAGCAAAAAGGTAGGCATTGACGTTCCACGACGTTCACCAAGCTGCACCAGGGCTGACCAAAATGTCTGACCCCAAGGGTGTCTCACTCTAAACTGAAATAAATGACATCTAACTAATCTAGTTACATCCCTACCTAGAAAAATGGCTGACACTGAGTGTGGTTGATTCACAAACTACATTAAAACTACTATACCACCAGAAACTAGAACAAAGAAGGGGTGTGTCAAAAACTCACGAAATGGAGGAGCTCTCACTCAGCTCTCTATTCCACAACAAGGGTTGTACATAAACCTCTCTGGCTCTCTGGATCGGTATCCTCCTCATCAGGATTCCCATCTGGACTCCCCCAAAGACCAGGGTTCGATTTGTCCCTGTCGACATCTTCGTGGATATGCCTGGAAATGGCATTTTGGCTCCTTCCCTCTCGTTCATCGTTCTGGAAGTTCCACCATCATGCTGGTTCCTATAGAAACGTCACCCCCCCCCCATACTGGGATGGTATTAGCCCATGGTGACTGCTTCAACCATGGTGAATAAAAGTCCAATCACGTGGGTAGCGAAATAAGTTGCGTGATTATTCATCCTCTCACTTCCAAAATTATAATGTCCGTCGTGACTATTATAGGCTTCAATTATAAAATACGACACAGCCTTAATCTTGCAGATGTGGATTAGCATGTAAGCTAATACTATTTTATAATGCTGCACGTGCTAGTGACGCTACTTTTGTATCACGCAGCATCCGTGAATTATACGACGTTTCAAAGATGAAATTTCCACTTTGGCAATTTAAATATCTCATACAATTATAATCACACTTATTCAGGATAATTGTAACACTATTACCTGTATATTTCCACTAGGCATCTGCCCTCCACATACGCGTGGGTAATATGTGATGTCACAGCAATGTTGTGCAATACACTATACTTGCCAATAATTATTTCCCAAGCTTCTTATTTAATTCACTGGACTTCATCGACAGTGAATATTAGTATTTGCTTGCTCGATGGCACCTTATAATCACTTTTAACGCTAAACAGCGGATATTCTTCTACGTCTCGTAGGACAAATGTAATTCCACGCCTACACAAGGCGGATTCTCAAGACGCAGTGCTCCGGTACTGGGTGTCTCTAGAAAGTAGGTCGTCAAAACGAAAACGTTGAGCGACTACCTACGTTCCTTTTTGCGTATCTGCAAGGGTATTACCTTACCTAAAGTAAAAATAAACATTCTCCAAAATGTTTTAATAATGCAGCATGACGAAATGGAATATTCTGAGTCTCGTAGGAAAGATAAAAATAATTAATAAGACCTCAGATAATAATTAGCAGTTTACACCAAAGTCAAAAGTGCGATTCACCGCTACTTCAAAGTATCGCGTGATCTCTCAGCTTCACGTGGCTTCCTGGGTGTGTTCAAAAGTACAACATCCCCTCATAAATGCTCTGTCATAAAAAAAATATCACATGAACCATAGCTCAGCGGGTTCAATATATATATATATAATTAAAATGCCTAGTTTGTTTGTCCTAGAGACTTGACATTTATTTGCGTGGTAGAGGGGGTAGGGACCTTTCATTTATGTCAAACAAAATGTTTTGTCAATATGTTAGTTTCCAAAATAGTAAAAATTCAATATTTAAGGGTTTCCAAAAAATCTCAAAATATAAGAAAGTTTTATTATAAAAAATAAAGGTCATAGAGACCATTGGTTTGAACTATGGAACAACATTCTATCATGTTTGGTTTTCCAACTATCGCCTACTTTTAAAATAAAAATTTTTCAAAAAAAATAAATATAACGAGTGGTCCATAGGAAAGAGGACGTCAGCTCGAGTCCAACGACACCTCATTTATTAAAATCCGACCATCCGTTCGCCAATGATCACCAATGTTCCCGAGAAAGTAGGCTATCATTTTGTTTTTCCTCCTACACCCTTGAAACTTGCGGTCCGCCTAGAGGGTATGCCCACCTTTCATTAACGTCAAACAAACTTTTTTCCGATTCACCGTTTCCAAAATAGTGCCAATCCAAAAAAAAAAGAATTTTCGATTTATTTTTTTAATACCAACACACATGCTTAGCCAAGAGAACGTCACCCCAACGCCAACAATACCTCGTTCGTTAAAATCCGACCACGCGTTCGAGAGATATCGGCCAAAGTTTATATGAAAGTAGGGGGCGACTCAGAACCGGCCAGTCAGCCCTACTGCACAATTTTAGTCCTAGAGGCTTGAAATTTAATTTGGCGGTAGAGGGGATCAGGGCCATTCATTTATGTCAAACAATTTTTTTTGTAAACTCTTTAGTTTCCAAACTATAAAAATTTCAAAATTGAACTTTTTCAAAAAAAAAAAAGTAAAAAAATAAAAACGTTTTACTATAAAAAATAAAGGACATAGAGACCGTTCGTTTAAGCTATTGCACAACATTCTATCATGTTTGGTTTTCAAACTATCACCTACTTTCGAAAACAAAAATTTTCAATTTTTTTTTCATATAATGAGTGGTCCATAGGAAAGCCCCCGTCAGCTCGAGTCCAACGACACCTCATTCGTGAATCACCGACCACGGGTTCGGGAGTTATCGGCTCGCATTTGGAGTAGTGGCGCGGGGTGGGGGCACAACCCCTCGCTCTCCCCTACTTGCGGATGTCGGCTATGTATGTGTGCAAATCGATTCCCCCTATCTATTCATACACGGTGAAGCCCAATTGAACGAAATTAGGTATAGATGTAACACTAGCAAAGGGCGCCTCATTGCCATGTTTTATATCGCGGCCATCTTGACGGAAACGTAATGGCGGCCACCCAAATGTTAATAGCTTAAATCAAATTAAGACCAACCTTATCATCTGATCTCTACCAAATTTTGCAACAACATACCTTTATGTGAAAAACGTTCTTTGACCAAGCTACAATGGCGTCAGTCCAATAGTTTGCATATGGCAGCCGTATATGTATGCAAATCGATTCCCCCTATCAATTCAAACACGGTAAAACCGAATTGAACGAAATTTGGTACGTAGGTAGCACTAGCAGAGTGTCCGGCTCTGTAGCTAAATGGTTAGCGCGCTAGACTTTGGCCCGAAGTGACCCGGGTTCGATTCCCGGTCAAGCCATCAGGGATTTTAATCTCCCGTGGCTCGGGGACTGGGTGTTTGTGACGTCATCATCATCACGATCCTCATTACGACGCGCAGGTCGTGCACTCGGCCTCTCTGGAGGCCACACAATCATTCATCATTCATTCTTAAAATTTAGGGGCAGATGACCACGTAGTTCCGCCCCTCAAAACAACAATAACTAACTATTCTTAAAATGTATTATTTTCAGCTGATATTTTCCAAAGAATTGGACCTCATAACTATTTCCCAATACAAGATAAAGAAATCTATTCATTCACTTATTACTTTGGGGTGGACGTGCACGTTAAGCTGATCTGTATCGGCTGATGAAGCATGTCCACAAAGTGATGGCTTATTGGAGTAAAGGGTGTTGATATTATTACTAACTATAAACGTTCCATAACCCTAGTTCAAAGTGAAGTGAAGGCCGCCCAGTTCACACTTCTCTGTCGTGCTTGTGGCTATTAGTTAGACAACTTGAGCTATTTCCTATAAACATCCATAAAAGTTTTTGTTAATTCTTTCAAAATTTTCGTGGAGCAATGGAAGCAGGGATTGCTCCTGGACAAAGCAACTACCCACCAGGAGGGTTGCAACAACCCTGTCCAGAATTGTATCCTTACATGAATGGTCCTCCAGAGTCAGGTGTTATGCCCTCTGAGCCTGGTGGACCGCCACCCCAACAAGGAACAATGCCTACTGTAAGTATATATTGTATAGAGCGAGTAAATATACTTAGGTGGGTACCAGATATCATAATCATTTTCATGTTGAAGCTACTCCATAATTTGCTGTAAATCCAGACCTATCCCTATCCATCTCTTCGTCGGCCGCCTTTCTCTAGCTGTTCTTTGAGCGTCCATACTTTTGAGATGACCGAACCATTTCAGCCTGGCTTCAACACAGATCTCATTAAGATATTGTCCTACTTGGACAAGATGGGCCTAACTTATCATTTTTTATTTTGTCCCTCCCCGTCTTCTCAATCATAGTTCTTAAAAACTTCATCTCCACTGCTTGTAGTTTAATGGTATTTCCCTTGGATTGGCAGGGCCGTCGCGTTGTTTATTGGCGCCCGGGGCGAGATGTTGTCAAGAGCCCCCCCCCCCCCAACACACCATAAGCGATGCTCGTTAAACAAAGTTGCGTGGCGGGTTACGTCGCTGTCTGAACAAGAGACACCTAAACGGATTGAATGTCATTCGCCTGCATTTTGCACGAGCAAATGTCTTGAGAATGTCTTTAAAGTCTATGTTTCTAGCCTCATCGTTTTCATTCGACATGATGGCAAGAGTG
The DNA here is from genome assembly GCA_946902985.2 of Meconema thalassinum. Lineage (NCBI taxonomy): Eukaryota > Metazoa > Arthropoda > Insecta > Orthoptera > Tettigoniidae > Meconema > Meconema thalassinum. The sequence goes on from OX336396.1 coordinate 654,916, forward strand.
TTCAGTCTCTCCTGGGACATGGTTGACCGTAAATATGTTTTCATAAGTTTCAGCTTACTGAAGATACGCTCAGCACTCGCAACTGTCACTGGTGTAGTTAACAAAGCCCTTCGTGCAATCCAGAGATTTATAAATAAGTCTTTGCTGCCCGTTTTCTTGATTGCTCGCAACACGTCGATTGGTCGAACTTGCCGAACTTGGGGTTCATTCAGCCCCAAGATGGAGTTCACATGTAGCAGTTCACAAAAAAGTTCATTGCCGTTGATATCTGATACGCCGTCAGCATTTTTAAGAGAGTTTCTAGTGTCAAACTACTTTGTTTTAAGTCATCTTTTGGTGGATGGTTAGCCAAATTATACAAAAACCCCCAGTGCGAGTTATGACTATAAATTGCAGTGGACCTATTTTTCAATGATGTTGTAACTGTATCCACCAATGGATAAAATACCTCCCTCTTGAATGCATCTTCTGCAGATGTTTGCACTTCGTCACTTGCACTTTCGTACAAAAAGACACGTTTCTTTTTGAGAATTCTTTTTTCAGGGAAGATTGGTTGTATTTCTAGCTCTTCTGCAATTTCCTTTGCGGAAATTACTGCGTTAGTGTATCCATTTTCTGTAAATTTGTCTAAGAAGTCCAAGCAATTATTGAACTTATTCACAGCATCACTGATGCCTTCGGCTTTGCCTTGAAGACTTTAATTGATGATATTGATTTCAAACAGCAAATCATGCCATACTAGTAAGCATACTAAGAAAGAAAAGTCTTCCATCTGGTTGACTAAGGAATGAGCCTCAGTCGCTGTCTGAGGGTCGTCCGTTTTCTCATAAAGTTCTACCAAAGCATCCCGGACTTCGACATACTGATAGCGGACAGCCTGCACCGAAGAAATGCGGGTTTTCCATCGTGTTTCACATACTTGTTTAAGCGTGAGATTCTTGACATGTTCACTAATCACACACCAACGCTTTGTAGAGCCTGCAAATAACGTATATATACGCTGGAGTGTTCCAAATAGAGATGTAGATTTGACCGAGGATTTCGCTCCATCAGCAATTACCAGGTTCAGACTATGGCATCCAGAAGGCATGAAAAAAGCCAGAGGGAAATCTGCTAGTACACGAGCTTGAACTCCTTTGTGGATTCCTGCCATATTGGCACCATTATCGTACCCCTGGCCCTGACAGTCTTTCATGTTTAGTCCACATTCGGCAATTTCCTTAAACATAAGGTCAGTGAGAGCTTCGCCGGAGGTTTCTTCAGCCACTCGATACGCTATAAAGCTCTCCTGTATGTTAATTTCATCATTTTCTTCATTAACATAGCGAATCGTTAGAGATGTTTGCTCTCTGCGTCTGATATCCAGAGTGAAGTCGAAAATTACAGAAAAATACTTGGCATTCTTTATTTTGTTTATGATGCTTTCCTTAACGGCATTGCCTAACATATTAATAAACTCATTTTGAATCGATACACGTAACAAGTGAAAGGAAGTTTCTCGGTTGGATATTCTGCGTAAATGTTCCATTAAAACTACATCGAACTTCCCTAATAGTCGTACAAGACCGAGAAAATTGCCGTTGTCTTTTGTAAATAACTTGGAAGACGAGCCTCGAAACGCTATGTTATGCTCTGCTAAATACAAGGTGGTTTCGCCTATCCGTCGCAACACCTCCTCTGAGCGCTGTGTTTCAGTGTTGATTTGATTAATAATTTCCTGGTTAATTGAAGTACCCCTTTGAGTCTACTTTCAGCCGTGCACCATGTAATTAAAGTGATCCTGTGACATTTCGTGAGATTTCAACCTCTCAGCCATGTGTTTCCAATTATTAAAACCCATTTTTTGTCCAAACTGTGATTTTGAGGATGGGTCAAAAATCCTGCAGCAAATACAGAATGCCGAATCATTCTTTTCTCTATAAACTAACCAACGTCTAAGAACTTTTTCGCCATTTTCAGCGAAACGGAATCGAAAGCCATTTGAAAAATGTCAGTTATTGGAATTTTTTGGATATTGATAATCTTCCTTAGAAAATTTAGCAGGGTATTTTAAAATTAGGTCATTGCGCTGCTCATTTAAGATGAGATCTGGCCATGTTGCTGGATCTCCGGACAAAGCCAAACTATCAACATGTTTGCTAATGCTGGCGTTATCGTCAGTCTTAGATTCTAAAGTTAAATTTACCTCTTCCTCTTGGTTATTATCTCGACTTTCAGTTTCAATGTCAATGACTGTAGAAAGGGCAGAAATTTCTCCGATACTGCTAGCCCCTTGAGAACTCTTACTTGGCACTGGCAGGTCACAGACGATATCGCCAGTATCGGGTTCTGCAGCTGGGATTGAAGATGAAGTTGAAGGATTAAAATAACTAGTTAGTTTCGGCACTTTCGACAGTAACACTTCCCGGGCCAATTCATTTTCTTTATTTAATTTTCTCCGCTGAGATCCCGATAACTTTTTGGACATATTGGACACTGACACAATTCACGTAAATAACTCGTTAATCACTCATCAAACTAAGCTGACAGAGTGGCAGCTGAGGTGAGACTGCCAACTGCCGTAGGAGAAAGGAGGGGTTGGTGTAGGGGTAGTGGTGGGTGGGGGATGGGCGACACGTCAAAACGTGCATATGTGAGGTCAGTGTCTCTACCAAGAGTCATCGTCAGCGTCCCTAAGTCGGCCGTCGGCCAGTCGGGCGAAATAAAAATAGAACAGGGCAGCGACTCGTGTGTACAAAGCGACACTATGCGACATTGCAATCTATATATTTAAAACAGTAAGGTGATTTTTATTACCACGAGATTGAGAGAACTACAGAACCGATTTACTTCGTAGAGCACTCTAACGAAAGCTCTTGGCCTCTAGATTTGCAGAGTGTCTCTAAAATAAACAAATATATTACGGTATATTTTTGAATTAATATAGAAAATAGCAGAATTCTCGCCCCTCACGCATGCGCACAATCCGCCTGGGGTCATGACAAAATGGCGGTGAGAAGTCCACTGAAATGTAAGTTATTTAATAAGCTTCCATGTAATTGAAAACATACATTAACCAAGTTCTGACAATAAAATATAATAACAGTATGTACGTATAAGAATGTGCAACATTGATTTATTTGGATAATGAAATGGATTATTTTCTTCAAACAGCGGCTTTTGAAGATAATGAATGGCTGCGACTGCTGCCGAACAAGAGTGCGCGAGTAGCTATGTGATTAAGGCGACTGACTGTTGTTCCATGGTACACCGGTTCGATCCCAGCCCTCGCCAATATATATATTTTTTACCACTGAAACATTGTTTAATCAAGGAGTATTAGTAAGGTTTTATGTCTGTTAAAGATACATATTTCTACATTCCCTCTCAATACGTTTTATTTCCGTTTTACCATCGCATTACAGCATGCGATCAAAAGACAAACTGTTGTCCTCAGTACGCCGCGCCGTTTAAATATCTGCAATCAGTTCCTATAACTGACAACAGATGGCAGTACATCTCCCATATAGTTCCAGTAACTGACAGCAGATGGCAGCACCATTGTATCGATATATTTAAAACTCAAGACATGGCACGTTTTCACGTGATGGAGAATTATAAAGGAGGGGAATATTTAAGAACGGAAATTTTGAGGAACATTAACCGACAGTTGAATGTGTAGGCTAAGTTGTTTATGTACCTTAATATTGCAATTTCTTCCCAATGCTTCGGTGGTCAAGTTATTAGCGTCCTAGACTGAAAGTTATAATTATGCATCGTCGATATACTCTTAAATTATTAAAGAAAAAAGTAGTTTTCCAGGCACTCGCGCGTGTCCACAATTGCTTTCGCCATGAGAGACACTTGGCATACATAATTCGTTTGAAGGGCTCCGACATCGTGGTCACTCAGCCCCGTGTACTTGGGTGTGTATGTGTGAAATTTTCTCTGATAACCTGTGTTATTGTGATGGCTGCATTACTGTGTGTATTATTTTGTAAATACGGTGGTAAATGGCAAGGAGACGGCCAAGGCCTTAAGTTAGGAACCATCCCGGTATTTGCCTTAAGTGGAAGTGGGAAACCAAGGAAAACCACATCCAAGATTGTCGAGGTGGGAATTAAACCTTCCTCTTCTTAGTTATAACTCAAGAGACTGAATGTGCCCCGTTATTGCCCTCAGACCAGAATTAAATTTCTTGGCAGTGCAGGAAATGTAACCCGGGTCTCCGGGGCGATAGACAAGAATAGGTGGGCCTCCATGTGTTAATACGGTTTTTGACATGCACGGGACATAGAATTCAACAACTGCCTCCATTAGGGTGACTGCCGAAGTGAGTATTGAGTATAGGCCTATGGTCATTCCAGTTGTTGGCGAAGTGATTCTATGTTCCCCTGCAAAATGTACTGCCATAACCTATAACAGGTGATGGAAATTGCTTATTTAGAGCAGTTTCGTACTGTTAATAACAAAATGAAGAACGTCATTCTGAGCTGCGTTTTCAAGCTATTGCAAAAAAATTCGCTGGCAGGAACAATTATAAGGAATTTATTTTAAGCGATCAGTCTCATCGCATTCTCCTCACCAACCAACTTGAGTATGAAAGTCTCTGGACGGTCATGTTGAACTTCATTGTATAAGACAATTGTTTAATGATTATTTGTTTAGAGTACTGAGTCTAACTACGCAATTGATTTCGGCAATGGAAGTATTATTTGCCATTTAATATTTAGCGGCTCCGTTATTGCAGGGCACTATAGTGTTATCGAATAATACGAAGCCACATTTAAAATCCAATATAAATACGCCATTTCAGAAACAATTCCAGATATTATGCTTTACAGTGTACTGTAAGGTCTTTGACGATCAAATGTAAACATTGATCTACATGGTATTTCTCTTGCTTAAAATCTATGCGTGGTTACTTTGGTCTTTACTGTTGTGAGGGTAAAATTGATCTGCTGGAATATAAAATATTTGCCAAGCTGCAACAATGTGATGATATTAATTTAAAAGTCATTGAACTCATATCCAGTAGTTCAAACACATACATCAGCGTTAACAGATTGGATACTGAAGATGAAAGCCAGCTACTTCATTTCCCTATTATTGAATTTTTCAATTCCTTGGAATTAAGTGATTCGCCTCCACATACTCCGAACGTTTGAGCCATAGTTATGCTCCTTAGAAATCTGAACGTTTCCCAAGGACTCATATATGGTAATATATTAATTGTGAGAAATATGTAAGAAATTGCTTGGATTCGGATATAATAGGCGCAGTAATATTAGGCAGAGAGCTCAAATCCTACGACTTGATTTAACACCTTCCGATAAAACACTTGCAGGTACAGTACATTTTCTTTTAATAGGCAACAATGTCCTATTCGCTCGGCCAACTTTATCACAATCAATCAATCTCAAGGAGAAACTCTTGAACGTATTGGGCTATTTACCTCATCACGTTTTAAGTCATGACCAGCAGGATAGTGAAGGTACAAAAAAGGTCCTGTATGTGATGGTAAAGAATAAGAGGCGGAAGGATCCTACGGATTATGTTAGAATGGTGAACAAAAGGGGACAAGAGATAGAAAATAGGGAAGAACTGAAGAAAATGTGGAAATAATATTTTGAAGAACTCCTGAACCCAAATGGAAACCACGGCGAGGAGAAAGAAATCGGGGAAGAGGTACAGTAGATGAACTGCAAACAGAAAAGAACTTAACATGGAAAGAAGTGGAAGATGCAGTGAGGAAGATGAAAGGAGGGAAGGCACCGGGTGTGGATGAGTTGAGTGTGGAGATGGTGAGAGCAGCAGGAGAGGTGGGGATACAATGGTTGTACCGAGTGATGAAGACAGCATGGAAGGAAAGGAAGACCCCAGAGGACTGGAAAAAGGGAATAATTGTCCCGATCTTCAAGAAAGGTAGTAGAACAGAATGCAGAAACTATCGGGCAATAACACTGATGAGTCATTGTGCAAAGATGTTTGAGAAAGTTTTGGAAAGGAGAATTAGGACAAGGATAGAAGGAGGGATGAGGGAAGAACAACATGGCTTCAGAGCAGGAAGGTCCACAGTGGATTTGATTTTTGCTGTAAGGCAGTTACAAGAACAGCACTATGAGTATGGAACAGATCTACTGATGGCCTTCCTGGACATTGAGAAAGCATATGACAGTGTATGCAGAAACAAAGTATGGAAGTCCCTGGAGGATAGAGGAATAGAAAAATGGACTATAATGAGGATAAAGGAGATGTACAAGGGAAGCGTGAGCTGTGTGAAAGTGGGAGGGGAGAGATCGGACTGGTTGGAACAGAGAAACGGCCTGAAACAAGGAAGTGAACTGTCACCGTTACTTTTCATTGTGGTGATGGATGACATAATAACCCGAGTGGCACAAGTAATTGGGGAAGGAAAGATGAAAGCAATGGTGCTTGCAGATGATTTGATGATTTGGGGAAACAAGGAGGAGGAGGTACAGGAACAGTTGGACGTGTGGGAAGGAATAATACAAGGTTATGAAATGAAATTTAGCATAAATAAGAGTGAGATGGTGATCACAACAAGGAAGAAGGAAAGAACCACAACAGGAATAAAAAATGATGGGGAACAGCTGAAGAAAGTGGAGAGTTTCAAGTATCTGGGAAGCCTGATACAAGAGAATGGATGAAACGATAGAGAAATAAATGAGCGGGGGAGACAGGAGCATGTTAAGGAGCAAGGATATCCGTCAGAACAGCAAAAAGATCATATATCGGACGTACTATTTCCCTATCCTGACGTATGCCTCGGAGACCAGGGTTATGAAAGGAAGGGAGAAGAGCAAAATACAGGCCAGTGAGATGAGGTTCTTGAGAAGCAGTATTGGAGCTACATAGAGGGACAGAATAAGAAATGAGAGGACCAGAGAATTAATGAAGGAGGAACCATTACAGGATGGTATAGAGAAATCTAGACTTAGATGGTATGGACATGTAAAACGAATGGAGGATAAGAGGATACCCAGGAGGATACACGAGACTAAGTGGGAAGGAAAGAGACCAAGAGGGAGACCGAGAGACAGGTGGCTGAAGGGGGTGGAAGAAAGCGTGAAGAAGAGAGGAGAAGACTGGACAAGGGTGGAGGCTGAGAGATGGTGGGAAGACAGAAGTCGTTGGAGAGGCTTGTGTTCCAAACAGACCCGGCCAGTGGCTGGAAACTGTGCAAGATGATGATAACCTCATCACGTTTTCAGTCATGATCAGCAATATGTTGCAATGTTGAGAGTGCTATCTTTTGACGCCCTTAAAATTGCAATAGTGCTAAAAAGTATTCGTAGAAAGAATGTAACTTATATAAGAAGCTTCTTCAGTAATTTTGTTTTCCATTGTCCGTCATGTTTTGACGGGTTTCATCTAGTATTGCTTTATATTAAGATAACTAAGTTGGGACAGGGCCTTCAACTCCACAGTGGAGTTCATTATTACTAAACTAAAAGTAGTATACAAGCAAATCCAGCTACTCACTTTTTCTAAAATATGTTATTTGGGAAAACGTTGCAAATATATAAAGTGATTCGTGTCAAATATGTATTTGTTCAATAAATGCATACAACGTAATATTCAAATTCAGTTATACATAACTTTCCAAAATACGTTATGTACATCTAACATTTTTTTCTTTCTTCAAATTGTTTGTATTACTTTTGCCGTGGCACCCGCGGCGCCCACGCGACGGGCCCTGAGGATTGGGTACACGTTTCTAAGCTATGTGTAGTAACAGGTACAAAGAAGCTATTTAGAGTAAGGAACTTGCTTATCCCAGAGAAGCCATCTCGCGAGGTGATCTGTGGACACTACACTGCCAAGGTAACATAACTGATGTACTTGTTCTTACTTTGTACCATTCAGAGTGATGTTAGTACAGATGTTTTGTGGACTAACGGGCATCACTACCGTTTTGGACTTGCTTATATTCAGACCAAATTGCTTGAATATAGCATTTCCAATCATTCAGTTTCTGTTGTATTTCAGCCCTTGATGGGCTGTATAGTGCCAGGGGTTGTTGTATTACAGTAATGAATAACTGTGAGCTGCCTTGCTTAGTCTCGAACCACTCTGAATAGCACTGGCAGTGTTCATATAGCATCTTGACTTTATTTATTTAAGCTCATGGAAGGCATTCCCAGATTGTATTTCTCCGTACACTGTCATAAGCCTTCTCAATATCTAGAAAAATGAAGATTATGTCTTTTCCTTTTTCCCAGTGCTTCTCCATGATCAAACTGTAAAACACAAAGCCATCTTGGCTACTAGCGCTTCTAACGGAAGACGGAGGAACCAGTGAACTTGTAGGACAAACTGTTTGAGTTGCTCTCTCTTTTGATGTGTTATTTGTAATCGTACGTTGACTGAAATAGGTGCTACAAAGCCTTGATACACACTGTAAGTTGTAGAGCAGTCTTTGTTGTAAAAATCTATAATATTGAAAGACTCGAAATAGGTGATATTTGTGAATACATTAACTGTTTCTCGCATTCAGGAAGTAACACTGTACTAAAAAGATGTTCATTAGAAATGAACAAAGGTGCTCCGAGTTGCAAGAGGAAAACTTGCTTTAGAGCAGGGGTGTCCAACCTGGGGGCGACATTGTGAATTGTTGGGGGACCTTGCGGGCCGGTAGCACTCCGGGAAGTTCGGGGGGTATGGATTTAAGAAAAATATAGGTGCAATATGGTGAGTTTTTTGGCTGCCTGAGCTTGGTTCCCGTTTTCTATATTTATTTGTGGTGGATGGAAAATAAAACACTGAAAGCAAACGTAAATATTTTTGATAAACCCCTTTAAAATGGAAGTGCGATGATATTCAGTGCACTCATACGGCATGAATGGCAAGGAGTGTTCATTAAGTACAATTATTAGTCAAATTCTGAAATAAAGTTCATGATAATTTGGCATAGAGCGACGACAGGAAAAGCTTTGTACCGGTACTATTGAACTTAGTTGTACCAATCATTAATAAGGAGTTGGGTGCGCGCGCACTGCTTTGTCTAGTTGCCTTTAGTTGTTTCAAAGTTTTGGCGACATGGAGCGTGCCGCAGTCCTGCTTTAGAGCATTGCAACAAGCTTGCGGGAGAGAAGTCCAAGATGGGTCGAAGAGCACTGCTGCAACTGACGATCTCCATGTTCAGGCTGTAAGACATGTGTGATATTTACTTGACCTACAGGGTCTTTCATATAGGGAGGGAGCGGCGGGTGGCGGTGGCCTTGGCCGAGCTTGTGGCGCGTCAAGGCCCCCTGTCTTAATCGTGTGTACAATCCTGAATGATATATTACCCTATTAAAGATGCTGGGTTATACAGGCATTGTAATATGGTAACCACATTCCAGCTGACGCGAGTAAGTTCTGCCAATGTAATGTATCTGATTTTTAATTTTATGCTTTTTATTGAGTATTGAGTCAGTAGTGTCAAACTTCTTTACAATTACATGAATCTGTGCTAGTGAAGGTGGCACCCGCCGAGCCGACTCGTACTTAAAATAAGTTTTACGTACAAGAATACGATGTAGTAATGATAACTGGCTCATCATGTTAGCATCTGAGGTTGAGACTGGCGACTGAACACCAGCACATTTATTGCAAGGTCAAGTATATACTATGCTACAGCAGGGGCCGTGGCACACCGTTCTTGCTTTGGCCCTGTATATAAGTAAGTAAAGATGAGGATATATATTTTACAAATATCAGCCAGAATTCCAAAATTTGGATGTGTATCGGGGTCTTTACCAGACCTATAGGCTATAGGTCAAGCAAAGATAGGGATACATATTTTATAAATGTACTCTACAATACGAAAATTCGTAAACCGATACACATCTCATTTCCAAGTGTTATTCTAAATGCCATTCACCAACCCAAAACTCTTTATTCCCAGATATTTTCCCATAAGCTTTAGTGTCCTTGGTGATGTGGTCGATACTTCATCAATGCAGCCATTTGTTAATAAGGGTTTCCATACATACACGACACTGTAGGGTCATTAGCACTAAATCAAACAATGGGCATGCAGGGGTTGGTCTCATATTGAGTAGGAAACTAGGACAACGGGTGGAATATTATGAGCAATATAGTGAACGGATTATTGTAGCAAAAATCAATACTAAACCTACGTGCACCACAGTGGTACAAGTCTATATGCCTACCAGTTAAGCTGATGATGAAGATGTTGAAAAGGTCTACGAAGAAATAGATAAAATTCTGAGGTATATCAAGGGTGATGAAAATGTGATAGTGAATGCTGTGGTAGGAAAAGGAAGAGAAGGGATGATAGTAGGAGATTTCGGATTAGGTGAAAGGAATGATCGAGGAAGTAGGCTGATGGAATTCTGCACCGAGCATGAGTTGGTCATGGCTAACACCTTATTCAATAACCACAATAGAAGAATATACACACGGATGAGACCAGGAGACACAGGGCGTCACCAAATAGACTTAATTATGGTCAATCAGAGGTTTCGAAACCAGATTTTGGATTGTAAAACATAACTCTGACCACAATCTGGTTGTTCTGAAATGCAGATTAAAGTTGAAGAAACTGAATAAAAGTCGAAAGCCAAAGAGGTGGGCAATAGACAGACTGAAAGAGAAGGATGTAAACGAAGGATTCAAGGAGAGTATAAAGGAAGGACAAATGAAAAACCCCAAAGAAACTTCAATTGCTGATGAATGGGCACTTTTGAAGAATGAAATAACAAAATCCGCAGAAGAAAACATTGGTAGGAAATAAAGAATAGATTGACAACCGTGGATCATTCAGGATATTCTAGAATTGCTGGATGAAAAGCGGAAACACAAGAATGTAAGAGATGAAAATGGGAAAGCAGAATACAGACGTCTGTGAAATGAGGTTAACAAGAAGTGCAAGAAAGCGAAAGAAGAATGGTTGAAAGAGAAATGTGCAGGCATAGAAAATTGTCTGAAATTAGGAAATGTAGACACAGCTTATCGAAGGATTAAGAATACTTTTGGGGAAAAGAAGACTAAGTGCTTTAATATTAAGGACACAAATGGAAAATGCAATCGGAGAGGACACGAATCGCCTCTGGGCATTTATTCGACACAAGAAACGATCCCCGGCAATACCTGTAAAGAAAATTAATGGGGAAATATTAGAAAATGATAAGCAGATAGTAACGGTTTTGCTGATTATTTCTCGTCAGTTTATTCCAAGGAATGCGCCTAGTATGGCAATTTAGGTGCAAGTGACCAGGACATACACCCATTGTTTGATTCTAAACAGATTAGTATTTATGATGTTAAGAATGCGATACTAAAAATGAATCAAAATCAAGCCGCTGGCCCAGACCTAATTCCTCCATACATAATCAAAGGCTGTGCATAGGTGCTGGCCTATCCTTTAACTATATTATTTAATACAGGCATTCAAACTGGTACTTTTTCCAGTCGTTGGAAAAGTACCAGGGTAAGTCCCATACATAAGTCTGATTTTGATAATTACAGACCCGTGGCAATACTGTCAGCCATTGCAAAGCTCTTTGAACAATTGTTATATCAGCATATATTTCAGCACGTTCAGTACATTATAAGTGACTTTCAACATGGGTTCATGCCTAAAAGATCCACAGTAACTAATCTAATGGAGTTTACTCACTAAGTATCAGCAACAGTGGACAAAGGAAGTCAAGTTGATGTAATTTATAGAGATTATGCGAAGGCATTCGATAAGGTAGATCATGATATCCTCTTAAATTAGTTAGCATATTATGGTTTCTCCTACAATTTCCTGAAGTTGTTCACCTCATATCTCAGTGAACGAAAACAGTTTGTTGCTTGCAATGGATGTGAATCCTATTCATACTATGCCCGATCAGGCGTCTCACAAGGTTCAGACCTAGGCCCTCTATTATTCTTGCTGCTTATCAATGATCTTACAAGGTGTATTAAATATTCAAACGTTTTGTTATTCGCGGACGATGTCAAAATTTTTAGAAATATTCAGACAGAGCAGGACTGTAAATTACTACAAGAATATCTCAATAATGTGGCATCCTGGAGTAAATTAAATCGCTTGAACCTTAACATAAAGAAATGCTCAGTTATGAGGTTTACTAGAAACAAATTCCAGGTGATGTTTCGGTACCGGATATTGGATGCGATTCTCACTATTAACAATTCTATCAAAGACCTAGGAGTCCAGTTTGATTCAAAGCTAACATTTTCATTGCACACTCATGAAATGGTAGCTAGTGCTTATAAAATGCTAGGCTTTATAAGAAGAAATTCTAAAGATTTCGTCAATCCAAAAAGTTTAAAATTATTGTTCAATTATTTTGTTAGAAGCAGATTAGAATATGTATCCAGCATCTGGAATCCCTGGTACTTGAACCACATTAGTGAAATTGAAATGGTTCAGAATAAATTCCTAAGATATCTGCAGTATAAAATGACGGGTATTTATCCGAAATATGATAGCTATGGAAATCGTCTAAGTTACCTGAATTATACATCTCTAGCAAACAGACGAAAAATTGCAATTCTTGTTTTTGTCTTCAAAGTATTCAATAACCTTTGTATAGTCCTTATTTAATATCACAGTTTAATTTACGTGCCCACCTCCCTCAACTCGACCTAAGTTTATTACATTTTACTGCCCAAGAACAGCATAAACATTCCCCAATAATAAGTGCTATTCAATTATACAATGAACATTCAATAGCAAACAACCTTGACTTATTCAGTTACAAATATAGTTCCTTTGTTTCTGCCTGCTGTGCGATCACATGAACTCGTAAATTCCACCTACCAATTTCCTGCACAGAATTATTATATTATAGTATTTAGTTGTAGAATTAATTTGCATTACGATCTCAGCATTATATCTGTCAATTATATTATAATTTGATAGAATTGTGTAACCAAATGTACGTGTGTTTCTTTTTATTAGGCATATGCCTGTTAGAAGCACAATAAACAATAATAATAAAGCCTCTAACAGATAGGGAAGAAAAGGTTGAGTGCTTACATAGTGTGTTTGTATAAGAGAAAGGAGATTGAGAATCATGTATTGGAAAGGGAGGAGGAAATTGATGAGGATGCAAAAGGAGATTTAATATCGAGATCAGAATTTGACAGAGCATTGGACGACTTAAGCAGGAACAAAGCACCAGGCATAGATGATATATCCATTGAGTTGATACGCTGCATAGGAGATGAAGGTCTGATCAGGTTATTTCACTTGGTGTGTAGGATTTATGAGACAGGTGAGGTACCCTCTGATTTTAAGAAGAATGTTATCATCCCTATACCAAAGAAAGTGGGAGCTGACAGATGTGAAGATTGCCGTACAATCAGCTTGATTACTCATGCTTCAAAGATCCTGTCTAGAATAATTTACAAGAGGATGGAAAGTCAGATAGAAACGGAGTTGGGTGAAGACCAGTTTGGTTTCAGGAGAAATGTAGGAACAAGGGAAGCTGTACTAAGTCTTAGGCTGATTTTGGAAGGTAGAATAAGGAAAGATAAGAGAACGTTCATGGCATTTGTATACTTTGAAAAGGCTTTTGATAACGTTGATTGGACTAAATTGTTGGCATTTTGAAAACGATTGGAATAAAGTACAGGGATAGGAGGGTGATTACAATCTATACAGAAACCAGACAGCAGTCATTCGAGCTGAAGGACATGAGAGAGAAGCTGGTATTCAGAAAGGTGTGATGCAAGGCTGCAACTTATCACCCATACTTTTCAATCTTTACATTGAACCAGCAATGAAGGAACTTGTAGAAAAATTTAAAGTGGGAGTGAAGATTCAAGGAGAAATAATTTCAACTCTGAGATTTGCTGATGACATCGTAATCTTGGCCGACAAGCCTGAGGATTTGAATGAGTTTTTGAATGGTATAGACTCCGTCCTGAGGATAGAATTCATGATGAAAATTAATAAATGTAAAACAAAAATACTGGAATGCAGCCGAAATAAATCAGAAACCTCTATGTACATCAAATTGGCAGGTGAAAAACTAAAGGAAGTAGGAGACTTCTGTTACTTAGGAAGCAAAATAACCTGTGATGGACGAAGCAAAGAGGATATAAAAAGTAGGTTAGCTCAGGGAAGGAAAGCATTTCTACAGAAAAGGAATTTGTGGACATCGAATATAGATTTAGATATTAGGAAGTCATTTTTGAAGGCCTTTGTCTGCAGCGTGGTGCTCCATGGAAGTGAAACTTGGACTATTGGTTCAGCAGAATAGAGGCGAATGGAAGCGTTTGAAATGTGGTGTTACAGGAGAATTATGAAGATCGGATGGGTAGATAGGGTTACAAACGAAGAGGTATTAAGACTAGTGGGAGAGGAGAGGTGTTTCTGGCGACAGCTAATGAAGAGAAGAGATAGGTTGGTAGGACACATACTAAGTCACCCAGGAATAGCAAGCTTAGTTATGGAAGGAAGGGTCGAGGGCATGAACTGTCGGTGTAGACCAAGGTTAGAATATGTTAAACAGATTGCCTCTGATGTAGGGTGTGGTAGCTATGTAGAGATGAAACGATTAGCTCAGGACAGGGAGGCATGGAAAGCTGCATCAATCCAGTCAAAAGACTGAAGACTCAAACAACAACAGACATTCATGTCTGACAGCAGTATCTAAGTGTCGGAATTTAGCCCCAAAGGATAGGCGGTTTTTGTTGTACGTAACCTTCGTAAGTTGATACGCCATTTCCATTCTTCTCGCCCGCTCTTTAATGGCCGACCCATTGTCCTGCAGTTTTTCTCCCAAGTAGCCTACTTAGAAAACTTAACTCACGTTATCTTGGCTTCTCTCAACCACAAGTGGAGAGGAACGTCTTTGATGTTGGCCATGGACGCATTCTTCTCAAAAGAATTTTGTAGCCCAGTCTTATTGGCTATCATCTTGAGTTCTTCAGTCCTTTTTATTGCTGTTTTAACACCGGTAGTGAGTGTCACAACATCGTCAGCGAATGTCAAACAATCCGTTCTTAAACTTTCTTTACCTCTCCCTAACCGGGTGAGTTAGCCGTGCTCGTTACGGCATGGCTGCTGGCAGTTGCTAACATCCGGAAGGCGAGGAGGTTTGAATCCCCCCACAGGCAACTTTAAAGATGGTCTTCTGTGGTTTCCTATCTTCCTTCCAGGCAAATGCCGGGGTTGGTCCCTAACTATAGGCCACAGCTGCTACCTTCCAACTCCTCGTCCTTACATCCAAACTTTCCTCCCCAGACAACACTCCATAGGCGACGCTACTTGTAGCTCACCCCATGGGTGTCCGCATAGAAGCAGCTATACAACTGGCAAGCCAAACATGTCCTTGGACACGCCCGGCACTAAAAGCCATACGCTTTTTTTTAGCCATACGCTAAAAAAAGACTCTCCCTAACCCGAAAGTCTCTTAATCCGAAATTCCCTTCGTCCTTCTCGAATAACCTTTTCTAAGACGCAGATGAATAATATTGGTGATAACCCGTCGCCTGCCGTACGCCAGTTTTGATTTCGAAAGACTCTGACAACTTCCCCCTGAATTTTATTTTGGAGAATGTATTGCTAATCGTCTGTTGAATTAGATTTCTTGTCTTGATGTCCACTCCAAATTCGTCGAGAACAGCCAATAAGGTTTTTTCGGTCAATGGATTCATAGGCCTTCAGGAATCCCACGAAGACGGTGACATATTTACTCTGTCCCAACATCTTGTACAGGTTGAAGATTTGATCCGCTCACGATCTTCCTTTCCGAAAGCCTGCCTGGTATTCAAAATACAGAATCCAATATCTTTTTTATTCTTGTCAGTAACGCTTTCGAGAAAATCTTGTAAGGATCCGAAACAAGAAGAGATCCATCTTGTCACCCTTCTTATGAAGGGGAGGGATCACAGCCATTTGCCAGTCAGCAGGGATCCTCCCAGTTATCCATATGTACTCAAGTAACCGAATGAAAGATTTTACGACTCCCTCAGATCCCTGTTGTAGATCAGTGACGGTACCATCTGCACCAGCAGCTTTGTTGGCCCTAAGTCCATGAATAATCCGGAAACCTTAGTGTTCGTCAGGAGGCAATGAATTGGGAGATGATACCTCTGGTGGTTCCATTTTCAGGTTTTCTTGCAGACAATCACAGTTAAGCAGTGAGTCGAAATATCTGGCGAGGATGTCAGTTTTGCTTGTCGGTCATTCCTAACCTCCCTTCTTCATTCTTGAAGCACATTCCTGATGTCTGATAACCCCTTAACTGCGACTTGAACGCCCGATAGAAGTTTCGTGCATTGTTCATTTGGAAATCTCCGTGCGTTTTCTTTAGCTGGTGTTGTTCATATTGTCTCAGTCCTTCTGAATGTTCGGGCTGTATGTTTCGTCTGATTTCGGAAGATTAACAGATCATCATCCTTTTTCGTTGAGCTCCATTTCTTCCGTGCCTCTTTCCGACGTCTCTGTGCGTTGTCACATTCTGCATTCCACCAAATTTGTCTCATTCGCTTTGTCTGAAGAATCGTTCTTTCAGCGGCACTTTTGATCTTGTCATCCCAATTTCCTGACGCAAGGCACTTCAGTTCATCTCAGTAAATTTCCCTTGCCGCATTGTTCGATTTTAATTTTCCGAAGTCATATCGAGGGATAGTTTGTTTCCTTGTTCTTTTCCTGGTTGGTAGAAACTTCAATCTAATTCTGGTCAAGTACCGGTACTACTGCTCCCCTTGCTAGTTTCGCATTCATGATTTCTTTCTTTCACATCGTAGAAATGGCGACGTGGTAGATTTGAACTTCTCCCAATAGAGGATTGGGGGATCGCCATGTCTTTTGTTTCCTGGGTAAATGCTTGAACGTCGTTGACATAAGCTGTAAAGTAAAGGCTCGGCAAAGTTCTAAGAGTCTCTCGCCGTGTCTATTGGTACGTTTATGTGCGGGATATTCTCTTACTATCTTCCGATATTTCCTCTCCTTCCCGATCAGCGCATTGAAGTCACCCATTAGCACCTTGATGATCTTCTCTGGTATCCGAGACATCTGATCATCTAGCTCTTCCTAGAACTGTTCGACTTTGTCTGGATTCTTGCGATTGTCTTCGTTGACCGGGCAGTGAGCATTTACGACAATGTTGCCACATCCTAAGTGCAGAAGTGACAGCCTACCACAGACTCTATTAAGCACTTGTCTACTATAAACGCTGTTCCAAGAAGCGGTAGCGATTTAGTATTAGCTACTCTGATCGCTGGCTTTCCTTTGCTAATCCTGTATTGTCCACTTTCATATTGGTCCTCATCTCTGTACCGTGTTTCCTGAATGGCCTTGACCTTGATATCACGGTTGGAGTTTCCCCATTTTAACAAGTGGTTGCACATTTAGAGTTTTGTCATGAGTTTGTGGGGGACTCCGACTTCCCCTCGCGTTGCTCTCCAGAACCCTTCAGCCCGCGTACGCCAGTGGTGGATTCCTCGAGCACTTGGAGTAGTTTCAATATTGAATAGACTTTCCATAACGCAACAACTGTCTAATCATTAGATTGGGCAAAGTAAGTTATACTTTGTGAAATTAGAACTAAGGGCAGCTGCCTCTCACATGGGAAAACAGACGCTGACCAGAACAAGAACAAGGGTTCTTCCGCCCTGTCCACCGTTGGGTATTTCTTCCTCTTCCGCTTTTCAGACCGTCGACCAGTTTTCACCTGTAACCCTATCAGACGCTTTGGCTCCTCCTTCCTCATTTGGCGACCGGCAGTATTAAATAATACCGTTGGCGGAAGTAATAATAATAATAATGATAATAATAATCATCATCATTTATTGCATTAACAGGCCATTAAGACCCAGGACACAACACAGGAGGGACTGAGACTCTTCACAATTATTGGTCGCAGATGATCTTTCACCTTTCTCTGTCCCTTGCATCCTCCAAAGTTGCTGTTGGTGCCACCTTTACCAGTGACATTATCACTCGATTCTTCCATCTTGTTTTAGGGTGGCCTCTAGGGCGTCTCAGAGTTGGTGTCGAGCTGAAAACCCAATTGGATATGGAATCCTCAGCTCGAATGATATGTCCCAACCTCCTCCTCTCCAAAATCCGGTTGATGCTTGTCTTCCCAAAGCGTTGATGGTGAGATCTTCTCTCCCACCTCTCTATTTCTGCATGATAGTGTGGACCATATATGATGGAGCAACCTTCTGGAACAGAACAACACACCTTTCAGCGTAAAGTTTGCACACTCATGTCTGAAGGCTGTTATGTTAAATACAACATAGTATGGCAAACAGTTTTTTCCTATTGAAGTGTCAATGAACGTATAGGATCATATGATGTTTTTCTTTTTTTCAGTCATACTGAGGGTAAACCATCGTCGTCGTCGGCCGATACCCGTATCCGAGTTTTCGCTTCTCGCCTGCAGTTGCATAATCCTTAGTCCAGGTGATGAAGATGGCGCTGATGGCTTATCAGCCCAATCCATGCATTGAGCATGCGACCACATATGTTGCATCCGATGGAGGGTGGAGGACGTGGTAGTGTTTGACGTATCTTCTTCCTCTGGTGAATTTCCTCCTCCTGTCTTCGATGTTCCTGCTCAAACTGGGCAACTGCAGTTGAGATGGTTGCACGCCAGCGAGGGCGTTCCAGTTCAAGAGTATGCCAAGTATTTAGGTTAATCTCCACTCTTCTCATGGTCTACTTGAGTAGGTCTTTATATCGTTTTAAAGGAGCACCACGTGGCCTCTTACCAAAGTTGAGTTCACTACACAGGATTTACCGAGGGAGTCTGCTGTCACTCATACGATGGATATGACCTGCCCATCTAAGCCGATGACCAACAATGGAGGCTTCAATACTGTTTATCATTGCTATATTAGTTACATAGTCATCCCATTTTATGTTCATGATTGATCTAAGTTTTTGTTCTTGACAGCATTCCAGTTTCTGGATGTCCCGACGATATAGGGTCCAGGTTTCACATCCGTAGAGTAGCGTAGAAATAACAACAGCTTGGTACACCAATACTTTCGTGCAGATACTTAGATCTTTGTTCAGAAACACACGATGTGAGAGACGTCCAAAGGCCACATGGGCAGCCTGTATTCTGTTTTCCACGTCCTTCTCTAAGGTACAGTTCGCTGATAGAATACTACCAAGGTACGAGAAGTGTTCCACCTTTTCCTGAGCTGAGCCAGATATGTTGATAACAAAATCTGGGGGGATAGTTCCACGAGCAGGCTGAGTTAGCACTTTGGTTTTCTGAATGTTGACAGTCAGGTCAAAACGTTCATAAGCTCTGTTGAAACAGTTGGCAGAATGCTGAAGCTCTTCTGGTGTGTGGGCTGGAGAAGCATTGTCATCTGCATATTGCAATTCTGTGACCCGAGTGGAATAGGTTAAACTTTTGTAGCGGAGTCTGCCCTGGTTGAAGAGCCCCCCCCATCATACCGATATCTTATTTCCACAACTCAGTTGTTTTCAGGCGATGTCTCATAAAGCATAGATGCCAGGTACAGGGCAAAAAGTGTAGGTTCAAGTACACATCCTTGCTTGAGTCCATTTGTAATTGAAAATTCCTCTGAGATATAATTCTGATATAATACCTGACCAACCATGCCATCATGGAGAGCTTGGATCAAACTAACAAAATGTTCGCGGCATCCATAGCGCCTCAAAACCATCCACATAGCGCTACGAGGAACCGTATCAAAGGCCTTTTCAAGGTCATAGAACACTATGAACAGAGGTGTCATTTGTTCCCTGCACTTCTCTTGGAGTTGTCTTGCGCAGAAGATCATGTGGATTGTACCACGAGAGGCCCGTAATCCACACTGAGATTCTGGTAGAAACTTCTCCGAAACAACCTGAAGTCGATTTAGTAAGATTCAAGCAAATATTTTTCCAGCTATGGCAAATACCACGGTAGTTGCCACAGATACCACGATCACCTTTCTTGAAGATTGTAACTATTCTGGAGTTTTTCAGGTTAGCAGGAACATTTTTGGTTTACCAAATTAGAAGAATCAGATAGAAATGCCTGGTTTTTAGAGGTAAGCCTCCACATTGAATAAGTTCAGGGGGATGTTGTCTGATCCTGGAGCCTTCCCTGTTTTCATTCTGCTGAGAGCTTTGATAAACTCCTTAAAGTTTGGAGGAGTGTCCATCCAGGGTTGGGGAATATGTTCAGGGACACGCTGAAGAAAATCGTCAGCAGCAGCAGAACTGCGGTTCAAGAGTGAACTGAAGTGCTCCTTCCATCTTTTCAAGATGTCCTGGCAGTCTGTAAGAATGGTGGAGTTATCAACAGCTTTCAAGGTTCCTGATGATGATCGGACCGGTCCATACAGCTCTTTCAGTCCAGCGTAGAAGTTGCGTAAGTCCCTGCTATCTGAGAACTTCTGAAGTTCCTTAACTTTTTGCTGCCACCAGTTGTGCAGTATTTCCCTGATTTCAGACCGACACTTCCGTTTTAGTTGTTGAAAACGCAATTTCTTCTCTCTGGAGGATGGATATTGAGAGGTAGATAGATAGGCATCCCGTTTAGCTTTGATGAGGGTCAAGATTTCCTCATTGTTATTTTCAAACCAGTCTTGTCTCTTCCTTTCCTCAGAGCCAATGACTTTCTGTGCAGACTCCGTAATGACATTTTGAAGTGTGGTCCATTCACATTCTACATCCCTTGTGTTGATTGGATTGTGAGTTAGTTGTTCTAGAACAGAGTTTTGGTATTCTGTGGCAGCGCTTAGAGGTGTTGAACTTTTAGTGAGGACTGTGCTCAGTTGGTTGTAGAAGCGGTTCTTAGAATCCACGTCGTCCGTAAGAGTAGGGGCATATGAAGAGATGAGAGTAATGAACCTGCCTCCTACAAGTGGAATGCGGAGAGTCATGAGTCTTTCATTTACTGCAATGGGAACGGGTCGATGATCATTCACCAATTTCGTCTTTACTGCAAAACCCACACCATGGATGCGTCGTTCATTTTCCTCCTTTCCTTTCTAGAAGATGGTGTAGCCTGATTAAGCCTCAATGATTTTTCCTTCTCCCGCGAATCTGGGTTCACTCAGTGCAATGACATCAATGTTGAGTCTGTTCAGCTCTTGGCTGATGATAGCTGTTCTCATTTCTGGTCTGTTATCGTTGTCTAATAATGTTCAGACGTTCCATGCACCAATAGTGATGAACGTAGATATCTTTATTTCTTGATTTCGACCGCAAGTTGGGGTGACCCTCTGAGTGCGGTTTCCCAGACAGGTTTTGGAAATGACTACCGATGTTTAGCCCACATTTTCTAGGGCCTTCCCCATTCAGGGTGGGCATCGGTAATCCTAAATAGGCCTGCCCAGTCACAGATGAAGGACCGGATCCCTGAGTAGTCACAGGTCTCAGGAAGGCGACCATCACTCATCTGCCGCCAACGTGCAGGTCCAGACTAGAAGCCTCCTGTTTACCCAAACCTGCTTACTGGAACTCTCTACCTGCCGCAGTCTTAGAGCCTTTTCCCAAACATATAGGTGTGTTTAAGAAAAGACTGACTATTTGTGTAAATACTCCAGTTTAATTGTTATTTAATTGTTATTGAATTGTTATGTATTATTATTTATTTGTTATGTATATCCAATTTGCTACCGGGGGACACACCCCCAATTGCAAATAAATGAATCAATGAATGAATGAATCGCCGTTGGGCTTGTAGTGAAAAGGCAGGAGAGAATGCCATAGGCATGAGTTTGTTTAAGGTTGATGTCAACTTGCCAACTTGTCAACACACTATGGTCCTAGAGCCATTCACAGAGCATGAGACATGCACTTTCCAGCTCCAGAACTGCAATGGAACGCCGCAGACTCACAATATGATTGAGTTGCGCCTTTACAGCCAATCCATCTGGCATGACCTCTTCCACCTCCACAGCCGTTGGGAATAAAAGGTTCCTCCTCCGCCTGCTTTGCTGTTGGGTCGCAACACATTGGATTTCAGTGACATTTCCTCCACTGGGGGGCCAACACCCAATTCTAAGAAGGCTCCTCCGCCCGAAGCCGTTGGCCTACCTTAGGGAGTTGAGTTATTTACAGCCGCTCAACACTCGGCGTTAGCCGTTTTTACAAGCTGGTTGCCAACCCAGCCAACCCTCATTCCGGGCTTGGGACCGGACAACGGTGGAGTTTGAGGGTAAATACAATGGAGCTAACAGTGCCAACATAGGGAATGGTAATGTGAGGACAAGGTCAGGGCTTCTGCGATGAGTGTAGCTCTTCTTACCCATGCATATGTTGCCACTACTTTCTCCCATATAAGGAACTTGTTACATATTGTATACAAGTATAATAAATTACTTGGTAATTTTGCATACATTCAAAGAGATTCATGAAATCATTTCATTCGCGGGTCCCATCAACAAGTGCGGCTGGCATCTGGAGAAGCTCCTGTAGAAGAGGCAGTGTTGGTCATGGAACTCTTGTTGTTGTTGTTTCAGATACGCATGGTTGATATATTCATAGACGGGGTGCCCTACACGGCCGAGGTGGCCGTCCTGTCACTTAGGCCGGGCCACTTCGGCCGTGGCACTCCCCTGTCCACCCCGCGCAACAGCCCCATCACCATCGAGGAGGGGGAGCAGGAGGATGAGGACCCAGAGTTTGAAGCCTGGCTAGCCAAGATCGGCGGGCTGCAGTCCTCCTCTCCGGGCCCTAACGACGAGTCGGAAGAAAGGTTAGTTTGAATTGTCTACAATCATATATATTATTTCAGTAGTATAGATCCCTCCAGCGGCACTCACAAGCGTCATTTTAACATTCTGAGGTCTTTCCTTATTCATTTTGCATGGATTTCAGAAACAGTAATTTTCAGGAATGAGTATTCAAATCTCTAGATGCGCACACAATACAAACACAGTGTGTTGTTTTCAATCTTACACGCAGTTCATTTCGTGTCGGGTCATAAGTGCCACGTATTTTAGAGCAAATAAATACTCGTTTGTTTAAACTGTTGTTTATTTGACTTTGACCATAGCCTGTTCCGCTGATAAAATCGTATAATTTCATAAATATTGAATATGGTACACATACTGATTGATGGGGAGCCGTTCTGGCGCTTAGCCGGGGCCACTTCGACTGGGGCGGCCCCGTCCCTGAAGAGGTGGAGAGGTTAGTCTACAATCATATATATAATTCCAGTAGTATAGATCCCTCACAAGCGACCGATCGTGACAAATGAGCATTACCAGTGACGCAATGCATAAATATCTATAATTTCTTTAAAAATTAATTTTAAAAACTGTACGAAGTGTGCGATTTGCAGATACTCTTGCTGCAGGAAGATACGCTCCATAATTGATGTCCACTTCACATTTCGGCCGCTGTGACGCCTGTTTCATGTCATTTTAACATTCTGAGGTTCCTTTATCATTTTGCATGGATTTCAGAAACAGGAATGAGTATTCAAATCGTATAATTTCATAAATTTCGAATAACCGGTGAGTGATGCGGCTAAGCTGTCAATCAATGGACTCAGCACACAAATTACATTAGCAGTGACGAATTGCATTCAAATTTCATAAATATATTTTTTTGTAAGAAGTGTGCGATTTGCAAATACGGTTGCTGTGGGAAAATACGCGACATCATTGCAGTTCAGTTCGCATTTTGGTAGAAGAGATGCCAGAAACGTAAATAGTGTTCTATAGTCATTTGATTCAAATAGAAACATAACAACCTTTCTCCTTAAGTCTCTTATTATAAAGCTATTGGGGGAAGTGTGGCTTCTCGCACGGGTCCGCTAGTGGCAGACGCCATCTTGAAAGTATAGAGTGCCCTATAAGGTTCCACTGCATCACGAAGTTTCGTTATTGCTACATACAGAGTAATTCATTTTTGAATGTTGACATTTCAAGATCTGACTGGAACTGTTCTATTAGCTTATCGGAAACCACTAAAATGATATACAGTGGGATTATTTTGTCAAGTTATACGGAAGCGAGACAGGAATACACGTAGAGCGGGTTAACACAAAGTACATCATGCCAATCAATATTTAAGATGTAACAAGAAGTGGCTATCCAACTAATATATCCTCCTTGCCTCGTAGAGCAGGATAACATTTTAATAGCTCAGTATTTACCCTAGATTGATAATAATAATAATTTACTGTATTTACTGTATGTAGCAAGCGCTACTGACCATTCTTTGACCCGCATCTCAAAGCTGGAGAATAAGATCAAATAAAGACATATCACAGCAAGCACCAACACTCAACATCAGGGGCTGGTCATTTACTGAGGATGGTCTTACAAATCTTTAAAGAAGAACCAAGAGGAAAAAGGCCAGTAGGAAGACCACGAAGTTCCAGGAAAAATGAAATCTCCAAACTTTGTAGACATGTGAATGTGGCAATAACTCGCCAAAACAGAGTCCAGTGGAGGCGGGATCTTCGTGTCCCATAGAGGCCTTCTGAGTGAGTGAGCAAACACTTTTCTCACAGACGCTGATAAAAGACATTTCATTTGAGACTCGTGAGTTTTAACACGACACAGGAGAAAGACACGTACTGTACCCGTTCGTCCTGGGGATGCGATGACCCATCTGCTATAACATCGCATTCCTGGAGTTCCGGGACAGAGCGGAGTTAAATGAACCTCTAGTCAAATAAGGAATGTGTCGGAAATTCAGCTGAGTTATCGAAAAAGCAGTGGGTATCACGAGACAAAGTATCTCTAGGGTCGTTACGGGCTTAAGTTTAATAGAAATAATGCAAATATAAATGGGCGCCATCAACTGAATTCCTAGCAAACCACTTCCTTTCCGGATAAGCCTTACTCAAGACAAGGAAAGAAAAAGGAACATCACACCATCATCAGATCACAACTAAGATAAAAACAAATTTATTTTACTTTGATAGTCAGACAGACATTTTAAATATAACTCCTACCTGAGAGTATGGTCGAATGCCAAAGTTAAATTGTCATTGTCCAAAAATCGAACCATCTCTTTTCTAATCCAAAATTATTTCATCCACATAACAAGAAAAATCTCTAAAGTTCTCTTGGGTTCTCAGGATCACTGTAGCACTATGTCTTTCGTCACTGACATTTGTGAAACCTGAGACCTAATTTCTCTTTAATTTAACATCATCAATGTGGATTCAAAAAAATTATTAATCTGTCTAAACATACACATATTATAATCACATATATTAAACATCACGTAATTTACGGTTTGCATGGCATAATTTAAATGTTGAACATGTTAGTCAAATGCTCCTAAACATTGAATAATTAATTTACACTATTTACATTGTCATTCACAATTACTTATCTGTGAATTACAGAAAATTCATGGCTCATTGGTCATCGTTATCGTCAACATCAAAATTAAACATTCCTCACATTAATTCTCACTTCAAAATTCTACATATTCCTGTCAGAATCCTTAATTCATCACCATTACATCATTTAAATTCTCAACTCAAGTTGCAATTCTTTCAAATTATATCTTAATTAAATTTATTTAATTCCATGTAAATTCATTAATCATCAACTTCTTTAATTAATTATCACCTTCTAATTCAGTTATTCATCATCATTACAATCGTCTATTAATTTATTTCAATCAGTTTAATTATCCAATCTTTAATTCATCCATTTATTTAATTCATTGATTTATTCCAAAATTTAATTTTATCAAATTATTTAAATTTCAATCTTCTGGTTATTTAGTTTTCATTATTTCATCTAGTCATTCTGATTTTTATTTCATTAGGTCAGATCGTTAATATGCTTAAATCTCAGATTATTATTTCATTAATTATTATTTTCAGAAAATCTTGTATTATCAACTTCATTTATTTGTTTAATTTCCTAACAAATTGTTTAATAAGGTTATAGAACGTTGTCTTACAGTTTTATCACTTCCAAGTTATATCTCGTATTTAATTTATCATGCCAAAAAATATCATTGTCTCCACGACATCACGTTGGATCTAACTATCCACAACGACATTACATTTCCTCAATACTTCAAATATCATATTTGAATACAACATTTATTCCACAAAAACTCCATAAATATTCAGCACTTACAGCATGAATCTCAACAATTACGCTAGACTGGGTACGACGACCTCATGTCTGCTTCAAAATACATTATCAACGTTGCAACTATCACATGGCAACTTCCACAAAATGCCTACCACAAACTCCACTTAACCATGTTGCATGATCTACAAAAAATATATAACTGGCTTCAAATTATCAACGCACACAATCTCCAATAACTGTAATTACTCTGATCACATCTAGACAACTTCTTAAACAATTGGAAAAATATTACTTCAGTATTTAAGATCTGCTTTCAAATAGCATAAATTCTCTTACAATTTTCATAACTCACATCACAGAAAAAACACCAATGTGCTATAATCTCTCATATCAAAATCTGCAATACTGATCTGCCTTAAAATAATTCTGACCATTAATGATTAATCTTACAAGATTCAATTACTTTAAATCCTTCTCAAAAGGTATCAAACACAATTATAAACTCATCAAAAGCATCAGCTGTAACAGCTGTTAAACTGAAATTACTCTCAAAAGAGTATAGCAACAAAATATTGGATTGGCAAACAAGAATTACTAAATGCAATCCTGCTGACATTTATCGTTATTTTATTTAACAAAATTTCGACTAATATGTGACTAGTAGTTCCTTGTTTGATTCACTTACAATCTCGTGTACACTCGGATGATAAAAATGAGTCCCTCAATGGCGAGTAAGATGTGTAACCACCGTACAGTCGTATAAATACGAAAGACCTCGCCCCGTCGACTTGGATGATATTGCCCTGAACGATGGGTAAGATGAGTACCACCATACAATCGTATAAATACGAAAGACCCCATCTCGTAGACTATATGAGTGAATGTACAAGATAGGAATCAACAAGTTTCTAGTTGTCATATAAAAGCGATGTTCATTCACTAAAGTGAATAACTTCTTAATATCTCCAAACAATCCAATGGAAAAAATCCCTACTGATGAATAATACACACTCGCTAGTATGCAATGAACTGACGAAGTAATTTTAGATAATCAATTGCAGATCACGAGTTCGAAATACTCGTTACACAAAAAAAAACTATTCATGAAAAATATCCTAGCTGGAAAAATGTCTAAAAGACCAAACATCTGCTTAATAAAGCCAACCAATGGTGAGAATTTCGTATAATGATGCCTGCCATATCATATGGTCACTCCATATTCTAGCAAATTCGAAGTATATAAAGTCAAATCACGTCTAAATAATCGTATCACTCCTATTAGAAAAATATACATGTGTGCCCAGTATTCATGAAAATAATCGTATCAGGTAGTTATGACTCTTACAGTACCTTCCATAATCAGCTGTAATTAAATTTCCAAGATCGTCGATTTTCCCTACATAATGAATTTCTCGAAAGATCGGCGTGAATAGCATTCCATCCATGAAATGACGATTGCATTCGAAATCCCAAGTGAATCAGCTGGTGGACTCCTCTCGTCAGGAATCGAATCCATCGCTCTGCGGTGCCATCTTGTCTCTATCTGCGTCTACTCTGACATGTTGAACTTCGGATTACCCATAGCGGATATTGTCCAACTCCTCTCGAAAATGTTCATGGAAACAGCGGACCCCCTATTCCTCTTCTAAGTTACGCCACTGTTCCGTTAAATGTTCAGTTTGAGTATTGAAAGACCAATCTCCAACAACTGCTAAGTCTCACTTTCGTAAAATTAAATTTTACATGAGAGTGTCCAAGTTTACGAAACACCCTGTAGTTGTCTGTATTTGATAATTCATGAAACTGCATAAGAAATAAATTTCATTAATGCACGATCTAATGTTCATCAGTGCCTATGCTTACGACATTCCGTTGCTTGAAATTGTTAAAGTAACTTTGAATGCGTTAAGAACAGCATAGTCATAAAGTTATTCAGAAGAACTGTGTTCAAACTGCGTTGAAATGTAGCTTGTAATAAAGTCTCCAACTACTTGCAGTGCTGTTCTAACATATCCCGGCCGTCTGTGATTGCTTGCTCGGCAAGTCCCCCTGGATCAATGACCTGCTTGGCGTTCGCTGCTCGGCGATGCTGAAACTGTCGCCTACACTCTGCCGTGACAGTTTCGGTATGCTACGCGACCTTCACCGTGCGTCTCGCTTGCGCTACAGAGCTCGACCCTACTTGCTCGACTGACAGAGCTCCACTCAATGTGCTGGCACTGTCTTCTCACTTATCTGCCTGGCGCAGACACGTGGTGTAGTCCCCCACCACTGTGCTCTCGCGTCACGATTTTAGTCTCGAACCCTCATCATCTCGGCTGTTCCGTTATAAAATAACTTAAGGGTTATCTAACTTCCTTACAATTATTTCCACTTATAATGCATGTTATATATCCTCTTCTAAGATGTTTAATTACCATATTCCATACATATCTCCATAAAACTTCACATCTCTATCCATAATTCCATCTTCTTACAGATGTCAGTGCCTCCTTGATCCTAGACCTCCTACGTCATCTTGACATTCTTCTTGACTCGATCGGTGCGCTATCTTTTCCTAACTCTTCCCAAAACCTCAACTACGGCTTAATGTCTGCTGGCGTAGCCGATAGCCTAAACTAGGTATCGGGTACATCTCTCCCGTACATCTCCTATTTTTTATCAGGATTGAGAAAAAAAATACACTCTCCGGCATTCTATATATAATACATGTACACGATAGCTCTACAATTTCCTTACTCAGCATGATGGTTCTTTCTGACTCTCAATAATGATGATTGACTTCCAATGATTAGCATCTTGATTCCGTGTTATTCTGACGTTTGTTTCTTCCTTCGCCACTCGTGCTTGCTCGATTGACATCTCTCACTGTCTCTTCGGGTGGTGCACTAGGCTGTCTATCTTCTTGCCTCGACCTCTCATGTCCACGATTATCTCGTCTGTCGTTAGGATCGTTTCTTCGGCCATCCTGCCTGTCGTTCCCATTATACTGTTGACCTTGGCTCCAGTTATTTCTGCCCCGATATCTATTATTATATCGATTCCTGTCAGTAGTGGAGTAGTGAGAGTTCCAACGCACTCCAGAACCCTCCTCGACCCACTACTAAGCCTCGGCCATGTTAAATATTTCTTGAACGCATGGTCCGATTTTGACAAATGAGGTGTCGTTGGACTCGGGCTGACGTCCTCTTTGCTATGGACCACTCGTTATATTTTTGATTTTTTTTTGATTTTTTTCGTTTTGGAAAGTAGGCGATAGCTTGAACACTAAACATGATAGAACGTTATGCCATGGCTCAAACGAATGGTCTTTATGACCTTTATTTTTTATAATGACTTTTTTTACTTTTTATGCTTTTTTGAAAACACTCGAATTTTGAAAATCCTATATTTTGGACTATGCACAGAATTTAATTAACATCTGAGAGTTGAAAGGTTAGGTTAGGTTAGGTAAAGTTAGGTTAGGTTAGGTTAGGTTAGGTTAGTGAGCTGAGGTTAAGTCTTTAAATATTCCCTCTCTTTCAACTACTTTCCAACACCAAGAAAAAATCCACTAAATACATTGACACAAATAACTTGTCAAATAAGCCAATACAAAAGCCAATACTAAAGCCAACACAAAAAGCCAACACGAAAAGCCAATACAAAAAGCCAACACGAAAGGCCAATACAAAAAAGCCAACACGAAAAGCCAACACGAAATGCCAACACGAAAAGCCAACACAAAAAGCCAACACGAAAAGCCAACACAAAAGCCAACACGAAATGCCAACAGGAAAAGCCAACACGAAAAGCCAACACGAAAAGCCAACACGAAAAGCCAACACAAAAAGCCAACACAAAAAGCCAACACATAAGCCAACACAAAAGCCAACACGAAAAGCCAACACAAAAAGCCAACACAAAAAGCCAACACATAAGCCAATATATAAGCTTATGGTAGGTCACTCCATCAGCAAAACAGTTGTAACCTTTGTAGTGTGAACATCGTACTGACAGGTCAGTTACTACTATGGAACTTATTACAACCAACAAAGGTAGGCTACGTGCACTCTATCAAGGCTACTCCTATAACTATAATCGCCAGAATGTGAATGGAATAATATTCTGG
Organism: Meconema thalassinum; assembly: GCA_946902985.2. Lineage (NCBI taxonomy): Eukaryota > Metazoa > Arthropoda > Insecta > Orthoptera > Tettigoniidae > Meconema > Meconema thalassinum. The sequence goes on from OX336396.1 coordinate 685,001, forward strand.
CGATGCTCCAATGAGAGGTCAACAAAATGTCGAGGCAATCTGAAAAGTAAAAATGGAAAGGTTTTAAGTGTGAGTGTTCATCATTGTAGTGCTCGAAACGAACCACGCTTACTGTTTACAAACAATTATCACAATGCTAAAAAGCAAGTTCAAGAAAACGATATTGCGGCTAAAGATAGTGCAGTGTTTGTTCAAAAGGACTTATCATGTCCTCAAAACGTCATGTTAGGACAGTTGTCAACGTCCAAGAAACCTTCAACACTATCAAAATCAACTCATACTATAAATAAAGTGGTATTGCAAGAGGATCAAAAAGGACTATATAGTAACAGTGATGATGGTCATGATGATAATGGTGATCATGATGATGATAATGATGATAATGATCATGATAATGGTTATGCTTTGTTTACACCTAAAAATCCATTTGTTAAATTTGTATACTGGAACAAACCCAGTAAGCTAATTCAACGGCTTCGGCAATTGCATGCTTTACGACAAGCTGGGCATATCGGTCACGATTGGGAAATCAAAGAAATTGAACAAGAGCTTCGTCGTGCTGAAATTATTGTGTAATGGGTCTACCACTTTGCGAGCACTTTTACCCCAACTCTTGTTTCTAATATTTGCTTATTTGCTTTCACTTTTACCTGAACTCTTTGGATCCATATTTGCTCTCACATTAAACTAGTATTCTTATTACCAAGTTGACTTTACTAGAGCTTAGTCTATGCTTGACAGTTGATATGGAAGTATCAGTGACTAGGTATGGTAAGCCTTACGCATACTATAAAGGATATTCATATATTGTGAAACGAACCAATAAAAATGGAACTGTTATTTGGCGTTGTTCAAAGCAACGTTCCAAACATTGTCGTGGTGACCTAAAAAGTAAAAATAGTGAGGTTTTAAGTGTCAGTGATCATCAATGTAGTGTACCGCATGAAACACAGTTGCCGTCGACAAAAAATCAAGAAAACCATATTGCTACTCAAAATAGTGCATTGTTTAATGATCAACGTTTAACCCCTGTTCTCAAAGTTATTTTTAATCCATCTTCCACGTCGCAAGAGCCATCAACATCACAAACTATACAAGAGGTAGTGTTGTTGTTGTCGTTTCAAAGAGTGGAACAACTAGGTCATCTGCTCTTGATCTGCAAGGGGATCAAAGTGACTAAATAGTAATAACCATAAGGTTTTTATGTCAATACAACCATTGCGGCTTCCCCACTTTTCGAAAACAACATTGAATGGACATTGCTAGAAAATGATCTACAACAAGCCTTGTGTTTAAAACTATAACAGACTATTGTAAAGTGAGAAAGGCTTGTATTCAGTGTGCATTTATTGTCATAATCATGTATACTCTGCAATGTTAAATATATTAACTTTGTATAAAATAAAACAGCATTGTAACATCATTTTGCATTTATTTACAAACTTTATATACATTTTTTTGGTTTCATCATAATATTTTTAAAGACAACACTAAACACTAAAACATTACTATTCTAGACACATATTTTCTTTCTTTTTCAGTATATTGTCATTACTTATATTTTCCATGATTATTTCACATTATTTATTTATTTAATTAAAACGAACCATGCACCTATTGTTTTTAAAACCTTCATAAATTAAGTGTACAGGTTGTACAGCATTATTGACTTCATCAAAAACACTCTCCGACATATCATTAAACCGTATAGGCAGAAATGTCTCAAAGTTTTCACATACACAAAGTACACGATCACCATATGTTGTTTTCAATTTCCGAATCTTGATAATGCGGAATGGAATATGCGTTGGCAATTCGCTGAGCTTCTTTGTCTCTAAGCCACATGATTGTCCCACAGCATTCAAAACATTCATTGTAGTAGTCTATAAACAAAACAAAAGCATATCTATTACACTCTAAAACAGCTTTAATAATATTGTGCAATTAGGGATTTTGCACTATGCATGGCGAATAAATTATACTAGTTATGCAAGAAATGCCCTAACTGTAGCAGATACTACTTTTCTGCATATAGCACAAGTGTTAAGTTCTAATGCACACTTGACACAGGCTATCATGTGTCCACAGGGTAAAAATACAACACCTAGTTCATCTTGATAACAAATTTTACATAATTGTTGGTCACACTTTTGTATCTGTTCGTAACACAAGTCTTTTCTTTCAGCCTTATGTATTTGCTCCGCGTGCTCTAACTCTAAAGGCACTTTTATGTCTTGTGCTACAATCACTTTTTCTTTACGAATAGTGTTCACAAATTCCTGACCTTTAAGCAACACCATGTATTTACAGTTTGGTAACCAACGAGCGTGTTGCACAAAAGGGTCATCAGTCATTTGCCAATCCTTTAAAGCAAATCCACAATAAAACATATTGTTTTATCCCCTTCACCAGTATAAAAAAATCCAGCTTCACTTAGCTGTTTGGTAAGGTGTGTTAATATTAATGGCCAAACATTTTAATAAGATTCGAAACGTTTTTCAACAGAGCTGTACTCTGGGTGTGCTAGTGCTTTAGTCTTGCAAACTCCCAATTTTTCAAAAGCACACGCCAATTCAACACTGTCTATGGCATATGGACCACATATATCGACACTACCGTTGGCTGGTAATACATCATTATTATTATTTATTTGTGATTCAGCAACGTAAGTAGCGGCCAAAGGCCTTGTGGTTTGGTAAAATGAATGCACGGGTAGGTTGCCCACTTGCTTTCCAAGCATGTAAGGACAGTGAGGAGACCATCGCAAATGGTCTCTAAAGGGATCATCCCCTTCTTCCCAGTGTGAAAGTTCAATACGACAAAACACACAGCGCACCACATCTTCTCGGTTCAAGTAAAAAAAAACGGCTTTTGCAAGTTCATGCGTCGACAAAAAGCCTACAGGCCAGGATTCAAATGTTAACCATCGATCATGTTCTGATTTTTAATTTAACCCACGTGGTAAACCAACTTGCTCACTTGTTGTATTTGGTACTAACGCCATGTGTTATAATAAAACTTTTTCTTATTGTAAGTTATTAACATTGCACAGAGTACTTTAAAGCATAATGCATGCTTGTTCACTGTCTGTTCATTACGTTAATGGCACATGACGACACCTAAAAGCAAACAAAATAACCCATCACTCACTCAATCAATCAATCAATCAATACTTGTAAATAAAACGTTAACGTTAATTGGCATTAATATATCAAAACACCATTAAAAATAAACTGTATATTGGCACTAACAGTAACCCATGTACTTATTTTCTTTTTTATAAAGCTACAGTCATTTACATTCCCCCACCCTCCCTTTAACCAATATATAAACAAAAATGAATGTCATGTCATTTTGTTCACATTATCATGTTCAAACCTGTGGATATTCGTTGAGTCCATAGGGAACCACCCATAAATTAAATTTATTATTTTTATTTTTAGAAAATCCAACATGGCCTTGTACTTTTCCCAGTCAACAACAACAACATAGCCATTAATCAAGAAAGCAATCATTGTCCCAGTCATGTACAGGTAATGAATTTTTTTTGTCTACGAGTTTTCAGTAGTGGTAAAATGGAATAGCATTTTTAAGTTGGACTTACCTGAGTTTTAAACAGTTCACTCTTTGGCAGTGGTTTCGCTTTAGTGCGTTTCTGGTTTTTTTTCAGCGACTGCTACGGCGGTAAGGCTATTCCTTCCAAGTTTCTAAAAATAAATAAAATAAACCGCTATAAATACCTAAATTCAAGTTAATAAATACATTTCATAAAATAAAACATAAAACAAAAAAAAGAAACAAGTTAGTTAAAAAAAATAATCTCACCTTTACTTGCAGTGACTTGTTGCTCTTCCCTTCTAGTGGGCTCAAAAGTGCAATGGTTTCTTCTCCCTCAGACATGCAAGGTATGTCGGTTATCTGCAAACAAATAAATAAATAAAATCATTAATTACCTAATCAATAAATAATTGCATGTATTTATATAAAAATCAATAAATATATATAAATAAATACCTACCCCACAACAAGATTAAGTATTTTCCACCAACACCAAAACCGTTAAACAAGACCAGGGGTTTCATGCAACGCAGTGTGTCCAAAGGTAGTCCACCCAAGTGAGAGTGGAAATGATAACGACATGTCTTTATATATGCTACGTTGCATGTATAATCATTTTTTCCCACGCTTTGAACATTCTGTTATCGGTCACGTGGACAGCTAACGCCCAACGTGAACACCTGTGGCGAATCAAATTTCACATGAACTTGCATTTTGTCACGTACGAAGCAAAGCAGGATGTAACTTGTTAACAGTTATCGCGCACGTGGACAGCTAACGTCCCAGGCGAACACCTGCGCTAGATCAAATTTCACATGAACTTGCATTTTGTCACGTACGAAGCAAGACAGGATGTCACTGGTTTAGCGTGCCTGTGGTTTCACACATGTGTTCACATGCATTTCGCTCTTCCCTGCCACCACAATGGTCAGATTATTTCACTTTGAAGCGTCTTGGTCATTTTTTTTCCATTGCACCTGTTGTCAAGTCAGATCAGCGCCTTCCAATAAGCTCAAATGACATTCACCTCTTGCTCGTCTGCAAGTTTGTTTTCTGTACTCGCTTCGACCAACATAGAACCAAGTTCTCATCGTTTACACGTTAAAGGTAAAATGTGAGAAAAAACGCACGCTCGCTCTGTCATACACCGACCCGCCGAAATAGCAATAGATTTATTGAACACAGCCACCATGGTCAGCGACGGGTTCGTTGAAACACACACCCTGCAGTATCGTCTCTCTCTCAACCACCACGCTTCATAAACATTATCAACAGGTAACGGTAAATAATTTTTTTTTTCAACATGTATGGCGTTAGGCCCTTTGTGAATTATTTTTTGGAAAAAAAATATCTACCACATTTGAAAGGGGGTGTTAGCCCGAGTCCTAGGACACCTCGTACACGTCTCTAGCGTTATTGGTTCGTGAGATATCGGCAAAAATCACAAAAAACACGTGTTTACCCCAAAATCGAGTTTCCCAAATTTTTAAAAATTACAACGAGTGGTCCATAGCAAAGAGGACGTCTGCCCGAATCCTTGGACCCATCGTACATGCCTCTAGCGTTATTGCTTCGCGAGATATCGGCAAAATCACAAAAACACGTGTTTACCCCAAAATCGAGTTTCCAATTTTATTAAAAATTATAACGAGTGGTCCATAGAAGAGAGGACGTCACCCCGAGTCCTTGGACCTGTCGAACATGCCTCTAGCATGATTGGTTCGCGAGATATTAAAAGCACATTACCTTTTAGTTTTGGTCTTTTATTTAAATAAGGAGCCTATAGGAAAGTAGGGGGCATCACTACGAGTGCTAGGACACCCTGTATGTTGAAATCCCATGATTGGTTAGCGAGATATCAGCTTCGGGGCCGCTACGAGGAGGGCTCAATAAGTTAGTAAGCAGCTCCCCTGTTGCCACACTACTACAGGTTTTCATCCTAGAGACTTGACATTTATTTGGGGGGTAGAGGGGGTGGGGATCATTGATTTACATGAAACAAACATTTTTGTAAACTTCCTAGTTTCCAAAATATAGGATTTTCAAAATTCGAGTGTTTTCAAAAAAGCATAAAAAGTAAAAAAAAGTCATTATAAAAAATAAAGGTCATAAAGACCATTCGTTTGAGCCATGGCATAACGTTCTATCATGTTTAGTGTTCAAGCTATCGCCTACTTTCCAAAACGAAAAAAATCAAAAAAACATCAAAAATATAACAAGTGGTCCATAGCAAAAAGGACGTCAGCCCGAGTCCAACGACACCTCATTTGTCAAAATCGGACCGTGCGTTCAAGAAATATTTAACATGGCCGAGGCTTAGTAGTGGGTCGAGGAGGGTTCTGGAGTGCGTTGGAACTCTCACTACTCCACTACTCCTGTCTTGATATCTGGAATTCTGGTTATAATTCCTATATCGGCTATCTCTTGCTTCTTGATCGTATGGCCTCTCATATGGTCCTCTATATCGATCATTTCCTCGAGCGTTACGGATGTTTCCTCGATTCCCTTCGTTCCGTCGGTTTTCCCAGGAATCTCTTCTGTCCGTTTGAGCTGCATTGTCTACGACTACCGCATTCACTTCTTGCGTGTTTCTATTGTCGTTTCTGGTATTTCTAGGCGTAACTTGAGCGCTTGTATAGTCCAATCGCCGTAAAATGTCGTCATAATGCTCAAGTGTATTGGCTCCCGACGCTATTAGTGATCGCTGTACCTCAATCGGTAACTGTCTCGCTATAGCTTGCAAAAGCTCTTCTTCTGGCAATGGAGGAATCAGAAACTGTAATTTAGCCAGCTGTGACGTGAAATAGTTGGCATAATGCGTCGGATGTGACGTAGAATAGCGCTTTGAGTACATTTCCGCTCTTACGTTAAGTTGATCCTCGGCACTCCAAAATCTCCTCAAGAAAGCTATGGCAAATTGCTCCATGTTCGCAAAATTGCTTCTGAACGCTCTAAACCAAGTAAGCGCAGACCCATCTAAGGCGCGTTCGACTATCCTTAGCTCTCTTTCTTTGGCTACCCTATGTTCCGCCATGTAGTCTCGAATATCTCGCAGAAATTCGACTGGTGTGACTCCTGTATTTCCCGAAAACTTTCTCGGCTTGTCATCCAGATTCCTAATAATGGTGACTGGACCTGAGTATCGTTCGCTTGGACCCAACGTACTCCTATTCGAACTTGGATTATCCTGAGGGGTTGAACTGGCCCTTTCGAATGTCACATTCGGTTGCATTTGACGGTCTTCTCCCATGCTTGCTTCTTGATTAGTCATACTGCGGTCTATCGCTGTCTGATTTATCAATGTTTCCCCTGATGTTATATTCTGACTGGTGAAACTGTTAAACATGGATTCTAGTTTAGTTATCCTGTCTTCTGCTAATTTCTCCACGGTCTTGACCTGCGTTTTCAATTCATCTAGCGATGTAACATCCTGCGTTTTGTTACTCTCGTCTAAATCGTTTTTTAACTTGTCAATTTTGCCTTCGCACGTGTTCTTTACTGACGCGACTTGTTCCTTTAACAGATCAACATCTGTTCTAAATAGAGTTGAATCTATCTTCATCGCTTCCGTGTTCTCCGTAAACCTCGCTTCTAAGTTTGCCATACCTGCGATTAATTTTTCATCTAACCCTTCACGTTTCTCTTTTGCTTCGGCATCGACCTCACTATACCGTTCTTCCACAATTGCACCGACCCTATTTTTGAACAAAGCTAAGTTTTCATTAACCTCGTAGAGCAGGATAACATTTTAATAGCTCAGTATTTACCCTAGATTGATAATAATAATAATTTACTGTATTTACTGTATGTAGCAAGCGCTACTGACCATTCTTTGACCCGCATCTCAAAGCTGGAGAATAAGATCAAATAAAGACATATCACAGCAAGCACCAACACTCAACATCAGGGGCTGGTCATTTACTGAGGATGGTCTTACAAATCTTTAAAGAAGAACCAAGAGGAAAAAGGCCAGTAGGAAGACCACGAAGTTCCAGGAAAAATGAAATCTCCAAACTTTGTAGACATGTGAATGTGGCAATAACTCGCCAAAACAGAGTCCAGTGGAGGCAGGATCTTCGTGTCCCATAGAGGCCTTCTGAGTGAGTGAGCAAACACTTTTCTCACAGACGCTGATTAAAGACATTTCATTTGAGACTCGTGAGTTTTAACACGACACAGGAGAAAGACACGTACTGTACCCGTTCGTCCTGGGGATGCGATGACCCATCTGCTATAACATCGCATTCCTGGAGATCCGGGACAGAGCGGAGTTAAATGAACCTCTAGTCAAATAAGGAATGTGTCGGAAATTCAGCTGAGTTATCGAAAAAGCGGTGGGTATCACGAGACAAAGTATCTCTAGGGTCGTTACGGGCTTAAGTTTAATAGAAATAATGCAAATATAAATGGGCGCCATCAACTGAATTCCTAGCAAACCACTTCCTTTCCGGATAAGCCTTACTCAAGACAAGGAAAGAAAAAGGAACATCACACCATCATCAGATCACAACTAAGATAAAAACAAATGTATTTTACTTTGATAGTCAGACAGACATTTTAAATATAACTCCTACCTGAGAGTATGGTCGAATGCCAAAGTTAAATTGTCATTGTCCAAAAATCGAACCATCTCTTTTCTAATCCAAAATTATTTCATCCACATAACAAGAAAAATCTCTAAAGTTCTCTTGGGTTCTCAGGATCACTGTAGCACTATGTCTTTCGTCACTGACATTTGTGAAACCTGAGACCTAATTTCTCTTTAATTTAACATCATCAATGTGGATTCAAAAAAATTATTAATCTGTCTAAACATACACATATTATAATCACATATATTAAACATCACGTAATTTACGGTTTGCATGGCATAATTTAAATGTTGAACATGTTAGTCAAATGCTCCTAAACATTGAATAATTAATTTACACTATTTACATTGTCATTCACAATTACTTAACTGTGAATTACAGAAAATTCATGGCTCATTGGTCATCGTTATCGTCATCATCAAAATTAAACATTCCTCACATTAATTCTCACTTCAAAATTATACATATTCCTGTCAGAATCCTTAATTCATCACCATTACATCATTTAAATTCTCAACTCAAGTTGCAATTCTTTCAAATTATATCTTAATTAAATTTATTTAATTCCATGTAAATTCATTAATCATCAACTTCTTTAATTAATTATCACCTTCTAATTCAGTTATTCATCATCATTACAATCGTCTATTAATTTATTTCAATCAGTTTAATTATCCAATCTTTAATTCATCCATTTATTTAATTCATTGATTTATTCCAAAATTTAATTTTATCAAATTATTTAAATTTCAATCTTCTGGTTATTTAGTTTTCATTATTTCATCTAGTCATTCTGATTTTTATTTCATTAGGTCAGATCGTTAATATGCTTAAATCTCAGATTATTATTTCATTAATTATTATTTTCAGAAAATCTTGTATTATCAACTTCATTTATTTGTTTAATTTCCTAACAAATTGTTTAATAAGGTTATAGAACGTTGTCTTACAGTTTTATCACTTCCAAGTTATATCTCGTATTTAATTTATCATGCCAAAAAATATCATTGTCTCCACGACATCACGTTGGATCTAACTATCCACAACGACATTACATTTCCTCAATACTTCAAATATCACATTTGAATACAACAATTATTCCACAAAAACTCCATAAATATTCAGCACATACAGCATGAATCTCAACAATTACGCTAGACTGGGTACGACGACCTCATGTCTGCTTCAAAATACATTATCAACGTTGCAACTATCACATGGCAACTTCCACAAAATGCCTACCACAAACTCCACTTAACCATGTTGCATGATCTACAAAAAATATATAACTGGCTTCAAATTATCAACGCACACAATCTCCAATAACTGTAATTACTCTGATCACATCTAGACAACTTCTTAAACAATTGGAAAAATATTACTTCAGTAATTTAAGATCTGCTTTCAAATAGCATAAATTCTCTTACAATTTTCATAACTCACATCACAGAAAAAACACCAATGTGCTATAATCTCTCATATCAAAATCTGCAATACTGATCTGCCTTAAAATAATTCTGACCATTAATGATTAATCTTACAAGATTCAATTACTTTAAATCCTTCTCAAAAGGTATCAAACACAATTATAAACTCATCAAAAGCATCAGCTGTAACAGCTGTTAAACTGAAATTACTCTCAAAAGAGTATAGCAACAAAATATTGGATTGGCAAACAAGAATTACTAAATGCAATCCTGCTGACATTTATCGTTATTTTATTTAACAAAATTTCGACTAATATGTGACTAGTAGTTCCTTGTTTGATTCACTTACAATCTCGTGTACACTCGGATGATAAAAATGAGTCCCTCAATGGCGAGTAAGATGTGTAACCACCGTACAGTCGTATAAATACGAAAGACCTCGCCCCGTCGACTTGGATGATATTGCCCTGAACGATGGGTAAGATGAGTACCACCATACAATCGTATAAATACGAAAGACCCCATCTCGTAGACTATATGAGTGAATGTACCAGATAGGAATCAACAAGTTTCTAGTTGTCATATAAAAGCGATGTACATTCACTAAAGTGAATAACTTCTTAATATCTCCAAACAATCCAATGGAAAAAATCCCTACTGATGAATAATACACACTCGCTAGTATGCAATGAACTGACGAAGTAATTTTAGATAATCAATTGCAGATCACGAGTTCGAAATACTCGTTACACAAAAAAAACTATTCATGAAAAATATCCTAGCTGGAAAAATGTCTAAAAGACCAAACATCTGCTTAATAAAGCCAACCAATGGTGAGAATTTCGTATAATGATGCCTGCCATATCATATGGTCACTCCATATTCTAGCAAATTCGAAGTATATAAAGTCAAATCATGTCTAAATAATCGTATCACTCCTATTAGAAAAATATACATGTGTGCCCAGTATTCATGAAAATAATCGTATCAGGTAGTTATGACTCTTACAGTACCTTTCATAATCAGCTGTAATTAAATTTCCAAGATCGTCGATTTTCCCTACATAATGAATTTCTCGAAAGATCGGCGTGAATAGCATTCCATCCATGAAATGACGATTGCATTCGAAATCCCAAGTGAATCAGCTGGTGGACTCCTCTCGTCAGGAATCGAATCCATCACTCTGCGGTGCCATCTTGTCTCTATCTGCGTCTACTCTGACATGTTGAACTTCGGATTACCCATAGCGGATATTGTCCAACTCCTCTCGAAAATGTTCATGGAAACAGCGGACCCCCTATTCCTCTTCTAAGTTACGCCACTGTTCCGTTAAATGTTCAGTTTGAGTATTGAAAGACCAATCTCCAACAACTGCTAAGTCTCACTTTCGTAAAATTAAATTTTACATGAGAGTGTCCAAGTTTACGAAACACCCTGTAGTTGTCTGTATTTGATAATTCATGAAACTGCATAAGAAATAAATTTCATTAATGCACGATCTAATGTTCATCAGTGCCTATGCTTACGACATTCCGTTGCTTGAAATTGTTAAAGTAACTTTGAATGCGTTAAGAACAGCATAGTCATAAAGTTATTCAGAAGAACTGTGTTCAAACTGCGTTGAAATGTAGCTTGTAATAAAGCCTCCAACTACTTGCAGTGCTGTTCTAACATATCCCGGCCGTCTGTGATTGCTTGCTCGGCAAGTCCCCCTGGATCAATGACCTGCTTGGCGTTCGCTGCTCGGCGATGCTGAAACTGTCGCCTACACTCTGTCGTGACAGTTTCGGTATGCTACGCGACCTTCACCGTGCGTCTCGCTTGCGCTACAGAGCTTGACCCTACTTGCTCGACTGACAGAGCTCCACTCAATGTGCTGGCACTGTCTTCTCACTTATCTGCCTGGCGCAGACACGTGGTGTAGTCCCCCACCACTGTGCTCTCGCGTCACGATTTTAGTCTCGAACCCTCATCATCTCGGCTGTTCCGTTATAAAATAACTTAAGGGTTATCTAACTTCCTTACAATTATTTCCACTTATAATGCATGTTATATATCCTCTTCTAAGATGTTTAATTACCATATTCCATACATATCTCAATAAAACTTCACATCTCTATCCATAATTCCATCTTCTTACAGATGTCAGTGCCTCCTTGATCCTAGACCTCCTACGTCATCTTGACATTCTTCTTGACTCGATCGGTGCGCTATCTTTTCCTAACTCTTCCCAAAACCTCAACTACGGCTTAATGTCTGCTGGCGTAGCCGATAGCCTAAACTAGGTATCGGGTACAGTACTAAGACACCCAGGAATAGCAAATTTAGTTAGGAAGGGTTGGCCAAGTAACTCGTGAATTCTTGTCTTGATTCTTACTGGCATGTTTCTAGTAAGTATATTGAGCCCGTTAGAGGAGCTTATTCGGGTACCATCCGCGAAAGAAACAGTACTTCGAATGACCCCTTCCTTCGAACCCAAGCCTGAGAGGATCGGATGGATTTCTCAAAGGAGGTGCGTAGCACGAGAGTCTTGGTCCCAGAGATCTGGTCCATTTGCACGTAAAATGTCATAGCACCTCAGAGAAATACATCCACAAAAACACAAGCTAATAAATAAAGAGATCCAGTATTAAGTAAAGATTCGTGAAATATTTATACATAATCTGACCCTAACCTACTTCGGAGGGTCAGAATCGGCTAATCCGCTAATCTAGTTACAATGTTGAGTCGAAAACGCCCTAAGTTTACGTTAACGACCCTCGTGAAAATCCTGATTACAAGAAAGAAAAGCAACAACAACTCTAGGCTCGTGGCACAAACAGGAACTATCGCGAAAACAAGTTACAATCAAATGACTCGGTGTGATTTACATTTAACATCAAAGCAAAATCCCTAGCGTTAGGGCGGTACCACGACCAAATTTACATTTACATTTAAATTCTGTCTAAATCCTGAAATCAATAAAAATGTTATCGACGAGATGCGTCTTAACCAAAACAAGTTACCGGTAATGCAAAAGCTATGATAGTAGACCAGTGACTATCCATAAAAAAACACACACAGACATGGAAAAATACACTCTTACATCTAAAGGGTACAACATAAGAATATACACTCGGAAATAAATAAATCAATGCACACAACCCTTTCTCCACAGAAAGGGAAGCTCTTTGCTCCCAATCGTCATCTACAGAATGTTTGTTAGGGTGGCAATCCCGCAATCATCACTGTGATTTACGCTGCTTCGAATTACGCGGGCTATAAGCTACGAACTTCCTGGTTCCCAGATTCATTTCGTCGAAAAAACAAGTGTCAGCTCTGTTAAATTCACCCCCGAAGGATGTGATGAAGAATACAAGGCGTCGAAGTTATTAAACAAGCAATGATTCCAAATTTAAGATGCTCAAATCAATCAATTAATTAATCACGTCGTTTTATATTAATTAGATAAGTGATTTATGTTTCACGTTTATGTAGAAATCAGATGGTAAATTAAGACGCCAGTCGCAGGCTACAGGTTATATCCTCAGAGCAACTCAGAACATGACTCCAATAGTCATAACAATAACACAGGTTTGAGTTACCACAGTACTCAAATACAATAATAAGTGTGCGTGTCTTACACAGGCAGCACGCGTCACCTCGGTCGAACTGGCTTATGAGCTCCAACATTCGCCGGAATACACCAAAGAAAAGGTGACTTTAATCCGTCCTACCCTACCATAACATGTGTCCTCTGACACGACAATAACATGAGTTACTAGCCTGATCTACAAAAAATGGGTCAATTTACAATCATTGAAACCTCTAATATAAGTCGCTAGGTGCTCCCTCTACTTCACCGGGCTAAAAAAAAAATGCTCCGTTCACGGGCGCTTCCTCGCTTCAAGTTAGCGGTATAAAATCGGATGTTATCAGCTCACACGGCTGTTACCATCATCATCATCATCTTGAGCAGTTTCCGACCGCTGGTCGGTAGTGCTTGGAACATAAACCTCTCCATCGTTTCGTGTCCATCCACCATCTCTCGTCTTTCACTGTGTCCCAGGACACTCCTCTTTCTTCCACACTCTTCTTAACTATTTTTGTCCATCTGTCCCTTGGTCTTCCCCTTGGCCTCCTTCCCTTCATTTCCATTCCAAACATCTTCTCTCGCATCCTCCGCACAGGTTCATACCAGTGTAGCCTAGATCGCTCTATTCTATTTTGCAATGGCTCCTCTCTTACCATCTCTCTGACTCTCTCATTCCTTACTCTGTCCATTCTTGTTACTCCTACCCTACTCTGGAACTTCATCTCCACTGCTCGTATTTTACTCTTGTCCCTTTCCTTCATCACCCATGTTTCTGAACCATACGTCAAAATTGGCACAAAGTAGGTCTTGTAGATGATTCCTTTACATTTCTGTGGTACATCTTCATTCCATATCATCCCCCTAACACTCTTGAAAAATCCATCAGCGCACCTTCCCCTTTCATTTATTTCTATCCTATTGCCTCCCCTTTCTTCAATTATGCTTCCCAAGTACTTGAAGCATTCTACTTTCTGCAACTGCTGTCCTCCAAGTGTTATGCCCATATCCAGTCTGTTCTTTCTCCTCGTGGTGATGACCACTTCACCCTTTTGTGCTGAGAACTTCATCCCATATGATAACACTACCTTCTCCCACTCATCCAATTGCTCTTGTACTTCTTCCTCATCCTCTCCCCATACCAGAAGGTCATCAGCAAACAACATTGCCTTCATTTTCCTTTCCCCTATGCTATTTACCACTTTTCGTACGATTTCATCCATCACCACTATAAATAACAGGGGTGAGAGGGCACTTCCTTGTTTCAGACCATTCTCCAGTTGAAACCATTCCGTTCTCTCCCTTTCCATCTTTACACAGCTTTTGCTTCCCTCGTACATTGCTTTCACTCTTGCCACTGTCTCCTTGTTCACTGCTTTTGTTCTCATTGCTTCCCATACCGTGCTTCTATTAATACTATCATATGCTTTCTCAATATCCAAGAAGGTCATCACCAGATCTTTTCCATATCCATATTTGTGTTCTTGTAGCTGTCTTACTGTTGACCTTCCTGGCCTGAATCCATACTGTTCTTCCCTCAGCCCATCTTCAACTTCTGTCCGAATTCTTCTCTCCAGTACCTTCTCAAATATTTTGGCGCGGTGGCACATGAGTGTTATTCCCCTGTGGTTCTTGCATTCCTTCCTACTTCCCTTTTTAAATATGTGTATTATTATCCCTCTTTTCCAGTCCTCTGGTATTTTCTTCTCCCTCCATATCACTTTCATTACTCGAAAGAGCCAATGTGTTCCCATCACCCCTGCTGCTCTCACCATCTCCACACCCACTTCATCTATTCCCGGTGCCTTTTCCCCTTTCATCTTCTTTACTGCTTCCTCCACTTCTTTCCATGTCAATTCCTTCTCTGAATGTCTTGGTCACTGTCTGTTTCTTCCTCCACAATGCCCACTACGCTGGTTTTAATTGGATTTAGGAGTTCCTTGAAATATTCTCTCCAGATAACCTTTACTTCTTCCATATTTTCAACCTCCTTTCCATTCCTGTCCACCATTCTGACATTCTCCCCTGTATCTCTTCTCTTTGCCTTTATCATTCCATACAACACTTTCTTACTGCCATCACAGTCCTCCTCCATCATTTCTGTCCATTTCTTCAGCCATTTCTTTCACTCTCCCTTCACTACTTCCCTTGCTTCTTTCTTCTTCTCTTGGTACTCTTCTCTTGTTCTGTCTGTCCTCTGTTGGAACCATTTACTGAATGCTTCATTTTTCTTTTTCACTGCTTCCTTAGTTCTGGGGTTCCACCATGGTGTTTCCTTCCACCTTTTCTTTCCACTAGTACTGCCACACACGACTTCCACTGCTTCTACCAACACGTCCCTGAACCTATTCCATTCATCTTCACCTGTTCTCGGATCATCCTTTGGTAATTCGTTCCTCACTAATATCTGGAACTTCTCCTTATTTCCATCCTCATTCAGCTTCCATGTCCTTATTCTTCTTTCTTGGTTCTCTGTTCTCCTCTTTTCCTTCAGTCCTCTCACCTTGGCGACCATCAGACGGTGGTCACTGTCCAGGGCTTCTGAAGGTATTACCCTTCTTGTTTGTCTCCTTCCCGCATAGAATGGAGTCCACCACTGATTTGCTAGTCAAATCCTTGCTGTACCAAGTAATTTTATGGCTCTCTCTCTTCTTGTACCATGTGTTTCCAACCATTAGCCCACTTATCTTGCACAGTTCCAGCAATCTCTCTCCTTCCTTATTCCTGTTTCCCCATCCTTCACCACCAATCACTTCCTCAAAACCTCTTCTATCAGTTCCGACATGAGCATTTAGGTCCCCCATGACTATCAGGTTTCTCCCTAATAACTGCTTCTGTAACTCTTCTTCAAACTCGTCCTTCTCTCCTTCTGTGCATCCCACCTGTGGTGTATAGACTTGCAGAATGTCCAGGTTTCTACCTCTCACTGTGATTCTGGCTCTAATTATTCTATCAGTTACCCTCTTTACTTCCTCTCTCAGCACTTCTCTCACCACCATTCCCACTCCATTTCTCTTCCCCACCTCATTTCCTATCCAGTATAGCTGCAAGTCATTTCTTAGTTCTTTTCTACATTCCCCTCTCCATCTGGTCTCTGCTAGACCGAGTACATCCAGTTTTCTCCTCTCCATTATATCTACAATCTCCTCCACTCTTCCCGTCAATGTCGTTATATTCAGAGTTCCAATTCGTAGTCCATTTCTATAGCCAGGTCTGTTTCCTTTAGATCTGTCCTTTCCGAGGCCTGATCCCGTTTTAAAAGCAGTTCAATATCCACTTCTGGCTTGCTAGGCCTAACGTAGCTTCACCATGACCCTGGTAAGGGGCCTGTACATATCCACTACTGGCTTGCTAGGCCTAACGTAGCTTCACCATGACCCTGGTAAGGGGCCTGCTTTTGGTCCACGAGAGGTATTTTATTTCCCTCAAACCCTCCAGACAAGTTCGGCGAGCCCCCTTGAGTATACTCACAATTTTCCAGGATAATCAGCCCTATCCCTCCCCCCGAAAAAAATGGTATATAATCCCTGGGCCGAATCCACGATCTACAAGCCGGGTTGTGCCACGCTGACACTTGAATCACCTTTCTGTTGCTTCCAAGCCACATGGGAATTGCTGTATCACTACCACCTCGACCAATGGAGGTACCCGCTAGAGATATTCGCTCTCAGTTACACCGACAAGTACTGGCATTTTGGGAGAGTCAGTGGCTAGCTGACCCACTGCCCAGTAAACTGAGAGCGATCAAGGGAACTACTCGCGTGTGCCGGAGCTCTTTCCGGTCACGGAGAGAGTCTGTCATTTTGTGTAGGCTAAGGATAGGTCATACAAGATCCACTAATTTATTTCTCTATCGTTTCTTCCATTATCTTGTATCAGGCTTCCCAGATACTTATTAGGAATAGCACTCATTTCCCAGATACTTGAAACTCTCCGCTTTCTTCAGCTGTTCCCCACCAATTGTTATTCCTGTTGTGGTTCTTTCCTTCTTCTTTGCTGTGATCGCCATCTCACTCTTATTTATGCTAAATTTCATCCCATATATTTGTATTATTCCTTCCCACACGTCCAACTGCTCCTGTACTTCCTCCTCCTTGTTTCCCCAAATCATCTGCAAACACCCTTGCTTTCATCTTTCCTTCCCCAATTACTTGTACCACTCGGGTCATTATGTCATCCATCACCACAATGAAAAGTAACGGTGACAGTGCACTTCCTTGTTTCAGGCCGTTTCTCTGTTCCAACCAGTCCGATCTCTCTCCTCCCACTTTCACACTGCTCACGCTTCCCTTGTACATCTCCTTTATCCTCCTTATAGTCCATTTTTCTACTCTGTCCTCCAGGGACTTACACACTTTGTTTTTGCATACACTGTCATATGCTTTCTCAATGTACAGGAAGGCCATCAGTAGATCTGTTCCATACTCATAGTGCTGTTCTTGTAACTGCCTTACAGCAAAAATCAAATCCACAGTGGACCTTCCTGCTCTGAAGCCATGTTGTTCTTCCCTCATCCCTTCTTCTATACATGTCCTAATTCTCCTTTCAAAAAAATTCTCAAACTTCTTTGCACAATGACTCATCAGTGTTATTACCCGATAGTTTGTGCATTCTGTTCTATTACCATTCTTGAGGATCGGGACAATTATTCCCTTTTTCCAGTCCTCGGGGGTCTTCATTTCCATCCATGCTGTCTTCATCACTCGGTATAACCATTGTATCCCCACCTCTCCTGCTACCCTCATCATCTCCACACTCAACTCATCCACACCCGGTGCCTTCCCTCCTTTCATCTTCCTCACTGCATCTTCCACTTCTTTCCATGTTAAGTCCTTTTCTGTTTGCAGTCCATCTTCCTCTTCCCCGATTTCTTCCTCCTCGCCGTGGTTTCCATTTGGGTTCAGGAGTTCTTCAAAATATTCTTTCCACATTTTTCTTCCGTTCTTCCCTATTTTCTATCTCTTGTCCACTTTTGTTCACCATTCTAACATAATCCGTCAGATCCTTCCACCTCTTATTTTTTACCATACCATACAGGACTTTTTTTTTGGACCTTCACTATCCTCCTACATCATCTTTGTCCACTCTTCCATCCACTTTCTTCTCTCCTCAGCCACTACTCTTTTTGCCTCCTTATTTGTGAAATAGTACTTTTAATCTACAGTAAAAGTAATTTGACATCCCTGTTTTATGAGTATCGCAAAATGTGATGATTAGGCTCAACTGTCCACACGTAAATGTATATCATCCGCATGAGTCCTGCAAGTAGCTGCAGCAAGCCTGGTGAATTGAGAATCCCTAGCTATTTCAGCACTTCAGAGTAAGAGAGAGTGGGATAGGAAATGGAAAGAGAGGTGCATGCTTGTTGCATCATTATTATCTTTATTATTATTATTATTATTATTATTATTATTATTATTAAACCATACAAAAATTGTGGATACACTATTTCCCGACCATCCAGAGAGGACTGATTGTGACGATGAAAGCGAACTGAATGATATACCTCTCTTCACAGTAGAAGAACTAAATACAGCTTTTAGCTCCCTTAGAAACAAGAAGGCTCCAGGACCAGATGATATACCTGCAGAAGTGCTAAAGATAATATCAGAACTTTGTCCAGAACTGTTGTTGAATATGTACAATCATTGCCTGCAAGCGGGTGTTTTTAATGCCCGATGGAAAATGGCTCGATTGGTTTTGATCAGCAAAGGAAAATCTGGTGGTTATAGACCCTTATGTATGTTGGACACAGCTGGAAAAGGCCTAGAGAAACTTCTGCAGCCAAGAATTCTCTCAGCAGTTCAGATAGCAGGGGATTTATCTGTTCATCAGCATGGATTTCGCAGAGGACATTCTACTATTGATGCAATATTGGAGGTGGTGAACACAGTAGAAAGAGCGCAAACGGGCAATCATCATTCTCGTAAAGTGACACTTCTTGTGACCCTGGATGTAAAGAATGCTTTTAATTCGGCAAGTTGGAATGACATGTTGGAAGCTCTTGAAGAGACTTTCAAAGTACCACAGTATCTTATGCGCATAATGAAAGACTACTTCAGGGATCGCACTTTGCTGTATGATACGGAAGATGGACAAAGGGCAAAACGACTAACGGCTGGAGCAGCGCAGGGATCGATCCTTGGTCCAGATCTCTGGAACATCATGTATGATGGCTTGTTACGTCTGGAGATGCCAGAGGATACGAATCTAGTGGGTTACGCTGATGATGTGGCTGCCTTGATAGTGGCCCGCAATGTTGAGATGGCCCAAATCAAATTGAACCAGGTGATGCGGTGCATAAAACACTGGATGACGAGTCACAGACTAACACTAGCAGAACATAAAACAGAGATAGTTCTTCTGACGAGGAAAAGGATTGAGACTCTTGTACCAATGACTGTTGGAGATACAGTGATTGAAACATCTACGAGTACAACATATTTAGGAGTGACACTTGACTCCAAGCTCACATTCTGGAACCATATTCAGAGAGCGACAGATAAGGCAGTAAAATACATGACAGCACTTAGTAGGCTGATGGGCAATATTAACGGTCCAAAATCAAGTAAAAGACGCCTCCTCATGACGATGGTTCAGTCAGTGCTCCTGTATGGCTCTGAAGTTTGGGCCGAATCCTTGAGATTTGGATGGTATCGGAGAAGGATAGCTGCCGTACAACGGAGAGCAGCTTTACGTATTGCATGTGCATACCGCACGGTTTCTGAACCTGCAATCCTCACGGTGGCAGCAATAGCCCCAATAGATCTACTTGCATTGGAGCGACAAGAAATCTGGCGTACCCAAGGAGAGCTGGGAAAAAAATGTGCAAAGAAGCGTGCCTTTAATCAACGGATGAGGCGATGGCAATTCAGATGGGAAACTGACCCTCGTGGTACATGGACCAAGCGACTGATACCACGCCTGGATACCTGGGTCGAAAGAGTCCATGGTGAAGTCAACTATTATCTCACACAACTTCTAACAGGACACGGATATTTCCGGAAATTCCTGCATAGAGTAGGCGGAGCGAGTGGTGCAACATGCATATATTGTGACGACATCGATGATGTACTTCACACCTTCTTCGTGTGCGGCCATTGGATGTTAAAGAGAGAATATGTGGAAACTGAACTGGGAGAACTGACACCAGATAATATTATTTCTGTGATGTTACGGAACCAGCAATCGTGGGATCATGTAGCAGTGTATGTGGAGGATGTCCTTCGCCAGAAAAAGCGGGATCTGGAAGCGTACGAACGCCCTTAAGAAGAAATGAAGAAAGAAGAAGTCTGAAAGGCTAAGTAAGCACGACATCACCCTGAAGCAATGCGAGAGCGGTTTCGGGTTGACGAACGCATCGTGGGAAAAGGGATGTGGTTTTTAGTGGGTAAGAATCCCACACTACTGTGGAGTGTGGACCCTTCACAAGTGTCTTTTGAAGATTTTCCACAGTCCCTCGTAAAAAAAAATATATATATTATTATTATTATTATTATACTTGATTTATGGTGCTTGGTCGGTATGGCATGAAGGTGGTGCTCGCAATCTCAAATAGGTTGAGAACGCCTGGCCTACTGTTTTACTGTCTCTAAATTATGTTTATGGAACATGTCAGTACCAGACATTGTATAAATTGATTACCTCTTTATGAATTTCTATGTATTTTGTTATAGGTTGAGCAGAACACCTAGCAACCAACAGAGGAAAGGAAGTGTAGAAGAGAACGATGTTGAACATAAAGCTTCGAGAGAGTCCTCTGAGGAGAAACAAACTGCTTCAACGGAAGACAAACTGGTGGACTCAGCACAGGAGAAGCAAACGGGTTCATCGGAGGAGAGACTAGTGGCTTCGTCGGATGAGCTACAACAGAAAGGAGGAGGATGTGATGCGATGGAAGAGAAAGTTTTTGGAGATATTAATGCTGAGGGCAGTGTGACCAAAGAGCCTCAAACGAAAGAGCCCTCTGAAAATAAAAATTATCCTCTGAAATAACAGAAATGAAAACTGAGGAGATCCCATTCCCCGAAGGGCAGCCTGTGTCGGCACTAGAAGGACAGGATGCTGCTGTGGTTTCCACAGAAAAGGAAATGGTGACTGAAAGCGAAACAAAGCAAGACAGTATTCCCAACGAGGCAGCAAAAAGAGAGAAAATGAAGGAAGATACTTCTTCTAAAACAAAGGAAGATGAAAAAGAGAAATTTCCTGAAACAAAGGAAAGTCAAAATGCTGATGACAAACCACACTCTGGAAAAGAGAAACAGACTGTAAGTCGTGAGGACAGATCACCCGGGGGTGAGGTTATAGATGAAGATAGGAATAACGATCAAGAACCAGACAAAAGGAAATCGGAAAGCGAGCAGAAACATATCAGTGAAGGTGAGTGGGAATCATCTGAGGAAAAAGCACCCAATTCGTTACCCTCTGGAGAGAGACGAAAATCGTGTAGTGCTGTGTTGAAAAAGAACTCTGGCAAAGAGCACTCGTCGAAAAAGTACAGAATCTTCTAGTAGTGTTGATGGTCAACGCCGTCAACGAGTAAAGAAACTTCTTCCCGAAGTTATCGTTCAGATAAGCCCCGAGATTCCAGGAGGAAGACTCCAGGGAGTCAGGGCAGTTTGAAACACAGGCGAAAATCTTCACGTAGTAAGACCCGCAGTCCACAGGAGCGCATAGAGAAGATATCCTTTAGAAGAACATTGTAAGTATTACTGTACTTATGTAGGCCTACTTTATTTCCTTGCATAATTGTCCCACCCTACATTTCAAATACAAACAAGATGTTCAGCAAAGTACACATAGCCTACTTTCTCCTAAATGTATGGGTAGAGTTATAAAACTCGATTGTCCTTATCAAGATATAGACTGGTATTGCCGTGTGATTTGTACCTTTTAGGCTTGGTTCTGCCTTCCATGATAGCTTTCATGCAACTCACGGAATTGAACCGGAATTGACGATTGAGTACAACAGCCAATCGGATTGCTTTTCTTGTTGAAATACAAGCAGCAAAATAAACAAATAGATTTGTTATGTGGGTAGACCTACGAAATAAATACATCAGAATGAAACTATATTACCTGTGAATGGCATCTGTGCGAAAAGCCCTTGCTATATACAGTCAATACAGAACGTGGTATATTGTTATTATAATTATTATTATTATTATTATTATTATTATTATTATTATTATTATTATTATTATTATTATTATTATTATTATTATTATTATTATTATTATTCTTTAATCGTATCGGCCAACAATGGACCACGTTATTTCAACTGGCTTCTCTGGGCTTTGATCTTTGTCCAGTGTTCATACGTTGCCGGTGTTGCTTTTTTCTTTCTTCCGTCCACATCTTTCCCGTCTTCAACTTCGGTTTTTCTTGAAAACCCTGGTGATCGTGTAGTTTCTTTCTGAGGGGATTGCGTTCTTGAATATCCCCACAGGTAATTTCCTTCTCTTGCAGGTCACTTTCCACCTCTTCGAACCAGGCTGGCTTGGTCTTCTTATTTTTAAAATAGTTAAAGATCCGGTTCGTCAATCGTGTGGGTTTCATTCTAAGCAAGTGGCCATAAAATGCAATCCTCCTTTTCCTCATTACATCAGAGATCTTCTGGACATGAATATACAGCTCATAGTTATGCCGTCGTTTATATTCACCGTTGTCTTTAATCGGGCCAAGAATTTTCCTCAAGATCTTTCTTTCCTTGATCTCAAATTTTTCTACCAGGCCTTTCTTGTTCATGGCGAGGCACTCCGCTGCGTACAGAGCCTCTGGTCGTATGACAGTGCAATAATGCCTAAGTTTTGCGTTCAGGGATATTGACTTTTTGTTGTAAACGTCCTTGGTGAGTTGGTACGCCATTTCCATTTTGTTCATGCGCGAAATGAAAGTTTCTTTCTCAGATACGTTGGGTTCTACCCACTCGCCAAGATATTTGAACTTATCTGTCCGTTTGATTTTCCCCTGGTTTACTTTTAGCTCCCTTGGTGCTGGCTTGATGTTAGTTATGAAGTGTGTTTTCTCCAAAGAGATCTGAAGACCAACTTTTTTTGCCTGTACCTGCAGCTGGTTAATTTGTTTTGTGGCCATGTCTAAAGAGTCGGAGAAAATTGCAAGATCATCTGAAAAAACTAGGCAATCAATAGAAAGGTTCATGTTCTTGTAACCCAGTCGTACTCCATTTTGGACCCCATCGTTCATTTCTTTGCGCCACTCGCGGATGACTTTTTCAAGTGCACAGTTGAAGAGCAGGGGTGAAAGCCCATCTCCCTGCCTAACTCCTGTCTTAATTTCGGAAGAGTCTGAAATTTCTCCTCTGAACTTGACTCTGGAGGTTGTGTTAGCTAAGGTCTGTTGAATGATTGCCCTGGTTTTATTATCCAATCCAAATTCCTTTAGAATTTGAATAAGAGCTATTCTATCAATCGAATCATAGGCCTTCTTGAAGTCGACGAAGGTTAACACAAATTTCTTGTTCCTTTGCTTCAGTTAGAAAAGGATGGATTTCAGATTCATAATTTGTTCGGCACATGAGCGCTCTTTCCTGAACCCTCCTTGGTACTCTCCTAATTGTGGATCAAGTTGTTGTTCTGCCCTAATCTGCAGAGCTTTTGAAATAATTTTGTAAGTTATCAGTAGGAGGGAAATGCCGCGGTAGTTGTTAACGTCCGTTTTGTCACCTTTCTTATGCTGGGGATGAATCAAGGCAAAAGTCCAGTCACGTGGAAGTTTTTCAGTTTCCCTAATCTCCTTGATAATGTCAGTCAATTTATCAATCATCTTTTAACCAGCATACTTCCACAATTCGGCGATTATCGAGTCCTCACCTGGTGCCTTGTTGTTCTTAAGTGACTGGATAATCTGTTTGATTTCTTCTTTCGTTGGAGGGGATGAATCTGGGTGGATTTGTATGTTGTCTTCAAATGAGAAAGTGGAGTTTGGAGTCTCACAATTAAGGAGGGATTCAAAGTATTTCGCTAGAATCTGGCAATTTTCTCTCTCACTGTATGCTAGTCTCCCATTTGAGTCTTTGAACTGTAGACTCGGAGGATTGTATTTGCTTGTATTGCGTTTGAAGGTTCTGTAGATGTCCCTTGTGTTGTCCCTCTGAAAGTCTAGCTCAATTTGAGTTAGTTGGCTCTTGTTGTAGGCACGTTTTACATTGCGGATGATTTTTGCAGCGCGTTGTCTCTCGTTCACGAAGTTTTCCCAATTATCTTGGTTCTTTCCCGAGTTCCATTTCTTCCAGGCAAGTTGTCATAGCTTTACCACTGAATCACATGCATTATTCCACCACGCATGTTTCTCTGACTTCGTCAGTGGAACTGTCTCCTGTGCTGCTGTGACCAAGGCCTGATGTAGTTCATCCCAGTTTTCGGGATTCCAAGATTCTAGTGTTTGAGTAAATTCAGGGCACAATCGTAGTTTTTCAGTATCAAATCGATTTATCTTTTTAGGACGGCCTTTCTGGTGTTTCTCCGAATCAGTTTAACTTTGATTTTGGATAGATAGTATTCAGAATCTAGATTAGCATTTCTTAGAACCTTCACATTCTGTATTTCTCTCTGAGCTTTACGTGCAATTGCGACGTGATCAATTTGAAATTCGCCGAGATTTGGATTCGGAGATGTCCAAGTCTTCTGTTTTCTGGGAAGGTGTTTGAACGCTGTGGATTTTATAACAAGATTGAAAGCCTTACAGCCTCTCGCCATTGTGATTTGTTCTCTGGTGAGCTGGATAGTTTCCGATAATATTTTGGAACTTTCTTTCCTTACCCAGCTGTGCATTGAAATCTCCAAGAAGCATAATCGTGTGTTTGTCTGGAATCTTACAGAGAACATCTTCAAGGTCTTCCCAGAATATATCTGTTCCTTCAGGGTCTCTATTATTCGCTTGATTGATTGGCGCATGGACATTCACAACAGTATAAACTTTGTTTGTGCTCCGGAAGGAGAGAGTTGACTGCAAGGCGAGTTGAAGCCAATGATTGAATCCAAAATCTTCCTACTAACGATGAATCCTGTGCCAAGGCTGGGAACTGTTTTTATTACACGTTTACCAGTTTTACCTTTAAAAATTCTGTAGCCTTCTGACTCAAAGGCTTGTTCATCTGTGAATCTCGTTTCATGAATTGCTGCAATCAGGATTTGATGTTGGGATAAGGAATCAGTTAGTTGTTTCAATTTACCAATCATCCGAAGGGAATTCGTGTTAAAGGTAGCAAAGAAATTCCGGCGTTTGTGTTGGATCTTTCCTGGAGTCTCCGATACCTCCATGCATGTCGGCGCAGGCTCCCCAGATTCCGAAAATCTGCTTGCTTCGCTCAAGGCGAAGGTGGATTGGTTACCACCTGGGTTAGTAGCTTTTGCTGAACTTTCCTCCATGCTTTGAACAGTTGAAAAACTGTAGTTTGGGGTCAGTGATGTTTCACACTGACCAGGGTACTACCAAGGTTGTGAGCCTTGGAGCCCCCAGCACTGATCGGCTCGCCGACCCAGTTTCCCGCTGGGATTGGTTACCCAACCTTCCACTGAGTTGCTCGGCTTAACAAGGGCACCTCTTGTAGGTTATGTGCTGGAGTTGGAGTGAAAGAGGTTAGTTGGATTCTCTTGCTGAATCCAATAGGTTATGATTGCAGATGACAGGCAACGACGCATTTCACTCTCATTTGCCCAGAGCCACAAGGACTCCTCCCAGGTTAATTATTTTTATTATGGGGTAAAAACTGTGCTATTTAAATTGAATTATCACGAATAACAAGTGTCTGCCAGAAATCGAGAAAATAATTGTGGTAGCAAAACAAGCCTTCCGAAATAAAAATAACTTATTGCTAAATAATCACCTCAATTTGAGGACTAGAAAGTCATTTCTCAAGACCTTTGTTTGGAGTGTCTTACTGTATGGGTGCGACATTAGGGAAACTGGAGGATACCAAACTTACGGCGGCAGAAATGTGGTTTTGGAGAAGAATGACAAGAACAAGTTGAATGGACAAGAAAAGAAATGATATTGTTCTGCAGGACGTGAAGGAGGATCGATGTTTATTATGAACAATAAAGAAGGGGGAGACAAAGTTCCTTGGACATGTATTCAGGCACGACTATCTTCTCCAAACCATTATCGAGGGCCAAGTATTGGGAAAGAAACCTAGGGGACTTCCAAGGATGTTGGGTAGTTTATTGGCTGAGGAATAACCCACCCACCAAGGGAAGATGATTAAGAAAAGGAGATGGGTTTCGGACTGGAGAAAAAGGATAGAGAAATGGGATGAGAGTCCCACAAAAGTTATAAATTTAGCTGTAAATACACTCAGAGGCGGTTGCCACCGCAAATCCGCTCTCGGATACCTAAAGTGGGTAAGAGCTTGGTCCAAGCTGACGGGAAACACAGCTAGAACTTGGGCGGTTTTGAAAAGTAATTCGAAGAATACCAATGATTTGAATCAGGTTTGGTATTTCCAATGTTCAAAGTTATGGAGTTCCTGAAAAAGCGACCAAGTGCTTCCAAGAAGGAAAATAATAAAAGATTATACCTTGGGGAGTAATTTTGGTAAATGAACCAATGGTTGCATTTGGAAATGGCTAAGCTTTTACTCAGCGAGGAGCCGGCTAAAAGTTTAGACAAAGAGAGACACTTATCATTTAGAAAACTGACCATAAGTTTTCGGAGAGGATCTCCACAAGCAGGTAGCTGGCGTAGCGAGCTTTACTTGCCTTACTGGCCCGTTAGAATTAGCTATTAAAGCTAAAAGAAACTTTAATAAGGTCACCACTAAGAGTTCTTGCTCAAATGTAACAAGTGGTGAAAGCCCTATTAATGGATTTAATGGCATTTAGTCGGGAGAGCCAAGGAAGACAGGATTTTGCCTAACCGTTGTATTAGAAAAATGAGAAAGCGAAAAAAAAAATTCGTAATTTATTTAACAATTCAAGAGAAGTTGATAACTTTAACAAATGTATAATATCTTTTTGACAAATATAGATCGTTTAAACTTTTTAACAAATGGGGTCGCAGACCTCCTAACATTTAGAGATTGCTCCAGGCAAATAACAATTTATGAGGTTTTGAACCTTATATATGTACCAAAATCTTTGTAAGATTTAAAAAAGACAAATGAAATGCTTAAAGTTTAAACATCAAATTGAGTACAAGGAGTGTACTTTAAAGAATTTAAAAGTAATTATTTTAGAAAAGGTTACAACTTCGAAAATAACAAAAAAAAAAGGAAGTGAGTAAATGATGAAGAAGTTCCTATTACTTCTTATGTTTATGCAGAATTACCGTTAGTTATTATGCAAATAAGGGCAGGTCACTTACTGTGAAACCTGACGAAAAGATCAACAAGGAAGGTTCTAGACTTCCTGTATTTAGATAGGAATCACGAACCAAATGGAGCAGTTTCCATTTCGTGAGACCTAGAAATAACCCACTCAAGAGTTGAAAGTATAGTATTCTCTCATTAGAAGGGAGAAACAATGTAAGTTTAAAACGTGTGCTAGACACGTAGTTATGCAGAAGTTAATTAATTACACATAAGAAAAAATGGGAGGGCACATCTATAGATTGACACCTCGTTGAAACAGACCTGAATTTAAAAGTTTATTACGGATTGTGAGTAAGAGGTTTAGGAAAGAGAAATTGGGATTGAGGAAAAATGTTCATGGCCTTATTTAAATGTAACCGGACGATCGCGACGCGGAAGAAATGCTGAGAGAACACTGTTTATCACTATAGTTCGTTGAATAGATGAAAAGTTCACTATAGAAACACGAAAGTTTATGGCAAAGAAATTTATTTCAATTTGTAAAAATGACTGGTTGCACTAGATGAGCAAAAGTCTATTGCTGGAGAAAATGGTGTATTACAATCAAATGCGCCATAGAACATCCAACGGTGGAAGGAAATTCACTATTGAGCTTTAATTCAGAAGTGAGATTCTTCAATTTTAAATAGTATTCTCACAAGTAAAAATGTAGACTTTCACGACCGGCGTTGAAATAGGAATCTCTGTTTCGCGGGCTTATAGGTCGTGTTCCAAGGACATTTTGTCGTCCTGACGTTTCGCTGAATACTGCGTTCAGCATGTTCACAGGTTACATAAAGCGAGGTAAAACAAGTAAACAGAAGATATATAAATAGTCAACAACCCACACATAGAGGCTACCATAGCAACGGCGTACCACATAAAAGTAATGCATCAAGGACAGGGCTGCTCGTCTGTTGCATCTTCTCGTCTACGACGGTCAATAAGGGCAGGCTTGAGGGGATTAAGGACTGGAAGCCAAGCTCTGTTCACACGTTCTGCTTCCTCCTTAAGATTGAAGCTGTTAGTATGCTTCAGGATTTCAATGGCCTCCCTTTGTAGCCTGGCATGATAAGACACCGTGGTGGACAGAACTTCGGTGTCTCCATATCTTATATCGTGACCTGCAAGTCGCGAGTGTGCTGCTACAGTGGATTTATCTGTTTGTCCCAGCTGGCTGTGTCGTTCGTGCTCCTTGAGGCGAGTGGCAATACTTCTTTTCGTTGTTCCAATATATAGCCTATTTGGCCACAATCACACGGGATTTTATAAACCCCTGCCGCGGTATGAGGATGTCGCTTATCTTTAGCGGACCTAAACATGTCCTTAATTTTTCGTGTAGGCCTGTATATGGTCTTGATATCATGGGACTCGAGTAGCCTCCCTATTCTGTCCTTGACCTTTTTTATATATGGAAGAAAAGCTCTAGCCAGGGGCTGCTTGTCTCCAATTACCCTTGTAGTTGGACGTCTCGGATGGAGTGCTCGCTGGATATCTTTCTGGCTGTACCCATTCGCGCGTAAGGCCTCGTTGAGGTGTTCAATTTCTTGTTTTAGGCACTGCTTTTCACAAATTCTTTTAGCGCGGTCAGCCAGTGTTTTTATAACTCCGTATTTCTGTCGTGGGTGGTGGTTGGACGTCTTATGTAGATATCGGTCAGTATGGGTCGGCTTACGGTAAACTGTATGTCCCAAAGTTAGATAAGCGGTCTTCGTTACCATAACGTCGAGAAACGCGATTTTCAGTTCATTTTCTAACTCCATGGTAAACTGAATGTTCGAGTTCTGGCTGTTAAGATGTTGTAAAAACAGATTTAATTGATCTTTACCATGGCCCCATATTACAAAGGTATCGTCCACGTATCGTAGCCACACTTTAGGTTTCAAAGGTGCGGTCTCTAGTGCTATTTGTTCAAATTGTTCCATGAAGAAATTCGCGATCACCGGACTAAGGGGACTGCCCATGGCGACCCCATCAATTTGTTCATAGAAATCACCCTTCCACAGGAAATAGCTAGCGGTGAGGCAGTGGCGGAATAAGGCGGTGATATCATCAGGAAAAATCCGTGCGATGTACTCCAGTATTCTCACAAGTTAGTGAAATTTACATGACGGCAGGACGTGTAGATAAATACAAGATCTGGAAGGTTCCAGAACGATCTTAGTAGAAGAATGGGGCCAAAAATTAATCCAACGGTGGAGCGAGCTTAGTATTTTACAGACAGCGGGTATCAGATAATATCCCACGTAGTGAGAAGATTTCTCAATTAAATAGCTTAAGAAAGGTTACTTTCTATTAAGGTTGGCTTAGACAGACAAAAGCTCAACATGGCAAATCCCACGAAGAATGATTTTTGCCCCAAAATAAGTAATCTCACGCTGTCTATAAAATATTAGTTAAAAGCATGTAGAAGTTAAAACCATGAAGATGAGGTTAAAACTTGAAGTTTGTACTTAACTTGATTTCATGTCGAAGGTGAAGTTCCCCTTGACGATATCTAATGTGCCAACATGGCGTAGAACGTAGAGAGTGTCTCTTGGTTTGAGGAGACGGGCTCGAGTTGAGCCTTAACTGACCGAGTCAACTGCCGACTTAGAAGTGAGACCTGCTCAGCGAAGCACGGAGGGTCCAAGGAAGGGAAAAGAGTGGGGGGTAGGAGACAAAAGGAGAACATATAAACATTGCCAACATTATAACAAAAAAATGATTTTCTCTTGATGAGCTGGTCTTCAAAGAGTTGATAGTAGGCGATACTAGCGCAGCATGATGAGTGAAAAAGTAGACGTAGTCCTCTTGCTCAAGGAGAAAATAGCTGGCGATGACAGCAAAAACTGGTGGCCAGATGGGGAAGGAAGTCCTCTTGCACCAGGAAGAGTTGAAGAGCTTCAGAGATTCGCTGCTAGATAACGCTAGGTGGGTCATGGAAGATATATATCTAGAACAGACTCATAAAAGACATAAGAGACATGAACCAAAGAGAAAATAGAAGATCACTGTTGGTGTTTGATAAGAAAGGAAGAAATAGACATGCAAAGAGCATTAAAAATTAGATTCTCACGTACCGTGTATTCAAAGAATACACCAGATGTCGTACAGCGACAAGGCTATTTAATTTGTGCACAATGTGCATAAGTTAAGTTCAGAGTTTAAGTCTCACTTTCACAGACTTGCGTCAGAGATATTCCTATGCGTTTGCATGTCCTTACGTGGTATACATCGCATGGGCCACCACAGCCGACTGAATGCGAGCTGCGCTCTCATCTACTTGTCTAGACAATGAGGCTTTCTACTTGAAACCTACTATCCCGCTGTTTTCTTCTCGCGCCTATCCTTGGCGGCGAGTGCATTCTAGCGGCCACGAGAGAAAACTTTTCAATTACACCTTTAGCATGGGTTCCAACTGTGAATGTCCAGGCCCGTGGGGAGCGCAGCTCGCATCCAGTCGGCCGTGGTTGGTACATGCATAGTTCATCTGGTTGCTGGTAGATGTCTCTCATACAGATCCGGTGGCGAACGTTGTTTTAATTAAATATACTAGCAGAGCCCGCATAGAGTATCTACGCAATAACAGTACAATGTAAAGAACAGCCCGAGTTATTAGTAACAATACATTTATTTACGAAATAAAACTTCAAGGATCCAACTGGGTTGTGGATTGATAACTTCTGACCAAGGACATTTGGGATACAACCAGGGATTCTTTGATATAGTTCTCGAGTGAGGCGCACAGAGTTTCATCTAAGAAGCCAAATCATATTTCTTCCAAGATAATGTGTTTTGTTAAGATACTTTCGGAATGTATGTATCAAAAATTTCTCTAAACACACTGTTCGTTATTTTGTGACTTGGTGACACACCCGATAGCGATCTGAACTATCTTACCCGTAAAAGGGCTATGTAAAACTGCCCATGAGTGAAGACTGTTTTTAGCCTATTTTCAATTTTGAAAAAATAGGCTTATGAGATCACCTTTTGTCCGTGTGTGTGTGCGTGTGTGTGTGTGTGTGTGTGTGTGTGTGTGCGTGTGTGTGTGATTCGTGTGTGTGTCCCCCACTAATAAAATCGAAACGGCTAGAGCGATTTCAATGAAACTCGGGAAGTTCATAGCACTATTCCCGGCGACCTCGACCGTGCCCTTCAAATTTTGTTATGTCTCTCCAATCCAACATGGCGGCTGTGCGAAATATTTCACTAGCATTCAATATCTCCGAAACTATTACCGATATCGCCCTGAAATTGTGTGCGGTGATAAAGGGCACTACTAGAAGTTCACCTATAAGACTTTCAAAAACCTGGTGACTACAATACCAACATGGCGGCCAAGCGAAGTTGAGACATTTAAATAGACTTTTCTCGCGATTTAACTATCTAAATGTAATGAAACTTGGTACAGCAAATGTTTATACACATTGTAATGCACTGGAGTCTAATTTAGTTCAATTGTTTACATAACCTCAAAATGGCGGCTGTGCGAAATATATCACTGACATTCTATATCTCCGAAACTATTACAGATATCACCTTGCAATTTTGTACGGTGATAAAGGGTACTGATACAGGTATACCTATGTATATTTCATAAACCTGTAAAGTACGAAACGAACATGGCGACCAAGCGAATTTAAAATATTTTAATAGACTTTTCTCGTGATTTAACTCTCTGAGCGCCGTGAAATGTGGTACAGTAATTG
Source organism: Meconema thalassinum (assembly GCA_946902985.2). NCBI lineage: Eukaryota > Metazoa > Arthropoda > Insecta > Orthoptera > Tettigoniidae > Meconema > Meconema thalassinum. Next base: position 717,148 of record OX336396.1, read on the forward strand.
ATTTTGCAGATTGTAATGCACTGCCATCTAATTTAATTCAATTGCTTACATAACCTCAAGATGGCGGCTGTGCGAAATTTTAAAATTAAGTTTTAATTTCTTGTGTCGTAATCATGCGATCGAAGTGAAAGTTTGAATAATGAACCTAGGCAATAATTGTCCTTGAATGGTACATAACTCTATGGCCTATACACATAACACTCCTAAATGGTGAGCTCCCGAAATATTTAGACGGTTCTCAATATCTATGAATCTTTTACAGCAACCAAACTGAATTTTTTATGTTCATAGAGACTATGAACATATGTTCACCTATAGGACTTTCAGGAACCTGGTGAGCACAAATCCAACATGGCGGCGACGCGAATTATAAATATTTAAATGGACGTTTCTCGCGAATTAACTATCCGAGTGCCGTGAAACGTTGCACGTTAAATGCTTATACAAATGTTGATCCACTGGCATCTAATTTATTTCAATGGTTTGCATTATCACAAGATGGCTGCTGTGCGTAATTTTAAAATCTCGTTTTTACTTCTTGTTGTCTAATCATGCGATTGAAGTTTGAATACCACACGTACACAATAATCTTAATGTAATAGTACAAAAATAAAAATCCAACCTGGCGACCATCTGAAATATTTAGACGGTTCTCAATATCTACGAATCTGTTACAGCAATTAAACTGAAATTTTGTATGTTGATTGTGGCAGTTAACATAAGTAGGATATATGAAAATAGGCTGTATAGTTCTTCACGGAACTACTTGTTTTTTTTTTCAAGTAAAGGCAGATTTTATCAAAAGTCTGACCCTGAGCTGAGATTTATTCATTTATTGTCATTGAGAAAGTCAAACGCACTGGGAACTGCCATCTTTTAAATTTTACAGGCATCTTCGTATCAGAGGGAATACGGGCTATCCTGGGTATGAAAAAGATTTCTCTCCTCAGAATCTATAATAGTTGCCTCTACTATATAATGTTGTAACTCGTTAACTATTAGCCTCGTCCTATTGCAGACCCCTTTTGAGGGTAGAGCTTTTCTTAATGACATAATGATAGCACCTTTCTTAAGTCTTAAGTTTGTGTGGAGGCATGCCAGTTGGTGTCAGACTGTTCAAAAATTCTTCAGGGTAAACCAAGTGATCTTGTGCATGCTGACTCACAATACAGTCTACACTTTCGTAGACTACCTCATCTCCAGGTGAAGTACTCAATTGTTCAGTTCAAGCTATGGTTCATTGGCGAACGAAAGAATAGCTCTTCCTTTATGCTCCACAGCAGTAAAATCAAAATCACCATATAGCTGTTCAACTGGATCTTGTATTTGTGGATAGCATGTAGATGGTACCATAACGTACGCTTCAGTCTTGCCTTCTCCTATTTCTAAAAGCCATGTCGAAAATTCTCTTTCAGAATTTAAAGCGCACATGTTCCTGGTGAGTTTCATTACATGGAATTTATTCCAGAGACTATGCCGCTTCAAACAGCTAGCAACTGTCAGAGAGCATGATCCTCCCATAACAGGAAGGCCTTGGTGGAAATCACCACCCAGTAAGATAACTTTATCACAAAATGCTTCAGTTCAGTTGATCGGATATTTGAGAAGTCTGGCCACAGTTAAAAATGCAAGCACATAAGTTATTGGTGCTTCATCCCAAACAATTAATTTTGTACTCAACAGGGCTGTTGCTTCTGGTGTGTTTGGCGTAATGTTGCACGTAGAATTAGTATTGAGAATCGAAGGGATTTTTAAGACGAAATGGGCAGTTCTTCCTCTTTGTAGAAGTGTAGCTGCTATTCCTGTAGACGCTAATGGAGTAGAGTAAAATAATGTTTTGCCAGTGTCTACCAGTCCATCTAAAAATAAACATTTGTTTTAATGTATCTTCTGGGTTTCCAAATATGGCATTGAGGATCGAATCTAGCTGCTCCTCATTAAGCTGATAGCCCTAGCTTGCTATTGTAAAACATCAAATGAATGCATTCCTGGATTGTAGATGTGTAGTTTTACATCTAGCAAGTTAAGTTTCTTAAGATCTAAGCCGTAGGTGTGAAGGTGGCTATTGATTTCAATGAGTGCGTACTGTGGGCCACTCTCTTCAGAGTATCTGCGTACAAAATCTTCAATCATTGCTTTTTAAGTTGGTCCCAAAGTTTGGGAACATTTTCTGGTTCTCCGAAACCACATATAATGGCAAATAACATTCGTAAGCGACTTGGCATATGAGAACGAGTTGCCTCCAGGATAGTATCAAGCCAAATTTTATCTCCTTTAAGAAGTCAAAGTTTTTGACATGTGTCCTGGAAAGTCTTGCATATAACTCCATTGATTGTCCTGATACTATCGAAACTTTTGGTACCCTTTACTCTTCGTAGCATGATTCGCAAGAAGTATCTTTCTGTATCTTGCATACTAACTACTGGCATTCTCCCAATCACACCTCGTCCCTCACGCCGACGCTTCTTCCATTTTGTTTTACATTTATCATACACAGAGTGATTTGGTATATCTGCGTAAGTATGAATGCGTGCTTGATCATCATTCTGATTAAGTTCAAATCAAGCAGTTAGCATCGTGTGTTTTGAAGAAGCCGCTGGTACCGCCTGTTGCTGTTTAGGTAAATGCACTGGCAGTCAAATTACAGTATGTGATTTCTCTGACATGGTGAACTCGCTGATTCGCCACATTGCTTCTGGAGTACATGTATCTGCCTTCGAGGAATGTCAAAATTTCATCATGATTGAGGTTTCGGCAACTGGTTTTTGTTTCCAGCTTAAGGCATGCTGCATCATGGCCCTTATATACAGATTTGCATAGGTATTTCTCATTTTAACAGAGGCGCAAACTTCCACATGGTTATGAGCATTCATCATCATCATTTTCCATCTCCAGTTTCCCGGGTGTGGCAAACAAGCGCTCTCCATCTTGCCCGACCTTGGTACACCATTTGTTCTTCAACATCGTCCCAGCTAAAACCATTCTTCTCCACCTCTGATCGAACTGTCTCTATCCATCGTCTCCTTGGTCTTCCTCTTGGTCTCTTCCCTCTGACATCCAGGTTGAAGTACTTCTTAGCTGTTCTAGAGCTATCCTTCCTCATTACATGGCCATTCCACTGAAGTCTGCGTTTCCCCTGAAAGTTGGTAACAGGGACCCTGATGCCAGCTGTTGCTGTGATCTTGTCTCTCCTGGTACTTTGGTCCATACTCCATAGTCCTAATAAATCTCATTTCTGTGGCTTGAATTCTACTGTAACCCTTACTTAGCAATGTACATGTTTCCATACCATAAGTAAGGATTGGAACAAAGTAGGTGTGATATGTAAAACGTTGGCCATTGCTGCCAAGAGTATATTTTTGTCCCAAAGTAAGTACCGAATTTGGTCATAGAAATGTGATGCTTTCTGTGTCCTATTTAGAATCTTGTTTGAGGGTGTTATCCTTGGAGACCATACTTCCAAGATACTGGAAGTGGGAAACGGATTCTAGTTTTTCTCCCTCCAAATATGTGTTTGAACTATACCTCTCTCTGCTAATGGTCATTTCAACAGTCTTGGCCTCGTTGATCTTCAGGCTAAATTCTTTAAATTTGTTGTTCCAAGCAGTCAGTCTCTCCTGTATTTCCACTTGTGTTTCTCCCCATAAGACCACGTCATCTCGTGATTCATTTGCAGTTTCCTTAATAGATTTTAAAATTCTGTCCATTACAGTGACATGCAATAGTGGTGACAAGGCACTTCCTGCTGGACTCCCCTTTTTGTCTGAAACCATTCAGAACGACCATTTCCTATTTGGACACAACTATAACAACTCCGATATAACATCCTTATTTTGTCAACCAGGTAAGAGCATTGAACTTCATTAATAACGACGGATTATAAGGGATCACCCACCGATTATCAATGTCGAACTTACCAAGTTTAAATGATGTCTTAAATCTTCTTCTGTATATAGGATATCCGTTTACATTCTCTCCGGTTATTTCTTTGAAATCCGACGGAAAGCATTTACAACATGTACCTTCCTTCACGCAAGCTGAATGTTTATTTATAACACCACATTTGCCATGAATCATACATTTTGTTACTCATAAACACTACTTTCGATTTCGTTGAAACGCTCTATCAAAGTTCCAACGTTCACCACTAGGTGTCAGTGACATCTGGTGACGAAAGTTGGAACTACTTGAAATTGAACGGAACTTGTAACTCACCCCATGGGTGTCCCTATTGAAGCAGCTACAGCCTCTGGCGAGCCGAACACGTCCTCCGACACTCCCGGTACTAAAAGCCGTACACTAAATAATAATAATATTTTGGATCCTTTCTATCCTTTCATATCTGAAACTAAGGAGCAAGAAATTTGTAGTAACTTTCATTGATTTTAAGAAAGCTTATGATTCCATTGATCGGACTACCCTGCTTAAGATTCTGAAGGAGTTCGGCCTAGACAACAAAACCAGAGCGATCATCCAACAGACTCTCACCAACACCACTTCAAAAGTTAAGTTTAGAGGCGAGATTTCCAATGCCTTCGAGATAAGGACAGGAGTTCGACAGGGAGATGGTCTCTCGCCTCTACTATTCAACTGCGTTCTTGAGAAAGTTATCCGTGAGTGGCGCAAAACAATGAGTGATGAAGGAGTCGAAAATGGAATCAGACTTGGTCACAAGAATAAGAACCTATCAATTGACTGTCTATCCTTTGCAGATGACCTTGCGGTTTTTGCAGATTCGTTGGATACGGCCAGGAAACAGATCAACCAGCTTCAAACACAAGCTGCAAAGGCGGGCCTCCTGATCTCTTTCGAGAAAACAGAATTTATTACTAACATCAAAACGGCTCCAAAACATGAAGTGAATCATGGGAAAATCAAGCGGGTTGTGAAATTTAAGTATCTTGGGGAATGGATAGACCCTACAATGTCCGAAAATGAGGCTTTTGCGTCACGCTTGAATAAAATTGAAATTGCTTACCATCTAACTAAGAATGTGTACAACAAAATATCTATATCCCAGAATGCAAAACTGAAGCACTACTGCACGGTCATCCGGCCAGAAGCTTTGTATGCAGCGGAATGTCTCTCCATGAATAGAAAAGGCATAACGTAAAACCTGGAGACCAAGGAAAGGAAGATATTGAGGAAAATCCTGGGTCCAGTCAAAGAACACGGCGAGTTCCGAAGACGCCACAACCACGAGTTGTGCACTCACGTCGAGAAAATAACGGACGTGATGAGGAAAAGGAGAATTTCTTTTTATGGACATATAACCCGAATGAAATCAACACGGCTATCCAACAGAATTTTTGCTTTTCTCCGTGAGAAAAAGACAAAGGGGGCCTGGTTCATTGAAGTAGAGAAAGATCTGTTGGAGACTGGGATTACACGTGAAGATATCCAGGAGCGTGGCCCACTTAGGGATAAACTTCAGAAACATCGGAGTTTTCAACTTAAGCCGAAGCTAAACACCGGGAAGGCGTGGACGACAGAGAGAAAGGTGCAACATCGATTGCGAATGAAGGAGTACTGGGCTAACATTAACATGCAGAAAAAACAGTTGACATGACGTGATACTTAGTTGGCCGTAACGAAGGAAGAAGAAGAAGAATATTTTGGATCCAATTGGCATTGTATCCGATTAATTCTGCAGATTACGCCATCCTCCCTTTTCATCACTTTTAACAAGATAGCTTATTGAAAATATATCATTTATGATTAAAATACCTTTCTGGGAGTCCTAGCGAGTTCATTTGTTTGAATTCCCACTGCCTACATCGGAAATATAATTGTTTTTTACGTAAAGCAAGCATTTTTGGTCGTGTTCATTTGAACATCGTCCACCATTTTACATCGACATCGGACACTACGTCATACCTACGTGACACGTTGCCAACATGAATAAACCATTGGCCTGGAAAAAGATTATTGATGCGTGACTACCCCCACTGTGCGTGACAAAAACCAGGGGTGTTATCTGTTAGCTGTGAGCCGCGCTACCCAACCACCATTGGTCTGGATGAAAATATTGATCTAGGCAAAACCATTGGTCTGCCGGATGCGATATAGTACCGAATGCGTGGGGTTGGCATTATGGACTCATTCACAAAGATTCACAAAGTTGGCTGTCAGAGCTCCAATTTCAACTATATAAGTTGTGCTACTATTAGGGTGGGTCGGTGCGTCCATGACATCTAATACTAAACTTTCTCCAGATATTCTCCCGACTATTAATTCAGGTAATTTCAGTTTTTAAAAATTTCTATACAAAGGATGGCGTAATCTGCAGCGCCACCTATATCTGTAAGTGCGGTTTTCTGATTCAGAAGCTATTAATTATTTAATTTCTTTTTGTTCATTTGAAACCTTTGCAGTGGATTTTTTTCTGTTTTGCATAGTGCCTCCTCTTTTTTCTTTCATTTCATTGAGAGAAATATTGAGCATTTCACGCATTGGTCAATCTTCTAGATAAGTGTCCCATCCAGTGGTTTGAAGGTGCCACATCCTTAAACACCTCTGTATGCAGTCTGTAATGAGTTTTCCTCCTTGCTTGAACTACTCGTTCATTTTGTTCGGGATGACATTTCAATGATACCCTTGTTAACTATCTTCACATCTCTTACAAACGAGTTACTCTTGTATTTTCAACAAGTCCCAGGTTGAGTTAGGGCCAGTATCTATGTGATGAATTCCAATATTATCCATGAATACGGTACGCAGAGAATTAGTCCCACAAAATCATTATCAAAGAATGGACCAAAGGACGCACCTTGGTCAGTTTGATTGGCATACAGTAAGGAGATGTGAATATGCTCGTTCTTTTTCTCTACATTCATCCCAGTTCCCCAAAACAGAACCCACATTGAAGGCTATCCTATCCATAATTACTAATTCTAGTTATCTTTACAATGACATTAGTAATCTTCAGTACGATTCCACTTCATTTGTCAAGGAATGTGGATGTAAGGAACTGCTGTGTACTTGGGTGATAAAGTGCGCCCCTGTTCCCACTTCGGTCTGATCCCATACCACCACCTTTGATGAGTTTCACAGGCAGAACTATCAACGGAATTAATGGTGGTGGTTGTTGTTTTAAGGTGAGGAGCACCGATGTCATCTTCCCATTGCTCTCAAAGACTTCCTGAACTCAATATCAGAGAGCTTCCAAACTCCACTGCTGCTCCTTTCACTTGTCACCCATCCCCAAACCTTCACTTGATGGAAAACTGCCCCAGCGGTAATTCATGCTTTTGTCTTCTTTCTGTCACTAATATCTTTTTGGGGGTTGCCTATGTATCTATTGTGTACTTAACTTCCTCTCTTTATTTACCTTTCTAGCCTTTTTGTTGCCATAAAGTACACAGTAGCAGCAGTGTCTCCTTTGTTTTGTGTCTTATGTTTTCAACATATTTTTCCCCCTTCCAGCTCAACAAAGGCTAATGGTGAGGCGACGTCAAATGAAGCGTGTGTGTCCAGCCAGAAAGAAGACAAGGTATGTTATTATTTTGTTTTCATGATCAGTTTGTTGATGTATTCTTCTACTGTTATTCTGTGTGTGTGATTTTGGGGCAGATGACCGGGCTGTTCTTCCCCTTAAAACAACAATAACTAAGTAATGAGTGGTTTTCTTTTTGAAAGCAATGGCCTCTCATTTATAACTAGTAATGTTACTGTATTTGACTGTGATTAATAATATTATATTTCAGTATAGTGGTGTTAGTTAGCATAAAAACTAACTTTGGTAGTCATATCATACATTAAAACAGTATTTTATAGTTATACATATAGTTGCACCTTTATCTGTGACTAAAAGTGAATTTGAGTTGGCAATGAGGTCATTACTAAATGAGAAAGCTCCAGGCATCGATAACATCCCTAGTGAACTAATCAAGTCTGCTGGTGATATAATTAATGAACAAGATGTTCATATATAGCCTACTTTCTCCTAAATGTATGGGTATAGTTATAACTCTTTGTCTTTATCATCTCCTAATTTCTTCCAATTCGAAGTGCAAATTGGCTCACTGGATTTGAGGAGTGGCGTTCAAATAATTTACCCCAGCATTTTGCAATTTCATCAGTAAACACTCCAAACAACGTAGGTATTCAGTTTATTAACACCGACTACTTACAATAATTTAAACTTCGTTGCTCTAAACGTATCACAGGGAGAAACATATTTAATATAACTATTACACAGCTAATTTGTAATCGCGCACGGCTAACGAGAAAGACAGGCCATGGCGCGTAAACCAAATCCTCACGGCCAACGAGAAAGACAGGCCATGGCGCGTAAACCTATTCCTTTTGTGACGTAGGCAATGTAGTGCTTGATGGTGCTTGTACGTTTAAGTTGAGAGCAATTCATGAGCAGAAGAAATGCGATATTTTATATCAATCTTCTTGGAATGGTCCCAGTTTAGATGCTCCGTGTGTTTTCCATCACGGTAAATTATACTGTATAGGTTTACAAAGCTACGCCAGCTATAGATAGCATATTTACATGTTAAAGTTACTCGTAACAAAAATCCACGCGAACAAGGATTCGAGGGTTTGTTGTGTCTTTAATAGCTGCAACGAGTAGAGTAAGTTGAGTTGTAGAGCCTGTGACCTTCGTTGTGAGTTATAATATGTGCACATGAGTATAATTAGATCAAAGAGTCTTGCAGTGAAAGTATTACTTAGTTACTGTTTTTGAAGGGGCGGATCAGAAATTAATACGTTTATAGAAAAGATCTGAGGAATAAACTCGCCACCAACTGACGACTCATATCAATACCTTCTACGAAGACAAGTGGTAAATGAATACCAGCATTTATACAGGTTCAATGATGCAGACAATAGGACTACCACACCGGCAGTAAAACGAAGACCATAGCATATTATGTTCGCGAATATCTTTCTATTACAAAAACGTTTGATACATTTATGTATATCGTTCAATTATAAGAGTTATACATGCATGCATTGTCCGGCACTGTTCATAGCTTTTCATAACCTTCCTGAACGCTCTGTAACCGTCTAGTAATTCCACATAATTAACAAGCAACCGCCAGAGAAAGGTAACTTACTCCTGAAAAGTATTAACTTGTGATCAACTACAACGATTAAAGATACGTGATCTACTGGTTCTACTTAGAGTAATGAATAAATAAGTAAATTGTGGCCAAGTATTGGACTTCATAAGACTGATCAGTGTAAGACTTGAGTTGTAATTACCATGTATGTTTTGCCAGAAGCCATGGTTGTGTTGGTTCAATGCTTTTTACAGCGTGTTTTCTGATATGATAAGGGTTAAGTATTCTGTGATTTCTTTGTAGACAGTACGGTTTATGTTCCTGTCATACATAACCCTACCAGAAGTGGTGCAACAGCACTACATTGCTGACGTCACGAAAGCGCACCAGGGCCAGTATTTCTCGTTGGCCGTGCCAAACCCTTCTGTGACGTAGGCAATGTACCGGTACTGCTTGATGATGCTTGTACGTTTAAGTCGAGAGCAATTCATAAGCAGCAGAAATGCAATATTTTATATCAATCTTCATAAAATGGACGCAGTTTAGATGTTCCGTGTGTTTTCAAACACGATAAATTATACTGTATAGGTTTGCAAAACTACGCCTATTGAAGTTACTCCTTACAAAAATCCACGCGAACTAGGATTCAAGGGTTCGTTGTGTCTTTAATAGCTGCAACGAACAGGCTACAGTAAGTCGAGTTGTAGATTCTGTGACCTTCGTTGTGAGTTAAATTATGTGCACATTAGTATAATTAGATCGAAGAATCTTGCAGCACAGTATAGATATCATTAACTTATTGTTGTTTCAAGGGGAGGAGCATAAATTAATTCGTTTATAGAAGAGATCTGCGGAATACACTACCCACCGACTAACGACTTGTATCAATACCTTCTATGAAGACAAGTGATAATTGAATACCAACGTTTATACATGTTCAATGATGTAGACAAGATGACTAGGTACCACACCGGCACTAAAACGAAGACCAGGCAGTGGTGCAACAGAACTACATTGCTGACGTCACGAAAACTCACCAGAGCCAGTCATTCTCGTTGGCCGTGATAATCGCGCCTTATCTTGCGGATGTGTACCCTCTATCGGCAAAAATAATAACCTTCGCAATTATACTGTAGACATGGGTTCACTAACTGGCCGGTAGAGAGCATAGCTCGCATCTAGAAGGCTGTGGTTACCAATAACATAGTTCAAGTAATTACTCTTAGATGTCACTCCGGTGGTGAATGTAGTTTTATCTATATATATATAAATCAATGTTACGTGATAGTTTGTCTGTCTGTGGGTCTGTGGGTATGTCTCCTATGCGTTCATATACCATTCGTTCGATTGCGATAAAACTTGGGTGAGATGTTGAGTACACTCCAAGGAAGGTTTCTGACTTAGTAAATCCATATTACAATAGGTAGCGCACGCGTAGATTCAACAAATGAGCGACGATGCGCGAAGCATTTCAACAAAGTCCCGTATGTGTTCATATACCATTCGTCCGATAGCGATGAAACTTGAGTGAGATGTTGTGTACACTTACGTGAAGGTTTCAAAATTAGTGAATACATTTCACAGTAGATAGCGCACGAGTAGATTCAACAAATGAGCGACGACACGCACAGCGTTTCAACAAAGTCCCGTATGCATTCATATACCATTCGTCCGATAGCTATGAAACTTGCGTAAAATGTTGTGTACACTGCAGGGAAATTTTCTGGCTTAGTACATCCACTTTACAATAGGCAGCGCACGAGTAGATTCAACAAATGAGCTACGACGTGCGAAGCATTTCAACAAAGTAACGTTTGCGTTCATATACCATTCATCCGATAGCGATGAAACTAGGCTGAGATTTTGTGTGCACTCCAGGGAAGGTTTCCAGCTCAGTAAATCCCTTTAAAAATAGGTAGAGCACGAGTAGAATCAACAAATGAGCGACGACGCGCGAAGCGTTTCAACTAAGTCCCATATAATTTCATATACCATTCATCCGATAGCGATGAAACTTGGGTGAGATGTTGTGTACACTCCAGGGAAGGTTTCTGGCTTAGTACATACATTTTACAATAGGTAGCGCACCAGTCTGTCTGTTAGGTAGTCAGCCCGAAGGCTGGTTGGATCCTCAAAAAGTACCGCCGTTACGTTATGTGAGTAGATACCCACAAAAACCCAAGGCAGCGCTATTTTGAGGCGTTCTAGGCAAGAAGAGGAGTGAGGTAGTTTGCCATTGCTTTCCTCACTGAGTCAGAACAGTAGTCCTAACCCTATGAGTTGAACCTTTCACAGCATTCACAGGCACTGATTGTGCCCCGAATGCCATTACTAAGCACCACCCATACCTCAGTAGCTTCCATATAATCACAGCCATGAGTGAGACTGAGACATCGGTGAAAAGCCACCTTTTACTCTAGCCTGTGCCAACTGACAAATGCAAATGTACTGTATTCATCAAGAGATGGCAAACAGATCCATTTTACAATACGAAGCGCACGTTTATGTTTAACAAATGAGTGACTACGCGCGAAGCGTTTCGACAACGTCCCGTATACGTTCGCATACCATTCATCCGATTGCGATGAAACTTGGGTGAGATGTTGTTTACACTCCAGGGAAGGTTTCTGGCTGAGTACATCCATATTACAATATATAGCGCAAGAGTAGAATCAACAAATGAGCGACGACACGCGAAGCGTTTCAACCAAGTCCCGTATGAATACATGTACCGTTCGTCCGTAGCTATGAAACTTGGATGAGATGTTGTGTACACGTCATGGAAAATTTCTGGCTTAGTAAATCCCCTATACAATATGCAGCGCACAAGTTGATTCAACAAATGAGGGACGACGCGCGAAGCGTTTCAACAAAGTCCCGTATAAGGTCATATACCATTCTGCCGTTAGCGGTGAAACTTGGGTGAAATATGGTGGACACTCCAAGGAAGGTTTCTGGCTTAGTAAATACATTTCACAGTAGGTAGCACACGAGTAGATTCGACAAATGAACGATGACACGCGGAGCGTTTCAATACAGTCCCCTATGTCTTCATATCCCATTAGTCCGATAGCGATGAAACTTCGGTGAGATGTTGTGGACACTTACGTGACGGTTTCTAACTTAGTAAATACATTTTACAGTAGGTAGCGCACGAGTAGATTCAACAAATGAGTGACGGAGCGCGAATCGTTTAAACAAAATCAGGTATGCGTTCATATACTATTCATCCGATTGCGATGAAACATTGATCAGTTATTGTGTACCCGCCAGGGAAGGGGACTTAGTAAATCCATTTCACAATAAGTAGCGCAAGAGTAGATGCAACAAATGGGTGACGACGCGCGAAGCGTTTCAACAAAATCCCCTATTGCGTTCATATAACATTCTTCGATTGCGATGAAACCTTGATGAGTTATTGTGTACACGCCAGGGAAGGGCTTCGACTTAGTAATACATTTCTCAATAGGTAGCGCACGAGTAGATTCAACAAATGAGTGACAGCGCACGAATCGTTTAAACAAAACCCCGTATACGTGCATATACCATTCATCCGATTGCGATGAATCATTGATGAGTTATTGTGTACACGCCAGGGAAGGGTTTCGACTTAGTAAATCCATTTCACAATAGGTAGCGTACGAGTTGATTCAACAAATGAGTGACAGTGATGAAACTTTTGAAAGTTGTTGTGCACGCTCCCACGAATGGTTCTAAATTAGAAAATCCATTTAACGATAGCTTAGAGGCAGTTAACATGTTGTGTATCCAAAAGCACTTCAAGAAACAGAATTTCAACGCCAACACTTTCTTTGATTGGCATTGCAACGCATGCCGGGTACAGCTTGTTAAATATATATTTTCCATTTCAAAATGCACCATATAATGCTTTATTTTATAACGTCTCAGTACTCAAGAAATAATAAATATAAAAAAATCAAGAAAAAAAGTCCAACTCTGATAGGATATGAACCACGGCCAGCCTGATGAAAGACTAGCGCGCTGACCACTCAGCCAATCGTGCACACTCTAACAGATCGTTAGGAACCAATACATATACCACGTTAGAGCAAATCATGACTTGGACTAAACGTTTTCTTTACTGGAGTATATTTTAAACCGAGTTCATTTCATAGAAAGTTCATATATTTGTTACCACTAGCCTATATTGCATGCAACATACTGAAATTAATAAAATATAGGTCACAACGAGAGATCAGCTGCCATCTTGTCAAATAACCGAGACGACTCAGCTTTTTTAAAATCACTTCTAGACTATAATATTAAAATATAAACTTTTAATTTCAAACGGGCCACGTCGTTTCAAACAGATTAAACGATTCTTGGTTCGATAGTCGGAACTGGTGGGTCCCATGTTATGGATTATAAAGTTTGCATAATTCACACGGCTACCATTCTGAAATGGTACGGTTGATGACCTCGTAGTTTGGGCACAAGACGCGCCTCATATGAAGGAACGTTGTTACCAAATTTGGTAAAGATCCGATTATTAGTTTGGTTGTAATGCATTATTACGTTTTGACCATTTGAGTGGCCGCCATTAAGTTTTGGTAAAGATGGCGGCAATATAAAACATGACACTGAGGTGCCCTTTGCCAGTGCTACCTCTGTACCAAATTTCGTTCAATTCGGTTTCACCGTGTTCGAATTGATAGGGGGGGACAGACATTCAGAGTACACACTCACACACACACACACACACACACACACACACACACACACAGACACACACACACATACACATACACACACACACAGACAGACACACAATTTTTGGCCCTGTAGTGATCTCATAAGTCTACTTTCATTTTTTGCAAAAATCGAAAGTAGGCTAAAAACTCTATGACTTAACGCAAACAATCTACAAAAAGGGGATTTGGCCATCTGAATTTCGAAAGTCCATCATGGTCCCTTTACCAAAGAAAGCAAATGCGACCAACTGCAGTATGTACAGAACAATTAGTTTGGTTCCTCATGCATCCAAAATTATGATCCAAATCATAAAGAAAAGAGTAGAAGGGGCAGTCTATGGCTACATCCAAGAAACACAGTTTGGTTTCCGTCGAGGAGTTGGTACCCGAGATGCCATTGGCATTCTTAGAGTCCTCGGAGAACGTATGATGAGTAGGAGCCGAAATCTGTATATAAGCTTCATTGGCTATGAAAAGGCATTTGATAGAGTTTCCTGGCATAAACTATTCCCATTATTAAGGAACATAGGAGTCGAAGAGAAACTCATTACACTCATATGGGACCTCTCCAATGGTTAAAATGCAATTTCCAAAATCCGAAACTACTGGAAAGATCAATTTGAAATTTTAACCACATGTAGATATGCCTCTAATTAGAGCATATTCTGAATTACAAATTGATTGCTCTAACTTTTTCTGAAATAATAATAAAAATATTATCAAAACATAGGGTCATATAAAAAGTTCCTTGCGATGGAGTTTTCACTTATTTTCATCCATACTTGGTAAACAGTAGCACAATACATGTACAAATGGTAATTGCTCTGGAATTTTATATACCTTTTATATGAGAGTCATAAATGATAGTCAAAGTGATAATATTCACGTTTTGCCCTAAAAATAAAAATAATTTATTTTTTAAAGGAAAAAAATACAGTTAATTTTCACTGACATAAAAATCCAGAGCAAATTGTAATGTTCATACATATTTTAATATGCAAACCAACTTTGAACCAAATATCTTCAAAACTGCAATACAAGGAGCATTTTTATATGATATTGCATGTAACAAAAATCACTTCATGAGAAAACTGCAATTGAAGTTGGAGGTTAGTTACATCAGAACTGCCCGGCACCATATGTACAGCCCTCAGACTTCTTCATCCTGTCTTCTAGGGACATGTTCAGCAGATTTCTCTTTTTTATTGCAGTTTTCTTTCCGGGGGTGGTCTTTTTTCTGCTCTGCCGAAGACGTATGTGGTCACGTTGCTCACTGATCTTCACTGAAGGTCTTGTCTTAATAATGATGCGCATCCATCTTTAAATCACCGCCTGGGCTTTAAAAATGGCGAGATGGGAAAAAATCCAACACTCCTTGATTCTGAAAAGGTGTGGGCACCAATTTTCGGTAAAATTAAAATTTCCGTATTTTGGTCCATATTTCATGAAAACTCACTCATAAGTCCCCTTACTAAACCAGTTCCTATCAGAAAAGGAGTAAGACAAGGATGTCCTCTCTCCCCAATTTTGTTTAATGCTTTTGGTGAGTTGATGATGGCAGAAGCTTTAGAAGACACAGGTTTAGGTGTGAAGATCAATTGAATTCCCATAAATGTAATTAAGTTCGCAGATGATCAGGCCGTTCTAGCTGGTAGCCCATCTACTTTGCAGGCAATTTTGTCAAGAGTTGCATCAACGGTGCAGAAATACGGCATGAAAATAAACACCTCAAAGACAAAATGCATGACGTCTCAAAACTCCCAAAACCTCTTCGATTAAATATTAGTAACTCGGACATACAACAAGTCAAATCCTTCAGTTACCTAGGTCAAAAGATTACAGTGGACGGAAGGTGCACCACTGAAGTTAAATGCTCAGGCAAAACTAGCTTTTATGCAAAAGAGGAGATTACTGTGTACCAGTCGGCTTAAGCTTTCCCTCCGAATGAGAATGCTACATGCTTTTGTATGGACAGTTGCGTTGTATGCCTGTGAAACGTGGACACTAAATAAAAATGAAAAGAACCGTCTTGAAGCCTTTGAGATGTGGTGCTATCGTAAGATGATAAATGTGACGTGGAGAGATAGGATATCGAACACAAGGGTTCTCAACACCGTGAACCAACGGAGATCAATCCTACACACAATCCGTAAACGTCGTCTCGCATGTGGGGTCACACAATGCGCCACTGCAATTTAATGAGAACTGTGACAGAAGGGTTCATTGAGGGAAAAAATCCACGAGGAAGACCTAGAAATACCTTCCTTAAACAAATGCTAAACGACACCCAAGCACAGAATTATAATTCAACTAGCGGACCCGTGCGAGAAATCTCGAATGTTCATATACCACACTTTCCCCAATAGGTTTATAATGAGACACTTAAGGAGAAAGGTTATGTTTTTATTTCAACCAAATGACTATAGAACACTATTTTCTCTTCCGGATAAAGGAAAGACCTCAGAATGTTAATATGACATGCCCGTGGACAGCAATTATGGAGCGTATTTTCCTACATCAATAGTGTTTGCAAATCGCACACTTCGTACAATTTTTTAAAAATATTTTTTAAAGAAATTATAGATATTTATGAAATTATAGTGCAATAAGTCACTGCTAATGTCTATTATCTTTCATTTGAATGCTCATTTGTCACGATCGGTCGCTTGGGAGCGCCGCAGGAGGGATGCATACTACTGAAGTAATATATATGATGATGATGATGATGATGATGAAGGAAGCGGCAAATGACAGGACGATCTGGACAATTTTTTATGGCAACAGACCAGTCTTAGGACTGCAAACCAATGATGATGATGACATATCGGTAGAGGTGTTGGATTTTTTAAATACACAATCAAAATGTACAGTAATTTTAATTTGGGAAATAAAACAAATTGCACAATATCTCAAAATATGTTCCTGTTTATGAAATATCACCACTTTTCCGTTGTCTCTTTTCATAATGCTATGCATTTAATCCAGCACAAAATTTTCTCTCCGTCGTCAAATCCATGATTATACCAAGATTACTACTCTTGCTGATCACTTGTTTTTGCTGAAGCATTGTGATACCTACACCTGTAAGTTACATTAGTTTGCCAAAATATCACAATACCTCTCCTCACTGATCACCAAAATATCTCTATACCTTTTCTTGCTGATTACTGAAGCATCTTGATACTTGTTTTCGCTGATTACTCGCGCTCATCAAAACATCATGGTTCCTACTCATATTATTTACCCACAGTTGCCTTAACCCTCTTACTCTCAAGGTAATGATATATCGTTACCCATGCCTGGTGCGAAAACTGTCAGGGTATCGATATATCGTTACCTCGTCGGCACCAGCTTAAAACTTGAATAAGTTGTACATTTCCTCGTTAGATCGCACAAGCATGCTAAACGAAAGTAGCCGGATTCCGATCGTCTGTTATTCTTAAGAGTTTGCGCAGCGTTTTTTGTTTATTTGCCGCGGAAATAAGGTTTGTTTATGTTCCCGAACACGAGGTTATCTCATATTGAGTCGTGAGCATACCTGCCAACCCTTCCGATTTATTCGGAAACATTCCGAATTTTCACCTCGTCTTCCGATCTTATTAATTACTATTAGTTCTTCCGAATTTCGGGCCCCAGTGATATAATGTAAAAGAAAAAGAAACGGGAAATAATTTCTATTCTCAAGGAGATTCTCTCGTAAGTCATAATTGCTTTTGTGATTTGTGTAACCTTGTTTTTTGTGTAAGTTTGTGTAAGTTCCTAGCTTGGCAGTGTGCTCTATAGCTGCGATCTCGGAATGGTGAGTCAGCTGATCGGCCTACCGCTTACTGATTGGTGATATATTACGGACAAACAGGTGTCAAGCCTGCGCTGATTGGTCGAGGCTGGCCACGTGACTGTGCAGAAGGGGATTGAAACCCCGTATGCTACGCGCGGCGTTTTTGACTTCTTCCGTTTGACGCCACGTGTGTATACTCTGCTAGCGTCACGTTTAGTGCATTTAATTGAGGTATTAATGTGTGCGTCGGTAGGTAATTATTTCAGTGAGTTGTGTCGATGATTGTTTCGTGTCGTGTGTTTTAAGTTCCTCTCGTCTCGTTATGGCGACAAAACCTCAGAAACTTTATCTCCAAGTGTTCAAAGAAAGCTATAAAACTGAATTTCCATTCATTTTACAATCTAGTAGAGGAAACCATTTTGCTCTTTGTTCTGTGTGCCGTTGCAATATAAATATTTATCATGGTGGAAAAAAGTGTCATAGTAACTCACAGCAACACTCTAAAACACAAGGACAGCAAGTTGTTTACAGAAGAACAAAAAATTACGAACTTTTTTGTTCACGGGAATGAAGACAATGCTGCCATTGGAGCAGAATGTTTGTTCACGGCGTTTATCGTAGAACATAACCTCTCGTTATCATGTTCCAATCACGTGGGACAATTGTTTAGAAAAATCTTCCCGGATTCGGAAATTGCGAAGAAATATTCCTGTGGCAGGACAAAAACATCCCACTTTGTTCATGAAATGGCACGTGACGCCGATTCATAAATTATTAATATTTTAAAATATGGGCCTTTCGCGATCTCCACTGATGGTAGCAATGATAGAGATAGTAAGCTGTATCCTGTCGTCGTGTCATTTTTCAACAAAGAATCGAAGATGATTGAAAATCGTTTGCTATCCATGGAAAATTTGGAAGGTGACTCGACTGGTGCTAACGTTGGAAATTTGCTTCTGCGTCTTCTGGAAAGGCATGCCATTCCAATGGCAAACTGTATAGCTTTTGGTGCAAACAATGCCATGATAGCAAGGAAAAATGGTGTTGCCAAAAAAGACGGTGAAGATGAGCACCAAGCAATGGATGCATTACAATGCCAGTTTTGTGCTCTCGAAATGGAGGATTTGCCATCTTCTATTGTGGAAGGAAAAAGAGCAGATTGTTCTTGGTCTGCAAGAGGGGATATACGAGGTGGAGATGGGTGTCTGAAATATGACAGACTAGCTGGAGTAATGCTGTCAATATTATTAACAATCCCACACAGCAACGTTGAATGTGAGAGATTGTTTAGCCAGGTGAAGAAGACAAGGGCACAATTGTGATCTCTGATGACGAAAACCTCAACAAACAGTTAGTGGTTAAATCAAGCCTAAGTGGAAATTTCTACAAGCAGCAGTACGACAGGGCATTTTTGAAGAGAGCAAAGTTGGCTAAAAGGTCTGCATTAAATCAGTAAGCTGTCTCAAGATTACCATCCACATGCATATACATCTCCTAACCATAATTAGGTAAGTTGTCCATGGTAATTAACTTAAGTGTGACGAAACGTGAATATGTGGTAGCGAATGCGAAGTGTAATCCATGAGAATGATTGTATGCATTTTCTTTAAACACCCAATTATGTTCTCTTACTTTTAATTATTGGCCATACGTACTACTCGATGATTGATAATTGCGTACATTTTTGTGAGTTTTATGCTGAATCATACATTGCCAATAAAGACACGCAGGTCTCTTGTGTACCCTCTTTCGCCCACGCAATGGTGATGGCAAACCTGACCTGTCATGCCATCATGGAGAGCCTTGATTAGATCTACAAAACGCTGAGGGCAACCAAAACGCTTCAGCACCGCCCACATGGCTGGTCTTGGAACTGAATCAAATGCCTTTTCCACGTCATAAAAGACTAAAAGAAGAGTGGATTCTGTTGTTCTCTACATTTTTCTTGTAGCTGTCTCACACAGAAAATCAAGTCAATAGTGCTTCTGGAAGCTCTAAATCCGCATTGTGACTCTGGGAGGATCTTCTCAAAGATAACCTTGAGGTGGTTAAGTAGAATTCTTCCAAGAATCTTCCCCACAATTGATAGCAGTGATATACCAGGGTAGTTGCCACAAACACTGCGATCACCCTTTTTAAGGATAGTGACGATAGTGACATTCTTTAGGTCTCCAGGTACCTTTCTTGATTCCCATATTCTGAGGATAAGGGTGAAAATCCTTAATTTGAGGGAATGACCTCCGGCTTGAATTACTTCCAGAGGGATGTTATCTGGGCCAGGTGCTTCTCTGGGTTTCAATTGGGTGAGAACTGCACTGAATTCATGATAAGTAGGAGGTACTGCCAACCACAGTTGTTCAGGTTGTTGCGGCACATCACAAGTCTCAGTTTAGGAGGTAAGTTGTTATAAGATGTGCTAGCTGAATAGGAAATACTTTTTATACCATATCTAGTTGTGTTTGTTGACTCCATGTATAACTGGTTTGCTGATCTTGTGTTATGGGTATGAATGTCTTTCCTGCATTGAAATTCAGAATTAAGACTAATAAGACCTTGTTTATATTTGAATATAAATAAAGCGTCTGAGTATTTGAACTGGTTCCGTAATGGCAATATGTTTGTCTCCTGAAATACTTGTGCAGTTGGTTTCCTAAAATCGTAACCATACATGATTTTAATTGCTCTTTTTGGAGTACTTCAAGCTCATAAATTGATTCCTGTGTACATTCACCCATATTATGTTCATGTACGTAAGGTGCGAATGTTTATTGCTTATTCCATAAACCCTTAATATTTTTACAACACCAATTACATTAACTATTGTGACATGTTCATTCCAACTTAGGTTACTGTCCATAGTGAGGCCTAAATGTGTGAATTGTTTCACTCGTTCGATGGGTACATTGCCACTTTTAACTATGTTGCAAGTGTTTGAACTGTAAGCTGGTTTATGAAATAGCATGTATTTTGTTTTTGGGGTGCTTATGATTAAATTACTTTTTGAAAGTCATGTTGTTAGTGTCCTTTTGCATATTCCCCATAAGCCTTTGTTCACAGGCACTCTCGTAAAGTAGAAATATATCATCTACAAATATAAATATTTTACCAGTAAACTTTAAATAACCCATATCATTAATAAATACTGTATCGGGAACAGCAATGGTCCAAGCACTGACCCTTGTGGGACACCGCATTTAACACCAGAAATGGACCCTTTAGTTTTATTAATATTAACATACTGCTTCCTGTTAGACAGTTTCTAAACCACTCAAAGGCTATCCCTCTAATTCCTGCATTTGATAATTTACTTAGCAACAAGGTATGGTTAACAGTGTCAAACAGATCTATAAATAGCCCTGCTGCTATTTCATTGTAGTCTAATGCCTTATGCATAATTGACACTACGTCAAATACTACTGAATCAGTGCTATATTTGCGAAGGAAGCTAGGCTATACTGATATTTGATGAAAAAATAGTTTTTTGTTAGGAAATTCAGGACTTGTTTTTTGATTACTATTTCCAGTACTTTTACAAGTGAAGATAATATACACAACGGTCTGTAATTACTGGGGTTAGATACATCACCTTTTTTAAATATTGGCACCACTCTTGCTAGTTGACATTTATCTGGTATTACTCCGGTTTGTAGAGACAAGTTAATTACATCAGCAAGCAATGGGGCCAGATGATTGGCACATATCTTAAGGAGTATGTTATTTATTCCATCGTCTGTGTAATTCTTTTTGTTCGCAAGGGTTTGAATGATTTGTGTAACTTCCGTCACATTTCTTGGTTTTATAAATAGTGAGTTACAGATCATCTGTTTCGATTGCAAATTTGGGTTCATTGGAGTAAGATCTTTAACCAAGTTTTCTACGACATTTATGAAATACATGTTAAACGCTTTACATATATCTCTACAATGTTTCGTGTATTATGAGGATTGCCAAGTATTTGATTTACTGCCTTCCACATTCCTTTCATCGTTTTCCCTTCCCTAATTACATTGTTGTAGTATAAATTTTTCAGCTCTCTTTTCATTCTAGTCACATCCCTACTACATCTTGTGTAGGCCTACTCTTTAATGGTTTCAGTTGAAGGGTTATTAGTTTTAGTTTTTGCAGACAATTTTGTTTTCTTTTTACCGCTTCAAGAAACTCATGTTTTACCCATGATTTAGCCTATGTGTGCCTTTTACCTGTGGTGTTTGCTTATTATTTATACTAGCTGTCCTAAGTCCATCACTAATGAAATCGCAAAGCTGATTGTATGCTTCGTTGACGTCAGTACCGGTAGATAGATTTGGACATTTATTTTTTGAAAAGAAATTGTTCAGTTTGGCGTACCGGTACTTATTTTTATTTTATACACTTGCAACTATTTATTGTACAAGTAATCTCTGGTCAGGTTTATCAAATCTGCATATAGGCCCTTTGGCACAAATCTACACTTTTTCACCCATCTGAACCAAAATTTGTATGCTTGCCCTTTGGAACCCAGAGAGTAACACCGTCTGATTGAAATTTTGGACAGACCAATCCATTCCCTTCATTTAGGCCCTTTGGCAGAAATCGACACCGTTTGACCGATCTGACCCAATATTTGTATACTTACCCTTTGGAACAATGCGAGTAATACTGTCTACATGAAATTTTGGACAGACCACTCCATTACCTGTATTTAGGCACTTTGACACAAATACACACCGTTTTACCGATCTGAACCAAATTTTACATACTTACCCTTTGGAACCCGACGGGTGACACTGTCCACTTTAAATTTTGGACAGACCACTCCATTCCCTGCATTTGGGCCCTTTATCACAAATCTACACCGTTTCTCCTAATTGCACTAAATTTTACATACACTTTGAAACCCTGCTGGTAACTCAGTCCACTTGATATTTTGGACAACGTTCTCCATTCCCTACATTTAGAATAACAGAAAAAATATACTTGAAAACCATGTATTAATGCCTAAGAGCCATTAATGTCCGTAGTAGTGTAACTGTAAAATTTAATAAGTCTATTGTTGACGGGCAGTTCGGGCTGCATCACGTCACCCATACCAGTGTTCTGGTGCAGAATTGCGAAAATAGTTGCATCTTGCGCTCTTTATAAATTGCAGTCACGGGGAGTAATTAGTGCAAAACGATCTCTTAGGCCTCTTAAAACAAGATTTATTTGTGTAATAACTAGCACCTGATCTTCTTATAGGTATTGTTTTATCCCTTGGTTGGGGGTGGGATAAACACGGTAGTGTAGGTGTGTTAATTTTCAGGGCTGCTTCCGAATGAGGGTAGTTTCCCGTAATTGGGAGAGACTACCAGTGTAGTGTGTTGGTGTGAGTGCTTAATCTATTGGGGGCGTCCCTGCAGGGTGCAATTATCTGCCAGGGGATGAATGTCTAAGTGCAGGCTGCTAATCCAGTCTGCCAATTGAGTAGAGTGAGCAATTCAGCGAATGTGCAGAGTCGGTGACTCGGCACTCTGCAGTCGAGTCGCTTGCTCGAGTACAATAGAACCTGACGATGCAGTTACTGACCTCTACGGTCAGGGGCAATTATGACTAAGGTCAGGTTGGGTATAAGGATGTAAAATGGAGTGTGATTAGTAATAAACGTGTATGTTTACTGACCATGTGTTTATTGGCCAGTAGATGTGATGTGATGTCCCTCTTGGGGAGTTAAATAAATATAAAATGAAGTACAATTTGTAAAGTGTACAGTTGTTCAGGGTAGGTGTTTACAAAGATAAAGGACTCTGAGCACAGCTAGATCTCACCTGGTGAAGAGCTGGAACGAACCTCGTCGGGCAGGGCCACTGGCCGAGAACAGAACAGAACAGATGATGGGGTTTCTCCGGGCCTAGGCTTTAAGGCCTTCCCCCACTGCCTGGTCAGCATTTCCCCATAGCTGTCGCTCCAGTTACCGTGTTTGTGTTTATATTTCGTAAGCGTGGCCGTCAGCAGTATGCCGGGCCCGCTTGTGTCTGAAGAAATGCATGAGGCTTATGGTCTGCCTATGTGGGTGGTTTTGGTAAAAGATGGCGGAGTGGGTCTCAGGGGGTACTGCCCCCGGGCTGTACAAGACCCCTTCGTCGTTTGTTCGCGTCCTCGCGAACGGGAAATAGAGTGGGCGTGTCGTTGTAATGATTTTCCTCGTTTTCTTCTTGTCCCATTTCTTCTTCTTCAGTGTCGGTGTCGTGCGGGTGTATCGATGTCGTGTTATCCTGGTGGTGATGTGAGTTTAGCGTGCGCTCTGAGGGGATGGGTTATGGGTATAAACTGTGCCCAATCGATCACGGCAGATTGGCATCGAACTCAGGTCTTATCTGAGAAGACCAGGCACATGATTCTAACTGGAATTGAACCGTTGATCTCTGAGGGGGAACAGTTTTAGGGAACCCGAAGAGCAATGTGTTAAATAATGAGATATAATAATGTAGCATGATTTCACGACCAATATGTGAATATCATAGCAATTTAAGGTGAAGAATTGTAAGCAAATGCAAGAAAATATCCGTTTTCGAAGCATACAAGAACGAGAGCAGGCCAGTTGACGTTTTACTAATTACAGTTGGCAAGTGGGTGGAGATCGTAGACGCCAAGGGACCTACTTTCGTCTGGAGCGAGGAGACAGCTTAAAATTAATGACTCGGGTATTCACCGCCTGACAACGATGGAAGCTATGGTGGGGAGGACTACCCACGGAAATTAATTAATTACAGCCAAGTGGAGCATTGAAATGGAGTGAAATGTACACCCAGGTGAATATATTCAAGGAGAGGTAATTTAGGGATGATCTTACACCTAAATTAAAGCCTATATCTCCAAACGAACGTGTTACCACCGAGCCTACGCTCGAGAGGAGTAATTTGGTGACCAGTCAGAGGGGAATCACCATG
Organism: Meconema thalassinum; assembly: GCA_946902985.2. Lineage (NCBI taxonomy): Eukaryota > Metazoa > Arthropoda > Insecta > Orthoptera > Tettigoniidae > Meconema > Meconema thalassinum. The sequence goes on from OX336396.1 coordinate 741,560, forward strand.
GTGGCGTCCTGACGCGCTGAACTAAGGCAATTAATTGTAATTAATTGGCCGAAGCGATCGCCGGCACGCGAACGTTTATGAAACCTCCACACCTAAATAAACAAAGTGTAGATGTCAGTTCGGCTGAAAATGTATTATTTCAAGGAAGGAGTCGCACCCATGTGTCCGGTGGACAAGTTTTTACGAGAAACCTTTATAAGGAGGAGTGAGGCAGACCAAGCCAGAGTTGTCGAGAGTTGTCGAGAGTTGTCTTCAGTCTGTTCTCAAGTATACACGTAACTAATACGCTGCCAGTAAGCGCGCGAAATGATAAAGTATCGACGCTCGGCCGTTGAAGAACAATAGAAGCAAGTCATACAGCTTCATAAGTATAATCATGAAGTGCGTCGAAGTTACGTTAATACAGAAACTTATCTATTATCTGACGCAAATATAAATTCGCTACAGCGAAAGAGGAACTTATAATGTTTTTGAACATTACATATACCAGGAGGTATTGTCAGAGTCGTATACGACATTTTCATCAGGATCACTACAATTATGGGAGCTTGGAAAGCATCGCCACTTAATCTTGTCAGTGAGCTGAACGATATTGCAGTTGACGAGGATCGAACGTCCGTAAACGCAGTTAAACTTTCACGGAGACCAGCGGTTGGCGTAATTGCATTGCATCTCTGAGATCAGGCGTAGGAGAAGGAGTCCGATTAAGGATCAACCTGTGAAATAGTGAATAAGTGTACATAAATTGTGTAATAGTGATTTAAAAGTGTTCATGTGTATAGTGATTAATATGCATTGTGTAAAGTGAAAGAGGCCACTGATAAGAGTATGTTTATCATGTGGGAAATGTGTGAAATTAAGTGTTGTGTAAAATATAATATGATGGCTTAAATCAAGCGTCATGGTAGGCCTGAAGCTGAGGTGCTGGTACCATCCAGCGAAAATTAAAACGTGAGTACCAATTTACAATGTTATTATAACTAAATAGTTCACCATATAACGATGCATCACTTTGAGACTAAGATGTAACAGTCATTTATTGAACGAGTTTTCACCACTCGTTTTGAAAAGAATATGGTTTGGAAGGTGATTTGTTTAGGGCCATTCAGGCCGAAAATGGTGATGGATGTAACGTTAACGTTAAATGAATAATAATAATAATAATAATAATCTGGGGTCGGCAACAGTAAAGTAATAGGCATTTTTGGCCTAAATAATGTTCAAAGTGTGTCATGTCTAATATAAAGTTACTGTATTTTGGTAAACAGTAAGAAAGTAACGTGGAATATAGCGAGATACGAGAGTTTTTCAGTGTCAGTGAAATGTTGAAAGAATATTTGATATGGTCAATCCTTAGGATTATATTTGAGGACCATTAAAGTAAAGTAAGCCAGTAAATTTATACCTTGTTATTAGGAGCTATTTAAAGTTTTGGCTTAAGTGTGATTACAGAGAGAACGCGGGTGTCTTAATAATTGAGTCATCTATGTGAAGTATTGTTTGAGCCGCATATCGCGTGCAGAAGTAACGTAGAATCCAGTGATTTACGTAAATAAATAATTGCGGGGACCAAACTAGTATAGCTTGCGCGTTAGGTGAGAAGTTGGCTGATCTACGAGTTAGTATCGCCCTTGTGCATACTCTATTGTTCGCAGCGAATTGGACAGAGCCTGTCTGTATCCATCGCTTGCATGAATTATGGCCACGAATGATGTCCATCGAGACTCCGTGAGCGTGTGTATAAATGATCTACCCTGAGAGGTAAGGATCATATTCGTCGTTTAGGAAACGCAGATTTCCTTATGTTTATTAAGACAGCTGCTGGTGAGAATCCTGTATTCTCATTATGATGCGCGTCCAAAAGCCACTAGTATTCACCATAGAACGGCAAGGCTATCACCGGAACCATCCCCAGCCATGAATGTTAATAAGGAGCCGAGTTGAGCCCAATGCACTAATTATAGGTGTTAATTAATTAAATGACTCAATTACTTAGGAATAACACTTAGCGTATCTCTGCTGTACTGCAATTGTAAACAAACCTGACCTTGCCAGCAGATGAGGGAAGTGGGTTGGCCCACTGAGACGAGCGGCCATCTTGTGCAGTGGCCGGAACTAATTTTATTGCCTGCTAGGAAGAGGGGACATCGGTCCGCCAGTCCTTTAAATTAGGGTCACAGTAGGACACTGAAGAATCTCGATATTTCAATATGCAATTATGATATGAGTGTTATGATGATGCCAATTGAATTAAATGATGTGTTCCAACACACATACATTGTTGAATCAAAGAAATCGGATAATATTTGGCACAGTTATTCTCGGAAGAGGAACACTGAACCAAATAAAGTGTTAGGCATCTTATTAGAATGCATTTTGCCAGTTCACGCTAATTTATGCAGACGGGTATGTGATTTCTAAGAACATGACACATTTGTAACGATAATAATCCCGACAAGACCCAGAGAATCGTTGTATGGTGAAACTATAAATATTTCTATCCATGTCTATTTTGGAAGGGAAAAGTACCACTTTTTAAGCGTTTCATATTGATGGAAAGAAGGAAGATGATTCACACGACACAACAAATAATTGTTAATTAAAGCAGAAAAATAATGAATTTATGCTAATCAAAGTAAATGCCATAAGAAACGGAGTAATGTTTTATTAATGTCATTTTGATGTGATATGTGACTTTTGTGTTGTGATACTCCAGTTAAGTAAAATCGTGTCACATGATGAACACTATGGAAACCCATGGAAGTCTGAAAATATCATTGATAGGATGCTAGAATTAGATTTGAGTGCACTGTAGCACTATTTTAAGAAGAAAACTCACAAAATAACCCTATTTTTATTTGTGGGAATTAAATATAATTTGTCCTGTATTTGTATTTGTTGTATAGCCATGATTTTATACCAGTAAATATTTTATTTTAGGAATATGTTGTGAATTTCATGTAGAGTAGTTACCTGGTAGACTCAAATCCTGAACATGTGATCGTATGGTGGGCAGGAACGTCCCATACCTCGAAAGACCGTGAGTTAGCTGGGATACGAACACATGTTCCACATGATGACAGTTGGGTACATGGAGGATATGTGTCTGTACTAGGATTGAGTCACAGGTACTACTAAAAGTCGGACAAGATGTTAATGGTAGAAGCAAATACAGCATTGAAATTAGGATATAATTGGAAAAGGCCGCGTCCCATTTGTTAATAAGCTTTCGCGTCAAAATAAATGTTGATAATCCTCCATAAGACATGCTTAAATCTAAATGTAACTTACACACAACCCCCTTTAATTATCATGGCCCAAGCAGTGTGGGACGGTATTAATTCATTATGGAACCGCCTGCGTCAGTGCAATATGAGCGATCTTGGCATTGCACAAACCGGCCAAAGCATGGATACCCAGTACACTCACCTATATATTTTAATCATGGCGCCCAGGACGTGGAAGGATTATGGGATTCAGAAAACCCCATAATAATAGCATGGTTTTCATGGGGAAAACCATAATAATAGTATTTTTCCTCAGACTCTGAGTGATTGTGAGTTTTTCTAGATGATATTCAGACGTCAGACACTGTTGTCAGACGGGTACGTGGGTCTATACCCATTCCATATGTGGTTTTGACACTTTGTAATATGTTGTTGTTGTTGTCGCGGGATCGGAATCCTTTTCTTTCCAATAGAACGCACCAGCATGTTCAGCTGCGGCCTACCTGAGTCTCAAATTAAGAAATACAGGATGGCTGGAACTGAGGACGTACTCAGGTGTATCGCTGAGTTAAGGGAACATTTTGATGATACTAATGCTAAGAGAAAGGAAGAATCTAAAGCATTTAAAGATGAAATAACGGCTAGATTGGATGCCAATCAAGCTGAAATAAACACTAGATTAGAGGCTAATCAAGCTACAGTAAACACGCAGTTAGAGTTAAACCTAATAGAGGTTAATAGAAAAATGGATGACGTTAAAGAGTCTGTCCAGCGTGAGGTAACTAAGAATATTGTTAGCGTGGTCTCAGAAATGCAAGCTGATAACGATAAACGCTTTGAGTCTATTGAGCTGAAACTAGAGAATAATCTGCAAGCGTGCAGAGAGTCACAGCGTGAGATTAACGATAGCTTAAGCAGTATGTCCATGGAGCTTAAAGACATTCAGAGTCAGAATGAAGCTAATACTAAACGTCAACTAGAGCAATTTAATACGTTCACTCAGACCGTGGATCAAAGGCTCGAGGATAGCGACGTAAAATGGAATACGCGAATGGCAGGTTACGCCAAGGAGGTAGACGAAGCCTTAAGAAAACAGGACCAGAATATCCTTGACCAATGCAAGGAAATTCATGAAATAAAACTTCTGATCAAGAGAATAAAGAAATAATGTCAAATATGAAGAGACAGATCGGGAAGGTGCAGAAAGAGTTAGAGCAAACTCAGAGCGACCTAGCAGTTATTCATAAAAGGCAGGATGAGGACCAGGGAGAAATCACGAAAATAAGGACGGAAATCTCTCATATGCAGGGTCACATTCAAAAGGAAGTTACAGGCTTACGAGAAGAATTAGAACTTCGAGAAGGCTTAAAGACTGAAGCCAGCGATAAGACTCTTGCCGAGGTAAGAGAAAGTCTAGCGGGGGAAATTACCCACCTGAAGGAAAACCTTAAGGATGATAAGGAAAAGGTATTATCTATGGCAGAAAGAAACCGAGATCGCCTAGAGAAAATAGAACGAGAGGTATTAACTCGTTTGGAAAGGGCAGAAAATAGGCACAGCCAAATAGAAACTAGAATGATCGCACAGGAGGAATCCATGATGCGGAATCCTAGGTCTAGCGAAGGAAGTATAGACGAGAATAGGAGAAACAAATGGGCAGAGATAGAAATACAGCCTACTCCAAAGAATGCAGCCATGCCAAGTGACATCCCGTATACCACACCTGGTATGCCAATTGCCATGTCAACACCGCATGAAAATGCTGTTCAAAATCAAATAGTCACAGTTGTAAGGGCTAGTGATGAGAAACCAAAGAAATACTCTGGGAGTAATTCTAACATGACACCCAAGTACTGGCTTAAAGAAGTTTCCGAGTACTTGAATGACGCGAAAGTACCGCCAGAGCGAAGGTTGAGAGCGATTGAAAAACTAACTGAGGGCGAGTGTGCCTTATGGTTTAGGAGTTTTCGGTACACGTTCGACACCGTTGACGAATATCGCCAAGCATTTTTAAGTAGGTACTGGAACGCAAGTATACAACAGAACCTCAGATTGGACTTGTATTCCAGGCGTTATAGTACTAATAACCCGACGAAGTACGCAGAATTCTTCGTGGGACAATTGTGCCGTTTCCGCGAGCTTGATGAAGGAATTAAAGAGTCAGATTTGTGCAAAGCGATAGCCAAGCAGCTACCGTATGAAGTACAACGTCTACTTATCTCAGCAAACGCCAAAACTGCGATCAATATGGAGGAGGTGCTGAGACAACTCGATCTAAACACAAGGCAAAGTCGGAACGTGGAACAAGTCAACATGACGACTATACCGACCGAACCGACTAAGGTGCAGACAAAAAGCAAGTCCACGAGCACCGAAAAAGAAAAATCCGACTGGCAACGTGAAGGACGTGAAAACCAGAATTGGAGGCCAGCATATCGAGGAGGATCGAACCGTGGAAACCGAGGAAGGAAAAACTGGAATCAGCGCGGTACAAGAGACCAGCAGCCTGATAATAGAAGGAATTACGGCCGAAATGGGAACAACCAAGGATGGAGATCCCAAGAGCAGAGTCGCGGGTTCGATGAAGAGGCGGAAGAACGCTATCACGCATCTTTAAGATACATGGAAGAGCGTGGTGATGACCAGAGACAATCGCGAGTTCATTGGGATGAAGCGATTTGGAATAGAAGGTCACCCGACATATATAAAAATGATGACGGGGCCAAGAGTCTGGAACTTCAGCAGTATGAAGACAGGCAGAAGAACTCCACAAAGAATGGAGCAATTGAAAAAAAAACACCAAAATTATATGACCAAAGAGAGATAAGTTCAGGATGGAATACAGTGAATGTTGTTAACTGGATTGGCAAACCTGAGGAGCTTATCGAAGACCTAGATGAAGGGACGGTCAATGTGAGAAGGGAACTACCCATTATTATTGTAAACATTGCGGGCATGAAGATAAGAAGTCTCATTGATACAGGTTCAACAGTGTGTTTGATAACCCAGGCACTATATAATCAAATCCAAAGCAAAATCCACGTCTTGAAAATACCTATTTCAAGCGTGAAAATAAAAGGTGTGATACCAGATAAAGTTATGTTATGCAGATACCAAGTATTTTTAGATTTGCAGATAGGGAACTCTACATTCTCACAGAGCTTCCTACTTGTGAATAAGCTGCCTATCAACATTATTGTTGGCATGGATTTCATAAGAGAATATAAAGTTATTATAGATCTCTCGCAAGACATTGTTATGTTTCGCGCAAGTGAGGGAAAGGAAGATTTAGAACTCTCATTAAAGCACAATGAAACGAGACCAGAAGAGTACGTATGGCATACATACGGAGATATGACTGGGGATGCAGTGTCGACAACAGAAGACATCGAGGAAGAGTTGGCAACACTGGCCGCAGACATTGAAAAGGACCTCGAACCAAAATTTGAAGAATGCCTGGAAGAGAAGATTGAGGAAGCTAAAATTGGTCCAGAACATAAGCAAATGCTAAGGGAACTGCTATTTGAGTATAAAGGAGTCATCGATTCGAGACCTGGCCGGATCAAGAATATCCAATATGCGTTCCAAGTCAGCGATTGGACACCATTCAGGCAGAAGCCGTATCCTGTAGCCGAGAAACATTATTTAAAAGTCAAAGAAGCAATACAGGAAATGCTAGAGGCAGGCGTCATTGTGAAGACAGCCACACCCTATGTCAGCCCACTGGTAGTTGTACCTAAGCAGGACGGAAGTGTGAGGATATGCCTGGACCTACGAAATTTGAATTCCAAGGTCATACCAGAATTTGACCAAGTGCCGCCCATTAAGGAGGTCCTCAGGAGGTTCAAAGGAAAGACTGTGTTCTCAAATCTGGACCTGACGGCAAGTTTTCACCATCTTGCTCTGGAGGAGAAAACAAGCTTATTAACTGGATTTTTATTTGACCAGCACACGTATTCTTACGTGTGTCTCCCATTTGGATTGAAAACAGCAGGTTCAGAGTTGATACGAGCGCTAGATCGGAACCTGTCTGAAGAAGTAAAAGCAACAACCATATGCTACGTAGATGATATACTACTGACATCTGAAACAGTCGAAGAACACGTCAGAGATCTACGCAAGTTGTTATATGACCTAAGTCAGGCTAACTTTAAGGTCAATATAAAGAAATCTAACTTTGGTCAGAGAGAAGTTAAATTTTTAGGCCACGTAATACATGCACAAGGAGTTAGACCTAATCCGGGAAAATTGGAAGTCATTAAACATTTCCCGAGACCAACGAAGGTAAAGAACGTCAGGCAATATCTGGGCGTTATTGGATTCTTTTCAAGCCATTGCCCGAAGTATACCGAGACCGTAGCACCACTCCAAGACTTACTTAAGAAAGGAGGAAGATGGCGCTGGACGGAGAAATGCGAGGAAGCCTTCGTAAAATCTAAACAGATGCTGTTAGATTATGTAAAATTGGGATATCCTGACTACACTCAGAAATTTATTATCCAGACTGACGCATCATTCATAGGTATTGGAGCAATGTTATATCAGGAAAATGTGGACAGGCCAGAGGAGAAAACTTACATTGCATTCATAAGTAGAAGGTTGAAACCTAATGAAAAGAATTATACGGTCACGGAGATCGAATTACTCGCGATACTGTATGCCTTACAGTATTGGCGAAAGCTAGTTTATGGCTTTAGAATTATATTGAGAACAGACCATAAAGCCCTAACGTTCCTGTTGAAAACTGACTTGTCGGTCAAAGACTGACGAGATGGTCCCTGTACATACAGCAATTTAAAGTGGAAATCGAGTATTGCCCGGGGAAGGACAATATCATACCTGACTTGCTAAGCAGATACCCGACAGTTGATGAAGAGGAAGTTCTAGCTATCGAGATAGAAGATAGAGACCAGAAGACCTTAGATGATCTGAGGAACATCACCGTTTTTCAACGTGAAGATCCCTGGATACGGTTGATGATTAATTACTTCGAGGGAAAGCTGGGCAGAGGAACACCGATGTATGTGGAAGCCGAAGCACTATCAACGGAGTATCTATGGTTTAACCAGATGCTACATAAATGGAGCGACTCAGACCACACCAGACCCAGGATTGTTGTACCACCAGCATTGCAGAGAAGACTAGTATGGTTAGCACACCGAGCTTTTGGTCACCCCGGCGTAGATAAGTCTGTTGCCCTGCTTAAAGAAGCATTTATTTGGCCAAAACTTCGAGATACAGTCAGGAATACAATCAGGACATGTGATATTTGCCAACGAGTAAAGCCTAACTCGTACTTAATGAGGCAAAAACCTATAAAGCCATGTCAGCTTCTGGCACTGGACAACTTTGGGCCGCTTCCTAGAGCTAGAAGGGGAAATAGACACATCCTAGTTGCACTAGACGTGTTTTCTAAAATGGTAGTCCTGTGTCCGATTCAGAAAACCAGTACAAAACAGGTACTTAAGGGGCTGAAGGAAAGAATCATTCCTATATTAAGGCAGCCGGAGAACATATTATCTGATCATGGGAGCTGTTTTACCAGCATAGAATTTCGCAGGGAGTTGGAAAATCTGGGTATAAGACAGATTTTGTCCACAGTTCGACACCCGGAGTCGAATTCTGCTGAATGAGTAATGAGGGAACTGCAAAGGTACATGAAGATATACTGCTCTACTGAGAATTGGAAATGGATCGACGTACTTGAGATTATTGAATACTGTATCAACAACACCGTGCATGAAGCGACAGGAGAAGTGCCAGTGAGCCTACATCTTGATAGAAGACCAGAGAGGCCATGGAATAATGTCATTCGAACACCCATCGATGCACAGCCTGGACGTGAATTGAGGATCCAGAGAACTTTCGAGTATCTCAAGAAACAAGCAGACAGACGGCAGCGGAGAAACAGGAGGAAACGCTATCATAGACCATTACTCGTGGGGGATTACGTCTTATTAAAGAAACCCGCTAGTTCAGATCCAGAGAGCAGGAAATATAAAAAATTTCAGCATGCCTATCACGGACCCTACCTGATTATAAGGGACTTGCAAAATAATGCATACCGGATCAGAGACGAAGCAACAGGTAGAGAAGTTGTTGTAAATGCAGCTAATTTGAAGTTATATAGTCCACCAGAGGATTATGATACGAGGGAAGAGCAAGCAATGCACACCCAAGTGGACGGGGAGTCATTACATATGCACGGAAAGAGTCTGGAGAGAAGCTTGCAGACCCAGGAAGAAACGGAGCGAAGCGACCAGCTCGCAGACCCAAGGGACACGAGGGGAGAATGCAGCTGTCAACTGAAGGAACTTTACGACCAGTTGAGGGAGGCCGCTACGGAACTAGAGGAAATGAATGAACAATTGAGAAGACAGAACAAGAGTCTACGCGACGGCAGACAGAGTGGACTGGGGGAACGAGACAGCCCATTGCCGAGAGCACTGACCGCTTAAAGTAAATACTGCATCGAGTCAATGCCATCTGAAAGGTCCGAAAAATTCACTTGTGAAATGAATTTTCCGAGCTTAGCAAGGGAAAGATGTGCCCAATCGGTCACGGCAGATTGGCTTCGAACTCAGGTCTTATCTGAGAAGACCAGGCACATGATTCTAACTGGAATTGAACCGTTGATCTCTGAGGGGGAACAGTTTTAGGGAACCCGAAGAGCAATGTGTTAAATAATGAGATATAATAATGTAGCATGATTTCACGACCAATATGTGAATATCATAGCAATTTAAGGTGAAGAATTGTAAGCAAATGCAAGAAAATATACGTTTTCGAAGCATACAAGAACGAGAGCAGGCCAGTTGACGTTTTACTAATTACAGTTGGCAAGTGGGTGGAGATCGTAGATGCCAAGGGACCTACTTTCGTCTGGAGCGAGGAGACAGCTTAAAATTAATGACTCGGGTATTCACCGCCTGACAACGATGGAAGCTATGGTGGGGAGGACTACCCACGGAAATTAATTAATTACAGCCAAGTGGAGCATTGAAATGGAGTGAAATGTACACCCAGGTGAATATATTCAAGGAGAGGTAATTTAGGGATGATCTTACACCTAAATTAAAGCCTATATCTCCAAACGAACGTGTTACCACCGAGCCTACGCTCGAGAGGAGTAATTTGGTGACCAGTCAGAGGGGAATCACCATGGTGGCGTCCTGACGCGCTGAACTAAGGCAATTAATTGTAATTAATTGGCCGAAGCGATCGCCGGCACGCGAACGTTTATGAAACCTCCACACCTAAATAAACAAAGTGTAGACGTCAGTTCGGCTGAAAATGTATTATTTCAAGGAAGGAGTCGCACCCATGTGTCCGGTGGACTAGTTTTTACGAGAAACCTTTATAAGGAGGAGTGAGGCAGACCAAGCCAGAGTTGTCGAGAGTTGTCGAGAGTTGTCTTCAGTCTGTTCTCAAGTATACACGTAACTAATACGCTGCCAGTAAGCGCGCGAAATGATAAAGTATCGACGCTCGGCCGTTGAAGAACAATAGAAGCAAGTCATACAGCTTCATAAGTATAATCATGAAGTGCGTCGAAGTTAATTTAATACAGATATTTATCTATTATCTGACGCAAATATAAATTCGCTACAGCGAAAGAGGAACATATAATGTTTTTAAACATTACATATACCAGGAGGTATTGTCAGAGTCGTATATGACATTTTCATCAGGATCACTACAATTATGGGAGCTTGGAAAGCATCGCCACTTAATCTTGACAGTGAGCTGAACGATATTGCAGGTGACGAGGATCGAACGTCCGTAAACGCAGTTAAACTTTCACGGAGACCAGCGGTTGGCGTAATTGCATTGCATCTCTGAGATCAGGCGTAGGAGAAGGAGTCCGATTAAGGATCAACCTGTGAAATAGTGAATAAGTGTATATAAATTGTGTAATAGTGATTTAAAAGTGTTCATGTGTATAGTGATTAATATGCATTGTGTAAAAGTGAAAGAGGCCACTGATAAGAGTATGTTTATCATGTGGGAAATGTGTGAAATTAAGTGTTGTGTAAAATATAACATGATGGCTTAAATCAAGCGTCATGGTAGGCCTGAAGCTGAGGTGCTGGTACCATCCAGCGAAAATAAAAAAGTGAGTACCAATATACAATGTTATTATAACTAAACAGTTCACCATATAACGATGCATCACTTTGAGACTAAGATGTAACAATCATTGTCGTGTTTGAAGCCAGTTTGAGTTCCAGTGAGCACGAAAACTGCGAGTAGCTGTTGTACGGAAGACAATCAGATAAGTAGTTAGCCTAAAATTTTATAGTTTAACCATAGTTTACAACTATATAATCTCTCTAAAGTACAATCTACGGATAGCTATCACCATTTAGCATTTCACCTAACATATATACTGCATTTAGCATACACTGACAGTTGCAGTACCAATACTGCAACTAAATAATTGTACATATTGTAAATATTTTCACCTGTATTTCAAACATAGATTTTGTAGCCTAAGTGTAATGGATCTGATGATGATCGCTTGACGATCGAAACTGGTCATCCTAGTGTTTTATTAATCTCATGTAATTTATTTCAGGATTAGGGCATAACCCATCTCTTTTGGGTACATTCGTGTTGACCGACTGAAAAGCACTAAACTCTTGTCATGTAACAGTCATTTATTGAACGAGTTTTCACCACTCGTTTTGAATAGAATATGGTTTGGAAGGTGATTTGTTTAGGGCCATTCAGGCCGAAAATAGTGATGGATGTAACGGTAACGTTAAATGAATAATAATAATAATAATAATAATAATCTGGGGTCGGCAACAGTAAAGTAATAGGCATTTTTGGCCTAAATAATGTTCAAAGTGTGTCATATCTAATATAAAGATACTGTATTTTGGTAAACAGTAAGAAAGTAACGTGGAATATAGCGAGATACGAGAGTTTTTCAGTGTCAGTGAAATGTTGAATGAATATTTGATATGGTCAATCCTTAGGATTATATTTGAGGACCATTAAAGTAAAGTAAGCCAGTAAATTTATACCTTGTTATTAGGAGCTATTTAAAGCTTTGCTTAAGTGTGATTACAGAGAGAGCGCGGGTGTCTTAATAATTGAGTCATCTATGTGAAGTATTGTTTGAGCCGCATATCGCGTGCAGAAGTAACGTAGAATCCAGTGATTTACGTAAATAAATAATTGCGGGGACCAAACTAGTATAGCTTGCGCGTTAGGTGAGAAGTTGGCTGATCTACGAGTTAGTATCGCCCTTGTGCATACTCTATTATTCGCAGCGAATTGGACAGAGCCTGTCTGTATCCATCGCTTGCATGAATTATGGCCACGAATGATGTCCGTCGAGACTCCGCGAGCATGTGTATAAATGATCTACCCTGAGAGGTAAGGATCATATTCGTCGTTTAGGAAACGCAGATTTCCTTATGTTTATTAAGACAGCTGCTGGTGAGAATCCTGTATTCTCATTATGATGCGCGTCCAAAAGCCACTAGTATTCACAATAGAACGGCAAGGCTATCACCGGAACCATCCCCAGCCATGAATGTTAATAAGGAGCCGAGTTGAGCCCAATGCACTAATCATAGGTGTTAATTAATTAAATGACTCAATTACTTAGGAACAACATTTAGCGTATCTCTGCTGTACTGCAATTGTAAACAATCCTGACCTTGCCAGCAGATGAGGGAAGTGGGTTGGCCCACTGAGACGAGCGGCCATCTTGTGCAGTGGCCGGAACTAATTTTATTGCCTGCTAGGAAGAGGGGACATCGGTCCGCCAGTCCTTTAAATTAGGGTCACAGTAGGACACTGAAGAATCTCGATATTTCAATATGCAATTATGATATGAGTGTTATGATGATGCCAATTGAATTAAATGATGTGTTCCAACACACATACATTGTTGAATCAAAGAAATCGGATAATATTTGGCATAGTTATTCTCGGAAGAGGAACACTGAACCAAATAAAGTGTTAGGCATCTTATTAGAATGCATTTTGCCAGTTCACGCTAATTTATGCAGACGGGTATGTGATTTCTAAGAACATGACACATTTGTAACGATAATAATCCCGACAAGACCCAGAGAATCGTTGTATGGTGAAACTATAAATATTTCTATCCATGTCTATTTTGGAAGGGAAAAGTACCACTTTTTAAGCGTTTCATATTGATGGAAAGAAGGAAGATGATTCACACGACACAACAAATAATTGTTAATTAAAGCAGAAAAATAATGAATTTATGCTAATCATAGTAAATGCCATAAGAAACGGAGTAATGTTTTATTGATGTCATTTTGATGTGATATGTGACTTTCGTGTTGTGATACTCCAGTTAAGTAAAATTGTGTCACATGATGAACACTATGGAAACCCATGGAAGTCTGAAAATATCATTGATAGGATGCTAGAATTAGATTTGAGTGCACTGTAGCACTATTTTAAGAAGAAAACTCACAAAATAACCCTATTTTTATTTGTGGGAATTAAATATATAATTTGTCCTGTATTTGTATTTGTTGTATAGCCATGATTTTATACCAGTAAATATTTTATTTTAGGAATATGTTGTGAATTTCATGTAGAGTAGTTACCTGGTAGACTCAAATCCTGAGCATGTGATCGTATGGTGGGCAGGAACGTCCCTTACCTCGAAAGACCGTGAGTTAGCTGGGATACGAACACATGTTCCACATGATGACAGTTGGGTACAATACATAGTTCATTGTTCATCTAAAATTAATCATTATAAAAGTTGACATTGAAAATAAAAATACTGAAAAATACATATTCTTGATGTTATTGCTGTTAACAAAAAGAGGAAGAAAAACATAGATATATGCGTATTTGTGCTATGCAGGAAGGAAAAAAAACATGGTTGGACGGGTGGTTGTGTCGTCCGACGCTGTGTGGGAAAAAATTGCTCCCTGCACGTACCTTGTGTCTATATAGTATAGAAGATGGAAGAAAATAGAAAAACAGGTGCCCCAGGGTGTAAGTTAAAGGTATATCACAATGGTTTATTGTTGTTGGGATGAAACGGGACACCTTCACAAATTTTATCGTTAGTAGAATAGAAAGGAAAGAGACGAAAAGTGTGTATAAACGTGTTTGGTGTCTATGTGTGGCAATAGTAAATTCATATTCACATTTTATCATGATGCATGGTAGTGCTAACAATATTAATAATAAGAATAGCAATAGTGACAATAATCATTGTTCTAATGATAAACCTTATCATTTACGAGCTCGGTACCTTTCTCTGTTGCTCTCATCTGGCCTTTCTCCTACTTTCTCCTATTATCCGTCGATTCGTACGTACCTTTCAACCTTAATTTCTTTCACCTGTGCCTGCGGTTTAGTGGTTAAACCGCTCAACTGTTATACGCTCGTGAGTTTCTCCCCGTGGGCAGGAAAAATTCACCCTGATGGCTAGGACAGACGCTCACAAGGCTGCGTCTCTCCTGGCTATCGTTTTCCGCTCATCATTTAAGCGTTCTTTGAGTGTGATTGCGTCAGCATCGCTCGGTGCCCCACGGTCACTTGACGTTGCTGACTGCGGCGCCGTCGCCTTAAGGGCGCGACTGAAATAGTTTAGGAGCAGTGTATTTGTGTGTGGCATAATTAGTGTAGGGTATGTGTGTTTGGGGGCTTTATTTACAAGGGGTGAATGCATATATGTCTGCCTTCTCTGAAAAATGAAATGTATTAGTGCTGTTCTTGCGCCATCGTGCGCACCCGTGTTGGCTCTTGGTGATTCTGCAAAGGTGAATTACATGCATTTATCAAAATACCCTTTATCTCTGGTATTGTTCATAGATCTTAATATATGGCGCCACTAAATCTAACTCATTCTAAGGTGGCCGTATGCTATCATGCTACTAGTTTCTACTCTTTGTGTAGGTGTGTATTTGTGTGTCTCCCCAGTGTGTACTCATTGTGCGAAGTGTGTATGTGACGTCGGTGGTCCACCTTAACTTTACCATGATCATTTGTGCTCCCACGCTGCTGCAGTGGTGGAGCTCTTTGCTGAAAGAAAAGGCATGTGAATTAAGCACATGTGGCCAATACATTGTGTGCACATGTCGCGCAGCGCTGTTTTAAGGGTCCGCTTGGATGATGCCACCGCCCTTGAGACCTCTTCGGACGTCTCGTGTGTTATCGGGGTCGGTCAGCTCCAGTGGCTGTACCATATACCTCGCAGATGGGTCGGACGGCTTCAGTGCCTCCGCCCTGTTATGTTTACTTATCGCCACTTTATCGATTTATCGGACTTATCCTGGCAACGTCTAGCCGCCAGGTGCCGAACGCTCTGTGTCGCGTTCACATTACATGTGCCGTTGAATGTTGTTCGGACTTACCCTATAAGGTGCCGAACGCCATATGTCGCGTTCGCGTCGCATACGCGTGTTTTCGCAAAGTGTCGGTCTTACCCTGGTAACGGTTTTAGTTGCCAGGTGCCAGACGCTCAATCTTAATTAAAAAGTGTTTAACCAAAACTATATTAATTAGTAAGATTACTTAAAAATATATTTTGTATTTACAAGCCGAAATGGTCCTTAGTCTACTGCCGAAATGTGCTGTTGCTGCTGTTTTACAACAGTGCTTATTAAATTTGCTTAATTCTAAGTTGCGTTCCAAATGCAACTGCCTTACATACTAGAATTTTGATCGGAACGATCGCCTGAGGCAGTTTTTCCTCCTCAGGGCACCACCCGTGTGTATTTTAGAAACACCGGTTGTCTCTAAAACCGCCAGGCACGAAGGCCCTTCTAGATTCCCTTCCCTTAATACTAATTGTCGACCTCCCCCCTTTATAACTAGTGTGTAGTGTGTAGAGGCCTGTGTGATTGCGTTGCTAGGTGCAAACGCTGCGCGCGGATATACATAATTGTTGTACCTTATATTCGCTTTATTCGCCATTTATCATTAATTTATATTTATTACTGGGTCGCCCAGACCCCTGTGAGAGCTCGCCGCATTCCTCATTTACATATCTGGCTGCCCGGTGCGTTACCATTTAAGCTCTGGAGACTCGGTGTCATCCATTTATGTGGGCACGGGGCGGAATGACCGCATTCATTCCATACGCATTATTTATTATTCATTGGTTATCATTTATTTATTAAATCGTATTCACCTTATCTTCCGGGATAAGGCCTTGACGTGCCTAGGATTGGTCCCTCTGAATCCTGAGACACTTCTTCACTTCCTGGAATGGAAGACTCGCTCGCCGCCATGGGAACGTTACCACTAGGTAAGAGTCTAGTACTAATGTGGTCGTCTCTAAGTTCGTCTCCTGAGTCTAGTGTGGAGCTGGCTAATTCTCCTACTAGCAGTCAAAAGTCTCCCCTGCAGGTCTGGCTTCGATGACCGTAGCGCATAATGGGTGTAACCTTCTCCGACACGGGGGCAGGCTAGGCACACCCGAGATCTCAACGTTTGCCCGCACTAAGTCATGGTTGCTTCGACCTTTCGTTATTCCGTCTTTAGTCTGGGTCAGGATCTGTTGGCGTTTGGCCCCGTCCCTGCACTTCCGTGGAGCTTCTGCTCCCTCCGTTTACCTTCTCATCACCATCTAGTGTGATGTCAGATTCCTTTAAAAAAATAAGTGTGATTTGCAAATATGTTTGTGTGTACCATGTAATTATGTATTTTTTTTAGTGTTCTGGGGTTGTAGGATCTTCGAAATGCAGTGGCTACTTTAGGCTTGTCATTGCCGTGTCGGATTTCCAGCGTTGATGCCTTGGTACTTTCCTAGAGGTGTTAGTAGGTTTGTAGGGTGTTTGGTCCCTTGTTATTAGGATCCGGGGGTGTTATTTGCTGAATGGGGTTAATGAGTGGTGGGAGGGGGTCGTGCATCGTTGGACTCCATGTTTATGGTGGCCGGGAGCCGCTGATGCTGTTAGGAGGTATTTACTGTGAGTGGATGGGGTGGGTTTTTCCCAGGTGTGCAAAATTTAAAAATGTCATGCGGGTGTAATAATAATACAATCCCTGGTGTGTGGATAGGATACCTCATGCGTCGGGATGGATATGAGGCGTGTCCGCTCTCACTTGAGGATAAGGCTTGTGTTGGGATACGATAAGTTTATGTCCCTTGCATGCGGGATTATTTAATAAAATACTTGTTAGTATAAGTATGGCCTCATCACTCTACACAGAGATGTGCATTGCCGCTTGATATCAGTTTCCGACTCACCTCTAATACTCAGGTGTAGGCGTTTGGGGCCAAGGTGTAGCAAACCTTAATTTATTAGAAGCATGAAGTCTATTAACCCCGATGTATATTTTGAAATGTAGTGTAGGTGTTTTTATGTATCTGTATGTCTGTGTTGGATAGTGTTGTAGGCGACAGGGTATGTGGGAAGAAGGGTTGCTGGGTTGGTAGCCCGTAGTTGGTACCATGGCCATCCTGATGGCATTATCCATCTCTACTCCTGTTGAGGTGTGTCATCCTCTCTTAGTCACTATGTTTTCTCTACCCGCTCCTTGGGATGTACGCTGGGTAAGTTGAGATGCCATAAAGCACCTACTGTCTCTTAAATACCAGTCTGTGGAGTGCCTGTGGGTCTGTAATACCTACGTTGCCTGAGAATGTTTCTGTCTGTGGGCACCGCCCTCGGGCTGCCCTTAGGATGTTTAAGTGCGGTGACGCTGTGACGTCACGGCCCAACCTGGTCTTCTGTTCATAACGTTGGGGTAGCATGTGATTGTAAGTATATATTGGCATAGCGTGTTCGCCTGTAATGATTTTTAGAGATAAAAAGAACAAGAAAAGAAATTATTAGGGGGGGGGGGTTGTTCCCTCCTAGAATCTGTCTGTATCCGCCCCCGAGTGTTGGGCACGTGTAGGAAGGAAGTGGCCGTGGCTGTAATTAGCGCGCCTGTGTGTGTGAGGTCGCCTATCGCTGCCGTCTGCTGGCGCGTGGGATGTTATCGGAGAAGTCTTATCTCGTGTCGCGTGGCTAATTGTCAGGTGCCGCGTGTTGCGTGTTATCACCCTTATAGACATGTTCCTAGTGTCGGTAATGGTAGGCGTATGGTAGCCTGTATTCCCGAGATTAATCCGGCCCACAGTATTTGTGTACTACTGGATGCAGAGCCTATTGTAAAAGCGCTCCCCTTTCTGTATCAACATCCGTGTCACTGTATGTCATTATTGTTATTGTTTTTGTGCCAGTGTCATCATGTCTACATGTCATTGTCACGTCTTGTTATTACAAGAATGCCTACCGGCAACAGTGTGTCGCAACGCGCTGGAATTCGCTTATTTGCAACGCAGTGTTTTTTTGTGTATTTGTTTTGTGTCCTTGAGTACAGAAAGTCTTTAATGTTATGTATGAAGGCTAACGAAACGTGACTTTCGCCACTGTCTGTATGTTGACATGTGTTTGCATTCTAGGAAGGCCAACGTGCTACCTTGACACTTTTTTCCCGCTCACAAGCTTGTTTGGGAATTTGTTTTCGCGATTCGTTCCCCATTGGGTCTTACTCTATCATTTTATGTCCGGGGTAATCCAAATTGCCATGACTTTTGGCCGCAGAAATGTGGTGTTACCTGCTTGGTGTGAGCGTTTGTCTGTGAGAGTGAAGTCCCCGGTATTCAGGTGTCGGGCGCTATGGTTCAAAAAAAGTGTCTTGTAGTCTCCGTAGAGGCCTGGTGTTCCAGGTACGTCTCATATTGGCAGTCCCGGGATCGCTAATGCCCTAAGTAGGCTATTATAGCGAGTATCTTAGAACGAACCTACGTTCCTGTCTGTAAAAGAACCTTTCTGTGTTCATGATTGTGTGGCTCATTCGTTTATGTGCTTGTGTGTGGCATTAGGGCAATGCATCTGCCACCCCTAGTGTGTGTTTAAAGCGTGTACACAGTAATAATATGCCATTCATATTCGTATGAAACATTCTTATGCCTATCTTCCCTCTTAGCTATACTCTATGGGGCACAGTGTCTATATGGGACCCTATGGTTTTTGTTTATGGGATTGTGTATGCATGCTGTTTGTGCGATGCCGCCCGTGTGGTTGTCTGTCCCCGTGTCGATATCCCTGGTTTAATTTTAACGTACTTGCGAATTGCCTTAATTTTGGCCAGTTTCCGTCTAGGTGGGAGTGAATTTTTCCCTGTAAATTTGTCTATCTGGTGTCTAGTCGCGCTGGCTGAGTTTTCTGACTTTCCATTTTGAAAAACCTGTGTGTTGGATTTAACTGATCTTTCGTTGGTCGACAGTTTTGGTTTGTCACGGCGTCCGGTTTTATTGGGTATTCGGACCCGTGATCCCGTGTTACGCTCCGTGTTTTATGTCTGCGTTGTCTGTTGGGATTTTATGCGTTCCTAGTGTGGCCTCTAATTGTGTTGTCGCGCCAAAAATGCCGTTAGCTAGATTCCTTTTTGGCACGTTTGTATCGTGTTTCTGTGCGTTGAATGTGTTAGGCCCTGATGCATACTTTATACCTTTCGGTAGCTTAAGCTGCTGGAGGCTGTAGACTGTCTATTATGTATGTAATATGTTTGGTACGGGCATGCAGGCTTGACGCAACCCACAAAGGTATGGTATCTGTTCTGTGCGTGCGCCTATGCCTTGGGCTAATGCCTCGGGACCACAATATCTGTGTTTTATGTACCATGGCGTGTATTGTATGTTTGAAATACGCGTGCGAAAATGTACATTAGTGTGAGTGTTTTGTGTAATTCGGAACGTCCCTCGTACTTTAATTTCGGGAGTTATCCGGCTTCGAAAATGGCGTGAATGATTGTGTATATCACTGCCAGAGCGAGAGCGCTCCTAGCCTGTCTGGTACTTGCGAATGTTGCATGTTTCGTTACGTCTTATCGCTGACTGGCAATAGTGTCAAGTTTCAATTGTGTGGGAAGTACCTGCTGCTAATGTAGCGGTCTGCTTATAGCATGTGTTGAGCAAATGTGCGTGGGTTTGCTGACACGCTTCTCTATTGTCTGCACATATGGTGTGCCTTTGGTTCCTCGTCATGTAAAAAACCCTACCTCTGTTCATATATATTGTGTCCCCAAATTTTGTGTTATTGTAGGTCTGATGCGAATATGTTCCTGTTCTTGATATGTCTCTGTGAGTAGCTCATTATATACGTGTATCTCCGGGCTTCTAGTCGCGTGTCTGGTTACTAGATGTCGGAGGCGGTTTTGTTATTTTATGCATATTAATCCCTGTTAGCGTGACTGTCCCTTATTGCTGTATCCTGCAATTGGATGGCTACCTGACCTTGCGTTCCTGGTATTCAGAAGGTCGCGGGTTTGAGACCGTCTTTGTTCAGGATGATCATTCCTGTCGCCTTTTGGGCCTGTGTCTCAATGACAGTTTTGTCAGTGTAATTGACTCTTCTTATGGTAACTGTGTTTACTGTGTGACCTCAAAAATATATTACAGTATTTTCCCCTGAACTGTGAGTGTTATCTCATGGTATTTACGCTTAGTTTGAGCGACATCATAGGGGACAAGAAAAATTCCTGCTTCGGGCAGTGTAAGAAATAATGTACACCTATGGATCAAATATATATATTACATGCAAATTGTACAGTTTTGTGCATGTGTGTTTTGTGTGTTTACCCTCTACAGGGGTAGAACCTGTCTTTTTGTGTTAATTGTGTGTACGCGCCCCCGTGTGGTTCTTGGGAACGTTTCAGCATTTTATGTGGAAAATTCTGTGTGTTTTGTTCTGGGAACATTTATCCATGGGATTGTGCGGTCAGTGAATTTCACTATTGTGCGCGCGCCCTCGCCCGTCGGGGTGAATTACTGCTCCCTGTTATGAGGGCATAGGCCTCAGGTTCCCATTGAGGTGCTTCTTTACTACATTTCAGGGGTGTTTTAAGTAAAGCAGGCCTAAG
This sequence comes from Meconema thalassinum, assembly GCA_946902985.2. NCBI lineage: Eukaryota > Metazoa > Arthropoda > Insecta > Orthoptera > Tettigoniidae > Meconema > Meconema thalassinum. The sequence continues at coordinate 762,661 of OX336396.1, forward strand.
CCTACGTTCCCAGTGGTGCCTGTTAATAAGCGTAGGTATGCTGGCGCCTGAAGGGCTGTGTTGGCTCCGCGCTCCCCTATTAGTGTCTGTGCGCGTGTAATCCCTCCTGTCTGCCTGGCCTCATGGGGTGGGAGGTAAAATTTCCCTTATACCCCGTGTACTTTGTTTTGGAGGCAGGATAGTGCGTGCAGGTGTGTGTGTTACATGCTGATGAACTGCAAGCAATCCCCCTGTATGTCTTTGCGCTGGGGGTGCACATGTTGGTGTCCGCTTCCATTCTGGCGAAATCGCCCTCTGAACTGGCGGTAGGGATCGTGTAATTGTCTGTGAGCGCTCTTGCAATGTATTGGAGGGTAGCCTGACCAATTTCTGGCCTATGGCCACGGTAGACTCCTTCCCTTGTGTAGCGGTACGTGTCGAGAGGGACATCTTCGCGAATTGCTGAATTAGCGTATCTACGCCTATGTCCTCTCTTGGCTGGGCTAGTGGCCCTGCCGCGAACTCAAAAATGGCCTTGTTGGCTTGGAGTTCCCGATATTCTTCCCAAATTTGGGCGTACTGCCTATTGAGGCATATGGCCTGTTCGGCAACTTTGGTACCGCTAGTTCCTATCCGTTTGTGTTCTTTGATGAGTGTCTCCCATTGCTGGAACATGATTTCGTGTCTGCAGTGTAGTTTTCAGTGTGCTTTAGTAATTTGTGTACGGAGGGTGGGGATTTTCGCTCGAATCTTTCGATTCTTGGCGCTGCGGAGTGGCCAGACAAGTGCCCTTATAATTCCCATATACTGGGCGTGCAGGAGCTGATGATACCTTCTGAGGTAGTCCTGCCTTGTCTCAAAGACCTTGTGCCAGGCAATTAATTCCTGGTATTCCCCAATGCTCCTCAGCACAGCTAGACGGTATAAGGGGGCCATCCTGAACCAAGTGTGTGTATAAAAAGAAATGTGTGTGGCTTCTAATGTATTAGATTTCTGATTCTTTCCAGGGGGGGGGGGGGGGTTGACTAAAATTTCCATTGTGTTCCTAGAGTGAAGGGGAAAATATAATGCTGTCACCCAAAAAAAAATTCAATTTATGCTTGGCTGCTTGCGGTACGGATCGCTCTACCATGAGGGCTCGTTGTTTCAGTCCCTTACACTTATTTTGCGTGGTAGTGGCGCCTCCACCAAATATGTTTTATCCCTTGGTTGGGGGTGGGATAAACACGGTAGTGTAGGTGTGCTAATTTTGAGGGCTGCTTCCGAATGAGGGTAGTTTCCCGTAATTGGGAGAGACTACCAATGTACTGTGTTGGTGTGAGTGCTTAATCTATTGGGGGCGTCCCTGCAGGATGCAATTATCTGCCAGGGGATGAATGTCTAAGTGCAGGCTGCTAATCCAATCTGCCAATTGAGTAGAGTAAGCAATTCAGCGAATGTGCAGAGTCAGTGACACGGCACTCTGCAGTCGAGTCGCTTGCTCGAGTACAATAGAACCTGACGATGCAGTTACTGGCCTCTACGGTCAGGGGCAATTATGACTAAGGTCAGGTTGGGTATAAGGATATAAAATGGAGTGTGATTAGTAATAAACGTGTATGTTTACTGACCATGTGCTTATTGGCCAGTAGATGTGATGTGATGTCCCTCTTGGGGAGTTAAACAAATATAAAATGAAGTACAATTTGTAAAGTGTACAGTTGTTCAGGGTAGGTGTTTACAAAGATAAAGGACTCTGAGCACAGCTAGATCTCACCTGGTGAAGAGCTGGAACGGACCTCGTCGGGCAGGGCCGCTGGCCGAGAACAGAACAGAACAGATGATGGGGTTCCTCCGGGCCTAGGCTTTAAGGCCTTCCCCCACTGCCTGGTCAGCATTTCCCCACAGCTGTCGCTCCAGTTACCGCGTTTGTGTTTATATTTCGTAAGCGTGGCCGTCAGCAGTATGCCGGGCCCGCTTGTGTCTGAAGAAATGCATGAGTCTTATGGTCTGCCTATGCGGGTGGTTTTGGTAAAAGATGGCGGGGTGGGTCTCAGGGGGTACTGCCCCCGGGCTGTACAGTATAACAAAAGTTCCGTTAAAACCTATCGTTTATTGAATAAGTTAGCCCGCTTGTGATTGGGTTGGGTCTCGCAGACTGGTCTAAATGCAGTTTTATATTTTTTTCTCTAAATATTCCTATTTTACATCGCAGGCGATTTCATATATTATTTTTTATAAAACCAATAGTGCTTGCTACGGTGGGTGTGTGGTTATAGTGTCGGACTACCAACCCCCCAAGCTTGCAGGTTCGCTCCTGGCCATGGTAAGTGATTTTTGAAAGGTGACAAAAATCACGATATTCATGTCATACGTTGTTGGCATGTTAACGAAACCTTTTGAATTCAGTAGGCCGAGTTCATAATGTCTCATGGCGGACCGACAGTTGGAAGTGTTTAATCCTGTGGGAAGAATTGTGTAAAACCGAGCGTAAACCGACTGTGAAGAAAGTAATAGTACGTGAAAAACAACACTAACGTATATAATAACTTAGTACTTGCACACGAACCGTAAGTAAAACCAATAATTACGAAGTGCAGTGAATTTGATAATATTGTGTGGTTGAATACTATTTTGGTGAGGGAGCAGAGGTAATATCGACATAGACTACATACCAGTATTACAAAAAATAGACACGGAATATCAATGGTACCATATTCACAGGCTAGGAAGTTCAAAACATACAGATAATATATCCAATAGCGCTAGTGTAGTGCAGATGGCGACAATGACTGAATCAACGCCAGAAGAACGAAATAGACAAGGAACCTGTGGGAAAACCACCAGAGAAGAAGAGGATTTAATACTTATCTGTGATGGATTCTGCAAAAGAAAACATCATAAAGACTGCACAGGCCTAACACAGGGGGAATTTGAGATCATCAAAAGTGTAACATATTTTTCGAGGGGTTTTTATGCCACTGACATAAGTCAGTAGGAAGCCAATCTATATTTATTTACGCAGCAAATTGTTCAGCCAAGAGAATTTTTCATGTTAATTTATTATTATTATTATTATTATTAAGGTAATTTTTGGAGCAATTTTATAAAATTATAAGCATACAGATAGGTTTTCTATGTCTTAGAAAACACTATCAAGCAAATTATTACGAACGACATTATCATAGAAAATTATGTGATTGCGGAATTTTACGGAGTTTCGTCAGTTAGGGTATTAAGAGAGACATGACTCACTGGGAATTCAGATACAGGCTGATTCTTGTCAAGAAGCATTACGCAAGCCTGGGTCGCAGCGTCAAGTAAAGGCGGATAGTATGGAACGGGAATCGTCTTCACCCTCCCGCCGAGTGTAATGAGCCAGAGGTGGGGAAGTAGCGCGTGGGGAGCAGCCAATCAGTGGAGACCACGTAAGCTGGAAGTCGGCACGGGAGTGGGAAGCCGACGAGGGCATATATCGTTTGGCGCGCCGAGGAGAAAAAGGACAATCTGTGTAAGACTTGACCAGTATGGTTGCACGCGTGAGTAGCTCCGATGTTCCGTGGAGTAGAGGTCTTTGTAAAACTTAACCAGTGTGGTTGTACGAGTGTTTGGCTCCGATGTTCGGACCATAGAGTTATCAAATCTACCAGTATATCATCAAATATCGAAGAAGATGACGGCGTCCAGGAAACAGTGGGAAGCTCTCTTCATCATCCAGTACGAGGGAAATGCTTCGGCAATTTCCAGTGGTAAGCGCGAATGACGCAGACATACGCAATCTCTCGTTTCTCTTTGTTTTAAATTCAGTATTTCAGTAACTTCATAGCTTGGGAATACGAGTAAAATCAGTAATTTATCCGACTCCGTTCTCTCGTAATTCTCTATCGGCAATAGTAAAATCGCTACGCTCCAATATATATATATTTTGAACTTATTTTTATTATTAATTTTGCAATACTTGTTATATATAATAAATTCATTTCTTTTAACCATGCAATCTTTGCTTTCAGTAGGTAGCATTAGATATAGACCAATTCCTTCTCCTGATACAATTGTTGTTGGGTTAATGATCAAATCATACCACGATCTGAGTGAATAGAGTCTTGAAGGTGTTCTGCCAGAGCTAGACGTTGTTAAATACAAATTTAGATTTCAACATTGCGTTGAGGTCTTGGCGCCCATTAAAACAACATAGCTTAGGCAAAGGTCAACAGTTACATTTATCACCAAACAGTAAGGACCAGTCAAAACGTTTCATTTGTACGCTCAACAAGGAGCAAAGCATACCCGTTACATTGTCGCCGACAACATGGGGCTGAAAACCTAATAACATTTGTGGAAGGAGAAGGGTATATATTTCTGTGCCTGTATTTTGGGGGTTATTTGTCTGTATCAGTGTATATCATTATGGGGGATGAGAAAGAAAGACAGATGACATTACGTAGTGGTCATCAACTGGAAAGTGATGATACGAGCAGTATGTCGAGTGATGGTAGTACCGGGGTAGCGGAGGTAAATCCCGAAACTGAAACAGGGAGTGTAGGCGGCCAACCAGAATTAAAAACTTTACTTCACGAGTTTATGTATCAGAACAAAGTTAGTAGTGATGCCTTAAATGCAAGATTAGAACAAAACAGTAGGGAAAATAAAGAAAGTACAGACGCTTTGAATGCTAAACTGGAACAAAATAACGATAAACTAGAACAAAACTGTAGGGAAAATAAAGAAAGTACAGATGCCTTAAATGCTAAACTGGAACAAAACAACGCTAAACTAGAACAAACCAGTAGGGAAAATAGAGAGAGTACTGAAACTTTAAATGCAAAATTAGAACGAAACAGTAGGGAAATCAGTGATAAATTTGAGCTGATTAGAGGTGAGATCAGAGGGGTGATGGAAGAGAAGGCTAAAGAGATTATTGCAGATGTAGACAGAAAATTAGGAAAAGTACAGGAGGAGTTAGAAATTAGAATCAGTACACAGGCTGAAAATTTAAAAGAACTAGTGCAACTGGAAACACAGCAGGTCAAAAAGCAATTGGGGGGAGAAATTGACAAAATTCAGGTAGCTACTAAAGAGGTTAAGAAACAGCTGGGGGGTAGAATTGAGAAAGTTCACTCGCAAATAGTTGCAGAAGTAAATGATTTAAGAGAGAATAATAGAGAGAGCATTAGCAAGATTAAGGAGAAACAAGCAAAGCTATATGATAAAGTAGAAGAATCAGAAGGAAACATTAAATTAACAGTAAACAGTATTGAGAGGAAGGCTGAGGAGAAAATCGCAGAATTAGAATTAAAATTAAAAGCTAGGATCAGGCAAGAAAATAGTCAGAATAGGCCAGTTTTTGTGAATAGCATTCACAGGGAGGTAGAACTGGGTAAGTTCAGCAATCGACAGGGGTGCCCAATGGAGTTCATGAATACTATAGAAAATAAATTCGGGGAGAGGTTGGAAAATGGTAGTATTGAGTGGTGCCAGGTAGTTGAAATTTTAGAACAAGTGTTTGTGGGGGAAACGAGGAATTGGTTTGCTGTCTACAGAGACAAGTTTACTGATATTAATGATTTTAAAATGAAATTCTGTGAAAAGTTCTGGAATGAGTTTATTCAGTCGCAGCATCGTGAGGGAGTAGTGTGTGGTAAATATAACCCTAAAGGATGCTCCACCATAACCGAATACTTTTTAGGGCAGGTATTAGTGTGTAAATATCTGGATGGATTGAAGGAGGAAAGTGATGTGGTGAGGTTGCTACTTAGGCACTTTCCCTATAGGATCAAGGAGGCTGCTTGTATCCAGAATGTAAAGACAATATCACAAGTAGAAAATTTGTTAAGCACATTTGATGCACTAGGGAGAGGGGGTTATGAGGACAATTTCAATAGGAACCAGGGTAATAATAATAATAGGCCTAATGAAGCCAGGCATCAGGAAGTTCAAGGGAACGGTGGCGAAGGGGCCAACGCTCAAAATAGAAATAATAATAATAATAATCAGCTAAATCAGAACGGAGGAAATGGCTATGGTAATCAGTATCAAGGGAGGAACAATGATTTCAGGGGAAATCAAGGGAGAAATTATAATGACAATAATTACAACCAGAATAGGGGTCAAGGAAGAGGACAGCCTAGTGGTAGTAATATACAGCCAAACAATGACAACACAGCCCAGAACAACCAGACCAGTGCAGTAGTTAGTAGTACTACAGCCAGCTGTAGCGTTTCTTTAAACGCGAACCAGGCTGCGAAGTAAGGTCAGAATCTCAGTCTGTAGCATGCCCTGTCCATACAATTATACAGGAACCCTATGACCTAAATGTAAGAAATGAATTATTACATGAACTAAATGATGAAGGTATTATTCAGGAAGTGGTTAGTAAGAGCCCCATAGTTAAATTTAACGTGTCCGAGGCGTACACAGATGTTTTAATTGATAGTGGTTGTATGAAGAGTTGCATAAGTAGTGCATTTTATGATAAAATGAAAGGAACTGGAGTAAATTTTGAGGAGATGCCAATTAAAAGTACTTTTGTTATCACAGCTGTTGGGAAGAGGTCTAAAATAATTTCTAAGCATGTTTTAGTAGACATTAAAATTAATAATCATATAGAAAAGCAGATTTGTCTTGTAATTCCAAATTTAGTATTCAGTGTTATCTTGGGTTCAGAGTGGCTAAGTAGAGTGTCTGGTAACTTATGTTATGATGTAGGGAGTTTGAAATTTAAATGGGGTGATTCTGAAGTAGAAGTAGCGTTCAATGACCATATTCAGAGAAGTAGAATTGTAGGTGTAATTTGTACTTTAAATGAGATATCGCCAGCCGAAGAGCGGGCTTCTCCATGTTTTGTTGGCAGTGTGATTACGGACGGTAGTCTAGAGGACTCGTTACGTGATGCTGCATTTCAGGGAAATATAGAGGATGAACAGTGTGTTCGGCTCTATGATGTGTTATTGTGTAATAGGAGAGTTTTTGAGGATCGCATTGGTATGGCCAATTGCTATACACATTAATTGAACGTTATTGATAGGTCAGTATTCACAGGACATAGATATCCTGTACCTTTCGCTTATCAGAGTGCAGTTGAGGCACAAATTAACCAGATGCTTGAAGATGGGATTATTGAGCACTCTAACAGTCCGTATGTTAATTCTTTGATCACGGTACCCAAAGCCGACGGCACAGTTCGTATTTGTTTAGACGCTCGTTTGGTCAACAGTAGAATTAGTTCAGATCAGCTGAAAGCAATGTCAATAGAGGAATTAATGCAAACATTTGAGGGGAAGAAGTATTTCACTTGTGTAGATTTGAGTTCCAGTTTTTGGCAAGTGCCACTTATGTACGAAGATAGACCATTTACAGATTTTAGTCATAAATATAACCTTTATCAATTTTGTAGAACACCTTATGGGTTAAAGAGTAGTTCAGCTTTAATTAGGGCTTTAAACATCGCATTAGGGGATGACACAGGAGAGTTTGTAACCATTTACATTGATGATATGGTAATTAGTTCACGCAGTTTTGAGGAGCATCTACGTCATTTAGATATAGTCTTTCAGAAGTTAGATCAGGCAGGGTTCACTTTGAAGCTGTCTAAGTCGTCATTCTGTCAGTCAGAAGTGACATTTTTAGGTCATAGAGTGTCGAGTAGAGGTGACACCAGAGGAATGTAGGGTTAGCATGTGTGACGTTTATTAAATACTTCCAGACAGTGAGAACACTACATGAGAATTGACGATTTGTGGGCAGGTAAATTGAAAGTAATATAATTATCTACTTAAATACAACTAGATGAAACCCGTCAAAACATGACGGACAATGGAAACATAAATTACTGAAAAAGCTTCTTATATAAGTTACATTCTTTGTACGATTACTTTTTAGCATTATTGCAACTTTAAGGGCGTCAAATGATAGCACTCTCAGCATTGCAACATATTGCTGGTCATGACTGAAAACGTGATAAGGTAAATAGCCCAATACGTTCAAGAGTTTCTCCTTGAGCTTGATTGATTGTGATAAAGTAGACCGAGCGAATAGGACATTGTTGCCTATTAAAAGAAAATGTGCTGTACCTGCAAGTGTTTAATCGGAAGGTGTTAAATCAAGTCGTAGGATTTGAGCTCTCTGCCTAATATTACTGCACCTATTATATCCGAATCCAAGTAATTTCTTACATATTTCTTACAATTAATATATTACCATATATGAGTCCTTGGGAAACTTTCAGATTTCTATGGAGCATAACTAAGGCTCAAACGTTCGGAGTATGTGGAGGCGAATCACTTAATGCCAAGGAATTGAAGAATTCAATAATAGGGAAATGAAGTAGGTGGCTTTCATCTTCAGTATCCAATATGTTAACGCTGATGTATGTGTTTGAACTACTGGATATAACTTCAATGACTTTTGAATTAATATCATTACATTGTTGCAGTTTGGCAAATATTTTATATTCCAGCAGATCAATTTTACCATCACAACAGTAAAGGCCAAAGTAATCACGCGTAGATTTTACGCAAGAGAAATACAATGTAGAACAATGTTTACATTTGATCGTCAAAGACCTACACTGTACTGCATAATATCTGGAATTGTTTCTGAAATGGCCTATTTATATTGGATTTTAAATGTGGCTTCGTATTATTCGATAACACTATAGTGTCCTGCAATAACGGAGCCACTAAATATTAAATGGCAAATAATACTTCCATTGCCGAAATCAACTGCGTAGTTAGACTCAGTACTCTAGACAAATAATCATTAAACAATTGTCTTATACAATGAAGTTCAACATGACCGTCCAGAGACGTTCATACTCAAGTTGGTTGGTGATGAGAATGCGATGAGACTGATCGCTTAAAATAAATTCCTTATAATTGTTCCTGCCAGCGAAATATTTTGCAATAGCTTGAAAACGCAGCTCAGAATGACGTTCTTCATTTTGTTATAAACAGTACGAAACTGCTCTAAATAAGCAATTTACATCACCTGTTATAGGTTATGGCAGTACATTGTGCAGGAGAACATAGAATCACTTCGCCAACTACTGGAATGACCATTGGCCTATACTCAATACTCACTTCGGCAGTCTCCCTAATGGAGGCAGTTCTTGAATTCTATGTCCCGTGCATGTCAAAAATCCTATTAATACATGGACGCCCACCCATTCTTGGCTATCGCCTCGGAGACCCGGGTTACATTTCCTGCTCTGCCAAGAAATTTAATTCGGGTCTGAGGGCAAAAACGGGGCACATTCAGTCTCTTGAGGTATTACTAAGAAGAGGAAGGTTTGATTCCCACCTCGACAATCTTGGATGCGGTTTTCCGTGGTTTCCCACTTCCACTCAAGGCAAATACCGGGATGGTTCCTAACTTAAGGCCTTGGCCGTCTCCTTGCCATTTCCCACGTTAATTACAAATACACACATTAATGCAGCCATCACAATGACACAGGTTATCAGAGACAATTTTACACATACACACCAAAGAACACGGGGCTGAGTGACCACGATGTCGGAGCCCTTCAAATGAATTATGTTTGCCAAGTGTCTCTCATGGCGAAAGCAATTGTGGACACGCGCGAGTGCCTGGAAAACTACTTTTTTCTTTAATAATTTAAGAGTATATCGACGATGCATAATTATAACTTTTAGTCTAGGACGCTAATAACTTGACCACCGAAGCATTGGGAAGAAATTGCAATATTAAGGTACATAAACATTATAGCCTACACATTCAACTGTCAGATAATGTTCTTCAACATTTCCCTTCTTAAATATTCCCCTCCTTTATAATTCTCCATCACGTGAAAACGCGCCATGTCTTGTGTGTTAAATATATCGATGCAATTGTGCTGCCATCTGTTGTCAGTTACTGGAACTATATGGGCGATGCACTACCATCTGTTGTCAGTTATAGGAACTGATTGCAGATATTCAAACGGCGTATTGAGGTCAACAGTTAGCTCTTTTGATCACATGCTGTAATGCAATGGTAAAACGGAAATAAAACGTATTGAGAGGGAATGTAGAAATATGTATCTTTAACAGACTTAAAACCTTACTAATACTCCTTGATTAAACAATATTTCAGTGGTAAAAAAAATAAAAATAATGGCGAGAGCTGGGATTGAACCGGTGATCCTTGGAACGACAAAGTCATTCGCCTTAACCACATAGCTACTCGCGCACTGTTGTTCAGTAGCAGACGCAACCATTTACTATATACAAAAGCCGCTGTCTGAAGGAAATAATCCATTTCATTATCGAAAAAAATCAGTGTTGCACATTTGTATACGTTCATACTGTTATTATATTTTATTCTCAGAATTTGGTTAATGTATGTTTTGAATTACATGGAAGCTTATTAAATAACTTACATTTTAATGGACTTCTCACCGCCATTTTGTCATGAGCCCAGGCGGATTGTGCGCATGCGTGAGGGACAAGAATTCTGCTATTTTCTATATTAATTTAAAAATAAACCGTAATATATTTGTTCATTTTAGAGACACTCTGCAGATCTACAGGCCAAGAGCTTTCGTTAGAGTGCTCTACGAAGTAAATCGGTTCTGTCGTTCTCTCAATCTCGTGGTAACAAAAGTCACCTTACTTTTTTAAATATATAGATAGATAAGAGAAACGTCTGAAGTCCCTTTTTCCTATCTAAAACGTTCAGTTGTGCCAACATAAAAGTGAAAGAACGTGCGTACACTTACTCATTTAAATGGTTTCCACTTGCTTCACTTTCTTCATCCTGTATCCCTTCTTCCTTATCCTAGGGATAAAATGGAACAATTTATTTCTTTATCACCTTATAAATTGTACACAAATAACAACTATGTAATTGCACAGCACAGTTGAAGATGACCTCGCTGTTCCGCCCCTTATAACAACAACAACAACAACAACAAGTGAAGTGAAGAGATATTCACTGAACAACTTTCATACTGTCCATCACATCGTAATACTAGAGATGAACATTATACAGATAAATGCCTATGTCCTCAACAAAGAACAAGAAGTTCCATGACGAACTAAGGAGCCTACTATTCTTAAAATTTAAGATTCATGACAATGACTCTGGCATCTAGAATAATGACGAAATTAAGTTGTTAATATCGACATTTCTAATTAATTCGAAATATACCTGCCATAATGTAGCCTAATGGAGCACTACAGTTGGCAGCCCTGCTGACTGCATATATATTCTTCGTTCCATCTTTTACGGTAAAGAATACAAAATTTAGTCGAAGTCCAATGGATATCAAGGACGTTACATGCAGTGAGACATTGGATTTTTGAGCGCGCGTAAAATCAAGTTGGCAACAGTGTCGTGCATGTGGTGGTCAGAAATAATCTGAAATATTATGTTCTACTATTGTGCCAAGTTTGGATGAAATCCATTTGCTAGTATAGAAGTTACATGCATTTTACAATTGGACCTATCAGCAGGCTTAGAATCATGTTGGCAGCACTGACGTATATACGTTACTCCAAATTAATCTAGAATGACAGGAACTATACGTGTGCAAAGTTTAGAGCTGTTGGCTTGCATAATTTCTGATATATTGATACTACGAAAAACAAATAGAGACAGCATTTATTAACAGTTGGCAGCCCTGGTTGCTCTTAAGAATGCGTATAGTCATATCTGTTATGGTACCCATTGCACATACGAAATTTTGTTGAAATCCAATTGATAGTATGGATGTTACAAGTATTTAAAAGTTGGTCCTATCAGCAGGCTTAGAATCATGTTGGTAGCACTGACGTATATAAGTTACTCCAAATTAATCTAGAATGTCAGGTACTGTACGTGTGCATAGTTTTAAGCTTTCTCCTTGCATACTTTCTTATATATTGCTATTGGGATGAAACAATAGAGAGAGCATTTCTTAACAGTTGGCAGCCCTGGTGGCTCTTAACAATATACTCAGTCATATCTGTTTATGTACCCATAGTACATACGAAATTTGGTTGAAATCCAATTAATAGTGTAGAAGTTATATGCATTTGAAAATGGGACCTATCATCAGGCTTAGAATCATTTTGGCAACACTGTTATGTATGGCCTCCTGGAAATTAAACTGAAATTTTATGATCTATATGTGTACCAATTTTGGAATCGCTCCCATGCATACCTTCCAAGATATCCTACATGGAGCTCTAATTTCAATTGCTGTTTTTCAGCAGTTGGTAGCACTGACATCATTATCAAATATGGCGTTGAGATATTCAGATCTTAACTCATACCAAATTTGGTTTCGATTCCTGCAGCCGGTTAGGAGTTGATATGGGGGGGACACGCACACAGACAGAAGGACAGACAGACGGACAGTTTCCCGGATCGATCTCATAAGTCTACGTTTTCCTCATTTTTGCAAAATGTGAAAAGTAGGCTAAAAAACCAGTCAATCCCTGGAACTATACAGCCCATTAAGGGCCTAGGCCGATCAAGCATCCGCTGCCCAGCCATTTGGCCTGCAGATATTGGGATGATGCGTGATCAGTGCATCGGGTCCCCTCGGCCGTTAATCTTGGTTCTCGTGATCGGGGCGCTGCCTCACTGTCAGACAGCTACTCAATTGTCCTCACGAGGCTGAGTGCACCCCGTTCCAACCCTCACGTCAGTTTTAAAATCCCTGACGGAGCCGGGAATAGAACCCGGGGCCTCCGGGTGAGAGGCAGGCGCGCTACCCCAATTCCACGGGGCCAGGTGATTAAGTCCTCCCTGCCTCTAAAAGTTACTATATCCCATCTTCTGTGGAGACCAAGTGGATCCTAGAGTGAGAGAAAATGCTGAGATCAGTGCCTTAATGCAAGCAATAGCTTTAAGGATTGAGGGCATTAGTTCGCTAATAACTTCACAGTCTATAGGACAAGTAAAGCATTGACGAAATCAGAAATAACCGAATATATGAGATAAGAGACTTTCCTTGAATCATGCAGAGAAAGTATTTAATAGTAATAAAAAATTATCAATGACAAGTATAAGAGGTCATAAGTCCTAACTCGTGTTATTGAGTGACTAGCAGCTGGCTATAAATCAATTAGATATGGAATATTTTACAGGGTGGGCACAAAGTTCCGTTACCCCTATACATTTCAGGAAATACATTGATATTTTTAACATTTTCTGTTTCAGATATAATCAATGGCTGATACTAGTGACTATAGCATTGAAGAACGCATTGTCACAAGCACGTGGGTTCATGAGAGACCAAGAACAGGGAAAACGTTGGAACAGGTGCGTACTGACTTTGAGCAGCGATTCGGACGACAGCCTCCTCAAAAGACTACTGGTAAACGGGAGGACACAATCTAACATACAGCAATATATACAGTACATGTATATTGCATCCACCCTTTATAGTTCCCATCTTAGAACACAGCTTAAATAAGCCAGGTCATGTGATCAGTCTCAGGAGACAGGAGGGTATGATCCCCAGCTTCCACCAAACTTCAAATTGTATTTCATGGCTCCCTAATTTCATCTCCAGGAAAATGCTAGGACAGTAACTCCTAGCGAGCCATGGTTGCTACATTCCAACTCCTAAAAATATTCAAACTTCATCAAATCTCTTAAGGGTGGACAAAAGGGCGAACGGCTGTGAAAATCACTTCCACACTGCTCATATCACCTCCTTCCTGAGACCGCAGTAATGGGAATACTAAGGGGTAGAAAACACAACTTAAAAACTATCAGAAATATCACAGGTAGGAAAGAAGGGTTTTCAGAACGTACCTGCAAAGGTAAAAGTAAGTGAACTTATTACTTTCAATGCAGGATTCTAGAAAATTCTCTTATCTCAACCAATCCAACGTGACTGGGCCAAACATACGTAATATGCTAACTCCACGGGTATCATTTCGGGAGTGATGAACCCAGTACAAAGCTACTTAAATAAGCTGAAATACCTTGGGTAGCTGATGAATAATAATTGTGCAAATGATGTCCTAATACATGTCTATAACCCACCCGCCATTCCCCTTTTATAACACGACTCATTTAGTGAAATATCGGCCAATGTTGCCAACCCCACACATACGATACTGAGTGGTGTTTGATTTATGCTACACTCCCTACAGGGTTCGTTCGCTCCGTTTTGTTTCTAAGTTTCAAACCATGTATACATTTAAATTCTGAGTGTTTACATACAAGAACAAACCTAACCTGGAACTAACGCTTGTAGTACAAGCAGTAATATTTGGCCAGACAGAAGCCAATAGTATCTCGCTCCACTTCGTAAGCCAATGGTTTCTCACTACGCATGACTTGTGTCGTGTATTTGTGTACCATACATTGGCAACGGTGAAATGTTGTCTCGATAACAATTGAACACGCCAAATGCGTAGAAGTTGTGCAATGACAATTGCTATCGTTGAATGAACAATACATATTTATGTAATTTAGCACATATTTCCCGAGCACTAGGGATAATGGACAGTAATTTATATTGGTAATGACTCCCGCAATATCAAATAAGGTATGGAAATCATAGCCAAATGAAAGTGTGTGATCTTGGTTCATCACTCCCGAAGAATCACCACTTCATATAATGAATCTATTGCAAAAGAGCTTCCCTCATTCGCTCAGTAATCGGAGCAACACAGGTCCCGTATGGGTTAGATATTTTAACTCTCCATCCTTCCATCATAATGGCTTGAACTTTCTGAGCTACACACAACCTAACACATTAGTTTGTCATCAATGCTACTCTTTATTCAGAAATGCTATTAGGTGATAAGGAGATGGCAATTCTTGTAAGCAGGCATTAAGGTACTTACCTCATTCAGATCTGAGGATGATTTTTCTGTTTTGATGCATGGAACGAACTCCGGTATAGACCTTGCTTCAATTTCATTATCCCTAGATTCATCAGTATCGTCCTGCAGAGAAATCACTTTTTTTTACAAATATGTTCTATTGCATACGGAGGAATTATATCTTACACATGACTGGTATACTTGCACTCAAGGAATCAAGACACAAACCAAAAATACTGAAGTTAATTCAACCTCGCATTTTAAAGTACACGGGGCTACATGACCGCGTTGTTGCATCCCCTAAACTGAGGAACCAACCTCGCATTCATAGTTATCTTACGTCAACGGCAAAATCAACAAGTAGTTCCGTGAAGAACTATACAGCCTATTTTCATATATCCTGCTCATGTTAATTGCCTCTATCAACATACAAAATTTCAGTTTAATTGCTGTAACAGATTCGTAGATATTGAGAACCGTCTAAATATTTCAGATGGTCGCCAGGTTGGATTTTTATTTTTGTACTATTACATTAAGATTATTGTGTACGTGTGGTATTCAAACTTCAATCGCATGATTATAACACAAGAAGTAAAAACGAGATTTTAAAATTACGCACAGCAGCCATCTTGTGATTATGCATACAATTGAAATAAATTAGATGCCAGTGGATCAACATTTGTATAAGCATTTAACGTGCAACGTTTCACGGCACTCGGATAGTTAATTCGCGAGAAACGTCCATTTAAATATTTATACTTCGCGTCGCCGCCATGTTGGATTTGTGCTCACCAGGTTACTCAAAGTCCTACAGGTGAACATATGTTCATAGTCTCTATGAAAATAAAAAAATCTTTTTGGTTGCTGTAAAAGATTCATAGATATTGAGAACCGTCTAAATATTTCGGAAGCTCGCCATTTAGGATTGTTATATGTATAGGCCATAGAGATATGTACCATTCAAGGACAATTATTGCCTAGGTTCATTATTCAAACTTTCACTTCGATCGCATGATTACGACACAAAAAATAAAAACTTAATTTTAAAATTTCGCACAGCCGCCATCTTGAGGTTATGTAAACAATTGAATTAAATTAGATGGCAGTGCATTACAATCTGCAAAATCATTTACTGTACCACATTTCACTGCGCTCAGAGAGTTAAATCACGAGAAAAGTCTATTAAAATATTTCAAATTCGCTTGGTCGCCATGTTCGTTTTGTACTTTAGAGGTTTATGAAATATACATAGGTAAACTTGTATCAGTACCCTTTATCACCGTACAAAATTGCAGGGTGATATCTGTAATAGTTTCGGAGATATAGAATGTCAGTGAAATATTTCGCACAGCCGCCATTTTGAGGTTATGTAAACAATTGAACTAAATGAGCCTCCAGTGCTTTACAATGTGTATAAACAATTGCTGTACCCAGTTTCATTACGTTTCGGTAGTTAAATCGCGAGAAAAGTCTATTTAAAAGTCTCAACTTCGCTTGGCCGCCATGTTGGTTTTGTAGTCACCAGGGTTTTGAAAGCCTCATAGGTGAACTTCTAGTAGTGCCCTTTATCACCGTACACAATTTCAGGGCGATATCGGTAATAGTTCCGGAGATATTGAATGCTAGTGAAATATTTCGCACAGCCGCCATGTTGGATTGGTGAGACGAAACAAAATTTGAAGGGCACGGTCGAGGTCGCCGGGAATAGCGCCATGAACTTACCGAGTTTCATTGAAATCGCTCCAGCCGTTTAGATTTTATTAGGGGGGGGGGGACACACACACCCCTCACACACACACACACACACACACACACACGGACAAAAGGTGATCTCATAAGCCTATTTTTTTCAAAATTGAAAATAGGCTAAAAATATTGGGTGTGGTTTAAATCAGAAACCATTTCGGTTCATATAAACTCGCCAAATGTTGCTCTAGCATTGAGTGTGTGTAGAGAATTCGTTGTAGTTAACTCACGATAACCATACAAAGTGTGGTGGAGGGATGTGACTCAGCATGGGTAACCAGTGACATTGAGTTGATTTGATGGAACCAGTAATGCAACGCATTGTATCATTCAATTTTGTGTCCACCTTCTTCACATGTACGCTTTCCAACCAGACGGGTGCACAGTACTCAGCGGCCGAGTAGACAAGACTGATGGCAGATAAGCGTTAACAGTCAACAGAGGCTCCCCAGGATGTACCACTGAGCTTATGCAATATGTTGTTTCTTGCGGCGACTTTGTGGGAAAGCTTAGTGATGTGTTCTTTGTAGCTCAGGGATCTATCTAAAGTGACTCCAAGATATTTTGGAATAGGATTGTACCTCAGATTACGTTCGTTGAACAAAACTCTTGGATTGTAGTTTGCAGCACGATTCGACTGATGGAAACAAGAGACTTCAGTTTTTGAAGTGCTGGGGATCAATCTCCAGGTCTTAAAGAAAGTTGACATCTTCTTGAGATCCTCTGTAAGAATTTGTTCACCAGCTTCAAAGTTATTACTCTGTGCTACAATAGTGATGTCATCAGCATATATGAACTTAGTTGATGTTGTGACTGGTAATTCATGAATGTACAAATTGAAGAGCAATGGGGCAAAACAGATCCCTGTGGTAGACTATTATTTAGTTTTCGTTTGTGGCTTTTATTGCTGCCTAGAAACACTTCGAATTGTCTTTCACTAAGCATACTAGATATTAGATCCACGATTTTTCGACTTGGTACAACTTGCAATAGTTTGTAGAGAAGTCCTTGTCGCCAAACAGTGGCATATGCTCCAGTCAAGTCGATGAAAACAGCTGTTGATTTCAATTGTCTTTGAAAACCGTCTTCGATATGTGTAAAGATATATCATACCAAGCGTTGTGTGTTTTAACTCTCTTGAGCACATATTAAAGCTGTACCGAACAGAACGAAACTCGAGGTGAAATTTAATGGGAATGGAAAAGTAATCGAGTCATTCGTAAATTCAGTGGCAGCTATTGAAATTCAATTCACTTATAAAACATAACATTTGACCTTCACAAGTTATTTAAGCACAGTACTAAAAAGAACTGAATATGAATATTTTTACAGACACCGACCGAAGAAATCTTCAAAACGAAAATCGTCCCCCTCAGTATAACAAAGGCTGAAACACATTGACATAGACCATTCCTGGAGTGTTATCCCATGGCGACTTCTTAATAGTCCAAACCAAACTTGTTATCAAGGGTGGACCAACACTCTACTCATAGTCACAGCTAACAGCGGAAGCTGTCATCAATGGTGGACCAACACCATATTCATAGTCACAGCTAACAGCGGAGACTGTCATCAAGAGTGGATCAACACCCTACTCATAGTCACCGCTAACAGCCGAGACTGTCATCAAGGGTGGACCAACACCATATTCATAGTCACAGCTAACAGCGGAGAATGTCATCAAGGGTGGATTAACACCATATTCATAGTCACAGCTAACAGCGGAGACTGTCATCAAGGGTGGACCAACACCATATTCATAGTCACAGCAAACAGCGGAGACTGTCATCAAGGGTGGACCAATACCATATTCATAGTCACAGCTAACAGCGGAGACTGTCATCAAGGGTGGACCAACACCATATTCATAGTCACAGGTAACAGCGGAAGCTGTCATCAAAGGTGGACCAATACCATATTCATAGTCACAGCTAACAGCGGTAGCTGTCATCAATGGTGGACCAACACCATATTCATAGTCACAGCTAACAGCGGTAGCTGTCATCAAAGGTGGACCAACATCCTACTCATAGTCACAGGTAACAGCGGAAGCTGTCATCAATGGTGGACCAACACCATATTCATAGTCACAGCTAACAGCGGCGACTGTCATCAAGGGTGGACCAACACCATATTCATAGTCACAGGTAACAGCGGAAGCTGTCATCAATGGTGGACCAACACCATATTCATAGTCACAACCAACAGCGGTAGCTGTCATCAAAGGTGGACCAACATCCTACTCATAGTCACAGCCAACAGCGGAGACTGTCATCAAGGGTGGACCAACACCATATTCATAGTCACAGCCAACAGCGGAGACTGTCATCAAGGGTGGACCAACACCATATTCATAGTCACAGCTAACAGCGGTAGCTGTCATCAAAGGTGGACCAACACCCTACTCATAGTCACAGCCAACAGCGGAGACTGTCATCAATGGTGGACCAACACCATATTCATAGTCACAGCTAACAGCGAAGACTGTCATCAAGGGTGGACCAACACCATATCCATAGTCACAGCTAACAGCAGAAGCTGTCATCAATGGTGGATCAACACCCTACTCATAGTCACAGGTAACAGCGGAAGCTGTCATCAATGGTGGACCAACACCATATCCATAGTCACAGCTAACAGCGGAGACTGTCATCAAGGGTGGACCAACACCCTACTCATAGTCACAGGTAACAGCGGAAGCTGTCATCAAGGGTGGACCAATACCATATCCATAGTCACAGCTAACAGTGGAGACTGTCATCAAGGGTGGACCAACACCCTACTCATAGTCACAGGTAACAGCGGAAGTTGTCATCAATGGTGGACCAACACCATATCCATAGTCACAGCTAACAGTAGAGACTGTCATCAAGGGTGGACAAACACCCTACTCATAGTCACAGCTATCAGCAGAAGCTGTCATCAATGGTGGACCAGCACCACATTCATAGTCACAGCTAACAGCGGAGACTCATCAACATGGTGTCCACAGAATTTTCAATGTCAATTTTCCTGACTTTTCCTGACATTTTCTGACCATTTTTCAACAAAATTCCCGACTTGCGAAGTCATCGTAATATCGAGAAAAAGGTTTATTGAGCAAACAAATATTATTATTTTTTATTTACAGCCTCCACCATCCCCATAACTGCCCAACGCTCGTCTCTTTATTCATTTTAAATACAAAATAAAGTAAATTATAATGCAATAATACATAAATCAAAGTACTCTGATCGGCGTGCAGGACAGTCGTTCAATACATAATACATGTGTCTCAAAAATAATTGAAGGTCCCACTTTACAGAATGCATTCCTGGTTGTAGGGCTCCATTGAAGGCCGAAAACACCAAGGTTAACGAGTTGTTTGCCATCTGCATTATCTTCCATTATTTGGCCACTGAATTTTTTTATGAAACTCAATTTTACATTCGGTCCATCCATAGACATACGGTACTCTTTCTAGCAAGAGGAGAGATTCCCTGGTTGAAAGTCTCTAAAATGTCTTGAGCTGTTGCGTGTCCCATAAAGATGCTGTTGAAATATCTGGTGTTAACTTCATTGCAGTTGATGTCAAGTTAACGCACAAATAGGTCCATCTGACCTCGCTGAAAAACTTCGTTCAATGCTTCATCAAAACAGAAAACATTACCACATGAAAGAATTTCATCTTGCAGTAAATTATGAAAGTATGGAGCTAATCCATAATTGATGACATATGAACATTTCGTCTTCCCCAATTGAAATGTTGTTGCAATTGCACTATCAGGAAACATTTCCCTGAAGGTTTCTGAAATATTTAAACAAGAATTAAGAGAATTTATTTTGGACGACATTAATGGCCCACTTTATTTCGGCACTTGTGACTTCATCTTTATAACATAAAGATTCTACAGATGTCACTGTTCCCGAAGTAGAACTTGAAGGAGTTAATATGGTTAATATAAAATTCCAGACTTTCTAATACTGTTCGCCATTTTTTCCTGACTCACGCTATATTTTCACACTTTTTCCTGACTTTTCCTGCCTGTGGACACCATGATCAAGGGTGGACCAACACCCTACTCAGAATCACAGCTAACAGCGGAGATTGTCATCAAGGGTGGACCGAAACCATATTCATAGTCAGAGCTAAAAGCGGAAGCTGTCATCAATGGTGGACCAATACCATATTCACAGTCACAGCTAACAGCAGAAGCTGTGATCAATGGTGGACCAACACCATATTCATAGTCACAGCTAACAGCGGAGACTGTCATCAAAGGTGAACCAAGACCCAACTCATAGTCACAGCTAACAGCGGAAGCTGTCATCAATGGTGGACCAATACCATATTCATAGTCACAGCTAACCGCAGAAGCTGTCATCAATGGTGGACCAATACCATATTCATAGTCACAGCTAACAGCGGTAGCTGTCATTAACGGTGGACCAACACCCTACTCATAGTCACAGCTAACAGCGGAAGCTGACATCAAGGGTGGACTAAAACCATATTCATAGTCATAGCTAACAGGGAAGCTGAGATCAAGGGTGGACCAACACCATATTCATAGTCACTTTTGCTCCCACTTGCTTTTTGTTCCCAATTTTTGCTTCCACTTTCTTCTCCCTCTTTTGCTCCCATAGTTTCTCACTCTTTTGCTCCCACTTTTGCTCCCGCTTTTGCTCCCAATTTGCTCCCACTTTTTGCTCTTACTTTTTGCTCCCACTTTTTGCTTCCACTTTTGGTCCCACTTTTTCTCCCACATTTGCACCCATATATTCTCCCACATTAATCTTTTGTTTTTATTACCGAGTTGTCTTTACTAGAGATTAGTTAATGTTTGACAGTTGATATGGAAGTATCAGTGACTAGGTATGATAAGCCTATGCATACTATAAAGGATATTCATATATTGTAAAACGAACCAATGAAGGTGGAACTGTTATTTGGCGTTGTTAAAAACAACGTGCAAAACAGTGTCACGGTGACTTAAAAAGTAAAATTAGTGAGGTTTTAAGTGTCACTGATCATCAATGTGGTGTACTACATGAAACACTGTTGCTCTCAACAGAAAATCATGAAAATGCTAAAAAGCATGTTGATGATAATGATATTGCTGCTCAACATAGTTCAACGTTCAAAAAACCATCAACACAATCAAAAGCAACACAGACTCTGCAAGAGGCCTCTGTGGAAGAGGAACAAGAGGAATTGGATAATTTTAGTGATCTTCAAACAAATAAATTTAAAAAAACATTAATTACCTTATCAATAACTACAAATATAAGGTTCATTAGCATTACATCAATAAAATAATCATCAATATGTACTTACCGAAAACAAAAGGATTTTTCTTTCAAAGTTCAGTTCAGAGCTCCACAGTATACGTCTGTTTTCTAAAACAGTAAGTGCGTTACTATCCATCACGGTCTTTATCAGCCAGATAAGCAACAGAGACAGTCTGCATTTTTCTCATCGTTTGACCTTGAACAGTTCTCTTTGTCCCATGCTAGTCGAGTTGTCATATTATGTTTCATGCAAGTCACCACATTCCTGAGATTAGACTTATCAGGTCGTGGTGAGGACTGGGCTCGGCTAGCCCCGAGCAGGTCTGTTGTGTCGTGTCTTAAAGCCACAAAACACTCAGCCTCACTAGCGGGCTACCGAGGTCTCGAGTGTTAAGGCTTGCGTTTCATCCTAAATCTATCTTATTACAGAATTATAATTTTTTACATTCACGCTCATGTTATAGCTCTGCCACAGAGCCATGTCGCGGATAACGGTTTACTAACACGTTAAAGATCCCCTTCAGGGGTAAAAATCCTAGCACGCTTCACACACATTTTCGAATATTAGCCTCCATCCGTCATTGGAAATATCGCAAAACCAACCGTCATAAGCCTTCCCGCCAAAAAAGGGACTCATTTCTTCCGGGCACGGCCACCGTGGTCGGCAACAGGCTCGTTGAAACACACGACAGCGGTACCGTCACTCTTAACGACCACTCTTAATTAAAATTTAAACAGGTCAGAAAAACATTATTATTTTTTCAACATGTAGTATGGCGTTGGACACATTGTCAAGATTTCTTTTTCAAAAATTACAAAATATACTCAAGAGGGAAATGTCACTGCAAGTCTATGAACACCTCGTACACGCCTCTAGCCTTATTTGTTCGCGAGATATTAACAAAAGTGCAGTTAGGCCCTTTTGACAAAAATGAATAATAAATTCAAAAAACAGAGCGTTACCCCAAGTGCTAGAATACTCCATATATCAAAATCCCATCAGGGGTGGGTAGTTTATTGGCTGAGGAATAACCCACCCACCAAGGGAAGATGATTAAAAAAAAGGAAGTAGGTTTTGGATTGGAAAAAAAGGATAGAAAATAGGAGGAGAGTCCCACAAAATTAATAAGTTTAAATTTAAACACACTTAAAGGTGGTTGCCACCGCAAATCCGTTCTCGGATACCTAAAGTGGGTACGAGCTTGGTCGAAGCTGACGGGAACCGCAGCTAAGACTTTGGCGGTTTGCCAGAGAAAGGCTTTAGTGTATTTCCTCCCAAGCATGCATGAAAGTACTATAGGGAAGGGTGATGGTCTGGCAAGACAAATGGTAAAAGCTTTATTGAGTATGAACGAGGGCATAAACCTAGGAAGAGCTAGGAAAGCCAGGATCTTGCCTAACTGTAGTATCAGAGAAATGATGAATCCAAAAACAAATATTTAATTTTATTAAACAATGCAAAGAAGTTTGAGGAAATTAACAAGCATGTAATATAATTTTGACAAACATAGTTCATTTGAACTTTTTAACAAATGGGGCCGCAGACCTCCTCACATTAAACGTTTGCTCCAGGCAATTGACAATTTATTAGGTTTAAAACCTGGTACTAAAATCTTTGTAAGATTTAAACAAATAAACAATGAAGTAATTAAAGTTTGAACGTGAATTGGAGTACAAAGAGTGTACCTTAAGAAATTCTTGAGAGAATGTTCTAGAGAAAGTGACAACTTCGAAAATAACAATAATAAAAACATGAAAGATAAGATAGAAGTTCCTACAACTTCTTATATTTATACAGAATTACTATATGGGAATTATACGAAAGAGGGCAGGTCACTTACTGTGAAACCTGAAGAAAGTTAAAAGGAAAGTTCTATAGACTTCCCAAGTTTGAGCAGGAATCACTAGCCAAATGGGACAGTTTCCATTTCGTGAAACCTGAACATGACTCGCTCAAGAGTTTAAGGAATTGTTTTCCCTGATTATAGGAAAGGAACAATGTGAATTTGAATCGTGTGTCACACACGTAATTATACAGAATTTAATTAATGTTAAACTAGCAAAGTTGGAAGGGCACTTCGTAAGTGACACCTTATTGAAACAGACCTAAATTTAAAAGTTTATTACAGATTGTTAGTAAGAGGTTTAGGAAAGAGAAATAGGGATGGAGGATAAAATGTTCATGGCCGTATTTAATATAAACGGACGATCGCGACGCGGTAGAAAAGTGGAACAAGCACTGATTATCACTATAGTCTGTAAAGATTGATGCAATGTTCACTGTAGAAACTCGAAAGTTCATGAGAAAGAAAGTTTTTACAATGCTGAAAAGAACTGGTTGCACTAGGTAGGCGAGAGTCTATTGCTGGAGAAAATGGTGTATTACAGTTAAATGCGCCATAGAACAACCCAACGGTGGACGAAAGTTAGCTATTTCAGTAATTTAAGGAAGATTCCTCATTTTAACTAGTATTTTCACAAGTAAGTGAAGAATACCTGACGGCAAGCTGCGCAGATAGAGTACCAGATCTGGAAGTTCCAGAACGATCTTTAGAGAAGAATGGAGTCAAAGATAATCCAGCGGAGGAACTAACTTTATAATTTATAGACAGCGGGTATTAGATAATATCCCACGTAGTGAGAAGATTTCTCATTTAAATGGCTTAAGAAAAGCTCTTTTTTAGTAAAGTTGGCTTGTACAAGCAAAAGCTCAACATGGCAAATCCCACGAAGAATGATTTTTACCCCAAAGTAAATACTTTCACACTGTCTATAAAAATGTCATTAAAAGCACGTGGAAGTTAAAACCATGAAGATGAGGTTAAAACTTTTAAAATGGTACTTATCTTGATTTCATGTTGAAGGCGAAGTTCCGTTGGATGACGATAACTACTTTGCCAACATGGCGTAGAAGAGTGTGTGCCTCTTGGTTTGAGGAGGCTAGCTCGAGAGGAGCTTTAACTGATCGAGTCAACTGCCGACTGAGAAGTGAGACCTGCTCAACGGAGCACGGAGGGTCAAGGAAGGGGAAAAGAGTGGGGGGTAGGAGACAAAAGGAGAACATATAAACATTGCCAATGTTACAACAAAAAAATGATCTCTTGCTGAGCTGGTCTTCAAAGAGTTGATAACAGGCGATACTAGCGCAGCATGGTGAGTGAAGAAGTAGACGTAGTCCTCTTGCTCAAGGAGAAAATAGCTGGCGATGACAGTAAAATCTGATAGCCAGATGGAGAAGGAATTCCTCTTGCGCGAGGAAGAGTTGAAGAGCTTCAGATATTCGCTGCAAGATGACGCTAGGTGGGTCATAGAATATATATCTGGAACAGACTCATACAAAATATAAGCGACCTGAACCCCTAAGAGAAAACAGAAGATCACTGTTGGTGTTTGCCAAAGAGGAAGGAAAGAACATGCAAAAGCATTGAAAATTATAATCTCTGGTACCGTGTATTCCAAGAATGCACCATACTGGGAGGGGCAAACACCAACAGGGAACAAGAAAAACAAGTAAACATTTAAAGGTAATAAGCAATTGCGGAGAAGTAGTCTTGTGATCTGACCATTAGTGGTCAAGACTCTGACTACCCTGACTCTCCCATCTCTTCCAGGGCAACACTCGGTCACTCTACCCGAGATCCAGACTAAGGGGGGAAAAACTTCCCTAACTAAGACCAAGTCCCCCACTTTAATATTGGGACTGGAAAGAAACCACTTCTGCCTCCTTTGCAAGGAAGTTAAATATTCCAAGTTCCATCTCTTCCAAAAAGAATTACGGAGGGCTTCAAGTTTACGCCAAGCGATAGGTAAATCAGAATCCCTGAAAGAATTAGGAAGGGGAGGAGGGGCAGAGAGAGAAGTGCGTGTAAGGAAGCGACCAGATGTAAGTGGAAGGAGGTCATCAGGGTCATTAGAAAGCGGAGTTAATGAGAGAGAGTTAACGACATCTTCAATCACAAAATAACTAGAAGCTGAGGGAAATAAAGCACTAGTAAAGATCACGATACGATGCGAAAGGAGAATTTACAAGTTTAAACAAAGCGTATAGAAACAAGTACATCTATTCAGGACAAGAATATACCAAATAAACAAAGAAACTATGCGAGTAGAAACTAAGAACGCCATAGGTAACAACCTAGTAGCCATAAACAATGACCTTAAGTCATAATAAGTATCAAAGGGGTTACTCAGAAAAATACTTAAGTCAGCGAGAAACGTGACGTGACAAGTATAAATGCAAAAACACATCGAATGTAACGACGAGAAAAAGTAAGTTTGTTCATCAATGAACAATAAGATCGCAAAATATGTAAGCAAAGTGAAATACATGAGCGCGTGAGAAATACGCAACGAAGTTTTGAAACAAGGATCGAAGCAGTTATAGAATACGAGCATGAGTAAGTGGAAGACACAGGCAAGCGCGGCCTTGACACACATAGTACAACGAGATAAGGCATATAAATAGCTGAAAGAGTCCTTAACTGGAACAAGTTTATTTTGGGAAGTAGGTGAACGGCTTCTGTACTTGCAGTAGCGACTCGCCAGACAATGGTTGATAATCAGCCAGAGTTGAGATCAGAGAAACTTGCTTTGACCTTTAGCAAGCATACAGGAAATGAACAGTGACTTGACCTTCCTCGGGCTTGTATACAAACAAGTTTGAAAAACAAGCAGTTCGGAATAAACAAACAACACTTGTTGAATCAGCTGTGACTTAAAGCTGATATTCAGGTTGGACGGCATGCAGTCAATCGTAACTTGGACGTGAACAAACAATTTAAAGACGTATGAAACAGCGTAGGAAATCAATTTCGCATGATTGAGAGGTTCTCGGAATCCGACAATTTTCGACAGGAAAAAGCTTGATTCTTCCGAAATAGGAAGTGAAGCCGGGACATTGAGAAGAAGGTTATGCATAAGAATAGTTATTCTTGATGTTAGAGAATTTAGATTTTCAAGCGGTTTCAAAAGCGGCTTCCAATTGTGAGGAAGGAGGGAGGAGCCGACCGTGGCCATCCTTCTAAATAACGAAAGAAGTGAAACATGGCTTACAGCGAAGTGATGGTGACTGATAGCCATGGTTTTACACAAGGGGAAGATAGTTTTCAATAGGAATTTTAAGCAATTACCTGCTATAAAAAATGACATGAGAAGGTAAACGAAATAACACAAGGCAAGGCGAACTTGAATTGCCATTTTGTGCGGGAAGAAGGAAAAATCATTTAAACAACTTACAGAGGTAGCGTAGTTGTTCACGATAAGACATCGTTTCGGCAAGAGTTTTTCAAAAATATTGAGATCTGAAACATGAGCGTTCTCTTTTTCAGAAATGGGATTTATGTCAGCTGTAACGAAATGACATTGCGCTTTGGTTTGAACACTGGGATATTGAATTTCACCAGTTATAACCCAACCAAAATCGGTGTCTCTGGCGACCACGGTTGAAGATAACTTACGTGTTTGTTTGCGAAGGCACTTCCAAAAAACATTGGCACTGAAAAGTACATCAATGGGACCTTGAGCATTAAACTGAGGATCAGCTAACCTTAAGTGCGAGGGAATGTTTAATCCGGAGGTATTAATACAGCTGCTAGGAGTGTCCTTGCCAATACTGGTAAGAATGAGACAGTTTAAATTAAGGTTGGTGTTTCTTTGGCAAACGTCTCTGATTTTCAATTTTGAAGACTGCAAGACTTGAGTTTTCAAATTGTCAATGCCGGTCACATTGATAGAAGTAGGCGATGACGAAAGACCTAGTTTTTTAATCAACGATTGCGAAACAAAATTATGAGTTGAAGCGGAATCGAGAAGACCACGGGTTCTAAACCAATTTCCAAATTTATCTTGGATTTCGAATTGTACAGTGGTCAAAAGGGTTTGCGCACTATGAAAAGTTTCGGCGTTGAAAATGCAGGAAGAAGCATTAGTTTGTTCGGAGCTGCTCTGCATGGAGCTTGAAGTGGCGGGTGCTGATGACCTCGATTTATCGTGAACGTGCAATAAAGAATGATGCGGTTTTTTACAATGGAAACAGAGATTTGATGACGTACATTTCGAAGAAGAATGCTTAGGTGATAAGCAGTTGAAACAATGTTTGCTATTGAAGACAAACTTCCTTCGATCTTCGACAGACAATTCTTTAAAGGATTTGCACGAATACAATGTGTGAAGCTTTTTACAGAGCGTGCATTTTAACGATTTGTTAAGCGGCCTGATATGTTCTCTTGCATGATTGAAAGAAGAACGGGGTTGCTTGTTCTCGACAGATGGGGGCTGATGACCCTTTGGAAAAGCAAGGTTTTTCTCAAAAATGTGAGATTGATGATTCGTTTCGACCTTTTCGCACTGAAATGCGAGTGCTGTAAGGACTTGGCATCGGCTGTTAAGAAACGAGATTAAGTGTTCGAAGGAAAATTCTTCCTTGCGAGCGAGTTCAATTTCCCAAGCCTTTAAAGTTGAAAAATCGAATCTTGATGTAGCCAGATGAATGAGTATGGTGTCCCATGTTTGGACAGGCTGCTTAAGTTGGTATAATGCTCTGACATTTAACTGTATAGAGTCCAACAGGTTTCCTAAAGAGGTGACGTCATTAGGTTTGACGGCTGGTAGGTTGAAGAGACAGCGTATGTGGCGAGCTACACTCAAACGTAAATTGCCATATCTCTCTTTAAGGAGATTAAAGGCGATGTGATAGTTGTCTGCGCTTAAAGGCAGTGACTCCACTAAGGCTAAGGCCTCACATTCCAAAGAAGTACGGAGGAAATAAAATTTATGAATATCGGCGATTTCAGTATTTTCATGAATTAGGGAGCAGTAAAGTTCGTAAAAAGAATACCATTCACCTTCCTTGCCTGAGAAGTGCGGTAGGCTTATCATAGGAAGTAACGGTTTCGGTTTGTTCTTGTGAACTGAAGCGGGTGCGAACTGGGCCGGATTGATGACCCTAGTGTCCGGTTCTGAGATATTGCGGATCAGTTAGTGGGCCTTTGCAATCCCTTCGAAGTACAAGGGTTCGACCTCGTCCCGATCCGATTGAAGTTCTGGGCAAGCGGATTCAATCTCGGTTTGAATTTGATCGTAATAATCATAAGACCGTTCGTACAACTTAAGGCGATGTGTTAGGATGTCTAAATCACACTCGGCGGGATTTAACTTGTTGATAAAATTTCTGAATCTAGTGAGTTGCCCTTTATAGGAAGAACGTCTAGCAATGAGAGTTTCATCTTTTTCAGTAGGAGCCATGATAAAGAGAATAAATTGGAATACAACTCACGAAACTGTTGAACCTTGGAGATGCTGTCAAGTTTGCAGCAGCGAATGGGTAGAAAGAACAGGACACCCCAAAGGAGACAGGAGTGGCCTCTTTCCCGTTCACAGGCTTTGCATGATGTAGTTATAGCTGAAAAATCCAAAGCAGATATTAATAATTTGCAAAGTATTGTCAAACAGAAAAATGACAAATGGACTCTCCCGGGTTTCTGGTACCAAATTTTGGGTAGTTTATTGGCTGAGGAATAACCCACCCACCAAGGGAAGATGATTAAAAAAGGGAAGTAGGTTTTGGATTGGAAAAAAAGGATAGAAAATAGGAGGAGAGTCCCACAAAATTAATAAGTTTAAATTTAAACACACTTAAAGGTGGTTGCCACCGCAAATCCGTTCTCGGATACCTAAAGTGGGTACGAGCTTGGTCGAAGCTGACGGGAACCGCAGCTAAGACTTTGGCGGTTTGCCAGAGAAAGGCTTTAGTGTATTTCCTCCCAAGCATGCATGAAAGTACTATAGGGAAGGGTGATGGTCTGGCAAGACAAATGGTAAAAGCTTTATTGAGTATGAACGAGGGCATAAACCTAGGAAGAGCTAGGAAAGCCAGGATCTTGCCTAACTGTAGTATCAGATAAATGATGAATCCAAAAACAAATATTTAATTTTATTAAGCAATGCAAAGAAGTTTGAGGAAATTAACAAGCATGTAATATAATTTTGACAAACATAGTTCATTTGAACTTTTTAACAAATGGGGCCGCAGACCTCCTCACATTAAACGTTTGCTCCAGGCAATTGACAATTTATTAGGTTTAAAACCTGGTACTAAAATCTTTGTAAGATTTAAACAAATAAACAATGAAGTAATTAAAGTTTGAACGTGAATTGGAGTACAAAGAGTGTACCTTAAGAAATTCTTGAGAGAATGTTCTAGAGAAAGTGACAACTTCGAAAATAACAATAATAAAAACATGAAAGATAAGATAGAAGTTCCTACAACTTCTTATATTTATACAGAATTACTATATGGGAATTATACGAAAGAGGGCAGGTCACTTACTGTGAAACCTGAAGAAAGTTAAAAGGAAAGTTCTATAGACTTCCCAAGTTTGAGCAGGAATCACTAGCCAAATGGGACAGTTTCCATTTCGTGAAACCTGAACATGACTCGCTCAAGAGTTTAAGGAATTGTTTTCCCTGATTATAGGAAAGGAACAATGTGAATTTGAATCGTGTGTCACACACGTAATTATACAGAATTTAATTAATGTTAAACTAGCAACGTTGGAAGGGCACTTCGTAAGTGACACCTTATTGAAACAGACCTAAATTTAAAAGTTTATTACAGATTGTTAGTAAGAGGTTTAGGAAAGAGAAATAGGGATGGAGGATAAAATGTTCATGGCCGTATTTAATATAAACGGACGATCGCGACGCGGTAGAAAAGTGGAACAAGCACTGATTATCACTATAGTCTGTAAAGATTGATGCAAAGTTCACTGTAGAAACTCGAAAGTTCATGAGAAAGAAAGTTTTTACAATGCTGAAAAGAACTGGTTGCACTAGGTAGGCGAGAGTCTATTGCTGGAGAAAATGGTGTATTACAGTTAAATGCGCCATAGAACATCCCAACGGTGGACGAAAGTTAGCTATTGCAGTAATTTAAGGAAGATTCCTCATTTTAACTAGTATTTTCAAAAGTAAGTGAAGAATACCTGACGGCAAGCCTCGCAGATAGAGTACCAGATCTGGAAAGTTCCAGAACGATCTTTAGAGAAGAA
The DNA here is from genome assembly GCA_946902985.2 of Meconema thalassinum. NCBI lineage: Eukaryota > Metazoa > Arthropoda > Insecta > Orthoptera > Tettigoniidae > Meconema > Meconema thalassinum. The sequence goes on from OX336396.1 coordinate 793,448, forward strand.
TGGAGTCAAAGATAATCCAGCGGAGGAACTAACTTTATAATTTATAGACAGTGGGTATTAGATAATATCCCACGTAGTGAGAAGATTTCTCATTTAAATAGCTTAAAAAAAGCTCTTTTTTAGTAAAGTTGGCTTGTACAAGCAAAAGCTCAACATGGCAAATCCCACGAAGAATGATTTTTGCCCCAAAGTAAATACTTTCACACTGTCTATAAAAATGTCATTAAAAGCACGTGGAAGTTAAAACCATGAAGATGAGGTTAAAACTTTTAAAATGGTACTTATATTGATTTCATGTTGAAGGCGAAGTTCCGTTGGATGACGATAACTACTTTGCCAACATGGCGTAGAAGAGTGTGTGCCTCTTGGTTTGAGGAGGCTAGCTCGAGAGGAGCTTTAACTGATCGAGTCAACTGCCGACTGAGAAGTGAGACCTGCTCAACGGAGCACGGAGGGTCAAGGAAGGGGAAAAGAGTGGGGGGTAGGAGACAAAAGGAGAACATATAAACATTGCCAATGTTACAACAAAAAAATGATTTCTTGCTGAGCTGGTCTTCAAAGAGTTGATAACAGGCGATACTAGCGCAGCATGGTGAGTGAAGAAGTAGACGTAGTCCTCTTGCTCAAGGAGAACATAGCTGGCGATGACAGTAAAATCTGATAGCCAGATGGAGAAGGAATTCCTCTTGCGCGAGGAAGAGTTGAAGAGCTTCAGATATTCGCTGCAAGATGACGCTAGGTGGGTCATAGAATATATATCTGGAACAGACTCATACAAAATATAAGCGACCTGAACCCCTAAGAGAAAACAGAAGATCACTGTTGGTGTTTGCCAAAGAGGAAGGAAAGAACATGCAAAAGCATTGAAAATTATAATCTCTGGTACCGTGTATTCCAAGAATGCACCATACTGGGAGGGGCAAACACCAACAGGGAACAAGAAAAACAAGTAAACATTTAAAGGTAATAAGCAATTGCGGAGAAGTAGTCTTGTGATCTGACCATTAGTGGTCAAGACTCTGACTACCCTGACTCTCCCATCTCTTCCATGGCAACACTCGGTCACTCTACCCGAGATCCAGACTAAGGGGGGAAAAACTTCCCTAACTAAGACCAAGTCCCCCACTTTAATATTGGGACTGGAAAGAAACCACTTCTGCCTCCTTTGCAAGGAAGTTAAATATTCCAAGTTCCATCTCTTCCAAAAAGAATTACGGAGGGCTTCAAGTTTACGCCAAGCGATAGGTAATTCAGAATCCCTGAAAGAATTAGGAAGGGGAGGAGGGGCAGAGAGAGAAGTGCGTGTAAGGAAGCGACCAGGTGTAAGTGGAAGGAGGTCATCAGGGTCATTAGAAAGCGGAGTTAATGAGAGAGAGTTAACGACATCTTCAATCACAAAATAACTAGAAGCTGAGGGAAATAAAGCACTAGTAAAGATTACGATACGATGCGAAAGGAGAATTGACAAGTTTAAACAAAGCGTATAGAAACAAGTACATCTATTCAGGACAAGAATATACCAAATAAACAAAGAAACTATGCGAGTAGAAAGCAAGAACGCCATAGGTAACAACCTAGTAGCCATAAACAATGACCTTAAGTCATAATAAGTATCAAAGGGGTTACTCAGAAAAATACTTAAGTCAGCGAGAAACGTGACGTGACAAGTATAAATGCAAAAACACATCGAATGTAACGACGAGAAAAAGTAAGTTTGTTCATCAATGAACAATAAGATCGCAAAATATGTAAGCAAAGTGAAATACATGAGCGCGTGAGAAATACGCAACGAAGTTTTGAAACAAGGATCGAAGCAGTTATAGAATACGAGCATGAGTAAGTGGAAAACACAGGCAAGCGCGGCCTTGACACACATAGTACAACGAGATAAGGCATATAAATAGCTGAAAGAGTCCTTAACTGGAACAAGTTTATTTTGGGAAGTAGGTGAACGGCTTCTGTACTTGCAGTAGCGACTCGCCAGACAATGGTTGGCAATCAGCCAGAGTTGAGATCAGAGAAACTTGCTTTGACCTTTAGCAAGCATACCGGAAATGAACAGTGACTTGACCTTCCTCGGGCTTGTATACAAACAAGTTTGAAAAACAAGCAGTTCGGAATAAACAAACAACACTTGTTGAATCAGCTGTGACTTAAAGCAGATATTCAGGTTGGACGGCATGCAGTCAATCGTAACTTGGACGTGAACAAACAATTTAAAGACGTATGAAACAGCGTAGGAAATCAATTTCGCATGATTGAGAGGTTCTCGGAATCCGACAATTTTCGACAGGAAAAATCTTGATTCTTCCGAAATAGGAAGTGAAGCCGGGACATTGAGAAGAAGGTTATGCATAAGAATAGTTATTCTTGATGTTAGAGAATTCAGATTTTCAAGCGGTTTCAAAAGCGGCTTCCAATTGTGAGGAAGGAGGGAGGAGCCGACCGTGGCCATCCTTCTAAATAACGAAAGAAGTGAAACATGGCTTACAGCGAAGTGATGGTGACTGATAGCCATGGTTTTACACAAGGGGAAGATAGTTTTCAATAGGAATTTTAAGCAATTACCTGCTATAAAAAATGACATGAGAAGGTAAACGAAATAACACAAGGCAAGGCGAACTTGAATTGCCATTTTGTGCGGGAAGAAGGAAAAATCATTTAAACAACTTACAGAGGTAGCGTAGTTGTTCACGATAAGACATCGTTTCGGCAAGAGTTTTTCAAAAATATTGAGATCTGAAACATGAGCGTTCTCTTTTTCAGAAATGGGATTTATGTCAGCTGTAACGAAATGACATTGCGCTTTGGTTTGAACACTGGGATATTGAATTTCACCAGTTATAACCCAACCAAAATCGGTGTCTCTGGCGACCACGGTTGAAGATAACTTACGTGTTTGTTTGCGAAGGCACTTCCAAAAAACATTGGCACTGAAAAGTACATCAATGGGACCTTGAGCATTAAACTGAGGATCAGCTAACCTTAAGTGCGAGGGAATGTTTAATCCGGAGGTATTAATACAGCTGCTAGGAGTGTCCTTGCCAATACTGGTAAGAATGAGACAGTTTAAATTAAGGTTGGTGTTTCTTTGGCAAACGTCTCTGATTTTCAATTTTGAAGACTGCAAGACTTGAGTTTTCAAATTGTCAATGCCGGTCACATTGATAGAAGTAGGCGATGACGAAAGACCTAGTTTTTTAATCAACGATTGCGAAACAAAATTATGAGTTGAAGCGGAATCGAGAAGACCACGGGTTCTAAACCAATTTCCAAATTTATCTTGGATTTCGAATTGCACAGTGGTCAAAAGGGTTTGCGCACTATGAAAAGTTTCGGCGTTGGAAATGCAGGAAGAAGCATTAGTTTGTTTGGAGCTGCTCTGCATGGAGCTTGAAGAGGCGGGTGCTGATGACCTCGATTTATCGTGAACGTGCAATAAAGAATGATGCGGTTTTTTACAATGGAAACAGAGATTTGATGACGTACAGTTCGAAGAAGGATGCTTAGGTGATAAGCAGTTGAAACAATGTTTGCTATTGAAGACAAACTTCCTTCGATCTTCGACAGACAATTCTTTAAAGGATTTGCACGAATACAATGTGTGAAGCTTTTTACAGAGCGTGCATTTTAACGATTTGTTAAGCGGCCTGATATGTTCTCTTGCATGATTGAAAGAAGAACGGGGTTGCTTGTTCTCGACAGATGGGGGCTGATGACCCTTTGGAAAAGCAAGGTTTTTCTCAAAAATGTGAGATTGATGATTCGTTTCGACCTTTTCGCACTGAAATGCGAGTGCTGTAAGGACTTGGCATCGGCTGTTAAGAAACGAGATTAAGTGTTCGAAGGAAAATTCTTCCTTGCGAGCGAGTTCAATTTCCCAAGCCTTTAAAGTTGAAAAATCGAATCTTGATGTAGCCAGATGAATGAGTATGGTGTCCCATGTTTGGACAGGCTGCTTAAGTTGGTATAATGCTCTGACATTTAACTGTATAGAGTCCAACAGGTTTCTTAAAGAGGTGACGTCATTAGGTTTGACGGCTGGTAGGTTGAAGAGACAGCGTATGTGGCGAGCTACACTCAAACGTAAATTGCCATATCTCTCTTTAAGGAGATTAAAGGCGATGTGATAGTTGTCTGCGCTTAAAGGCAGTGACTCCACTAAGGCTAAGGCCTCACATTCCAAAGAAGTACGGAGGAAATAAAATTTATGAATATCGGCGATTTCAGTATTTTCATGAATTAGGGAGCAGTAAAGTTCGTAAAAAGAATACCATTCACCTTCCTTGCCTGAGAAGTGCGGTAGGCTTATCTTAGGAAGTAACGGTTTCGGTTTGTTCTTGTGAACTGAAGCGGGTGCGAACTGGGCCGGATTGATGACCCTAGTGTCCGGTTCTGAGATATTGCGGATCAGTTGGTGGGCCTTTGCAATCCCTTCAAAGTACAAGGGTTCGACCTCGTCCCGATCCGATTGAAGTTCTGGGCAAGCGGATTCAATCTCGGTTTGAATTTGATCGTAATAATCATAAGACCGTTCGTACAACTTAAGGCGATGTGTTAGGATGTCTAAATCACACTCGGCGGGATTTAACTTGTTGATAAAATTTCTGAATCTAGTGAGTTGCCCTTTATAGGAAGAACGTCTAGCAATGAGAGTTTCATCTTTTTCAGTAGGAGCCATGATAAAGAGAATAAATTGGAATACAACTCACGAAACTGTTGAACCTTGGAGATGCTGTCAAGTTTGCAGCAGCGAATGGGTAGAAAGAACAGGACACCCCAAAGGAGACAGGAGCGGCCTCTTTCCCGTTCACAGGCTTCGCATGATGTAGTTATAGCTGAAAAATCCAAAGCAGATATTAATAATTTGCAAAGTATTGTCAAACAGAAAAATGACAAATGGACTCTCCCGGGTTTCTGGTACCAAATTTTGGGTAGTTTATTAGCTGAGGAATAACCCACCCACCAAGGGAAGATGATTAAAAAAAGGAAGTAGGTTTTGGATTGGAAAAAAAGGATAGAAAATGGGAGGAGAGTCCCACAAAATTAATAAGTTTAAATTTAAACACACTTAAAGGTGGTTGTCACCGCAAATCCGTTCTCGGATACCTAAAGTGGGTACGAGCTTGGTCGAAGCTGACGGGAACCGCAGCTAAGACTTTGGCGGTTTGCCAGAGAAAGGCTTTAGTGTATTTCCTCCCAAGCATGCATGAAAGTACTATAGGGAAGGGTGATGGTCTGGCAAGACAAATGGTAAAAGCTTTATTGAGTATGAACGAGAGCATAAACCTAGGAAGAGCTAGGAAAGCCAGGATCTTGCCTAACTGTAGTATCAGATAAATGATGAATCCAAAAACAAATATTTAATTTTATTAAACAATGCAAAGAAGTTTGAGGAAATTAACAAGCATGTAATATAATTTTGACAAACATAGTTCATTTGAACTTTTTAACAAATGGGGCCGCAGACCTCCTCACATTAAACGTTTGCTCCAGGCAATTGACAATTTATTAGGTTTAAAACCTGGTACTAAAATCATTGTAAGATTTAAACAAATAAACAATGAAGTAATTAAAGTTTGAACGTGAATTGGAGTACAAAGAGTGTACCTTAAGAAATTCTTGAGAGAATGTTCTAGAGAAAGTGACAACTTCGAAAATAACAATAATAAAAACATGAAAGATAAGATAGAAGTTCCTACAACTTCTTATATTTATACAGAATTACTATATGGGAATTATACGAAAGAGGGCAGGTCACTTACTGTGAAACCTGAAGAAAGTTAAAAGGAAAGTTCTATAGAATTCCCAAGTTTGAGCAGGAATCACTAGCCAAATGGGACAGTTTCCATTTCGTGAAACCTGAACATGACTCGCTCAAGAGTTTAAGGAATTGTTTTCCCTGATTATAGGAAAGGAACAATGTGAATTTGAATCGTGTGTCACACACGTAATTATACAGAATTTAATTAATGTTAAACTAGCAAAGTTGGAAGGGCACTTCGTAAGTGACACCTTATTGAAACAGACCTAAATTTAAAAGTTTATTACAGATTGTTAGTAAGAGGTTTAGGAAAGAGAAATAGGGATGGAGGATAAAATGTTCATGGCCGTATTTAATATAAACGGACGATCGCGACGCGGTAGAAAAGTGGAACAAGCACTGATTATCACTATAGTCTGTAAAGATTGATGCAAAGTTCACTGTAGAAACTCGAAAGTTCATGAGAAAGAAAGTTTTTACAATGCTGAAAAGAACTGGTTGCACTAGGTAGGCGAGAGTCTATTGCTGGAGAAAATGGTGTATTACAGTTAAATGCGCCATAGAACATCCCAACGGTGGACGAAAGTTAGCTATTGCAGTAATTTAAGGAAGATTCCTCATTTTAACTAGTATTTTCACAAGTAAGTGAAGAATACCTGACGGCAAGCCTCGCAGATAGAGTACCAGATCTGGAAAGTTCCAGAACGATCTTTAGAGAAGAATGGAGTCAAAGATAATCCAGCGGAGGAACTAACTTTATAATTTATAGACAGTGGGTATTAGATAATATCCCACGTAGTGAGAAGATTTCTCATTTAAATAGCTTAAGAAAAGCTCTTTTTTAGTAAAGTTGGCTTGTACAAGCAAAAGCTCAACATGGCAAATCCCTCGAAGAATGATTTTTACCCCAAAGTAAATACTTTCACACTGTCTATAAAAATGTCATTAAAAGCACGTGGAAGTTAAAACCATGAAGATGAGGTTAAAACTTTTAAAATGGTACTTATCTTGATTTCATGTTGAAGGCGAAGTTCCGTTGGATGACGATAACTACTTTGCCAACATGGCGTAGAAGAGTGTGTGCCTCTTGGTTTGAGGAGGCTAGCTCGAGAGGAGCTTTAACTGATCGAGTCAACTGCCGACTGAGAAGTGAGACCTGCTCAACGGAGCACGGAGGGTCAAGGAAGGGGAAAAGATTGGGGGGTAGGAGACAAAAGGAGAACATATAAACATTGCCAATGTTACAACAAAAAAATGATCTCTTGCTGAGCTGGTCTTCAAAGAGTTGATAACAGGCGATACTAGCGCAGCATGGTGAGTGAAGAAGTAGACGTAGTCCTCTTGCTCAAGGAGAAAATAGCTGGCGATGACAGTAAAATCTGATAGCCAGATGGAGAAGGAATTCCTCTTGCGCGAGGAAGAGTTGAAGAGCTTCAGATATTCGCTGCAAGATGACGCTAGGTGGGTCATAGAATATATATCTGGAACAGACTCATACAAAATATAAGCGACCTGAACCCCTAAGAGAAAACAGAAGATCACTGTTGGTGTTTGCCAAAGAGGAAGGAAAGAACATGCAAAAGCATTGAAAATTATAATCTCTGGTACCGTGTATTCCAAGAATGCACCATACTGGGAGGGGCAAACACCAACAGGGAACAAGAAAAACAAGTAAACATTTAAAGGTAATAAGCAATTGCGGAGAAGTAGTCTTGTGATCTGACCATTAGTGGTCAAGACTCTGACTACCCTGACTCTCCCATCTCTTCCAGGGCAACACTCGGTCACTCTACCCGAGATCCAGACTAAGGGGGGAAAAACTTCCCTAACTAAGACCAAGTCCCCCACTTTAATATTGGGACTGGAAAGAAACCACTTCTGCCTCCTTTGCAAGGAAGTTAAATATTCCAAGTTCCATCTCTTCCAAAAAGAATTACGGAGGGCTTCAAGTTTACGCCAAGCGATAGGTAAATCAGAATCCCTGAAAGAATTAGGAAGGGGAGGAGGGGCAGAGAGAGAAGTGCGTGTAAGGAAGCGATCAGATGTAAGTGGAAGGAGGTCATCAGGGTCATTAGAAAGCGGAGTTAATGAGAGAGAGTTAACGACATCTTCAATCACAAAATAACTAGAAGCTGAGGGAAATAAAGCACTAGTAAAGATTACGATACGATGCGAAAGGAGAATTTACAAGTTTAAACAAAGCGTATAGAAACAAGTACATCTATTCAGGACAAGAATATACCAAATAAACAAAGAAACTATGCGAGTAGAAAGCAAGAACGCCATAGGTAACAACCTAGTAGCCATAAACAATGACCTTAAGTCATAATAAGTATCAAAGGGGTTACTCAGAAAAATACTTAAGTCAGCGAGAAACGTGACGTGACAAGTATAAATGCAAAAACACATCGAATGTAACGACGAGAAAAAGTAAGTTTGTTCATCAATGAACAATAAGATCGCAAAATATGTAAGCAAAGTGAAATACATGAGCGCGTGAGAAATACGCAACGAAGTTTTGAAACAAGGATCGAAGCAGTTATAGAATACGAGCATGAGTAAGTGGAAGACACAGGCAAGCGCGGCCTTGACACACATAGTACAACGAGATAAGGCATATAAATAGCTGAAAGAGTCCTTAACTGGAACAAGTTTATTTTGGGAAGTAGGTGAACGGCTTCTGTACTTGCAGTAGCGACTCGCCAGACAATGGTTGGCAATCAGCCAGAGTTGAGATAAGAGAAACTTGCTTTGACCTTTAGCAAGCATACAGGAAATGAACAGTGACTTGACCTTCCTCGGGCTTGTATACAAACAAGTTTGAAAAACAAGCAGTTCGGAATAAACAAACAACACTTGTTGAATCAGCTGTGACTTAAAGCAGATATTCAGGTTGGACGGCATGCAGTCAATCGTAACTTGGACGTGAACAAACAATTTAAACACGTATGAAACAGCGTAGGAAATCAATTTCGCATGATTGAGAGGATCACGGAATCCGACAATTTTCGACAGGAAAAAGCTTGATTCTTCCGAAATAGGAAGTGAAGCCGGGACATTGAGAAGAAAGTTATGCATAAGAATAGTTATTCTTGATGTTAGAGAATTCAGATTTTCAAGCGGTTTCAAAAGCGGCTTCCAATTGTGAGGAAGGAGGGAGGGGCCGACCGTGGCCATCCTTCTAAATAACGAAAGAAGTGAAACATGGCTTACAGCGAAGTGATGGTGACTGATAGCCATGGTTTTACACAAGGGGAAGATAGTTTTCAATAGGAATTTTAAGCAATTACCTGCTATAAAAAATGACATGAGAAGGTAAACGAAATAACACAAGGCAAGGCGAACTTGAATTGCCATTTTGTGCGGGAAGAAGGAAAAATCATTTAAACAACTTACAGAGGTAGCGTAGTTGTTCACGATAAGACATCGTTTCGGCAAGAGTTTTTCAAAAATATTGAGATCTGAAACATGAGCGTTCTCTTTTTCAGAAATGGGATTTATGTCAGCTGTAACGAAATGACGTTGCGCTTTGGTTTGAACAATGGGATATTGAATTTCACCAGTTATAACACAACCAAAATCGGTGTCTCTGGCGACCACGGTTGAAGATAACTTACGTGTTTGTTTGCGAAGGCACTTCCAAAAAACATTGGCACTGAAAAGTACATCAATGGGACCTTGAGCATTAAACTGAGGATCAGCTAACCTTAAGTGCGAGGGAATGTTTAATCCGGAGGTATTAATACAGCTGCTAGGAGTGTCCTTGCCAATACTGGTAAGAATGAGACAGTTTAAATTAAGGTTGGTGTTTCTTTGGCAAACGTCTCTGATTTTCAATTTTGAAGACTGCAAGACTTGAGTTTTCAAATTGTCAATGCCGGTCACATTGATAGAAGTAGGCGATGACGAAAGACCTAGTTTTTTAATCAACGATTGCGAAACAAAATTATGAGTTGAAGCGGAATCGAGAAGACCACGGGTTCTAAACTAATTTCCAAATTTATCTTGGATTTCGAATTGTACAGTGGTCAAAAGGGTTTGCGCACTATGAAAAGTTTCGGCGTTGGAAATGCAGGAAGAAGCATTAGTTTGTTCGGAGCTGCTCTGCATGGAGCTTGAAGAGGCGGGTGCTGATGACCTCGATTTATCGTGAACGTGCAATAAAGAATGATGCGGTTTTTTTACAATGGAAACAGATATTTGATGACGTACAGTTCGAAGAAGAATGCTTAGGTGATAAGCAGTTGAAACAATGTTTGCTATTGAAGACAAACTTCCTTCGATCTTCGACAGACAATTCCTTAAAGGATTTGCACGAATACAATGTGTGAAGCTTTTTACAGAGCGTGCATTTTAACGATTTGTTAAGCGGCCTGATATGTTCTCTTGCATGATTGAAAGAAGAACGGGGTTGCTTGTTCTCGACAGATGGGGGCTGATGACCCTTTGGAAAAGCAAGGTTTTTCTCAAAAATGTGAGATTGATGATTCGTTTCGACCTTTTCGCACTGAAATGCGAGTGCTGTAAGGACTTGGCATCGGCTGTTAAGAAACGAGATTAAGTGTTCGAAGGAAAATTCTTCCTTGCGAGCGAGTTCAATTTCCCAAGCCTTTAAAGTTGAAAAATCGAATCTTGATGTAGCCAGATGAATGAGTATGGTGTCCCATGTTTGGACAGGCTGCTTAAGTTGGTATAATGCTCTGACATTTAACTGTATAGAGTCCAACAGGTTTCTTAAAGAGGTGACATCATTAGGTTTGACGGCTGGTAGGTTGAAGAGACAGCGTATGTGGCGAGCTACACTCAAACGTAAATTGCCATATCTCTCTTTAAGGAGATTAAAGGCGATGTGATAGTTGTCTGCGCTTAAAGGCAGTGACTCCACTAAGGCTAAGGCCTCACATTCCAAAGAAGTACGGAGGAAATAAAATTTATGAATATCGGCGATTTCAGTATTTTCATGAATTAGGGAGCAGTAAAGTTCGTAAAAAGAATACCATTCACCTTCCTTGCCTGAGAAGTGCGGTAGGCTTATCTTAGGAAGTAACGGTTTCGGTTTGTTCTTGTGAACTGAAGCGGGTGCGAACTGGGCCGGATTGATGACCCTAGTGTCCGGTTCTGAGATATTGCGGATCAGTTGGTGGGCCTTTGCAATCCCTTCAAAGTACAAGGGTTCGACCTCGTCCCGATCCGATTGAAGTTCTGGGCAAGCGGATTCAATCTCGGTTTGAATTTGATCGTAATAATCATAAGACCGTTCGTACAACTTAAGGCGATGTGTTAGGATGTCTAAATCACACTCGGCGGGATTTAACTTGTTGATAAAATTTCTGAATCTAGTGAGTTGCCCTTTATAGGAAGAACGTCTAGCAATGAGAGTTTCATCTTTTTCAGTAGGAGCCATGATAAAGAGAATAAATTGGAATACAACTCACGAAACTGTTGAACCTTGGAGATGCTGTCAAGTTTGCAGCAGCGAATGGGTAGAAAGAACAGGACACCCCAAAGGAGACAGGAGCGGCCTCTTTCCCGTTCACAGGCTTCGCATGATGTAGTTATAGCTGAAAAATCCAAAGCAGATATTAATAATTTGCAAAGTATTGTCAAACAGAAAAATGACAAATGGACTCTCCCGGGTTTCTGGTACCAAATTTTGGGTAGTTTATTGGCTGAGGAATAACCCACCCACCAAGGGAAGATGATTAAAAAAAAGGAAGTAGGTTTTGGATTGGAAAAAAAGGATAGAAAATAGGAGGAGAGTCCCACAAAATTAATAAGTTTAAATTTAAACACACTTAAAGGTGGTTGCCACCGCAAATCCGTTCTCGGATACCTAAAGTGGGTACGAGCTTGGTCGAAGCTGACGGGAACCGCAGCTAAGACTTTGGCGGTTTGCCAGAGAAAGGCTTTAGTGTATTTCCTCCCAAGCATGCATGAAAGTACTATAGGGAAGGGTGATGGTCTGGCAAGACAAATGGTAAAAGCTTTATTGAGTATGAACGAGAGCATAAACCTAGGAAGAGCTAGGAAAGCCAGGATCTTGCCTAACTGTAGTATCAGAGAAATGATGAATCCAAACACAAATATTTAATTTTATTAAACAATGCAAAGAAGTTTGAGGAAATTAACAAGCATGTAATATAATTTTGACAAACATAGTTCATTTGAACTTTTTAACAAATGGGGCCGCAGACCTCCTCACATTAAACGTTTGCTCCAGGCAATTGACAATTTATTAGGTTTAAAACCTGGTACTAAAATCTTTGTAAGATTTAAACAAATAAACAATGAAGTAATTAAAGTTTGAACGTGAATTGGAGTACAAAGAGTGTACCTTAAGAAATTCTTGAGAGAATGTTCTAGAGAAAGTGACAACTTCGAAAATAACAATAATAAAAACATGAAAGATAAGATAGAAGTTCCTACAACTTCTTATATTTATACAGAATTACTATATGGGAATTATACGAAAGAGGGCAGGTCACTTACTGTGAAACCTGAAGAAAGTTAAAAGGAAAGTTCTATAGACTTCCCAAGTTTGAGCAGGAATCACTAGCCAAATGGGACAGTTTCCATTTCGTGAAACCTGAACATGACTCGCTCAAGAGTTTAAGGAATTGTTTTCCCTGATTATAGGAAAGGAACAATGTGAATTTGAATCGTGTGTCACACACGTAATTATACAGAATTTAATTAATGTTAAACTAGCAAAGTTGGAAGGGCACTTCGTAAGTGACACCTTATTGAAACAGACCTAAATTTAAAAGTTTATTACAGATTGTTAGTAAGAGGTTTAGGAAAGAGAAATAGGGATGGAGGATAAAATGTTCATGGCCGTATTTAATATAAACGGACGATCGCGACGCGGTAGTAAAGTGGAACAAGCACTGATTATCACTATAGTCTGTAAAGATTGATGCAAAGTTCACTGTAGAAACTCGAAAGTTCATGAGAAAGAAAGTTTTTACAATGCTGAAAAGAACTGGTTGCACTAGGTAGGCGAGAGTCTATTGCTGGAGAAAATGGTGTATTACAGTTAAATGCGCCATAGAACATCCCAACGGTGGACGAAAGTTAGCTATTGTAGTAATTTAAGGAAGATTCCTCATTTTAACTAGTATTTTCACAAGTAAGTGAAGAATACCTGACGGCAAGCCTCGCAGATAGAGTACCAGATCTGGAAAGTTCCAGAACGATCTTTAGAGAAGAATGGAGTCAAAGATAATCCAGCGGAGGAACTAACTTTATAATTTATAGACAGTGGGTATTAGATAATATCCCACGTAGTGAGAAGATTTCTCATTTAAATAGCTTAAGAAAAGCTCTTTTTTAGTAAAGTTGGCTTGTACAAGCAAAAGCTCAACATGGCAAATCCCACGAAGAATGATTTTTACCCCAAAGTAAATACTTTCACACTGTCTATAAGAATGTCATTAAAAGCACGTGGAAGTTAAAACCATGAAGATGAGGTTAAAACTTTTAAAATGGTACTTATCTTGATTTCATGTTGAAGGCGAAGTTCCGTTGGATGACGATAACTACTTTGCCAACATGGCGTAGAAGAGTGTGTGCCTCTTGGTTTGAGGAGGCTAGCTCGAGAGGAGCTTTAACTGATCGAGTCAACTGCCGACTGAGAAGTGAGACCTGCTCAACGGAGCACGGAGGGTCAAGGAAGGGGAAAAGAGTGGGGGGTAGGAGACAAAAGGAGAACATATAAACATTGCCAATGTTACAACAAAAAATGATCTCTTGCTGAGCTGGTCTTCAAAGAGTTGATAACAGGCGATACTAGCGCAGCATGGTGAGTGAAGAAGTAGACGTAGTCCTCTTGCTCAAGGAGAAAATAGCTGGCGATGACAGTAAAATCTGATAGCCAGATGGAGAAGGAATTCCTCTTGCGCGAGGAAGAGTTGAAGAGCTTCAGATATTCGCTGCAAGATGACGCTAGGTGGGTCATAGAATATATATCTGGAACAGACTCATACAAAATATAAGCGACCTGAACCCCTAAGAGAAAACAGAAGATCACTGTTGGTGTTTGCCAAAGAGGAAGGAAAGAACATGCAAAAGCATTGAAAATTATAATCTCTGGTACCGTGTATTCCAAGAATGCACCATACTGGGAGGGGCAAACACCAACAGGGAACAAGAAAAACAAGTAAACATTTAAAGGTAATAAGCAATTGCGGAGAAGTAGTCTTGTGATCTGACCATTAGTGGTCAAGACTCTGACTACCCTGACTCTCCCATCTCTTCCAGGGCAACACTCGGTCACTCTACCCGAGATCCAGACTAAGGGGGGAAAAACTTCCCTAACTAAGACCAAGTCCCCCACTTTAATATTGGGACTGGAAAGAAACCACTTCTGCCTCCTTTGCAAGGAAGTTAAATATTCCAAGTTCCATCTCTTCCAAGAAGAATTACGGAGGGCTTCAAGTTTACGCCAAGCGATAGGTAAATCAGTATCCCTGAAAGAATTAGGAAGGGGAGGAGGGGCAGAGAGAGAAGTGCGTGTAAGGAAGCGACCAGATGTAAGTGGAAGGAGGTCATCAGGGTCATTAGAAAGCGGAGTTAATGAGAGAGAGTTAACGACATCTTCAATCACAAAATAACTAGAAGCTGAGGGAAATAAAGCACTAGTAAAGATTACGATACGATGCGAAAGGAGAATTTACAAGTTTAAACAAAGCGTATAGAAACAAGTACATCTATTCAGGACAAGAATATACCAAATAAACAAAGAAACTATGCGAGTAGAAAGCAAGAACGCCATAGGTAACAACCTAGTAGCCATAAACAATGACCTTAAGTCATAATAAGTATCAAAGGGGTTACTCAGAAAAATACTTAAGTCAGCGAGAAACGTGACGTGACAAGTATAAATGCAAAAACACATCGAATGTAACGACGAGAAAAAGTAAGTTTGTTCATCAATGAACAATAAGATCGCAAAATATGTAAGCAAAGTGAAATACATGAGCGCGTGAGAAATACGCAACGAAGTTTTGAAACAAGGATCGAAGCAGTTATAGAATACGAGCATGAGTAAGTGGAAGACACAGGCAAGCGCGGCCTTGACACACATAGTACAACGAGATAAGGCATATAAATAGCTGAAAGAGTCCTTAACTGGAACAAGTTTATTTTGGGAAGTAGGTGAACGGCTTCTGTACTTGCAGTAGCGACTCGCCAGACAATGGTTGGCAATCAGCCAGAGTTGAGATAAGAGAAACTTGCTTTGACCTTTAGCAAGCATACAGGAAATGAACAGTGACTTGACCTTCCTCGGGCTTGTATACAAACAAGTTTGAAAAACAAGCAGTTCGGAATAAACAAACAACACTTGTTGAATCAGCTGTGACTTAAAGCAGATATTCAGGTTGGACGGCATGCAGTCAATCGTAACTTGGACGTGAACAAACAATTTAATCACGTATGAAACAGCGTAGGAAATCAATTTCGCATGATTGAGAGGATCACGGAATCCGACAATTTTCGACAGGAAAAAGCTTGATTCTTCCGAAATAGGAAGTGAAGCCGGGACATTGAGAAGAAGGTTATGCATAATAATAGTTATTCTTGATGTTAGAGAATTCAGATTTTCAAGCGGTTTCAAAAGCGGATTCCAATTGTGAGGAAGGAGGGAGGGGCCGACCGTGGCCATCCTTCTAAATAACGAAAGAAGTGAAACATGGCTTACAGCGAAGTGATGGTGACTGATAGCCATGGTTTTACACAAGGGGAAGATAGTTTTCAATAGGAATTTTAAGCAATTACCTGCTATAAAAAATGACATGAGAAGGTAAACGAAATAACACAAGGCAAGGCGAACTTGAATTGCCATTTTGTGCGGGAAGAAGGAAAAATCATTTAAACAACTTACAGAGGTAGCGTAGTTGTTCACGATAAGACATCGTTTCGGCAAGAGTTTTTCAAAAATATTGAGATCTGAAACATGAGCGTTCTCTTTTTCAGAAATGGGATTTATGTCAACTGTAACGAAATGACATTGCGCTTTGGTTTGAACACTGGGATATTGAATTTCACCAGTTATAACCCAACCAAAATCGGTGTCTCTGGCGACCACGGTTGAAGATAACTTACGTGTTTGTTTGCGAAGGCACTTCCAAAAAACATTGGCACTGAAAAGTACATCAATGGGACCTTGAGCATTAAACTGAGGATCAGCTAACCTTAAGTGCGAGGGAATGTTTAATCCGGAGGTATTAATACAGCTGCTAGGAGTGTCCTTGCCAATACTGGTAAGAATGAGACAGTTTAAATTAAGGTTGGTGTTTCTTTGGCAAACGTCTCTGATTTTCAATTTTGAAGACTGCAAGACTTGAGTTTTCAAATTGTCAATGCCGGTCACATTGATAGAAGTAGGCGATGACGAAAGACCTAGTTTTTTAATCAACGATTGCGAAACAAAATTATGAGTTGAAGCGGAATCGAGAAGACCACGGGTTCTAAACCAATTTCCAAATTTATCTTGGATTTCGAATTGTACAGTGGTCAAAAGGGTTTGCGCACTATGAAAAGTTTCGGCGTTGGAAATGCAGGAAGAAGCATTAGTTTGTTCGGAGCTGCTCTGCATGGAGCTTGAAGAGGCGGGTGCTGATGACCTCGATTTATCGTGAACGTGCAATAAGGAATGATGCGGTTTTTTACAATGGAAACAGAGATTTGATGACGTACAGTTCGAAGAAGAATGCTCAGGTGATAAGCAGTTGAAACAATGTTTGCTATTGAAGACAAACTTCCTTCGATCTTCGACAGACAATTCTTTAAAGGATTTGCACGAATACAATGCGTGAAGCTTTTTACAGAGCGTGCATTTTAACGATTTGTTAAGCGGCCTGATATGTTCTCTTGCATGATTGAAAGAAGAACGGGGTTGCTTGTTCTCGACAGATGGGGGCTGATGACCCTTTGGAAAAGCAAGGTTTTTCTCAAAAATGTGAGATTGATGATTCGTTTCGACCTTTTCGCACTGAAATGCGAGTGCTGTAAGGACTTGGCATCGGCTGTTAAGAAACGAGATTAAGTGTTCGAAGGAAAATTCTTCCTTGCGAGCGAGTTCAATTTCCCAAGCCTTTAAAGTTGAAAAATCGAATCTTGATGTAGCCAGATGAATGAGTATGGTGTCCCATGTTTGGACAGGCTGCTTAAGTTGGTATAATGCTCTGACATTTAACTGTATAGAGTCCAACAGGTTTCTTAAAGAGGTGACGTCATTAGGTTTGACGGCTGGTAGGTTGAAGAGACAGCGTATGTGGCGAGCTACACTCAAACGTAAATTGCCATATCTCTCTTTAAGGAGATTAAAGTCGATGTGGTAGTTGTCTGCGCTTAAAGGCAGTGACTCCACTAAGGCTAAGGCCTCACATTCCAAAGAAGTACGGAGGAAATAAAATTTATGAATATCGGCGATTTCAGTATTTTCATGAATTAGGGAGCAGTAAAGTTCGTAAAAAGAATACCATTCACCTTCCTTGCCTGAGAAGTGCGGTAGGCTTATCTTAGGAAGTAACGGTTTCGGTTTGTTCTTGTGAACTGAAGCGGGTGCGAACTGGGCCGGATTGATGACCCTAGTGTCCGGTTCTGAGATATTGCGGATCAGTTGGTGGGCCTTTGCAATCCCTTCAAAGTACAAGGGTTCGACCTCGTCCCGATCCGATTGAAGTTCTGGGCAAGCGGATTCAATCTCGGTTTGAATTTGATCGTAATAATCATAAGACCGTTCGTACATCTTAAGGCGATGTGTTAGGATGTCTAAATCACACTCGGCGGGATTTAACTTGTTGATAAAATTTCTGAATCTAGTGAGTTGCCCTTTATAGGAAGAACGTCTAGCAATGAGAGTTTCATCTTTTTCAGTAGGAGCCATGATAAAGAGAATAAATTGGAATACAACTCACGAAACTGTTGAACCTTGGAGATGCTGTCAAGTTTGCAGCAGCGAATGGGTAGAAAGAACAGGACACCCCAAAGGAGACAGGAGCGGCCTCTTTCCCGTTCACAGGCTTTGCATGATGTAGTTATAGCTGAAAAATCCAAAGCAGATATTAATAATTTGCAAAGTATTGTCAAACAGAAAAATGACAAATGGACTCTCCCGGGTTTCTGGTACCAAATTTTGGGTAGTTTATTGGCTGAGGAATAACCCACCCACCAAGGGAAGATGATTAAAAAAAAGGAAGTAGGTTTTGGATTGGAAAAAAAGGATAGAAAATAGGAGGAGAGTCCCACAAAATTAATAAGTTTAAATTTAAACACACTTAAAGGTGGTTGCCACCGCAAATCCGTTCTCGGATACCTAAAGTGGGTACGAGCTTGGTCGAAGCTGACGGGAACCGCAGCTAAGACTTTGGCGGTTTGCCAGAGAAAGGCTTTAGTGTATTTCCTCCCAAGCATGCATGAAAGTACTATAGGGAAGGGTGATGGTCTGGCAAGACAAATGGTAAAAGCTTTATTGAGTATGAACGAGAGCATAAACCTAGGAAGAGCTAGGAAAGCCAGGATCTTGCCTAACTGTAGTATCAGAGAAATGATGAATCCAAAAACAAATATTTAATTTTATTAAACAATGCAAAGAAGTTTGAGGAAATTAACAAGCATGTAATATAATTTTGACAAACATAGTTCATTTGAACTTTTTAACAAATGGGGCCGCAGACCTCCTCACATTAAACGTTTGCTCCAGGCAATTGACAATTTATTAGGTTTAAAACCTGGTACTAAAATCTTTGTAAGATTTAAACAAATAAACAATGAAGTAATTAAAGTTTGAACGTGAATTGGAGTACAAAGAGTGTACCTTAAGAAATTCTTGAGAGAATGTTCTAGAGAAAGTGACAACTTCGAAAATAACAATAATAAAAACATGAAAGATAAGATAGAAGTTCCTACAACTTCTTATATTTATACAGAATTACTATATGGGAATTATACGAAAGAGGGCAGGTCACTTACTGTGAAACCTGAAGAAAGTTAAAAGGAAAGTTCTATAGACTTCCCAAGTTTGAGCAGGAATCACTAGCCAAATGGGACAGTTTCCATTTCGTGAAACCTGAACATGACTCGCTCAAGAGTTTAAGGAATTGTTTTCCCTGATTATAGGAAAGGAACAATGTGAATTTGAATCGTGTGTCACACACGTAATTATACAGAATTTAATTAATGTTAAACTAGCAACGTTGGAAGGGCACTTCGTAAGTGACACCTTATTGAAACAGACCTAAATTTAAAAGTTTATTACAGATTGTTAGTAAGAGGTTTAGGAAAGAGAAATAGGGATGGAGGATAAAATGTTCATGGCCGTATTTAATATAAACGGACGATCGCGACGCGGTAGAAAAGTGGAACAAGCACTGATTATCACTATAGTCTGTAAAGATTGATGCAAAGTTCACTGTAGAAACTCGAAAGTTCATGAGAAAGAAAGTTTTTACAATGCTGAAAAGAACTGGTTGCACTAGGTAGGCGAGAGTCTATTGCTGGAGAAAATGGTGTATTACAGTTAAATGCGCCATAGAACATCCCAACGGTGGACGAAAGTTAGCTATTGCAGTAATTTAAGGAAGATTCCTCATTTTAACTAGTATTTTCACAAGTAAGTGAAGAATACCTGACGGCAAGCCTCGCAGATAGAGTACCAGAACTGGAAAGTTCCAGAACGATCTTTAGAGAAGAATGGAGTCAAAGATAATCCAGCGGAGGAACTAACTTTATAATTTATAGACAGTGGGTATTAGATAATATCCCACGTAGTGAGAAGATTTCTCATTTAAATAGCTTAAGAAAAGCTCTTTTTTAGTAAAGTTGGCTTGTACAAGCAAAAGCTCAACATGGCAAATCCCACGAAGAATGATTTTTGCCCCAAAGTAAATACTTTCACACTGTCTATAAAAATGTCATTAAAAGCACGTGGAAGTTAAAACCATGAAGATGAGGTTAAAACTTTTAAAATGGTACTTATCTTGATTTCATGTTGAAGGCGAAGTTCCGTTGGATGACGATAACTACTTTGCCAACATGGCGTAGAAGAGTGTGTGCCTCTTGGTTTGAGGAGGCTAGCTCGAGAGGAGCATTAACTGATCGAGTCAACTGCCGACTGAGAAGTGAGACCTGCTCAACGGAGCACGGAGGGTCAAGGAAGGGGAAAAGAGTGGGGGGTAGGAGACAAAAGGAGAACATATAAACATTGCCAATGTTACAACAAAAAAATGATCTCTTGCTGAGCTGGTCTTCAAAGAGTTGATAACAGGCGATACTAGCGCAGCATGGTGAGTGAAGAAGTAGACGTAGTCCTCTTGCTCAAGGAGAAAATAGCTGGCGATGACAGTAAAATCTGATAGCCAGATGGAGAAGGAATTCCTCTTGCGCGAGGAAGAGTTGAAGAGCTTCAGATATTCGCTGCAAGATGACGCTAGGTGGGTCATAGAATATATATCTGGAACAGACTCATACAAAATATAAGCGACCTGAACCCCTAAGAGAAAACAGAAGATCACTGTTGGTTTTTGCCAAAGAGGAAGGAAAGAACATGCAAAAGCATTGAAAATTATAATCTCTGGTACCGTGTATTCCAAGAATGCACCAAGGGGTTCAGAAAATATTAACAGAAGTGTAGTTAGGCCCTTACGACAAAAATTAAAAATACATTCAAAAAAGGGGCATCACCCCAAGTCAAACGACTCCTCACACAAGTCCCTAGCTTTCTTGGTTCCCGAGATATTAACAAAAGTGCACTTAGGCCCTTTTGACAAAAATCAAAAATAAATTAAAAAACGGGGCGTTACCCCAAGTGCTAAAATACTCCATATGTCAAAATCCCTTCAGGGGTTCAGAAATTATTAACAAAA
This sequence comes from Meconema thalassinum, assembly GCA_946902985.2. Lineage (NCBI taxonomy): Eukaryota > Metazoa > Arthropoda > Insecta > Orthoptera > Tettigoniidae > Meconema > Meconema thalassinum. Next base: position 814,079 of record OX336396.1, read on the forward strand.
GTATAGTTAGGCACTTTTGACAAAAATTAAAAATACATAAAAAAAACGGGGCGTCACCCCAAGTCCAACGACCCCTCATACAAGTCCTTAGCCTTATTGGTTCTCGAGATATTAACAAAAGTGCAGTTCGGCCCTTTTGAAGAAAGAAAAAGACATTTAAAATCGGGGCATTACTCCAAGTCCAACGACCCCTCATACAAGTCCCTAGCCTCGTTTGTTCTCGAGATATTAAAAAAAAGTGTAGTTAGGCCCTTTTGACAAAAATGAATAATAAATTCAAAAACGGGACGTCACCCCGAGTGCTACGACCCCTCATACAAGTCCCTAGCCATATTGGTCACGAGATATTAAAAAGCACATGACCTATTAGTTTTAGATCTTTTGGTTATTTTTTAAAATAACTCATCCATGAATAAGTATTACTCCATATGTCAAAATCCCATCAGTGCGCATGCGTAAAAACAAAAAACTAAAATGTTAATTCATCATGGCGTCGACTTCTTTGCATGTCGTTCATGTGGAACAACGTTTAATTTAATAGTAGACTCGAACCGCATACATGTCGCACATGGAAAGCCACATTTACTAAGAACATACTATTTCACCCCTAGTAGGGATAGGTTTTATTGGGTTGAAATAAGTTGTCCATAGCAAAGCCCCCGCCAGCCCGAGTCCAACGACACCTCATTCGTGAAACTCCGACCATGGGCTCGGGAGATATCGGCTCGCATTGGGAGTAGTGGTGGGGGTTTTTAGATCCCCCTTACTCATGTGCTGCGAACATGGCTGCTATTGTTAAAAGATCAATAAATAATAACACATATATTCGATCGGGGTTAGTAATTACAATTGTTAATGTCCCTCAGAAGAAGAAATAAGTCATGGAAAGCATATATCATCGAAATGAAAGTGAAAAAGAAATGAGTGATGTTTCATTCATAATTATTTGAAACTTCTTATACACACATCAGAAAAAGGTTTGCGAATTGTCGTGGAGCACAGTGGGGGCTGACTTATTTAAACAGCGTCCACGCCTGCTCTACACAATTCAGATCGGGAGCATATGTAGGCCATTCCATTCTGCGAATATCATTCTCTTGAAGAAAGGCATCGACTCTGTGCGGGTGAGCATTATCATCCACGGAAGTGAAATTTGGGCCGAAATTGTCGGCATAGCCAGGATAGTATCCCTGTCATACGGCCTGGGATGTACACAAGAGGGGTTCGGCGACCATACATGATGTCTCCACCTCCTCCAACGGATGTATTGGTCATGCGTACGTTCACCAGGTCGTCTCTACACTCGCACAGATCTATCCTCATTGACACAGGCGAGTGTACACAGCCCACATACACGCATGCTAGAAGGACTGTAGGTTTGAGACCACTACGACTCTTGGCTAGCATTATGCAATAATAGTACATTTTGCAACGAGCCTATAATGGAATAATTAAGACACGAGTATGTTTATAAAACGAGCGAGGCGAGTTTTATATTTTGCATACGAGTGTCTTAATTACTATGATAGGCGAGTTGCATACGACTGTTTATGTTCGACGATAAATATAACTTTATTTTATATTCGAAGAGAAATATACGAAGTATGTCCAGAAAGTAAGTTCCGTTTGGTAATAACATTAAATTGTGTACAGATACAGAAAAATTATTAATTGCACAAAATTCTACAACCCTTAAACTACTTTTCCACATAACTGCCGAAATGTTGCAGGCAATCGTCGTAGCGTGGCACGAGTTTTTGTATACCTTCTTCATAGACGTGTGCCGCCTGTGTCTTCAGCGCAGCGCAATTACGCATATGCGCGGTAGACGCTCTGTATCAAGGAGAAGAAACGTGCGCCATTTGGATAGCGCTGTCAGCCACGTACGCGTTGTTGTGCATGTTTACTCGTACAATGTCGGTGTTGATTGAAAATCCCGCCGCTTGTGAAATCAGATCTGTGATTAGTTTTCTGATGCTAGGAAAGTGAAACCAATTGAAATTTATCGACAAATTTGCGAAGTGTATGGACAAAATGCTATGAGTGATTCAATGGTGAGAAGATGGGTCCGACAGTTCAATGAAGGACGTAGTGAAGTGCACGATGAAGAACGAAGTGGGCATCCATCTTTGGTTACAGAAGAACTGGTTCACGCAATTGATGACAAGATCCGGGAAAACCGCAGGTTTACAATTAGTGCTCTCGCTATGGAATTTCCCCAAATCTCACGATCACGCATTCATGTAATTGTTACCGAAAACCTGAACTTTCGTAAACTTTGCCGACGTTGGGTACCAAAGATTCTTACGGAGCAACACAAAACAAAACGGATATTTACCCGTTACAATGAAGGCGGCGAAGAATTTCTGACACAGATAGTCACAGAAGATGAAACTTGGGTTTCTTACGACACCCCTGAAAGTAAGCGGCAATCAATGGAATGGAGCACACTTCATTCCCATCAAAGGTTAAGCCGAAACAAATCTTGACACCTCGGAAAATGATGTGCACAGTGTTCTGGGACTGGAAAGGCATCTTACTCATTGATTTCTCATCACGTGGTCAAACAATCAACGCAGATGCTTACTGCGAGACACTTAGGAAATTGCGCCGCGCATTACAGAATAAGCGCCGAGGGTTGCTGTCAAAAGGTGTTGTTTTTCTTCACGACAACGCACGACCACACACTGAAAATGCGACGAAAAACCTCCCACAGGGATTTGGCTGGGACGTGTTTGACCACCCTCCGCACAGCCCTGACCTCGCTCCTAGCGACTTTCATCTCTTCACACATCTCAAGTCTTTCCTTGGTGGTCAACACTTCAACAATGACGTCGAGCTGAAAGATGCTTCCAACTGGTTGAAGGCACAGGCGGCAAACTTCTATGAAGACGGCATCCAAAAACTTGTGCCACGCTATGACAAATGCCTGCAAAAGTTCGGCAGTTATTTGGAAAAGTAGTTTAAGAAGTGTAGAATGTTGTGCAATAAATATTTTTTCTGTATCTGTACACAATTTAATTTTATTACCAAACGGAACTTACTTTCTGGACATGCCTCGTATGTCGAGATTCAATCACATGAGTTTAGTATAGTGAACAGAACGCATGCGCTGTGTTCCCAATAAGGATCAAATACCTTTTCAATGTCATGTTTCCGAGGCTTTGAAACATTGTTTATTGTACATTAGGGATATCCTAAACTAGCGCCAAAATATAGCGCAAAGGTGGGATCATTTTGATATTTACTTCAAATAACACAAAATAGACGGTTACAAACGCTTTAAAATTAAAATGTATCGCATTATCAACTTGTTATTCTTCAAATTCGATGCGTACAGAATGTCAACGGAATGCAAATCCATGGAGTCCCACATAGAACAGACATGACATCTGACGGAAAAGTTTCACTTAAGAAATCCATTTAACGAAAAGAGAGCTGAATTATAATTTCCGTGAGACTAATGGCATTCGCCTGCTTCCTCCACGACGTTGTGGTCTGTTTATTTCAACAACAGCACTCACTTATTGTAGGCGAAATCTTACGAATGTGTAGAAATTGGAGTTGCGGATATTAAGGTACAGTGCTATTTCTTTTGCAGTATTGCCAAGTTTGTTTATACAATGGATGATCCAAAATAGCCTTCATTGTCAACTTTCAAATCATGTAATTCATGTCCGACATGTTGGATTTAGTAGATGTGAGAGCTATCCTTACCCAATTGGTCAATGAATGAAATTATTGAGCTCTGATTGGTTGGAAAAACTGTGTTATAATGAAAAGTAGTACTTTAATGGCCCCCATTATGAAACAGTTTTCTGACATATACTATTTACATCTTGACATCGTCGAACATAGAAGTGGTAGACTAAAAGCCACCGACCGCTCTCGTATTGAATCATTACTGGACAGGTTGAAGCTGTGCACTCGCCAGAACAAGTTGAGCCATTCTCTCAGCAGTGTAACTGGTAGGAGCGGTTACCGCAAGAATGCACCACACGACGCTCTCTATAGAGAGCACCCCTATGTATTTGAGGACTATTTGACATCAAATATGAATTTGCTTACAATTGTACTATGTTTCAGCAAAATCAGGAGATTTGTACTGGCGATGTTCTCTTGTTAATGTTGCCCGGGGTGTACCATTTAAATGGCTACACAACCTCTGCCCTTTTAGTTACGGTACCTCTTATGAAAATGTGTGAGGCATCCTGATAAGAATAAAGCAGTATAACACCTCAATAAATATGGCACAGTTCTTTAAGGTGAGTTAATGAAGGATTACCTGAGTCTGTCGGGATCAGAACTGAAGTTGAGTTGGCCAAGGGAGGTCAATACGAGTCATGTCCAAGTAGGCAGAAGCAATATCGAGCGGACCAGACTGAACCCACATTATCAGTACAATAACATTAGCTATTTAAGGGGGGGGGGGGGGCAACACCTTTATGCTTCAATAATGTTATTTTCCAATAGAACAACACTTTCTCATCATTCAGTGAAACAATTGGTTCAATATCTCGAATAGAATAGAATAGAATAGAAGTTATAGTAAAAATACGACATGACTGACATCTACCAGTGGCAATTACATTTCCTGTCAAGGCCCATTTTAATGAACTATCTCCATTCCTCATAATTGACTGGTTTGATGCAGCTCTCCATACCTCCCTGTCCTGAGCTAATCGTTTCATCTCTACATAGCTACCACACCCTACATCCGAGGCAATCTGTTTAACACATTCTAACCAAGGTCTACCCCTACAGTTCTCATCCTCGACCCTTCCTTCCATAGCACTGTCCAATTCTTGGGTGTCCTACCAAACTATCTCTACTCTTTGTTAGTGTTAGCAAAGAAAACTAGTTTTAAAAGAAGGAAGAGACTACGACTGGAGGAAAACACTGCGAAGTCCAATGAGGAAGGACCAGTTTATGCGGCAGAGGAATTTCAGAACATCCCAATAATGTGAAACTTTATCGTTTATTCCCCGTAAGTTCACTTTTTCATTCCGTTTCCCTAATAACTCACGAACTTACAAATATATTTCAGTAAATGTTTGTAGTCACATTTCTACAATAGTTATCAACAAAATGTACTAGAATTGTTAGTTACTACGTAGTTAGTTATTGTTGTTTTAAGGGGCGGAACAACGAGGTCATCTACCCCTTACTAGAATTGTTGCCCTAACTATTATAGTTTATTAATGATAAATTATTTACTATGAAACATTTAGACATTTTTAGACCCATTATTTTAAAAAATCTCAAAATAATATTTTTCCTCGAAATATTTCAATCCTTCTGGTGCATTTTTCTGCCATGGCATCTACGTCCACCTTAAAAAACAATTTATTATTCATTTATTTATGGATTTTAGTGTCCAGAGGCTGTAGCTGCTTTAGGGTCAGCTACAAGTTCCGTTCAATTTCAAGTAGTTCCAACTTTCGCTACCAATGGACGACTAGACCAGTACCGCCCTCTGACGTCACGCTATCACGTGACTTTGTTTACAAACCGATCTTGTGGGCAGCCATGAGTGATTTGTGTGAGTTGTAGTTACGAATTACGCTTAAATATTCGCTGTTTTATACATTATAGAGTAATGGTTCAATATTGTGCAGTTCCCCAGAGCAAAAACAGATGTGGAAACTACAAAGTAACGTTTACTTTCTTGTCATTGGTCATATTTTGAGGAAATTGTGGCTTTTCAAAATTCGTCGTGCTGAAAGGAAATCACACATCAGCCCACATGAGGGTATGTTTAGTCCATTTCTTACCTTTAGATTACAGGCCAGTATTGCCTAGCAGGAAATTGTTAAGTGATGATGCTGTGCCAAATGCATTTCCCGCTTTTTGTCCAATAAAATTGAAGCCGCCACGTCCTAAGCTGGAATATAAATTAGGCCTACGCCTAGATTAAAGACGGTATTATTCACATTGACTTTGTTAAACGCTTGGTATGATATGTTAAAATAATAGGCTAGTATAGAAATAAACTAACGAGATTAATTTCTGATTTTTAACTAATTATCTTCCTATTGATGAATACGGTGTCAGTGCAGTGCCTACAACAAGCCATAATTAAGAGTAAAATAAGTGCAATTCGCAGCTGTAGGCATAGCTTAAGATAATATTTCTAGTTATTCTAACATACTGAAAACTCTAAGGAAAAATACCGATATTTTAAATGAGGATTATGAGCTTAGTTACTTTCACATACCGGTAGGCCTACAGCAGTGCTGGAGGATTGCTTTGGATGTTTTATCTTTAGTAGACAGTTTTATAGTTAACTGGCTTAAGGTATAACCTTTCTTTCAAAATACGGTATCAGATTTCCGATACAAGTCGGTTTTATTTAAAAAAGATAAACCGGTTGAGTAGCTTTAATATCAGTTGTTAAATTAGACATACCGGTACTGTACTGGTAATAGCCTACAAAAATTTTTTGAACTTGGCAATTAACAGGCTAAAAATAATGAAAAGTGTATAGACCAATGAGCTATGTGGCTTTAAATCCAGGTCGTCAAAGACTCAGGATGAAATATATCGATATGTTGAGCCCGTCAGAGGAGCTGCCAGGATAGCCAACAACCGCAATGACTTCCCTAACATCTCATCTGCCGGACCTAACTGCCGAGAGGATCAGGTGAACTTCCAAATAGGCCAAAGCGGCACGAGAAACTGTAGTCCATGGGGATCGTGGTACATGGTGACGAAGGTCATAGACTGCCTAAGGAAAGGTTCACCTTAAAAGCTAGACTGAGAAAAGAAACACCCAGACTTATGTAAAACACCGTGAAAATTTATTGTAAATTTTACAAACCCCTAGCCTAGTTCGGAGGGTTTCTATCGGCTAATCCGCAAGCTAAAAAATAATCAAAAATAAAGAGCAGGTCCCTACCTGAGAAGTTACAGTAAACCCTCGCGAAAGATCTGTCTCACATTAATAAAGCAACAACAGCAACACTAGGAAAATGGTATGACGCAAATCCCTAAGTCAAGTTACAAGATCAAGCTAATAACAGAATTTACATTTAACAGGGTAGCAAAACAAATCTAAGTTAGGATGATACCATTTCCACATTTACATTTAACGTTAATTCATCTAGCTAAGTCCTATCAATTAATAACAAAATTTACGGCGGTGACGTCCGTAATATCAAACAATTACATTCAAAGCTAAGTGATCAGCCATAAAAAACATCTAAGTCATTCTTATGAACTAAGTGCTAATCAGCACACAAAAGGGTAACATAGAGGATTCATACTCTTTTACATCATCAAATAAATAAATAAAAGACCATAGTTTTATTCAAATGCCTGCCTGCACCTTGGTTTACTCTTTGTAAGCCATAGTCATCTAATGTGTGTAGTTACGGTGACGACTGCCTAGTGAAGACTACGTCAAACATCGTATGGCCTGCGCTTCACCAGCTACGAACTCAAGGTTCGAGCAAGCTTCAGTTGCAACAAAAAGAGTGTCAGCTGTCCTCAAGTCATTTCCTCCAGGAAATACCTTCATAAACACGGCTATGTCAGCAGGTTCCAAATGCAAATGAACAAGGTTACGCAGAAAGGATTCGTTAGTTAGCTTTTGTTTACCAAAATCATGCGTTTTATTATTAAGATGTCGGTTTAGGTTATCGTTGGTTTATGGCGAATAATACTGACAAGCCTGGGCACGGAGCGTCTCCCGTGAGATCATCTCTGCCAAAAAAAGCCTCGACTCAAAAGTCGGAATACAATCAACGAGCAATAACAACTCGGACACACAATAACACAAGTTACCAGCGGCGCACAGATCATGTTCAATAACTCTGGGACCGGCCTGGACAAAATCAGTTACCCTCCCTAAATATCTGGTCAACGGGAACAATCCCGGACATGGTACACACAATACCATCATACATGAAAAACCCCCACAAGCGGGGCTAGCCTACAACGTACTATAGAAACCTGACATAACTGTACTCATCCAAAAACAACGGTACACGCAACAGCGTTTAACTAACAAATTACAATCTACAGAACATATGATCAGATACAAGAATGGACACTGGGTTCCATAAGCTATAACTGCAATGAAAGGGAAAGTGAATGCTAAAAGCATTCTGTCCTATGTTAATATCAGTCCGTCTCACTTAGAAGCATGCGCTCTCACACGGGCGCTGAGTAGAATACACAAAACCTGTTCGTGTCGCCGCAGGCTACAAGATTCCTGCGCTCTATGACACAACACACTAACTTGGCCGGCAATTTAAGCAAGATAATAACTGTACAACTGGCCTCATCATACTACCTTTACCATAGGTTATAAACCTCGAAGAATATGTGCATAAAAAGCACGCTATAAATCTGAATACAATCATATAACTTTGTCTTTCACATCAAAGACGTTTAAAAGGTAGCAATGTCACTAATTGCTGGAGCTCTCTGCTCTCAATGATAAAATACTCTTCATCAGTTACTTGTATCAAACATCAAACAAACACGTGTCATCACACATGACACTAACAAAATAATAATACGCAAACTCCACTCTCTGCTGGATCTGCTTAATGATACGTTGGGAACTGAGTTCGATGCTAGACAACAACGAAACATCCCTATTACTTATAAGGTCCACACTTGACCTGGATGGCTTCTGAGCTCATCTCAAATGAAATATAATGCAGTTACAAAACTGGTAATTACAGTCGATTACCCAAATGATACGACTACTCTAACGAAGTCAGGGGTGTAACATAGACTGGCTGCAAAAGTGCAGTTAAAGAAATATAACCACGGCATCTGATTGCCATAACTAGAGTCTGCAATGACTTGAAAAATCACCCCAGATAGGGTTAAACAAAGTAGCCTCGAAATGACTACAGTCACGTTTAGCAATAGGCAGAAATTGACGTTCTACGACGTCCATCAAGCTGCACCAGGGTTGACCAAAATGTCAGACCCAAGGGTGACTCCTTCTCGTCTGATGTTCTAGAAGTTCCATAATCAAGCTGGTCCCATCCGAGACGCCTCCCTCATACCATAATGGTATTAGCCCATGGTCTCGAACATGGTGTTGAAAAAGTTTACCACGTGGGCGGTATATTTTAGCACCTGGCTCTCGGACCTCCACAAACACGTGGGTGTAAAAAATGAGGTGCTACAGAAATGTCGTAAATTTCACAATACTTGCCATATAATTCACTATACAATTTGTGTTAATCACTGCACATCAACAACAGTGATTTGTAGTTCAGTTGTGCTCGATGGCACCTGATAATGATTTCCACGCTGAAAAGCGGACTGTTTGCCACGTCTAATGCGACGGATATAATAACACGCCTACACAGGGCGGATTCTCCAGTCGTAGTGCAAGGAACTGCGTTCCTCGTGGAAGCAAGTCGTCAAACTAAGTCGTTGAGCGACTACTTACATTCCTCTTTGCGTATCTGCAATGATATTACCTTACCTTAAAGTGAAAAAACATTCTCCAAAATGTTTCAATAATACAGAATGACGAAATGGAATATTCTGAGTCTCGTGGAAAGAAAGGATTGATTAATAAGACCTCAGATAAATAATTAGCAGACTTCACCAAAGTCAAAAGTGCGATTCTCCGCTACTTCAAAGAGAATAGTATAAGCTCTCGGCTTCTCGTAGCTTTCTGGGTGTGTTCAAAGGTACTACATCCCATCATAAATGTGCTGTCGTGAAAAATATCACATGAACCTTAGCTCAGCGGGTTCATCTGCCTCTCCGTCGTTTCAAATAAAATGTTGGGACGACATTTTTATTTGACTCAAAGTTCATTCATAAGTGATATTTTTTTTAGATTAGCTGCGTAGAAGGTTCCAATACGCTCTCCTGTCCTAATGTCTTCAATCACATAACTTCCATTCGTCGTTACAGGAAACGGATAATATACCTGAGTTCCTCCTCACGTCGTTGTCCTTCAGGTAGGTGACGAAGTCGGCGAAGGTGTTCCTCGCATTCTCCCTCGATGTCAATGGCATTCATAGTAGCTTCAGGATTCCGGCTGAGGATGTCGGCCAACACATTCTCTCTGCCTGGTCGGTGAACAATTTCCAGGTCAAACTGTTGGAGAAACAGCGTCCAACGTGTGATCCTGTCGCTTGCCAGTCTTGTTCGTAAAATGAAGCTTAACGCATGGTGATCGGTCCTCACAATAATCCTCTGGCCTAACAAAAGTTTCTGCCAGTACTCAAGCGCGTAAACAATCGCAAGTGCTTCAATCTCAGTGGTGATATAATGAGATTCATGCGCTCTCAAACGTCGACTTAAGAATGCGATGTAATGGCGTTTCTAATCATCCTGCAGTAGGATGGCACCTATTCCAATCGCAGATGCATCAGTCTCTAGAATAAAATTCCGGGAGTAGTCTGGATATTCTAACTGAATTGAATCAACCAACATCTGTGTAGCTTTTCTGAAAGCTGTCTCGCACTCGTCGTTCCAAGCCCATCTGCAATTGTTCTTCAGTAAACCTTGCAGTGGTGCGAAAGTCTCAGAATACCTCTCACAATGAGCAGCAAGGAATTGGAGAATTCCTAGGAATTGTCTCATGTGTTTCACACGGGTTGGCGTTGGAAATGCGGCAACGGTTTTGATCTTTGCCGGATTCGGCCTGTATCCATCTCCATTAATTATGTGTCCCACAAATTTGACTTCTCTCTGGAAGAATCGACACATGTCGAACTTCACTTTGAAATTAGCCTGTCGAAGATTCTCAAAAACAAGGCGTAAGGTTGTTACATGTTCTTCCTCCGTTTCCGAAGCTATGATGATGTCATTCCACGTAACATATCACCTTCTGTTTCACTTCAGGAGTCAGCTTCGCATCAAGTGCTCTAATTATTGCAGCTCTGGCATTTTTCACTCCAAAGGGTAGTTTTCGAAAGACATAGGTGGTCTGATCGAACAGAAACCCTGTATACTTCTGAGTATGCTCAGATAATCTTATATGGTAGTAGGATTGTACCAAGTCCAATGATGAAAATTTCTTCTTTCCCTTAAACTTCCTGAGGATGTCCCTAATCTTGGGCGGTCTGTCATGCTCAGGAGCTAAGCGTTCATTTAAGGCCCTTGCATCGAGACAAAGTCTCAAGCTTCCATCCACCTTAACCACAGGTGCTATAGGATTCAAGAAAGGAGTCGGTGACTTCTTGATTGTACCTGCTGCTTCCATCTCTTGGATCTTCTTAGCAGCTTCCTCGCGGTGTTTCTCTGCGATAGGATAAATCTTCTTCTGGAATGGGGAATCATCCAGTAGTACAAGATCATACTCGTAGTCCAATATCTCATCAGGTGTGGTGTCGAATATATCCTCGTATTCGCTTAATATTGCATCTAGTTTCTCTCGTATGGGTGCTCATAATTGTTCTGCCTCTTCGTCGGCATCTTGTGTCTCCTCAATTCCCTTGCCATTTAAATTCTCAACAACGTTGACTTCGGATACAAATTCCGGTTCTTCCTCTACTAAGTTCATTTGAATGGGATCGTTCGGCTTAAACTCCACCGTATTACGTCCCATATCAATGATTCCATCATACTTCCTAATGAAGTCTGCACCCAATATGGCATCATGGTGCAAGCCTTTCATCACAAGAAATTCGTGCAAGTACACGTGGCTCGAAATTTTCAAAGTGCATAGAATCTGGATTTTTCACGTTACAACACGGTCAGGTATGACTTCTCTGACTCTTACTGCAGAAACTGGCAGCTCTGTCACCTCAGAGTTTGCTTTCAGTCTGGCATGGCAATCGGCGGAAAAGACACTTATCATCGCCCCAGTATCGATGAGAATGACTTCGTTACATCCATTCAGGGTAGCTACAATCTTCGGTAGACGCGTCAATTCTTAGTGGTGCTTCGTCGTTCGTCTAATAGATCTTCCCGAATTGGCTCCCAGAGTAAGATGGTGGCAGTTACTTTGTGCTCAATCGGGTAAGAATCTACTGGTTTTTCGGCGTTTTTTTTTCTTTCTTGGCGGGAGGTACCGGGCTGGTTTCGCTCCGTTTCTTCCGCCGTATTACGTGTTTCCCTCGAAGTAGGGTTCTGATCTCCCTCTTCTTGTATCTCTTGAAGTTCTCGGAATTGCTGAAGATATTCACGACTCTCCCGCGCTCTTCCTCTCCAGTCTCGATCGGTCTGGTATCTGGGGTCTCGATCTCTATTGTAACCTCTGCTATAGCGGTAATCCCTACGAATACTTCCGTGTTGTGGGTTCCGGCCATTATTCCCTCGGCGGTCGTTTTCGTGACGACGGTCTTCGTTCGTCCCTCGATCGAAGCGCCGGTTCCAGTGACTACGACGGTCACCTCTCTGGTCTCTAGCATATGGAGTGTTGTTCCATTCTCTCCGGCCAAGATTATAGTCATTGCGCTGTCCAGAACTCTCTCGAGTCTGTGTCTGCTGTGGCGTCTGGCACACTTTGTCCACAGTTGTCAAGTTGAAATGTCGCTCTTCACGCCTGTCAGCCTTCTGCTGATGGTGTGTCGGAAACTGTTCGGTGTTAGCGTCCAATCGTCGCAAGATTTGGTCGCATTGCTGAAAAGTCGATGCTCCTGCAGCGATCAATACACGTTGCACGTCTGCAGGGTATTGCCAAACGATGGTGTTTACCAGGTCTTGCTCTGACAGTGGGGGTTGTAAGCAACGATGTTTCGCTAGCTGGGTTGCGAAGTAGTTCGCATAGCGCGTCGGAGTGTTTGAGCTGTATCGGCGAGTGTACATCTCAGCTCTGATACTCTGCTGACCAGTAAGTCCTCAGCAAGGCTTCTCTGAAATCTTGGTAGCCTACAAATGAGTAACGGAAGGCTCTAAACCAAGTGCTGGCTTGCCCCTCGAGCAAACGCTCAATAACTCGGAGCTCTCTCTCCGGAGTTACCATTGTGTCTCTCAAGTAGCTTTCCACGTTAGCCAAGAATTCGACTGGAGTGATGCCACTTCCAGTACCTGAGAATCGAGCTGGTTGCTCCTCTCGTGAACGGATGATAGTCACGTTCCCCTGCGTGTGCGCGGGTCTGAACGAATTCGGCATATAGTTATGCGTTGGCGTACTCGTCTCTTGACTCTGTCGGTTAGGTACAGGTTGAAAAGGATGTGCGTCAAAGTTTAACGCTTGACTCTGCGCTGAACCGGTGAATTGAGATGGTTGCGGTTCGATGGGTGCGCTAGGTTGAGAATGTGCAGGCATAATCCCTGCGGATTGCGATCCTGGTGTCGCCTGAGTGTCTCCCATCTGTAAAGGTAAACGTGTCTCTCTTGGATGCGTCTCCAGTCGGTCGAGACGTCTCTCGATAACTTCGAGTCCTGGGATGGTCTTAGCTGCGACCTTATTCCCTAGATCGTTGAACTGCATCCTCTCAACTTTACCTTTGAGGTTGGTGTCGACTTCGCGAATAGCCGTCCTCAAGTTATAACAGAGGTCTAACCTCTCGGTTATCGCGACCTCCTCGAATCGTTTCTCTAGGGAGTCGATTTCTTTCTCGACTTTTGACATGTTGTCCTGGATCCTACCAACATCATCTTTGACCTCGGCTACCTTTGCCTCCATAGTGGTCTTATGTTCATTGAGGTCACCCCTCAACATCATGACATCGATCTTATTCTCCTCTCGATGAACATCAATGATTTCACGTAACCCTGTTACTGTCTCAGTCAGCTCCGTAATATTCTTTCTGTTTGTGTTCAACTCGTCCTTGACCTCGATCATACCATCGACGATCGTTTTAACGTTGTTGTTGACTGCGTTCGCTGCACCTCTCATCAGTATGAGACCTATATACATGGTGGCCATGTCCTTCTTGACATTATCCATGAATCCCTCGACGTGAGTCAATCGAGTCCCGAATTCTTCTCGAGTGTGCTCCAAGTCGGCCCTCATGTCAATCTGGACTCTGTTAATCGTTGTCTGGATCTGAGCGGTGTGCTCCTCTAATCGGGTCTGCACGTCCTCCCTAGCTCTATTCATCTGATCGGTTAAACTATCTATACGCTGGTTAGCTTCCTGATGGTGTCGTATAACATCAACTCTAACAGCCGCTAAACCTGCCGTAAGATCATTCCTAGCCTCTACTCTATAAGCGTCCATGTCGGGCCTGACCTGCGTTAGATCAGCCCTAACATTATTGATTGACTGTGTGTTGATCTCAAGATCCAGTCTAACTTGGTCCACATGGCCACTTACAATATTTATCGATCGGGTGTTAACTTCTAAGTCCTGTCTAACTTGGTCCACATGACCACTTACATTGTTAATTGACTGGGTGTTAACTTCTAAATCCTGTCTAACCTGGTCCACATGACCACTTATAGTGTGGACAGCTTGGGTATTCTCACCTAAGTCACCTCGGACTTCACCTAAATCAGTCCTTACAGTACATAAGTCAGCAGTAATCTGCTGGAGATTGGCATTGACACCTGCCATCATCTCCTCAAACACACGACGAATTATTTCCTCATCCATGACAAGAAATTATTTGAGAAAGAGAGGGATCAATCTCTAATGGAACTTACAGCTATGATTAGTTACTTGGTGGTATAAAGCTTGTTTCATTTAAATAAACATCACGAGTACAGCTGGAGTATGCAAACTAAGTGCTTCTACATTTACAAAGACAACGGCGAGCAAAGCAAAGTATTACATTTACTCAGGATGAGGCATCATCAAAGAAAATCCTATCCTTCATTTATCTAACACAAAAGCCTCACCCCATGGACTTGTATCAAACATGAATGCCATGCGGTTAATTGATCTGCAGTACGACTTTCTAAGTTCGTCCCAGTCCGGTCAATTCACCATTAATCAACATTAAGATCCTCTTAAATAACATGGAACTGACGGTCACCACGTTAACGTCGGTACATGAGTTGGGCGCCATTAAAAATAAGAAGAAGAGTTTATGAGCCCGTCAGAGGAGCTGCCAGGATAGCCAACAACCGCAATGACTTCCCTAACATCTCATCCGCCGGACCTAACTGCCGAGAGGATCAGGTGAACTTCCAAATAGGCCAAAGCGGCACGAGAAACTGTAGTCCACGGGGATCGTGGTACATGGTGACGAAGGTCATAGACTGCCTAAGGAAAGGTTCACCTTAAAAGCTAGACTGAGAAAAGAAACATCCAGACTTATGTAAAACACCGTGAAAATTTATTGTAAATTTTACAAACCCCTAGCCTAGTTCGGAGGATTTCTATCGGCTAATCCGCAAGCTAAAAATAATCAAAAATACCTGAGAAGTTACAGTAAACCCTCGCGAAAGATCTGTCTCACAATAATAAAGCAACAACAGCGACACTAGGAAAATGGTATGACGCAAATCCCTAGGTCAAGTTACAAGATCAAGCTAATATCAGAATTTACATGTAACAGGGTAGCAAAACAAATCTAAGTTAGGATGATACCATTTCCACATTTATATTTAACGTTAATTCATCTAGCTAAGTGCTATCAATTAATAACAAAATTTACGGCGGTGATCAGCCATAAAAAAAACATCTAAGTCATTCTTATGAACTAAGTGCTAATCAGCACACAAAAGGGTAACATAGAGGATTCATACTCTTTTACTTCATCAAATAAATAAATAAATAAAAGACCATAGTTTTATTCAAATGCCTGCCTGCACCTTGGTTTACTCTTTGTAAGCCATAGTCATCTAATGTGTGTAGTTACGGTGACGACTGCGTAGTGAAGACTACGTCTAACATCGTATGGCCTGCGCTCCACCAGCTATGAACTCAAGGTTCGAGGAAGCTTCAGTCGCAACAAAAAGAGTGTCAGCTGTCCTCAAGTCATTTCCTCCAGGAAATACCTTCATAAACACGGCTATGTCAGCAGGTTCCAAATGCAAATGAACAAGGTTAAGCAGAAAGGATTCGTTAGTTAGCTTTTGTTTACCAAAATTATGCGTTTTATTATTAAGATGTCGGTTTAGGTTATCGTTGGTTTATGGCGAATAATACTGACAAGCCTGGACACGGAGCGTCTCCCCTGAGATCATCTCTGCCAAAAATGCCTCGACTCAAAAGTCGGAATACAATCAACGAGCAATAACAACTCGGACACACAATAACACAAGTTACCAGTGGCACACAGCTCGCGTTCAATAACTCTGGGACGGGCCAGGACACATTCAGTTACCCTCCCTAAATATCTGGTCAACGGGAACAATCCCGGACATGGTACACACAATATCATCATACATGAAAAACCTCCCTAGCGGGGCTAGCCTACAACGTACTATAGAAACCTGACATAACTGTACTCGTCAAAACAACGGTACACGCAACAGCGTTTAACTAACAAAAGACAATCTACAGAACATATGATCAGATACAAGAATGGACACTGGGTTCCATAAGCTATAACTGCAATGAAAGGGAAAGTGAATGCTAAAAGCATTCTGTCCTATGTTAATATCAGTCTGTCTCACTTAGAAGCATGCGCATTCACACGGGCGCTGAGTAGAATACACAAAACCTGTTCGTGTCGCCGCAGGCTACAAGAATCCTTCGCTGTATGACACAAGACACTAACTAGGCCGGCAATTTAAGCAAGATAATAACTGTACAACTGGCCTCATCATAGTACCTTTACCATAGGTTATAAACCTCGAAAAATATGTGCATAAAAAGCACGCTATAAATCTGAATACAATCATATAACTGTCTTTCACATCAAAGACGTTGAAAAGGTAGCAATGTCACTAATTGCTGGAGCTCTCTGCTCTCAAAGATAAAATACTCTTCATTTATGACTTGTATCAAACATCAAATAAATCACGTGTCAACACACTTGACACAAACAAAATAATAATACGCAAACTCCAATCTCTGCTGGATCTGTTTAATGATACGTTGGGAACTGAGTTCGATGCTAGACAACAACGAAACATCCCTATTACTTATAAGGTCCACACTTGACCTGGATGGCTTCTGAGCTCATCTCAATTGAAATATAATGCAGTTACACAACTGTTAATTAAAGTCGATTTCCCAAATGATACGACTACTCTAACGAGGTCAGGGGTGTAACATAGACTGGCTGCAAAAAGTGCAGTTAAAGAAATATAACCACGGCATCTGATTGCCATAACTAGCGTCTGCAAAGACTTGAAAAATCACCCCAGATAGGGTTAAACAAAGTAGCCTCGAAATGACTAAAGTCACGTTTAGCAATAGGCAGAAAATGACGTTCTACGACGTCCATCAAGCTGCACCAGGGTTGACCAAAATGTCAGACCCAAGGGTGACGCACTATCACTGTAGATAAATGACATCTAATTTGACTAAATTACATTCCCTATCTATGAAATGGCTGTCACTAAGTTCGGTTGGTTCACAAACTACACTAATCTAACTATACCACCAGAAACTAGAACAAGGAAGGGTGTACAAAACTCACGATATGAAGGAGCTCACACTTAGCTGTCTGTCCAACAACAAGGGTTAAACAAAAGCGCCTCTGGCTTTCAGGGTTGGCATCGTCCTCATCAGAACTTCCATCTGGGCTCTCCCAAAGACCAGGGTTCGGTATGTCCCTGTAGTTGACCTCGTGAATGGACTGGACATGCCTAGGAAAGGCATCCTCGGTTCCCTCCTTCTGGTCTGATGTTCTAGAAGTTCCATAATCAAGCTGGTCCCATCCGAGACGTCTCCCTCATACCATAATGATATTAGCCCATGGTCTTGGTCTCGAACATGGTGTTGAAAAAGTTTACCACGTGGGCGGTAGAATAAGACTTGTAGTAGTTCATTATTTTCACTTGAAAATTACAATATTCGTCGTAAATATCACAGGCTTTAAATATAACTGGTAACACAGCCTCTACACTTTGCAGATGTAAATGTTAAATGGCCATGCACTGTTCTGCGGTTCCACACGTGTACAGACGCTACTTTTTCTATACGTGGCATCCGTGAAATGGGCGTCGTTTTATTACGGATAAATTCACCGTAGCAATTACTATATAATGTACTTTTATAATCACACTTGTTTAAAGTAATAATTTCACATTTACCTGTATATTTTCGCACCAGGCTCTCGGCCCTCCACAAACCCGTGGGTGTAAAAAATGTGGTGCTACAGAAATGTCGTAAATTTCACAATACTTGCCATATAATTCTCTATACAATTTGTGTTGATCACTGCACATCAACAACAGTGATTTGTAGTTCAGTTGTGCTCGATGGCACCTGATAATGATTTCCACGCTGAAAAGCGGACTGTTTGCCACGTCTAATGCGACGGATATAATAACACGCCTACACAGGGCGGATTCTCCAGACTTAGTGCAAGGAGCTGCGTTCCTCGTGGAAGCAAGTCGTCAAACTAAGTCGTTGAGCGACTACTTACATTCCAATTTGCGTATCTGCAATGATATTACCTTACCTTAAAGTGAAAAAACATTCTCCAAAATGTTTCAATAATACAGAATGACGAAATGGAATATTCTGAGTCTCGTGGAAAGATAAAATTGATTAATAAGACCTCAGATAAATAATTAGCAGACTTCACCAAAGTCAAAAGTGCGATTCTCCGCTACTTCAAAGAGAATAGTATAAGCTCTCGGCTTCTCGTAGCTTTCTGGGTGTGTTCAAAGGTACTACATCCCATCATAAATGTGCTGTCGTGAAAAATATCACATGAACCTGAGCTCAGCGGGTTCAATGTAGACCTAGATTATCTGGAGGGTTTTCGATTCTTGTTCACGCCACGCTTCCAACAGGTCCAGTAAGACTTCCTGGAAGGAGAGATCTACCACGGTACACTTTAAGGCTTTTTCTACGTCGGCATTCATAAATATACAACATGCAATCTTTGGCAGGATCGCTTTACCATATCATCTAACAGCAATCCGTATGACGTAACAGTTAAATCAATGTCACGCAATAAACCATCTCCGTTCCGTCATCAACCAACATGCACGAGTTCGGATGGGGTTCCATCCTGGGACCTCTCTCCAGCCTGCATCTCTAAATAAGCCCTCAAGGGCAGGCCAATCAGACTGGCACACAACATAAAATGAAAAGTTCCACTTTGTCTGATTGTTTTTTCAACTTTTTTCAACTTACGTTTTTTAATGTACTTTTAGATGCATGTAAATAAGCCTTCAAGTCTAAGCCAATCAGACTGGCACACAACATAATATGGAAAAGTTCCAATTTGTCTTATTGTTTTTTCAACTCAAGTTTCTTAATGTACTTTTAGATGTGTTTTGCAGTGTTATTCTTTTAGTGTGCATGCTTCTCGTTTAATGAATATGTTTTAGATAAGTGTTAATGATCTAATGTCTATGGCTGAAGAAGAGTAGTCACTGCTCGAAACATGTCCCATTAATAATAAACTTCTAGTTTTTTTTATAACAAAAGGTATAGATTGGGCGGAGATTCCCTATCCCATTAACTCGAATGTAGACCTAGGCCTACTGTAAATACCAGTATGATTTATAAAGCAGCTTACAAAAGGATTCTGTACAGTTCTACACTCTTATTTGCTTGTAAACACACATCACATGGAATTAGGCCTAGGTTGCTATTATCCTCTACTGCAGTAAATTGGGGGCAGATAACCTTGCTGTTCCGCCCCTTAAAACAACAATAACTAACTAGCAGCAGTAAATTCAGACATAAAAAATAATATTTACAGCTGTATTTTAAGAAGCCTACTTGTAGGCTATGTCTGTGGAATTCGGAAAATTGACAGAATTAAGAATTCTCCTCTTCCTGTTAGGTTTCATCACCGGTTCTGGATCTATGCACTTTCCCCTAGGTTTAGCCTGTAGCCTACCATTGCTATTCAACAGATGTGCAGGATATTTTAGCAGGAATTTCAGTGGCTCCATTACAGCAAAGATGAGGTAAAACAATCCCATTAGATGAATGCATTTCCTTAGCTAAAAAAATAATGGGTTAATGTCTTCCCAGAGAGCCAATTCCTATTAAATTGGAAATATTCACGAAAAAATCACCCAGCATTGCACGAACAGTACAACCTAAGAACGTTGAACTCGTCATTATCTTCATACCCTTGAAAATAAAGTGGCTTTTGGTGTTGTTGTTGTTTCATTTGAGGGCCTTGGACATCGTGATCATTTTACCCCATGTACTTAAACGAGTGGGGGATGATTATTTGATAACCTTTGTTATTGTGGTATTTGTAGTAGTGCGTGTATTTATAATTCAGGTGAGATAAGGGAAGGAAACGGCCGTTGGCCTTTAGTTAGGAACCATCCGGTATTTGACTGGAGTATAAGTGGGAAAAAACCGAATACCAATTTCAGCATGACTGTGGTGGAAATCGAACCCACCGCTTCTCAGTTTTGCCTCACGAGGCTTAGTGTAGCCTACTCCATTCCAGCCCTCAGACCAGAATGAAATGTCTTTACAGAGACGGGAATCGAACCCTGACCTCCAGGGTGACAGCTAACAAAGTTAGCCGTCACACCACGAATAAAGTAGCCTATTCTTGGAGGAGATTTTCCTCTGTCTAGCAAAACAGACAGCGTTAAAAGTCATTAGATAACCTTGATAGGCACACCAAACATCTTCAATAATTCAAGAATGCACAGATTATAAACTTCTTTCATTAGTCATTGAGAACCATCATCACCTACCGTAGGTATTTTGTAGCACAGTTCAAACTAAACGTTTTGAGGTTCTCTAACGACTTGGTCCATGTCAGCTGCTTTAGAAATAAAGTTTCATTTCGTGCAATGAAACTGTCATATATACGAACACGATGCCGTAACTATAAGAACATAAACCTGTTCTGGTAATTTCATGCACTACATTTTACAACCCTCATCATTACGCCTATATTGGAGGTATATTTAATACGAATTACGATAATTATACGTACTACCAATCGCAAATCGTTGACACTTCAACTCGGTAAGTAACATTCTGGCACAAGACAACGTGCCTCCATTCGTCTCTCGCCCACAAGACCACCTGCGCACTCTGTGAGACACTTCAGGAACCTCAATGCCACGCCACAAGTAAAGTCGTCCATTATCACTGATACCTAGTGGTGAACGTTGGAACTTTTATACAGCATTTCAACGAAATCTAAACTAGGAATTTAGCTTCACAAAAGTTTAGTCTGTGGAAGGACCTTTTACATGCCATAAATCTATGAGATGGGACCACCGGCTTTACTTCCCCTCGGAAGGACGGCATACTGAAGGATTTTAACGCTCTTAAAAAGTCCAACGACTTCGGCCGGGTTAGAACCCACTAACTTGGGCACAGCAGTTCAGCATGCTACCAACTACGCCACGAGTTACAGTCGCCATTTTGTGTGCATATATATCCACGATGATGCAATTTACTAAATATCTAATAGTTGTTCTGTGGTCTAATTGTATTGTATGTAGGCTGTGTTAAGTGATAACTCCAAACAGTTTATCATTGCAGAGAAAGTAGATTTTGAAAATTCACTATTTAGTTGCTGTCGATGGTGTAGGTCCCCACTTAAGGACATCTGGTAGAGTTCACCTTGGAAATGTGAGGCCATCTCACTCCTATATCATTAATTTCAAAGCATTGAAACTTCACACATGCATTTAGTGATATCTCCTTAACACAGGGAAGGAATATTGGTATGATTAAATGCACAGTTTATATAAAATGAATTTCTAGTTTAACTTGAAAAATAATTTTTGAAAACGTTTTAACCCTTTAGGGAAACTTTTCTCAGAAACTACTGAATTTATTGTCATGAAATTTGCCATGGGAATTGAGCCCGTCAGAGGAGCTGCCAGGTTAGCCAACAACCGCAATGACTTCCCTAACATCTCATCCGTCGGACCTAACTGCCGGGAGGATCAGGTGAACTTCCAAATAGGCCAAAACGGCACGAGAAACTGTAGTTCACGGGGATCGTGGTACATGGTGACGAAGGTCATAGACTGCCTAAGGAAAGGTTCACCTTAAAAGCTAGACTGAGAAAAGACACATCCAGACTTATGTAAAACACCGTGAAAATTTATTGTAAATTTTACAAACCCCTAGCCTAGTTCGGAGGGTTTCTATCGGCTAATCCGCAAGCTAATAAATAAACAAAAATAAAGAGCAGGTCTCTACCTGAGAAGTTACAGTAAACCCTCGCGAAAGATCTGTCTCACAATAACAAAGCAACAAGAGCAACACTAGGAAAATGGTACGACGCAAATTCCTAGGTCAAGTTACAAGATCAAGCTAATATCAGAATTTACATTTAACAGGGTAGCAAAGCAAATCTAAGTTAGGATGATACCTTCTCCACATTTACATTTAACGTTAATTCATCTAGCTAAGTCCTATCAATTAATAACAAAATTTACGACGGTAACGTCCGTAATATGAAACAATTACATTCAAATCTAAGTGACCAGCCATAAAAAACATCTAAGTCATTCTTAGGAACTAAGTGCTAATCAGCACACAAAAGGGTAATATGGAGGATTCATACACTTTTACATCATTAAGTAAATAAATAAGAGACCACAGTTTTATTCAAATGCCTGCCTACACCTTGGTTTACTGTTTGTAAGCCATAGTCATCTAATGTGTGTAATTACGGTGACGACTGCGTAGTGAAGACTACGTCTAACATCGTATGGCCTGCGCTCCACCACCTACGAACTCAAGGTTCGAGCAAGCTTCAGTCGCAACAAAAAAAAGTGTCAGCTGTCCTCAAGTCATTTCCTCCAGGAAATACCTTCATTAGCACGGCTATGTCAGCAGGTTCCAAAAGCAAATGAACAAGGTTAAATAGAAAGAATTCGTTAGTTAGCTTTTGTTTATCAAAATTATGCGTTTTATTATTAAGATGTCGGTTTAGGTTATCGTTGGTTTATGGCGAATAATACTGACAAGCCTGGGCACGGAGCGTCTCCCTGAGATCATCTCTGCCAAAAAAGCCTCGACTTAAAATTCGGAATACAATCAACGAGCAATAACTACTCGGACACACAATAACACAAGTTACCAGCGGCGCACAGCTCGCGTTCAATTACTCTGGGACGGGCCTGGACACAATCAGTTACCCTCCCTAAATATCTGGTCAACGGGAACAATCCCGGACATGGTACACACAATACCATCATACATGAAAAAACTCCCTGGCGGGGCTAGCCTACAACGTACTATAGAAACATGACATAACTGTACTCGTCAAAACAACGGTACACGCAACAGCGTTTAACTAACAAAAGACAATCTACAGAACATATGATCAGATACAAGAATGGACACTGGGTTCCATAAGCTATAACTGCAATGAAAGGGAAAACGAATGCTAAAAGCATTCTGTCCTATGTTAACATCAGTCTGTCTCACTTAGAAGCATGCGCTCTCACACGGGCGCTGAGTAGAATACACAAAACCTGTTCGTGTCGCCGCAGGCTACAAGATTCCTGCGCTGATAGACACAACACACTAACTAGGCCGGCAATTTAAGCAAGATAATAACTGAACAACTGGCCTCATAATAATACCTTTACCATAGGTTATAAACCTCGAAGAATATGTGCATAAAAAGCACGCTATAAATCTGAATACAATCATATAACTCTGTCTTTCACAACAAAGACGTTTAAAAGGTAGCAATGTCACTCATTGCTGGAGCTCTCTGCTCTCAAAGATAAAATACTCTTCATCAGTTACTTGTATCAAACATCAAACAAACACGTGTCATCACACATGACACTAACAAAATAATAATACGCAAACTCCACTCTCTGCTGGATCTGCTTAATGATACGTTGGAAACTGGGTTCGATGCTAGACAACAACGAAACCTCCCGATTACTTATAAGGTCTACACTTGACCTGGATGGCTTCTGAGCTCATCTCAAATGAAATATAGTGCAGCTACAAAACTGGTAATTACAGTCGATTACCCAAATGATACGACTACTCTAACAAAGTCAGGGGTGTAAGATTGACTGGCTGCAAAAAATGCAGTTAAATAAATATAACCATGGCATCAGATTGCCATAACTAGAGCCTGCAAAGACTTGAAAATCACCCCCAGATAGGGTTAAACAAAGTAGCCACAAAATGACTACAGTCACGTTTAGCAATAGACAGAAATTGGTGTCCTACGACGTCCATCAAGCTGCACCAGGGTTGACCAAAATGTCAGACCCAAGGGTGACTCACAATCACTGCAAATAAATGACATCTAATTAGACTAATTACATTCCCTACATATGAAATGGCTGTCACTAAGTTCGGTTGGTTCACAAACTACACTAATCTAACTATACCACCAGAAACTAGAACAAGGAAGGGTGTACAAAACTCACGATTTGAAGGAGCCCACACTTAGCTCTCTGTCTAACGACAAGGGTTGAACAAAAGCACCTCTGGCTTTCAGGATTGGCATCGTCCTCATCAGAACTTCCATCTTGGTTCTCCCAAAGACCAGGGTTCGGTCTGTCCCTGTAGTTGACCTCGTGAATGGACTGGACATGCCTAGGAAAGGCATCCTCGGTTCCTTCCTTCTCGTTCGATGTTCTAGAAGTTCCATAATCAAGCTGGTCCCATCCGAGACATCTCCCTCATACCATAATGGTATTAGCCCATGGTCTCGGTCTCGAACATGGTGTTGAAAAATTGACCACGTGGGCGGTAGAATAAGACTTGTAGTAGTTCATTATAATCACTTGGAAATTACAGTATTCGTCGTAGATATCACAGGCTTTAAATATAACTGGTAACACAGCCTCTACACTTTGCAGATGTAAATGATAAATGGCCATGCACTGTTCTGCGGTTCCACACGTGTACAGACGCTACTTTTACTATCACGTGGCATCCGTGAAATGGGCGTCGTTTTATTATAAATAAATTCACCGTAGCAATTTGTGTATAATGTACTTTTATAATCACACTTGTTTAAAGTAATAATCTCACATTTACCTGTATATTTCCGCACCAGGTTCTCGGCCCTCCACAAACACGTGGGTGTAAAATGTGGTGCTACAGTAATGTCGTAAATTTCACAATACTTGCCAAATAATTTACTATACAATTCGTGTTGATCACTGCACATCAACAACAGTGATTCGTAGTATACTTGTGCTCGATGGCACCCGATAATGATTTCCACGCTGAAAAGCGGACTGTTTGCCACGTCTTATGCGACGGATATAATAACACGCCTACACAGGGCGGATTCTCCAGACGTAGTGCAAGGAACTGCGTTCCTCGTGGAAGCAAGTCGTCAAAACTAAGTCGTTGAGCGACTACTTACATTCCTCTTTGCGTATCTGCAATGATATTACCTTACCTTAAAGTGAAAAAACATTCTCCAAAATGTTTCAATAATACTGAATGACGAAATGGAATATTCTGAGTCTCGTAGAAAGATAAAATTGATTAATAAGACCTCAGATAAGTAATTGGCAGACTTCACCAAAGTCAAAAGTGCGATTCTCCGCTACTTCAAAGAGAATAGTATAAGCTCTCAGCTTCTCGTAGCTTTCTGGGTGTGTTCAAAGGTAGTACATCCCATCGTAAATGTGGTGTCGTGAAAAATATCACATGAACCTTAGCTCAGCGGGTTCATCTGCCTCTGAGTCGTTTCTAATAAAATGTTGGGAAGACATTTTCATTTGACTCAAAGTTCATTCATAAGTGATATTTTTTTAGATTAGCCGCGTTGAAGGTTCCAATGCGCTCTCCTGTCCGAACGTATTCAATCACATAACTTCCATTGTTCAGAGGTTGTCGGATACGACTGGGACCATAATATAAAGACATAAATTTCCCATATATGCGGTCTATAGGACTTGAAATTCCGGGTCTCCTTATAAGGACAAGGTCTCCCGCAACTAGTGGTTCTCTGAATCTCTGGCGTCTAGTTCTTCTCAAGCGTTTGGCAGCTTGCCTGTCCAAGGTGTCCCTTGCAGCTAAAAGTCTGCTGGCGTGTGATGGTTGTAAACAAGGTAGATTTACAATCACACGATTTCATATTCTCATTGGCATCTGGTTCAAATGCAAAACCATAGGTATTTGACCAGTGCTCTCATGGACTGTTGAGTTAATACATTTCGCCATGATGACTAGGACTTCGGTCCATCGCCAGTGTTCTTCCTGACAATATAATCGACAGAATTTTGCGATAGTAGACATTACGTATTTTGCTGGGTTGCTCTCTGGATGGCGAAGAGACGATAAAACATGACCTATCTCCAACTCGTTCATAGCATTGGCAAATTCTGCGGAGGTGATCCATGATCAGTCAACAGGAATTGTGGCTTTCCTGCCTCCGGTATCACTTGTCGTCTAATTCTCTGAATAATCTGGTGTGCGGTGGCTATCTGAATCGGATGAAGCATCGTATATTTCGTGAACACATCAATAGTTACAACAATGAAGCGATTCCCACGGCGGGCCTTTGGTATTGGGCCATAAAGGTCCTGTGCGTATAACTCTGTATGTTGAGTTGGGAGTATTGGTCTAGGAGGTTCCTTCAACAAGTGTGACGTGTACTTGTTCTGCTGGCATGCGTCGCAAGCACGTAAACACTGTCTAACGGTGGTTCCTAGCCTTTTCCAAGTAAAAGACTCCTTGATGGTTGCTATGGTCTTGTCAGTCCCACCATGTCCAATGGATAGATGAACCATAAGAATAACAGATTCTTGATATCTCCTCGGGATAACTGCACGCAGTTGAGTGTGGTCCTCGTCCACAAACTTATACAAGACACGATGATAGATCAAATAGTCATCTGCAACAGCAGCAGTTCTCGCATGGTGAGCATCCTGTGGATCCATTCGTCTTTCCAGGAAACGGATAATATGCCTGAGTTCCTCCTCACGTCGTTGTCCTTCAGGTAGATGACGAAGTCGGCGAAGGTGTTCCTCGCATTCTCCCTCGATGTCAATGTCATTCACAGTGACTTCAGGATTCCGGCTGAGAATGTCGGCCAACACATTCTCTCTGCCTGGTCGGTAAACAATTTACAAGTCAAACTGTTGGAGAAACAGCGTCCAACGTGTGATCCTGTCGCTTGCCAGTCTTGTTCGTAAAATGAAGGTCAGCGCAGGGTGATCGGTCCTCACAATAATCCTCTTGCCTAACAAAAGTTTCTGCCAGTACTCAAGCGCGTAGACAATCGCAAGTGCTTCAATCTCAGTGGTGAAATAATGAGATTCATGCGCTCTCAAACGTCGACTTAAGAAAGCGATGTAATGACGTTTCTTCTCATCGTCCTCCTGCAAAAGGATGGCACCTATTCCAATCGCAGATGCATCAGTCTCTAGAATAAAATTCCGGGAGTATTCTGGATATTCTAACTGAATCGAATCAACCAGCATCTGTTTAGCTTTCCTGAAAGCTGTCTCGCACTCGTCATTCCAAGCCCATCAGCAATTCTTCTTCAGTAAACTTTGCAGAGGTGCGACAGTCTCAGAATACCTCTCACAATGAGCAGCAAAGAATTGGAGAATTCCTAGGAATTGTCTCACGTGTTTCACACGGGTTGGTGTTGGAAATGCAGCAACGGTTCTGATCTTTGCCGGATTCGGCCTGTATCCATCTCCATTAATTATGTGTCCCACAAATTTGACTTCTCTCTGGAAGAATCGACACTTGTCGAATTTCACTTTAAAATTAGCCTGTCGAAGATTCTCAAAAACAAGGCGTAAGGTTGTTAAATGTTCTTCCTCCGTTTCTGAAGCTATGATAATGTCATCCACGTAACATATCACCTTCTGTTTCACTTCAGGAGTCAGCTTCGCATCAAGTGCTCTAATTAATGCAGCTACGGCATTTTTCACTCCAAAGGGTAGTTTTCGAAAGACATAGGTGGTCTGATCGAACAGAAACCCTGTATACTTCTGAGTATGCTCAGATAATCTTATATGGTAGTTGGATTGTACTAAGTCCAATGACGAAAATATCTTCTTTCCCTTAAACTTCCTGAGGATGTCCCTAATCTTGGGCGGCCTGTCATGCTCAGGAGCTAAGCGTTCATTTAAGGCCCTTGCATCGAGACAAAGTCTCAAGCTTCCATCCACCTTAACCACAGGTGTTATAGGATTCAAGAAAGAAGTCGGTGACTTCTTGATTGTACCTGCTGCTTCCATCTCATGGATCTTCTTAGCAGCTTCCTCGCGGTATTTCTCTGCGATAGGATAAATCTTCTTCTGGAATGGGGAATCATCCAGTAGTACAAGATCGTACTCGTAGTCCAATATCTCACCAGGTGTGGTGTCGAATATATCCTCGTATTCGCTTAATATTGCATCTAGTTTCTCTCGTATGGGTGCTGATAATTGTTCTGCCTCTTCGTCGGCATCTTGTGTCTCCTCAATTTCCTTGCCATTTAAATGCTCAACAACGTTGACTTCGGATTCAAATTCCGGTTCTTCCTCTACTAAGTTCATTTGAATGGGTTCGTTCGGCTTAAACTCCACCGTATTACGTCCCATATCAATGATTCCATCATACTTCCGAATGAAGTCTGCACCCAATATGGAATCATGATGCAAGCCTTTCATCACAAGAAATTCGTGCAAGTACACGTGGCTCGAAATTTTCAAAGTGCATAGAATCTGGATTTTGCAAGTTACAACACGGTCAGGTATGACTCCTCTGACTCTTACTGCAGAAACTGGCAGCTCTGTCACCTCAGAGTTTGCTTTCAGTCTGGCATGGCAATCGGCGGAAAAGACACTTATCATCGCCCCAGTATCGATGAGAATGACTTCGTTACATCCATTCAGGGTAGCTACAATCTTCGGTAGACGCGTCAATTCTTAGTGGTGCTTCGTCGTTCGTCTAATAGATCTTCCCGAATTGGCTCCCAGAGTAAGATGGTGGCAGTTACTTTGTGCTCAATCGGGTAAGAATCTACTGTTTTTTCGGCGTTTTTTTTCTTTCTTGGCGGGAGGTACCGGGCTGGTTTCGCTCCGTTTCTTCCGCCGTATTACGTGTTTCCCTCGAAGTAGGGTTCTGATCTCCCTCTTCTTGTATCTCTTGAAGTTCTCGGAATTGCTGAAGATATTCACGACTCTCCCGCGCTCTTCCTCTCCAGTCTCGATCGGTCTGGTATCTGGGGTCTCGATCTCTATTGTAACCTCTGCTATAGCGGTAATCCCTACGAATACTTCCGTGTTGTGGGTTCCGGCCATTATTCCCTCGGCGGTCGTTTTCGTGACGACGGTCTTCGTTCGTCCCTCGATCGAAGCGCCGGTTCCAGTGACTACGACGGTCACCTCTCTGGTCTCTAGCATATGGAGTGTTGTTCCATTCTATCCGACTACGATTATAGTCATTGCGCTGTTCACGGCTTTCTTGAGTCTGTGTCTGCTGTGGCGTCTGACACACTTTGTCCACAGTTGTCAAGTTGACATGTCGCTCTTCACGCCTGTCAGCCTTCTGCTGACGGTGTGTCGGAAACTGTTCCGTTTTAGCGTCCAATCGTCGCAAGATTTGGTCGCACTGCTGAAAAGTAGATGCTCCAGCAGCGATCAATACACGTTGCACGTCTGCAGGGTATTGCCAAACGATGGTGTTTACCAGGTCTTGCTCTGACAGTGGGGGTTGTAAAAAACGAAGTTTCGCAATCTGGGTTGCGAAGTAGTTCGCATAGTGCGTCGGAGTGTTTGAGCTGTATCGGCGAGTGTTCATCTCAGCTCTGATAATCTGCTGGATGTCGCTTCACCAGTAAGTCCTCAGCAAGGCCTCTCTCAAGTCTTGGTAGCCTACAAATGAGTAACAGAAGGCTCTAAACCAAGTGCTGGCTTGCCCCTCAAGCAAACGCTCAATGACTCAGAGTTCTCTCTCCGGAGTTACCATTGTGTCTCTCAAGTAGCTCTCCACATTCGCCAAAAACTCTACTGGAGAGATGCCACTTCCAGTGCCTGAGAATCGAGCTGGTTGCTCTTCTCTCGAACGGATGATTCATTCATTCATTCATTCATTCATTTATTTGCAATGGGGGGTGTGTCCCCCGGTGGCAAATTGGATATACATAACAAATACATAATTATACATAACAATACATAATTATACATAACAATTCAATAACAATTATACAACAATTTAACTGGAGTATTTACACAAATAGTCAGTCTTTTCTTAAACACACCTATATGTTTGGGAAAAGGCTCTAAGACTGCGGCAGGTAGAGAGTTCCAGTTATCAATGGCACGGTTTACAAAAGAATATTTACCATAATTTGTTCGCTGTGGTCGGCCCTTAACTTTGAAAGGATGATCGCTCCTACCCATGTAAGTGGGCTTTCCCAATCGTTTGCTAAGCTCACCCCATGCTGGTTGATTTGTATACGTGTTGTACATAGCGCAGAGTCTAGATTTCATCCTCCTAGCCCCCAGTGATCCCCACCCAAGTTTCTTTAACATACGGCTCACACTGCTCCTGGGATTAAAGTCACTGAGCACAAATCTAGCGGCCTTTCTTTGTACCATTTCCAACTCATTGATGAGCCCTACTTGATATGGATCCCAAACCGCCGAGGCATATTCCAGAATAGGTCTTACAAGTGACAAATAGCCTAATTCTTTAGCAGAGGTACTACTTCCTTTTAATACCCTCATTACAAAGTGCAGGGATTTGTAAGCTTTTGAAACTACACATCCTACATGACTACTCCATTTCATATCATTCCTTACGTGAACGCCCAAATATTTGCAAGAATCTTCTTCTATAAGTATTTCCGAGCCAATGTTATATTGAAAATCCTGCCTTCGCACTTTCCCTATTTTTAAGAGACTACATTTTCTTGTGTTTATTTTCATTTTATTTACAATCGCCTACTTATAGACCAGGTTCAGGTCCTCTTGCAGCACTGCATTGTCTTGTGAGTCATGTATCTTTCGATATATTACACAATCATCCGCAAACAATCGACAGTCACTGCGAATTCCATTTGGTAAGTCATTTATAAACGCCAAAAACAACAAAGTGCCGATTACGCTGCCCTGAGGGATACCCGATGTTACGGTAATTTCATCCGAGAATATGCCTTCGACTTTCACTTTCTGGGAACGACCCGTCAAAAATTCTTGGATCCATAAAATTACTCTTCTATCAATCTTCGTCGAAGCTAATTTATGGAGTAGCATGTCATGCGGCACGACATCAAATGCCTTCGCAAAATCTATAACCACGGCGTCGACTGAAACTCCATGGTCTAACGATTCGCTAATGTCTTGAAAAAGTGATAGCATCTGACTCTCGCATGAGTAACCTTTCCGAAATCCATGCTGCCTATCATTAAACCATGATAATGTTTCCCACTGTTCCCTCAAGTAGTCGCAAATGAGATGCTCCATCTGCTTACAAACGATGGACGTAAGGCTAACCGGCCTGTAGTTGCCCAATTCAAGTCTGCTCCCTCCCTTAAATATTGGGACTACCGTAGCTCTTTTCCAGTCATCTGGGATTTGCGCATTGTTTATGGACACATTAAATATCACCTCCAAGTATCGTGCCACGGCCCTACCTCCTAATTTAAGTACTTCACTAACAATATTATCAGGACCCTTTGATACATTGAAACGCAGTTTTTGTATTAGCTTTACAATTGCTGACTGGTTTATTTGGAACAGAGGGGCCCCTGATTCGTCGTTAAGGTCCAACACACAGCTATTGGATTTATTGAACACACTACCGTAAAAGACATTTAATTCATTAGCAATGGCCTGTTTCTCAGTAATTAATTTACCGTCACCGGACATTATCATCGACAAATTATTTGAATTTCCCTTTCTTCTACTAACATAACTGTAAAAAAAATTCCACCCACCCCCTCCCGAACCAAGTAAACCTTGCATATAACTGTCATGAGCAGCCCTCTTTTTTAAGACGAGCTCTCTTGATAAGGACTTAAATTTCAACATATACTTGTCACTATCATGTCTTTTATTGTATAATTTCCTAAATTTTCTTTTTAGTCTCCTAATTTCTCGTGTGTAATACTCAGGGTCTGGGTTTTGTTTCAGCAATTTAAATGGGACAAATTTATCAACAGCGCTATTTAAAATTTTCAAAAAGTTAGTCCACAGGATATTAATGTGATTTCCTTCCGATGCCCATCCTACAAATAGCTCATTCAAATACCCCTGAAACTTGCCCTGATCCGCCCTGCGATACTGGAATATGATATTTTTTGCTACATCAGAGTCTAATTTTGTAACGTCACCATATCTAATAGTCACGTTCCCCTGCGTGTGCGCGGGTCTGAACGAATTCGGCATATAGTTATGCGTTGGCGTACTCGTCCCTTGACTTTGTCGATTGGGTGCGGGTTGGAAAGGATGTGCGTCAAAGTTTAACGCTTGACACTGCGCTGAACCGGTAAATTGAGATGGTTGCGGTTCCATGGGTGCGCTCGGTTGAAAATGTGCAGGCATAATCCCTGCGGATTGCGATCCTGGTGTTGCCTGAGAGTCTCCCATCTGTGAGGGTAAATGTGTCTCTCTTGGATGCGTCTCCAGTCGGTCGAGACGTCTCTCGATAACTTCGAGCCCTGGGATAGTCTTAGCTGCGACCTTATTCCCCAGATCGTTGAGCTGCAATTCTATTCATTCAACTTTGCCTTTGAGGTTGGTGTCGACTTCGCGAATAGCCGTCCTTAAGTTGTAACTGAGGTCTAACCTCTCGGTTATCGCGACTTCCTCGAATCGTTTCTGTAGGGAGTCGATTTCTTCCTCGACTTTTGACATGTGGTCCTGGATCCTACCAACGTCATCCTTGACCTCGGCTACCTTTGCCTCCATAGTGGTCTTATGTTCATTGAGGTCACCCCTCAACATCAAGACATCGATCTTATTCTCCTATCGATGGACATCAATTATTTCACGTAGCCCTGTTACTGTCTCAGTTAATTCCGTAATATTCTTTCTGTTTGTGTTCAACTCGTCCTTGACCTCGATCATACCATCGACGATCGTCTTGACGTTGTTGTTGACTGCGTTCGCTGCACCTCTCATCAGTATGAGTCCTATATTCATGGTCGACATGTCCTTCTTGACGGTGTCCATGAATCCCTCGACGTGAGTTAACCGAGTCCCAAATTCTTCTCGAGTATGCTCCAAGTCGGCCCTCATATCAATCTGGACTCTGTTAATCGTTGTCTGGATCTGAGCGGTGTGCTCCTCTAATCGGGTCTGCACGTCCTCCCTAGCTCTATTCATCTGATCAGTTAAACTATCGATACGCTGCTTAGCTTCCTGATGGTGTCGTATAACATCAACTCTAACAGCCGCAAAACCTGCCGTAAGATCATTCCTAGCCTCTACTCTATAAGTATCCATGTCGGCCCTGACCTGCGTTAGATCAGCCCTAACATTATTGATTGACTGCGTGTTGATTTCAAGATCCTGTCTGACTTGGTCCACATGACCACTTACAACATTAATCGATCGGGTATTAACCTCTAAATCCTGTCTCACATTGTTAATTGACTGGGTGTTAACTTCTAAATCCTGTCTAACATGGTCCACATGACCACTTATAGTGTTGACAGCTTGGGTATTCTCACCTAATTCAGCAGTAATCTGCTGGAGATTGGCATTGCCACCTGCCATCATCTCCCCAAACACACGACGAATTGTTTCCTCATCCATGACAAGAAAATTATTTGAGAAAGAGAGGGATCAATCTCTAATGGAACTTACAGCTATGATTAGTTACTTGGTGGTATAAAGCTTGTTTCATTTAAAATAAACATCACGAGTACTGCTGGAGTATGCAAACTAAGTGCTTCTACATTTACAAAGACAACGGCGAGCAAAGCAAAGTATTACATTTACTCAGGATGAAGCATCATGAAAGAAAATCCATCATGTATCTAACACTAAAGCCTCACCCCATGGACTTGTATCAAACATGAATGCCATGCGGTTAATTGATCTGCAGTAGGACTTTCTAAGTTCGTCCCAGTCCGGTCAATTCACCATTAATCAACATTAAGATCCTCTTAAATAACATGGAACTGACGGTCACCACGTTAACGTCGACCCCACGTTGGGCGCCATAAAAGTGCAATGTATTGTATTAGCCCGCCAGAGGAGCAGACAGGATAGCCAACAACCGCAATGACTTCCCTAACATCTCATCCGTCGGACCTAACTGCCGGGAGGATCAGGTGAACTTCCAAATAGGCCAAAGCGGCACGAGAAACTGTAGTCCACGGGGATCGTGGTACATGGTGACGAAGGTCATAGACTGCCTAAGGAAAGGTTCACCTTAAAAGCTAGACTGAGAAAAGAAACATCCAGACTTATGTAAAACACCGTGAAAATTTATTGTAAATTTTACAAACCCCTAGCCTAGTTCGGAGGATTTCTATCGGCTAATCCGCAAGCTAATAAATAATCAAATATAAAGAACAGGTCCCTACCTGAGAAGTTACAGTAAACCCTCGCGAAAGATCTGTCTCACAATAACAGAGCAACAACAGCAACACTAGGAAAATGGTACGAACCAAATCCCTAGGTCAAGTTGCAAGATCAAGCTAATATCAGAATTTACATTTAACAGGGTAACAAAGCAAATCTAAGTTAGGATGATACCATCTCCACATTTACATTTAACGTTAATTCATCTAGCTAAGTCCTATCAATTAATAACAAAATGTACGGCGGTGACGTCCGTAATATCAAACAATTACATTCAAAGCTAAGTGACCAGCCATAAAAAACCATCTAAGTCATTCTTAGGAACTAAGTGCTAATCAGCACACAAAAGGGTAACATGGAGGATTCATACAATTTTACATCATTAAGTAAATAAATAAGAGACCACAGTTTTATTCAAATGCCTGCCTACACCTTGGTTTATTGTTTGTAAGCGATAGTCATCTAATGTGTGTAATTACGGTGACGACTGCGTAGTGAAGACTACGTCTAACATCGTATGGCCTGCGCTCCACCACCTACGAACTCAAGGTTCGAGCAAGCTTCAGTCGCAACAAAAAAAAAGTGTCAGCTGTCCTCAAGTCATTTCCTCCAGGAAATACCTTCATTAGCACGGCTATGTCAGCAGGTTCCAAATGCAAATGAACAAGGTTAAATAGAAAGAATTCGTTAGTTAGCTTTTGTTTATCAAAATTATGCGTTTTATTATTAAGATGTCGGTTTAGGTTATCGTTGGTTTATGGCGAATAATACTGACAAGCCTGGGCACGGAGCGTCTCCCTGAGATCATCTCTGCCAAAAAGCCTCGACTCAAAAGTCGGAATACAATCAACGAGCAATAACTACTCGGACACACAATAACACAAGTTACCAGCGGCGCACAGCTCGCGTTCAATTACTCTGGGACGGGCCTGGACACAATCAGTTACCCTCCCTAAATATCTGGTCAACGGGAACAGTCCCGGACATGGTACACACAATACCATCATACATGAAAAAACTCCCTAGCGGGGCTAGCCTACAACGTACTATAGAAACCTGACATAACTGTACTCGTCAAAACAACGGTACACGCAACAGCGTTTTACTAACAAAAGACAATCTACAGAACATATGATCAGATACAAGAATGGACACTGGGTTCCATAAGCTACAACTGCAATGAAAGGGAAAGTGAATGCTAAAAGCATTCTGTCCTATGTTAACATCAGTCTGTCTCACTTAGAAGCATGCGCTCTCACACGGGCGCTGAGTAGAATTCACAAAACCTGTTCGTGTCGCCGCAGGCTACAAGATTCCTGCGCTGATAGACACAACACACTAACTAGGCCGGCAATTTAAGCAAGATAATAACTGTTCAACTGGCCTCATAATAATACATTTACCATAGGTTATAAACATCGAAGAATATGTGCATAAAAAGCACGCTATAAATCTGAATACAATCATATAACTCTGTCTTTCACAACAAAGACGTTTAAAAGGTAGCAATGTCACTCATTGCTGGAGCTCTCTGCTCTCAATGATCAAATACTCTTCATCAGTTACTTGTATCAAACATCAAACAAACACGTGTCATCACACATGACACTAACAAAATAATAATACGCAAACTCCACTCTCTGCTGGATCTGCTTAATGATACGTTGGGAACTGGGTTCGATGCTAGACAACAACGAAATCTCCCGATTACTTATAAGGTCTACACTTGACCTGGATGGCTTCTGGGCTCATTTCAAATGAAATATAATGCAGCTACAAAACTGGTAATTTTAGTCGATTACCCAAATGATACGACTACTCTAACGAAGTCAGGGGTGTAACATTGACTGGCTGCAAAAAAAATGCAGTTAAAGAAATATAACCATGGCATCAGATTGCCATAACTAGAGTCTGCAAAGACTTGAAAATCACCCCCAGATAGGGTTAAACAAAGTAGCCACAAAATGACTACAGTCACGTTTAGCAATAGACAGAAATTGGCGTCCTACGACGTCCATCAAGCTGCACCAGGGTTGACCAAAATGTCAGACCCAAGTGTGACTCACATTCACTGCAAATAAATGACATCTAATTAGACTAATTACATTCCCTACCTATGAAATGGCTGTCACTAAGTTCGGTTGGTTCACAAACTACACTAATATAACTATACCACCAGAAACTAGAACAAGGAAGGGTGTACAAAACTCACGATATGAAGGAGCCCACACTTAGCTCTCTGTCTAACGACAAGGGTTGAACAAAAGCACATCTGGCTTTCAGGATTGGCATCGTCCTCATCAGAACTTCCATCTTGGTTCTCCCAAAGACCAGGGTTCGGTCTGTCCCTGTAGTTGACCTCGTGAATGGACTGGACATGCCTAGGAAAGGCATCCTCGGTTCCCTCCTTCTCGTTCGATGTTCTAGAAGTTCCATAATCAAGCTTGTCCCATCCGAGACATCTCCCTCATACCATAATGGTATTAGCCCATGGTCTCGGTCTCGAACATGGTGTTGAAAAAGTTGACCACGTGATCGGTAGAATAAGACTTGTAGTAGTTCATAATTATCACTTGAAAATCACAGTATTCGTCGTAGATATCACAGGCTTTAAATATAACTGGTAACACAGCCTCTACACTTTGCAGATGTAAATGATAAATAGCCATGCACTGTTCTGCGGTTCCACACG
The DNA here is from genome assembly GCA_946902985.2 of Meconema thalassinum. NCBI lineage: Eukaryota > Metazoa > Arthropoda > Insecta > Orthoptera > Tettigoniidae > Meconema > Meconema thalassinum. Next base: position 851,145 of record OX336396.1, read on the forward strand.
TGTACAGACGCTACTTTTTCTATCACGTGGCATCCGTGAAATGGGCGTCGTTTTATTATAAATAAATTCACCGTAGCAATTTGTGTATAATGTACTTTTATAATCACACTTGTTTAAAGTAATAATCTCACATTTACCTGTATATTTCCGCACCAGGCTCTCGGCCCTCCACAAACACGTGGGTGTAAAAATGTGGTGCTACAGTAATGTCGTAAATTTCACAATACTTGCCAAATAATTTACTATACAATTCGTGTTGATCACTGCACATCAACAACAGTGATTCGTAGTATAATTGTGCTCGATGGCACCCGATAATGATTTCCACGCTGAAAAGCGGACTGTTTGCCACGTCTTATGCGACGGATATAATAACACGCCTACACAGGGCGGATTCTCCAGACGTAGTGCAAGGAACTGCGTTCCTTGTGGAAGCAAGTCGTCAAAACTAAGTCGTTGAGCGACTACTTACATTCCTCTTTGCGTATCTGCAATGATATTACCTTACCTTAAAGTGAAAAAACATTCTCCAAAATGTTTCAATAATACTGAATGACGAAATGGAATATTCTGAGTCTCGTAGAAAGATAAAATTGATTAATAAGACCTCAGATAAATAATTAGCAGACTTCACCAAAGTCAAAAGTGCGATTCTCCGCTACTTAAAAGAGAATTGTATAAGCTCTCAGCTTCTCGTAGCTTTCTGGGTGTGTTCAAAGGTAGTACATCCCATCATAAATGTGGTGTCGTGAAAAATATCACATGTACCTTAGCTCAGCGGGTTCAGTATGTATGCGGTAGTTATAAACTCAATAGATGAAACACGATATAAACTGATATCAAGCTTTGCAAAATATTAAATATTACAATACAAAATACCAAAATTTGGTTCATCAAATATTGTTTTTAATTGCCCACATAATAATTAAGGAAATCTTTCACTTACTGTGCAAATATAAGCATATGGGGGCAGTTTAGTTGCTCTCTGTCCGCTACTTGCTGAGAAAAGTGTACCTAAACAGATTAAAACGTTATCAAAAATTATTTTTCAGGTTAAATTTAAAATTCATATTATATAAACTGGGAATTTAAATCATACCAATATTCTTTCCACGGGCTGAAGACATATCACTAAATGCATGTGTAAAGTTTCAATGCTTTGAAAGGAATGGTAAAGGAGAGAGATGTATTGTAATATTGTGCTCAGTTCCAAGGTGTCCTTAAATAAGAAACAACACCGAATAATCAAAACTTCCAAGTAATGTTTGATATGATGGTAAGACTTCAGAAGAGGTACTTTTCGCTCCAAAATTCTTCAAGTACTGAAATTAACCAAAGTTCGTGAATTAATAGTCTGGAAAGTATCTGGAGATGATGTTGTAATAGATGTGCCCCCCCCCCCCCCCACCCGCCGCCCCAAATAAGAAAACGACTTATATACGCAAAATTCCAGCTAATTCAAACATTTTAAGCATCATGTACAGTATTGACAACACCATGCATTCGGTACTATATCGCAACCGGCACACCAATCGTTTTCACCTAGACCGATAATGGTGAAACACCCCTGGTGTTTGTCACGCACATTGGGGGTAGTCTCGCATCGATAATCTTTATCCAGGCCTAGGGTATGCTTTTTATTTCATTATTCACATGTTGCGTGGTGTATTTTGTATCGGATATGTTGGCAACGGGTGTGTACGACGTCAATGTGTCATGGCGGTGGTCGTCAAATGAACAAGAAGGAAAATGAAAACTCAGCAATTCTTCTAGGTTTGTGCCGTGTTTTGTGTGGGGTTTCGCCTAGGACACCAAGCTGGCTCATCGGCGGGCTCTTGATGTCCCCGCCTGGACCCCCACTGGAGTAACGAACTGCGCGCTACCTCTCTTTATATTCGGTGCAACTGCACCACTTGACTGCGAGAACTAAAAGCTCAAGCAGCCTTAACCTCCCTATGAAGGCTTCCAAAAAGGTGGTATATTGGCTTTCACGGCCAGTGAATTAAAACTCAGCAATTCTTCTAGGTTTGAGCCGTGTTTTGTGTGGGGTTTCGCCTAGGACACCAAGCTGGCTCATCGGCGGGCTCTTGGTGTCCCGCCCGGACCCCCACTGGAGTAACGAACTGCGCGCTACCTCCCTTTATATGCAGTGCAACTGCACCACTTGACTGCGAGAACTAAAAGCTCAAGCAGCCTTAACCTCCCTATGAAGGCTTCCAAAAAGATGGTATATTGGCTTTCACGGCCAGTGAATTAAAACTCAGCAATTCTTCTAGGTTTGTGCCGTGTTTTGTGTGGGGGTTTCGCATGGGACACCAAGCTGGCTCATCGGCGGGCTCTTGGTGTCCCCGCCCTGACCCCCACTGGAGTAACGAACTATGCGCTACCTCCCTTTATATGCTGTGCAACTGCACCACTTGACCGCGAGAACTAAAAGCTCAAGCAGCCTTAACCTCCCTGTGAAGGCTTCCAAAAAGATGGTATATTGGCTTTCACGGCCAGTGAATTAAAACTCAGCAATTCTTCTAGGTTTGTGCCGTGTTTTGTGTGGGGTTTCGCCTAGGACTCCAAGCTGGCTCATCGGCGGGCTCTTGGTGTCCCCGCCCGGACCCTCACTGGAGTAACGAACTGCGTGCTACCTCCCTTTATATGCTGTGCAACTGCACCACTTGACTGCGAGAACTAAAAGCTCAAGCAGCCTTAACCTCCCTATGAAGGCTTCCAAAAAGATGGTATATTGGCTTTCACGGCCAGTGAATTATTTATGTAATAAAAGAAATATTTCCGGCGCAGCAGTGACAATTCAAATTGAAATGAACTTGTAATGACTCCCAGAAAGGTGTGTGGATCGTAAATAATACATTTCCAATAGTCTGCCTTGTAAAAGTTGTGAAAACGGAAAAGTACCTCTTCTGAACGATTAATGTAAAATATAGGCCTACTGACGAGTAGGCTACTGACTTGCATGTAAATTAAAAAGCTTTTTAGCCTGGAATTTGGTATTTAACCACTAAACCTTGCTTGTCATGCACATCACTAAGATTGGAATATTAAGTTACAAGATATAGCAATTAAAATACAACTTACTATGTTAAGGAACAAATCTGGCTCACACTTGATAATTGTATGTTCCTCCATAATTTTCAGGAAACTGGAAAACACAAAGTGTATTATTAGAGCCGACACTTAACTTATACCGGTACGCCAAATCATTCTCATAAATCAAATAAGGTAATATTAGATCTCCGAATGTACGTGATACAGCAACCTCCAGCTCCACGGAGAAACTTATTCGGCCATTACGTTAGACTTGATGAGATAGGGAATAATATCAAGAAAAGTACTGTATTAATGTAAGTTATACCTATCGTTGCGATAAAAATTAGGAATCACTGGTGCAAGCTTGGGCAACATTGCAACGAAGCATCTTACATTCGGATTCTCTATTACACAAACATGACCATATGATGGGGCGGCCGAGGAAATATGACTACCAGAAGCTGAAGTACACTGCAAACCAGGTTGAATCAGGATACGTAAATGTTAACTTACCGTAACACGCTGCGCGAGTATTTAGAGATTGGCAGTAGCCCTACAGTAAGTTTTAGAAACCACAAGACATAGAGTTGCACAAGGTACTGCTGCCAACTCGTGTTACAGGCCGGACGTTTGTTTTAGACGATCGACCTTGACCTTGAAGCCTGTGGGTGAGCCTACACACACTCACTCTCTCACCCTATCGCTTCACACTTGTCACCACCGATCTGATGTAATGGAATTCCAGACTTGAGCAGACAGTATAGTCCACATCGAAGTGTTGTGAGTCGCGGAAGTACACGTTACATAGTTACGAACAGAATGTCATTATATTTGCCAATGACTGTACTCCTAGCAGAAGTGTGAAACAGATGTGTCAATCATCGGATCGCTTGGGGCAGCTGATAACAACACAGGTACTGCAGTAACTCGCCTTCAGGCTTCCATTAAGATTTTTCACTCGTCTAAAACAAACGTCCGGCCTGTACAAGACACCCACTTAAACTCAAAACGTCCTCTTCTTCATTAAACATTGCTCTCCTGGGCATAGCCAACAAAATACCCAGTCAATAGACCATAGATTCAAGGCACTGTTTGGGAGTATTGTCAACTCCAGCTATTTAGCGGTGAAAATAAGAACCTCACCAAGTAGGATAAATTTTCCAAATGGTGACAGTTTGTATTGTTTCTTGTAAGGGTGGACAAAGCGTGTTAATTTGTTTGTGTTTTGTACACAATTAATGAGTTTTACTCATTGTTAGAATACAAACTGAATTAAAGCAAAGTATACGGCTGCAGGCCGATCAATAAGAGGGCTACGAATATACATTTACAAGATATTCCAAAATATGCTAATATCAACGGTCGAAAGGTGACGATAACGAATAAATACCGGTAACTTACCGAGAACAGGAACGAGATGGAATACAGGTAGCGTGGTTGTTGGGGGACAGTCTAGCCACTGAAGGTAATAATAATAATAATAATAATAATAATAATAATAATAATAATAATAATTACAATTTACAGAAAAAGTTCTTTAATCGAGTGGATATGGTTTTGAAATCATACTTGGATGCAGGCAAGAAGATCAAAGCCCTTAACACCTGGGCAGTACCTGTACTTACGTATTCGTTCGGGATCGTTAAGTGGTCAAAGACAGATTTAGAGCAGATAGAACGGAGAGTACGAGTCTCAATGACAAAATATCGGCTTCATCATCCAAAGGCAGCGATAGAGCGTATCACACTACCACGGAGCGAAGGCGGTCGAGGGGTCATTGATCTCGCAATCGCCCAAAGTAAACAAGTGGAACGTCTGCGACAGTACTTCTTTGGCGCAAGAAATACTCCTCTGTATGAAGTCATTGTTGAAAGTGATAAGAGATTCACACCACTACGACTTGCAGACATGCAATATGACACAAAAGAGCACGTTACTTCGTTTGAACAGCGCCAGATGGCATGGTTAAGAAAAGAACTGCATGGTGTACACCCTCACTTGCTCAGCCAACACCATGTCGACCGATCATTGTCGAACTTATGGTTGAAGCATGGTTCGCTCTTCAGTGAAACTGAGGGATTTGTAATTGCGATACAGGATCGTGTCATTGCAACCAAAAATTATAGAAAGCACATCTTTAAAGAGAATGTAGCAGATGATCGATGTCGTAGATGCACCTCAGCGCTGGAAACCATCGATCATATCATCGGTGGCTGCTCTACGCTGGCTGGTATAGAGTATACCAAGAGGCACAATGATGTTGCTAAGATCTTACATCAAGAGCTCGCTATAAAATCTGGACTTCTGGATACGTGCATTGTGTACTACAATTACCAGCCTGCCAACGTGCTTGAAAATGAGCATTATAAGATGTATTGGGATAGACCTATTTTAACCGACCAGAAAATCTTGGCTAATCGACCTGATATTGTCTATCTCAATAAAAGAGAGCAAAAGGCCTACTTGATAGACGTTGCTGTCCCACTTAGCCAAAATATGCAAACTACCCAAGCTAAAAAGACAAACAAGTACGCACCGTTGGCGGAAGAAATACGAAAACTGTGGGGATTAAAATGCGTGAGGATTTTGCCGGTGGTGATCTCTTCCACGGGAGTTGTTCCAAAGACGTTGGCAATGGCTTTGGAGGAACTGAAAATGAAACATCTGATTGCCAGAATACAGAAGGCAGTGCTGCTGGATACGTGCCATATTGTTAGGTTATTTTTATCCCAGTAATAGGTTTACAGGGTTCTTGATTAACAAATCCGTACCTTGTAAACTGAATTGTACCATAATTATGAGAAATTAAAGATAATAATAATAACAATAATAATGATGATGATGATAAAGCTACCGGTAATGAAAACCTACTGGATCAATCATAAATTGAATAAACGCCAGAATGTATAGTGAAACTTATCGTCGTCCCTAGTTGGCCGATTAGCGAATAATAAATAATAATAATAATAATAATAATAATAGTCTAATAATAATGGACTAATTGGCCCTAATTACCTGTGACAGAAAAGAAGCAGTGATAAAACATGTTTGTAACATTCTGATGCACCTACCTTGCAAGAACATAGAAACTGCTTAATTGTTAGCTTTCTCTTTTCAATTTCTCTTGTAATCATGAGGGGCGGAGCAGCGACGTCCGGACCCCACAGCGTAAATTGAGCAAAAAGTTTCATAATCGTGTAGGCTGCTCGTTCACAAGATATGTTACCAAATAACACTTCTACCCCTTCTGTAAAGTTTCTGGAACCTATGGTGCAGTTAGCAAACTCGAATATAGCTTTGAAACGTACCAGCGTCATGATTCGAAATGCACAAAAACAAATCCGAGCAGACAATCAATGCTTCAAAATACGTAATTCACACATAAAATGCAGTGGAACACACAAATTAGATCACGTGTATCGCTCTGTTATATACCGGTATACTGTGATATAAGACTGTCAGTAATTTAGAGATCACATTTAATGATTATAATAGGATAATACGAAAATGTTCCATAGCAATCCTGTGATGTTGAGTGTTTTATCCTACCTATCCCCACCATGTTGGACCGACCGCAGCGACCCAAGTGATAGTTTGAGTTGCCAATTAGTAGAACAACCAAATGGGGCAATCTGGGTCGGAGTAGAGTAAGATACAGAAAACCCCGCAAAAACAGGGCCCAAATGAAAACTAGTCTTCACGCTGAAGTGACTCTCCTTAGCGGCTTACTACAAAACATACACAAAGACTGAGTCACCGCAACGAGGTGGGGGGAATTGAAAGTCCTGTCAAAATATTAACAATGACGAGATAACCGATAAGGGAGGATTATATAGAAGAGTGGAGATATTTAATGGGTGTTGAAAACCGAGGCGTTGTAAAAGAGTGGAGGAAAATCTGACGTGGGGCATCGTAGAGTGGACACTGAAAAAGTATATGATTTATGGTTCCGAGTTCTTAATGACACGAACAAACAGCTGAAGGAAGTAAATTACAACGGGCCATATAGACCGGAGTTAGCGCATGATTGAAATGGAGGCGTAAGATAGTAATTGTTAGTATTACACTCACCGGTGGATCGCAGATTCTTATCTTATTTTCTATAAGGAGAAGATATCAATTCAAAGGTACAATTTATTAATACTTTTGGATGCCATTTTCCCTACTATGAAACAATTGACATTCGAAAATCAAATAATGCAAAGAGTAGCCTACAGACAAAACTTAACATCCTCCCACCTTGAGCTGCAGGACAACAACACAGTCCTACGTCCTCCAAGTATCCAAACGTTCTCTCTAAGAGCACTCAATTATCCTTGCGCACTCTCATGACACATCTCTTCGTGCTTCTCTAGGATCATCTTTATAACTTCATGATTTGCAGGCAAAATAATAGGATATCTGAAGTTAATTCTGTCTTTTATTTGCGTAATCTTGGTTTTCATCCGTACAATTCCATCTTCATCTGTGTAAGGTCTTAAAGATGAAATGCGAGGACTCTCAACATCAACATTAGCTTCTCGCTTAATATATTTCAGCACTATCTTTTTAGAATAATTAAATTCCGGTACTGAAAGATCTCCCTGCCTTTTGTGATTGTCTTTCTTACAATTGATCACAAAACGGCATATCCAAGCTATCATGCGTATCACTTTCCGATACCGGTATCGTGAAAAATACTCATGCCACCACCTTACATTGATTGGCTCATCCTTGTTGGTACAGGTGCATCTTATGCACATTTTCCCAGGTACCATTCACAGAATTTAACTCTCCGGTCCGGATCGTCTTCATTGAGAGCATGGGTTCGTGTTGGAATGTAGGATTTCCAGCGCAGACGCTTCATGATGCGATGGACGCTATCTTTTGAGATGTGTGTCTCTCGAGCCGTTTGTCGTAGTGATTTCGGTGGGGATTGAGTGAGGGCTTCCTGCACCTGATCTTCTTTCCTAGGACTGGTGGATGTCCGAGGTCATCCAGAACGTTTCTTGTTGACGTTGTGAACGGTACCATCAGTTTCAAATTTATATCTGATGCGAGCAATGGTCCGGTGCGGTGGTGTCGGTTTGTCGAACTCCCTTCTGAACCGTCTCTACACTTCCGTGGCATTTTCTGTTTTCCAATAACATTTAAGGACAAACGTTCTCTCTTCAAAGCTAAGTTGATATCCTTCCATTGTGTTCCATCAACAATACCTAAAACAAAGAAGACAATAGCATGTTATGGGCAGTCAAAGTGTTAGTACATTTCTGAGACACCCTGTACATACGATATAAACGAAGGAGAATTTTTCGTCTTTTGACGAGCCTTTTACAATCGTCGTCCCATCAGGAGAGTTTACGCAATGGTTTACTCATTGTAGGGATGGTCCGGACGACGTAAGGACGATGCATGTCGAAATACTGTGTTATGATGTGTTGCAGATAGTCGTATGACAAACGTAAAGGAGGGGGCAACGTGAAAAAGGGACCTTTGTATCGAATGAAAAATGTTATCAGAATTTAAGTTTTTGAAATTCCGATAAGAAACAGAATGCAAGGAGGGGGAGGCCGCGGAATATATAAATTAATGTGAAGAGCAATGGGGAAGTGATCACTTTGATGGAGGTCAGGATGAGTATATTCCACTTGACACAATGCGCTAAGTCTGAGGTAGTAAATGAGAGCACTTGGAGATTGAGAGGGGAGAGTGAAACGAGTAGGTGAGCCATCATTATGGTGCGGATTGAGATGTAAGCCAGGCATTTCGCCTTTAAGGAGTAGTTTTGCCGCATCCCCATTCAGTATTGTGGGCGTTGAAATCTCCTCCAATGACATGGATCCCAAGGATAGGGCAGTAAGAACATAAAGGACGTCCAGTGTCGAAAATTGCCTTGAATATAGATATTAGTGATAGTGAGGTTCGCTATTTGTAGGTGCGTGGTATGGGAAAAGTAAAGAGCGTCACTTGATAATTGACTTCAAGAAAGCTTATGATTCAATTAATAGGGAATCCCTCATGAATGTTTTAAAATAATTCGGCTTAGATTCGAAAACCACATACATTATACAAGATACATTAAAAAATACCTCATCTTAAGTTAGATTCAATGGAGAATTCTCTGGAACTTAACAAATTAAAACATTTGTCAGACAGGAGGATGGGTTGTCGCCTTTGCTTTTTAATTGTGCTCTGGAGAAGGTGATTAGAGAATGGAGAAAATCAGACACGAAAGGTATACATTTGGGAAGTAAAAATGGTAATATCCATTTAGATTGCTTGGCTTTCGCGGATGGTGGTGTATTCTTGGAATACACGGTAAGATAGAGTATTCTTTTTAATGCTCTTTTCTCGTTCTCTCCTTCCTTTTTTTCCTCAACACCAACAGTGATCTCCTATGTTCTCTTTGCTGTTTAGGGGTCTCATATCATTGTGAGTCTGTTCTAGATATATATCTTCCATGACCCACCTAGCGTCATCTAGCAGCGAATCTTTGTAGTTCCTCAATTCTTTCCGGTGCAAGAGGACTTCCTTTTCAATCTGGCCACCAGATCTCGTTGCCATCGCCAGCTATCATCTCCGTGATCAAGAGAACTTCGTCTACTTTTTCACCCACCAGGCTGTGCTAGTATAACCTGCTATGAACTCTTTGAAGACCATTCATCAAGAAAAACATTTATTTTTGTATAGTTGTCTATTCTGATATGTATTCCTTTGTCTCCTACCCCCACTCTCTTCCCTTCCTTGGTCCCCCTGCGCTTCGCTGAGTGGGTCTCACTTGCACGTCGGCAGTTGACTTAGTCAAGGCTCAACTAGAGTCAGCCTCCTGACCTAAAGAGGCATTTTTTCTTCATTCCACGCCATGTTGGAACTTTAATCGTCAAAGGGAACTTCACCTTCGCCATGCAACAAAGATAAGTACAGACTTCAGGTTTTAACCTCATTTTCATCGTTTTAATATCTTCATGCATTTAAGGATAATTTTATAGGCAGTGTGAGATTACTATAATTTGTGACAATAATCATCCTTCGCGGGATTTACCATGTTGAGCTTTTGTCTGTCTAAGCCAACCTTAACAGAAAGTAGCTTTCTTAAGCTAATTAAATGAGAAATCTTCTCACCTCGTGGGATATTATCTATTACCCGCTGTCTATAAAATATCAAGCTCGTTCCACCGCTGGATTAACTTTGTCCCTATTCTTCTATTAGGATCGTTCTGGAACCTTTCAGATTCTGTACTCTATCTACAAGTCGTGCCATCATGTATTTTTCACTCACTTGTGGGAATACTATTTAAAAATGAGGAATCTTCCTTCTGAATTAATACTCAATAGCTAATTTTCTTCCACCGTTGGAATGTTCTATGGCGCATTTAATTGTAATTCACAACTTTCTCAAGCAATAGACTTTCGCCTACCTAGTGCAACTAATTATATTTTATCATTGCAATAACTTTCTTTGCCATAAACTTTTGTGTTACTACAGTGAACTTTTCATCCATTCAACAAACTATAGTGATAAACAGTGTTCTTTCAACATTTCTACCGCGTCGCGATCGTCCGATTACCATAAATAAGGCCATGAACATTTATCCTCAATCCCAATTGATCTTTCCTTAACCTTTTACTAACAAACCATATTTATAAGTTGTTACTTTAGGTCCTTTTCAATGAGGTGTCACTCTATAGAAGTGCCCTCCCCTTTTTCTTATATAACATTAATTAACTTCTGCATAAATACGTGTCTAGTACACGTTTCAAACTTACATTGTTTCTCCCTTCTAATTAGGGAATACAATTCTTTCAACTCATGAGTGAGTTATTTCTAGGTCTCACGAAAGGGAAACTTGCCCTATTTGTCTCATGATTCCTATTTAACCATAGGAAGTCTAGAACCTTCCTTTTGACTTTCTCTTCAGGTTTAACAGTAAGTGACCTGCCCTATTTTGTATAACTATTATAAAAGTAATTCAGCGTAAATATAAGAAGTTATAGGAACTTCTCTTTCATTCTACCTGCTTTCTTTTTTGTTATTTTTGAAGTTGTAACTTTTTCTAAGATAGGTACTTGGCAATTTCTTAAAGTACACATCTTGTACTCGATTTAATGTCTAACTTTAATCACTTTATTTGTCTTTTTTAAATCTTACGAAGATTTTAGTACATATAAAGGTTTGAAACCTGAAGAATTGTTAATTGCCTGGAGAAAACTTTAAATGTTAGGAGGTCTGCGACCCCAAATTGTTAACAAAAATTGAAACTATATACTTGTCAAATTTATTAGATTTTTTGCATTGTTAAATAAATTCAAACTTTCCTTTTTGACTCATCATTTCTCTAATACAACGGTTAGGCAAAATCCTGTCTTCCCTGACTTTTCCCACTTAATGCCATTAAATCTATTGATAGGGCTTTCACCACTCGTTGCATTTGAGCAAGAACTCTTAGTGGTCATCATAGTAGAGTTTCTCTTAGCTTTAATAGCTAATTCTAACCGGCCAGTAAGGCAAGTACAGCTCGCTACGCCAGCTTCCTGCTTGTGTAGATCCACTCCAAAAAACTTATGGTTGGTTTTCCAAAAGATAAGTGTTTTTGTTTGCCTAAACTTTTAGTCGGCTCCTTGCTGGATAAAAGCTTAGCCATTTCCAAATGCAACTATTGGTTCATTTACCAAATTTATTCCCAAAGGCATAATTCTTTTATCACTATCCTTCTTGGAAGCACTTGGTCGCTTTTTAGGAACTCCACCTCTTCGAAAACTGGAAACATCGAAATCGATGCAAATTATTGGCATTCTTCGAATTACTTATTCAAAAACGAATTCATTTGAACAGACATACAATAAGTCTGTTACTCTTTGTCTCGCCAGACCATCACCCTTCCCCATAGTAGGCATATGCATGCTTGAGAGGGAATACGCTAAAGCCATTCTCTTGCAAACCGCCCAAGTCCTAGCTGCGGTTCCCGTTAGCTTCGACCAGGTCCTTACCCACTTTAGGTATCAGAGAACGGATTTGCAGTGGGATGAGTGTATGTAAAGTTAAATTTATAATTTTTGTGGGACTCTCCTCCTATTTCTCTCTCCTTTCTCTCCAGTCCGAAGCCCACCTCCTTTTATTTATCATCTTCCCTTGGTGGTTAGGTTATTCCTTAGCCAATAATCTACCCAGATGGCATTGCTCTGATCACGGACACACCAGAAAATGCAAAGATCCAAGTAGAAAACTTAATGGAGCATGCAGGAAAAATTGGTTTACAAATATCCTTCCGCAACGAATGTTCAAGATTGTCCTGACGTAATAATCATAAACCAAAACAAAATACACAAACTTAACTAATTTAAGTATTTAGGGGAATGGATAACTATAAACAACAATGAAAAAACAGCCTAGAAGAAAATGAACGTAGCATTTCAGATCACCAGACATGTATACAAGAAGAAGGCAATATCATGGGACAGTAGTAACTTTAAACATTACAATACTGTGGTGAGACCTGAAACACTCTTTGGAGCTGAAACATTAAAGTTAATGCGGAATGGTGACATAAACAAAATCATTCTCATGGAAATAAGATTGGTTCATTGCATCCTTGGCCCGAGGAAAACCGAAACAGACTATAACAGACCATGACCTAACAAGAAAACAAGATGTTCAGGAAAGAACATATAGCCTACTTTCTCCTAAATGCATGGGTATTGTTATAACTCTTTGTCCTTTTCAAGGAGTATGATTGAATGTTGGTTGTAGTAGCTTGTTGAAATACAACGTGCTATAGGGATATTAAACATGAATATGAGGTGCCCTTTGCTAGTGCTACCTCTGTACCAAACTTCGTTCAATTCGGTTTCACCGTGTTTGAATTGATAGGGGGAATCGATTTGCACACATACCTGGCCAACATCTGCAAACTATTGGGCTGATGTTCTTGCAGTTTGGTCAGAATATGTTTCCCACATAAAGATATGGTGTTGCAAAATTTGGTAGAGATCGTATGGTTATGTTAGTCGTAATTTAACTTAAGCTTTTAACATTTGGGTGGCCGCGATTACGTTTCCGTCAAGATAGCGGTGATATAAAACATGACACTGAGGTGCCCTTTGCTATTGCTACCTCTGTAACAAATTTCGTATCATTCGGGTTCACCGTGTTCGAATTGATAAGGGGAATCGATTTTCACACAAAGATGGCCGCCATCAGCAAAATATTAGGCTAATGACCTATTAGTTTGCTCAAAGGATGCTCCCTCCATAAAGGTATGTTGTTGCTAAATTTGCTAGAGATCGGATGATTAGGCTAATCGTAATTTGATTTAAGCTTTGAACATTTGTGTGGCCGCCATTACGTTTCCGTCAAGATGGCGGCGATATAAAACATGACACTGAGGTGCCCTTTGCTAGTGCTACCTCTGTACCAAATTTCGTTCATTCGGTTCCACCGTGTTCGAATTAATAGGGGGAATCAATTTTGACATAAAGATGGCCACCATCCGCAAACTATTAGGCTAATGACCTATTAGATTGGTCAAAGGATGCTCCCTCCATAAAGGTATGTAGGTGCAAAGTTTGGTAGAGATCGGATGGTTATGTTAGTCGTAATTTAACTTAAACTTTGAACATTTGTGTGGCCGCCATTACGTTTCTGTCAATATGGCGGCAATATAAAACATGACACTGAGATGCCCTTTGCTAGTGCTACCTCTGTACCAAACTTCGTTCCATTCGGTTTCACCGTGTTTGAATTAATAGGGGGAATTGATTTTCAGACAAAGATGGCCGCCATCCGCAAACTCTTAGGCTAATGAACGATTCATTTGGTCAGAGGATGCTTCCTCTATAAAGGTATGTTGTTGCAAAATTTGGTAGAGATCGGATGATTAGATTAATCGTAATTTGATTTAAGCTTTGAACATTTGTGTGGCCGCCATTACGTTTCTGTCAATACGGCGGCGATATAAAATATGACACTGAGGTGCCCTTTGCTAGTGCTACCTCTGTAACAAATTTCGTACCATTCGGTTTCTCCGTGTTGGAATTTATAAGGGGAATCGATTTTCACACAAAGATGGCCGCCATCCGCAAAATATTAGGCTAATGACCTATTAGATTGGTCAAAGGATGCTCCCTCCATAAAGGTATGTAGGTGCAAAGTTTGGTAGAGATCGGATGGTTATGTTAGTCGTAATTTAACTTAAGCTTTGAACATTTGTGTGGCCGCCATTACGTTTCTGTCAATATGGCGGCAATATAAAACATGACACTGAGATGCCCTTTGCTAGTGCTACCTCTGTACCAAACTTCGTTCCATTCGGTTTGACCGTGTTTGAATTAATAGGGGGAATTTATTTTCACACAAAGGTGGCCGCCATCCGCAAACTATTAGGCTAATGACCTATTCATTTGGTCAAAGGATGCTCCCTCTATAAAGGTATGATGTTGCAAAATTTGGTAGAGATCGGATGATTAGATTAATCGTAATTTGATTTAAGCTTTGAACATTTGTGTGGCCGCCATTACGTTTCCGTCAAGATGGCGGCGATATAAAACATGACACTGAGGTGCCTTTTGTTAGTACTACCTTTGTACCAAATTTCGTTCCATTCGGTTGCACCGTGTTCGAATTAATAGGGGAATCGATTTTCACACAAAGATGGCCGCCATCCGCAAACTATTACGATGATGACCTATTAGTTTGGTCAAAGGATGCTCCCCCCATAAAGGTATGTTGTTGCAAAATTTGGTAGAGATCGTATGGTTATGTTAGTCGTAATTTAACTTAAGCTTTGAACATTTGTGTGGCCGCCATTACGTTTCTGTCAATATGGCGGCAATATAAAACATGGCACTGAGATGCCCTCTGTTAGTGCTACCTCTGTACCAAATTTCGTTCCATTCGGTTTGACCGTGTTTGAATTAATAGGGGGAATTGATTTTCAGACAAAGATGGCCGCCATCCGCAAACTATTAGGCTAATGACCTATTCATTTGGTCAAAGGATGCTTCCTCTATAAAGGTATGTTGTTGCAAAATTTGGTAGAGATCGGAAGATTAGGTTAATCGTAATTTGATTTAAGCTTTGAACATTTGTGTGGCTGCCATTACGTTTCCGTCAAGATGGCGGCGATATAAAACATGACACTGAGGTGCCTTTTGTTAGTACTACCTCTGTACCAAATTTCGTTCCATTCGGTTGCACCGTGTTCGAATTAATAGGGGGAATCGATTTTCACACAAAGATGGCCACCATCCGCAAACTATTACGCTGTTGACCTATTAGTTTGGTCAAAGGATGCTCCCCCCATAAAGGTATGTTGTTGCAAAATTTGGTAGAGATCGGATGATTAGGTTAGTCGTAATTTGATTTAAGCTTTGAACATTTGTGTGGCCGCCATTACGTTTCCGTCAAGATGGCGGCGATATAAAACATGACACTGAGGTGTCCTTTGCTAGTGCTACCTTTGTACCAAATTTCGTTCAATTCGCATTCACCGTGTTCGAATTGATAGGGGGGCACAGACATTCAGAGTACACACACTCACACACACACACACACACAGACTCACACACATACACACACACACAGACAGACACACTTTTTTCGCCCTGTGTTGATCTCATAAGTCTACTTTCATTTTTTGCAAAAATCGAAAGTAGGCTAATATACACCCGTGTGGAAAGCATAATTCACACCATGCGCAACTACGGATGTCATTTTTTGGGCATTTAAATAGAATGAATAATAACAGGCAAACAAAACAAATTTTTAATAAAAGGTTAAAGCTTACAGTTCATCCAGCGTGGTTTACACAGACATTAAAGGATCTTAAGGAAGCAGACATTGACGTTATAGATGCATATAATATGAATTTATTTCGAGACAAAATTCAAAAAGGGATCTTCAGGGAGGAACAAGAAAGACAACGAAAGCAGCCACGTAACATTGAACAGCTCCGAAAGCAGAGATCAGAGAGGCTGAAGCGAATGTGGGCAGAGAAAAAAAGGCATGTGGCGAGATTTGAAGTATTGATTTTACGTTCTCTGTAATAGTGCTATTCGATTAAATAATAATAATAAAGTGAGAATTCCGCCATAATGGGGTCCATCAACCCTTCCACTTGTTAATTAGGAACAGCAAACCATAGGAGGAAGAAATCTACGTTTCTTGGAGTAGTATAACATCAGGACAATATTCTTGGATTAACTGCAATAATTCGTGTTATTTATTGAGAATGCTACGGGGATTCATGGACCTATAGGAGGAGTAGGCGCGTGTATTAACAGCGGGTGGCAAGGAGAGCAAAAGTGCAAACCTTTCAGATATTCGTTTAAAAAGGTGTGAGAGCATCTCCAGCAGCTGTGTTACGTCTTGTGTAAGATCAGTCGGCACGCCCGAATGGGGTGGCACACGGATAGGGGTAGAACTAGAGCAAACGGGTGTCCGAGGGGATGAGGAAAACTAACTGGGGGAGAAGAATTGGAATGTTAAATATTCAAATACGCACTCCGATCGTAGCCCAAAGGTGCCAGTAACCTTTGTAAATTTCCACTTCTTAGGGAGCCACGAGGGGTGAGGAAGAGCAGGAAATTGCTGGGGTATATTGAGCGGTTGAAAGGGGTGGTCCGGGATCATTTTCGTAACTTCCTGATATGTTTTGTTGTTTGTGTGTCTGTGTGTGTGTCTGTGTGTGTGTACCCTTCTAATAACTTCTAATAACTTCTAAACGACTGGAGAGATTTCAATGAAACTCGGTGAGGTCATAGCATCAGTTCGGCCGACCCCGACCTTGTACTTCAAATTTTATTTCTTCTCACCAATCCAACATGGCGGCTGTGCGAAATATTTAACCGGCACTCCATATCTCCGAAACTATTACAGATATCACCCTGAACTTTTGTAAGATGATAAAGGGCACTACTGGATGTTCACCTCTGGGACTTTCAAAAACCTGTTAACTACAAAACGAACATGGCGGTCATGCAAATTTGAAACATTTAAATAGACTTTTCTCGGGATTTAACCATCCAAACGCAATGAAACTTGGTACAGAAAAAGTTTTAACAAATTTTAATGCACTGGCATTTCATTTCGTTCAATTGCCTACATACCCTCATGATGGCGGCTGTGCGAAATATTTCACCGGCATTCTATATCTCCGAAACCATCACCGATATCACTCTGAATTTTTTACGGGATAAAGAGTAGTACTAGAAGTTCTGCTATGAGAATTTCAAAAACCTGTAAAATACAAATCGAACATGGCGGCCAAGTGAAGGTAAGATATTTTAATAGACTGTTCTCGCAATTTAACCATCTGTGCACCGTGAAACTTGCTACAGCAAATGTTTATGCACAATGTAATGCACTGGCATTTAATTTAGTTCAATTGCTCACATAACCTCAAAATGGCGGCTGTGCGCATGTTTAAAATTATGTTTTTATTTCTCGTCACCTTGTATTCTTATCTGGCATCTTGTATATCTCTTTAGGAGTCACCCTGTATTCTTATCGGGCATCTTGTACTGTAATTTGCTCTGACATCCTGCACACCCTGTATTCTTGTGTGACATCTTGCACACCTCTTTAGGAGTCACCCTGTATTATTGTCTGACATCTTGTGCACCTCTTTAGGGGTCACCCTGTATTCTTCTCTGCCACCTTGTACATCTCTTTAAGAGTCACCTTGTATTCTTATTTGGCATCTTGTACATCTCTTTAGGAGTCACCCTGTATTCTTATCTGGCATCTAGTACTGTATTTTGCACTGACATCCTGCACATCTCTTTAGGAGGCACCCTGTATTCTTGTCTGACATCTTGTGCACCTCTTTAGGTGTCACCCAGTATTCTTCTCTGCCATTTTGTACACCTCTTTAAGAGTCTCCTTGTATTCTTATCTGGCATCTTGTATATCTCTTTAGGAGTCACCCTGTATTCTTATCTGGCATCTTGTACTGTATATTGCTCTGACATCCTACACACCTCTTTACGAGGCACCCTGTATTCTTATATGGCATCTTCTATATCTCTTTAGAAGACATCCTGTATTCTTGTGTGACATCTTGTATACCTCTTTAGGATTCACCCTGTATTCTTGTCTGACATCTTGTGCACCTCTTTAGGAGTCAACCTGTATTCTTTTCTGCCATCTTGTACACCTCTTTAAGAGTCACCTTGTATTCTTATCTGGCATCTTGTATATCTCTTTAGGAGTCACCCTGTATTCTTATCTGGCATCTTGTACTGTATTTTGCTCTGACATCCTGCACACCATTTTAGGAGGCACCCTGTATTCCTATATGGCATCTTGTAGAAGTCACCCTGTATTCTTGTGTGACATCGTGTACACCTCTTTAGGAGTCACCCTGTATTCTTGTCTGACATCTTGTGCATCTCTTTAGGAGTCACCCTGTATTCCTCTCTGCCATCTTGTACACCTCTTTAAGAGTCACCTTGTATTCTTATCTGGCATTTTGTACACCTCTTTAGGAGTCACCCTGTATTCATTTCGCTTCGCTCAAAGCCCCAGGTCGCTCGACGCCCCAAGACACTTTCAACAGACTCCATTAACCATTAACTTCGGCTTCCCGCGAGGCTGCATGACGTCACTTCCGTCTCCTTAAGGCAACCGTCTCCGTCCCGCGTAACTTTCGACTCAAGCATAACGACGAAGTCGACAAGATCATTTGAAATGATAAAACGAGATTTTAAAATTTCGCTCATCTTGTGGTTATGAAAACAATTGAAATAAACTAGATGTCAGTGGATTAACATTTGTATAAGCATTTACTGTACAAAGTTCCACTGCACTCGGATGGTTAAATCGCGAGAAGCGTCCACTTAAATATTTACACTTTGCGTCGCCGCCGTGTTGGATTTGTGCTCACCATGTTATTGAAAGTCCTATAGATGAACTTATGTTCATAGCCTCTATGAACAGAAAAAATCAGTTTGATTGCTGTAAATGATTCGTAGGTACTGAGAACCGTATAAATATTTCGGATGGTCGCCATTTTGTATTGTTGTATTGTATGTATAGGCCATATAGTTATGTACTGTACCCCTAAATTCGGGAAGTTGCCTGTCGGAAATCCATAGCAGAGCTGGATTGCTAATTTCTAAGAAGGCTCCGGCTAAAATTCCATCAGAAATCGCTCTAACAAGGTCTTCGGAAATTTACACAGTATTCTACAATGATATTATGGATATACAACAAAATACACTGGGGCTCAGATGAACACCTACCTTTTATTCTCGGGTTATTATAAAGGGACTTAGCTCAATCCTGAAAAGGGGTCCACAATACCATTGTTCCTTTTATATCTAAAATAAATCACTCGAAAACGATACAGAAATCGAACTAAGCAAATGTATTAACTATTGTAAGCTATATCTAAAATTTAAACAAATAATAACAATTCCTAAATTAATAAATTAATTAATACATTCACGCACTCTCCTCTCTCACAATACACACACTACTGAAGTTACTATACTGTCAGTTATACAGAAACAAATGATGAACGGCCTAAACCAACTACAAGTAATAAAACGATTAACAAAATTCTGGCGTGCTTGGAGCTCCTACAAAGCTATTAAAAATGGCACGCTCCATGCACTGCACATCTGGATAGCCGAATCATTCATAGATTGACACACATTCAATCAGCCGGTAACCAGTTTCCATTCATCAACAACTCTTTCCATTTTATGTAATATACTGGCCTTGAATTATCACGGGACACATTTCTCCCTTTGCATTCGTTGCGAGCACGCTGTTTGGGCGGCCAGAAGCCTTGTCTCAGAATTACATTTTCATTTTACAAAACTGGCTATAACTCTCACAATTCTTGATCAAATACACTCAAATTTTAACACAACCATCCATGCATTCCCTCGCGACATTCATGACCGCCGAAGTTATCCTCATACACTCTTAACAATTCAAAACATTCGTTCCAAAACATTCATTCTAAAATACACTATATTTCAAAAACATATGATCGAATAATTATTATTAAAATTATTCCCTTAATTAAATAATGGTGAAAAGTATTTACAAACACAGTATTCTTTAATGTTTAACGTTGAATAACGACATCCATACGTTATATATTAGTCTCTTAGCTCTCTTTCAAACTAGCCATTTTTATCAAGTATATACAATGTGATCCTCACATATAATTTCTTTATCACTCACCAATGTTAATATACTGCAACACCCTGTCATAATTGGGGTTATAGTCAATATCAGGCTAATGCTTTCAATCAGCAAAGATCAAATGCAGCTAGGTACTCAAATCCGTGTTTTAATAAAATGTTTAATAGAAGTATTAGTTAACATAAGTTGACAACATTATTTTCCAAATTATTTTCCGCTCATTAACGCTCTCGTCAACACTTCTAAGTCGTTAATTCACATATATCGGAGTTCTTAACATCAACGGCTCCACTGCTATGATGCCATATTCTTACCAAATGAACTATACTTTTGTAACTTCCTCAAATGCGGAACAACCTCGCATGAGCGCAAACATTTCTCCACATAGCTTCATATACACCCTGAATATTGTATTAAAACTCTCATCAACTATGTTGAACAATTCCTTAACACACATTAATTGTTACCAACATCTCTTCTGTAAAACTTGCATTTAAATTACTGGCATATTCCTCAGCATTGTAACACTCAACTGCTGGTGTACTGAACACTTCCTTCTGTTCTTAAAAGAAACTTCCATTTATAAAAGATGACCTTAGACATATCGTGTATGACCTCCATGAGTTTACTTTATCAAATGTCACTTATGTGTCCACTAAATTGTTACATATACATTTAATAGAAATACTATTATGTTTCACCACTCTTATTTAGCTTTAAAATTATACGTATTTGCAATGTCATGTCCACAAATAACCACACATGTTATTTATATGTCCAATAGAATTCAATCTTGACCGGTATAAACTAGCTTCGAATTCCCTGTCGTATGATAAAAATTATCTTCTATGAAGATATATATCTCCTAATAAAATTAAATGACTAAAGCTCTTAGCTTTCTCAAATAAAGTAAGGCTGGTCAATTCCGAAATGTGTTTCCATTCTATACAAAGAATGTCTATGAGTATATGACAAATATTTCTTGTCAGATCGACGTAAAGTTCATAGTAATTATGATAATATAACAATATATCATTCGTAGTTTCTTCTGTTCTTGAAGCTTTTTCTTACAATAAGATGCCCAAATTAAATTATAAAATGGAATTTAATTGGCATCCGCGACTAAATGTCTGCATCCTCAATTCAAAATAAAATTGGAAAACGTCGAAAGTTAAAATGACTGGTCTTAAATAAGGAATTCTGATTCCTTAAACAAATAAACATGTCAGTTCAGAAACTGCATCGTAGAATGTAAATGTGAAAATGACGAAAGACGATCATCTCACATGATCTTGTAGAATAAAATCTTGTTACTCACATGAAGTATAAATATATATCGAAACATGGAAATACAGAAAATATGGAGTAAAACGTTAGCTCTGAATGTCCTTATAAAGCTCTAACTACATAGGAAAATAACATTTCTACCTTATCAGACGATATCTAGATGATCTGGTTAAGTATTTGGAAAATACTTAGATGTTTCCTCAATCCAAGATACTGAGTTGGGCCCTTGTCCGTATCCTCGAACCAGTGACCATCGGATAAGGAAGGAATTTCCTCTCCGGTAATCACCAATCTCCGTCTGGAATCGAAGAGCAACCTCCCGTCCATAGGTCTTCTTTGTTGTCGGGTCCTCCCTGGCATATTGACAAATCTTCTTATGATGAATCTTCATTCTCCGTCGTAGATATAGTTTAATGTCATTGTCGAGTAATATTGTAGAAATATTCATATAGATGGTTAGTTAGTTAGTTAGTTATTGTTGTTTTAAGGGGCGGAACTACGAGGTCATCTGCCCCTGATATAGATGGTTAATGACATATTTCTATAGCTCGTAGATGTTATATTAAAGTTCGTGAAATGACGTCAATGCACTAGATGTAATTGTACATAACGTCTACATTCAGAAGTATTCTGGTTAACGAATCTCCATGTTGCATCTATATCTCTGCTTCAAATATGTCCCTGGCGCATAAAGTCTTTAGTTCATCATCTCAAATATGTGACAAATATCGAATAATAATTCTCGATGAATATTAGCAGTCATAATGAAATAATGTTAGTATGCTGCTCCAATGTTAAGTCAATCACTGTTACTCACTTGGACTTTGTTCACTGCAATCTCGTTCCAACTAATAATGCTTTACAGCTCTGCGTCCGTCACTTTTGTTATACACTTCTAAAACTTTAATATCATCGAAAGTATTCTATTTGTGACGCTTAAATTTCGTAGAATAATGGTATGCGTTCTGTGCTATATACTGTATATAATCAAATAGCTGAAGTATAATCTCAACTATCAATGAGACAACGCAATATCAAGTCTCTTGCGAACTTCGCCTAGTTTGTATGCACGAAGATCTCCAAATATATACCCTGCAATCGCCTATCTCCACGAGTAGCCGAACACCGTAATCGGATAAAGCCATCGGGGCCTCGGTTACCGCGGAATACACCTCTACACTCTTCAAAGTTTGTAGGAATAAGAACTCGGATGCTTGGCATTCCCCCTCCAAGTCGAAAATCTGGCCGCCATTTCTACCTCCCTCAGAAATTTAGCGCGCACTTTAAAAATGCTTATTACTGCGTAATTCGTCCTTTCGGCGACTTTCAATGTATCTGAAATATTTTCCTTTAATTTTCTTCTCATAACCAATGAATGAAATATCCTTCTTGGGGCCTAAATATAAACATTTTCCATATAATATAGTTGAAGGTAATCCCGTCTTCAATAAGACCTCTCCTCATTGGCTGGGGGCTTATGTCCAATGAATTAAATCATAATAATATTTGTAATATTCCATAGCTAATTCACTGTTGCTATGTCAATTGGAAGCTTCTAGAATTGTCTATTGCGCAACATATCGCGTGATTGGAATCTCCCTGCCTGATCGAGACACTTACACGACTGGTTTGCGTCAAGTTCCAGGATTTATATTGCCATGTTAAATTATATCATGGGCTCGAAAAATATTCTCATTTCAGTCCCAAATAATTCATTCTTCGGGGGACGAAAAGTTATTGCGTAGCTTCATTATTCAAACTTTCACTTCGATCCCAATATAACGATACAAGAAACAAAAACTTAATTTTAAAATTTGGCACAGCTGCCATCTTGAGGTTATATAAACAATTGAACTAAATTAGATGCCAGTGCATTACAATGTGTATAAACATTTGCTGTACCAAGTTTCATTGCGTTTGGATGATTACATCGCAAGAAAAGTGTATTTAAATTTTCAATTTCGTTTGGCCGCCATGTTCATTTTGTTGTCAAGAGGTTTCTGAAAGTCTCACAGATGAACTTCCAGTAGTGCTCTTAATCTCCTTACAAAATTTCAGGGTGATATCAGTAATAGTTTTGGAGATATAGAATGCCGGTGAAATATTTCGCACAGCCGCCACCTTGAGGTTATGTAAACAATTGAACGAAATTAGATGTCGGTGCATTACAATGAGTATAAACATATACTGTACCAAGTTGCATTGCGTTTTGTTTGTTAAATCGCGAGAAACGTCTATTTTAAAGTCGCAAATTTGCTTGGCCGCTATGTTGGTTTTGTAGTTATCAGGTTTACGAAAGTCTGATAGTTGAACTTCTAGTTGTTCCCTTGATCATTGTACAAAATTTCAGGGTGGTATGTGTAATAGTTTCGGAGATATGTAATGCTGGTGAAATATTTCGCACAGTCGCCATGTTGGATTGGTGACACGTAATACCATTTAAAGAGCACGGTCGGGGTCGGCCAAAATGGTGCTATGACCTTACCGATTTTCATTGATATCGCTCCAGCCGTTTAGAATCACACACACACGCACACACAGGCAGACACACGACAAAAGGTGATCTCATACGCCTATTTTTTCAAAAAATGAAAATAGGCTGAAAATGGATATCCTTTCAATGCAATATTAATTGCCAATAAATAAAAGAATGAGGTTATGTAGAATAGGACGGAAAAGGGGGGTGAGGTATGTGCACTTGAATTTGGAGGTTATTCCTGTTTGCAAACTTTCATTTTATAGCATTTAACTATAAAACGCGTTAAAAATAGATTTTAAGTTGTTTTATTTGATGAACTAACGGCAATACAAAAGGAACTATAATATAATTATCAATATACAGGTACATTATGTTTGCTGCCAACATTGCAAAATGGACAACAAATTTCAAAATGTCTCGAATATATTGTTGACTGCCTATGATACGTTTTGTCAGAGCTAATGTGGGCAAACGTAGAATACATTAATGCTAATTGATTCTCAAAGGGTCTAGCTCTGCGGAATATTCATAAAATAAGCTGACATCTTGGGGATTTAGTTTCTTATGTTTCCCCTACCATACCAGAGGGAAATGATTGATTTTTGAAGCCACATTTTTGCGGATTTAAGGAAAATTAGTTGACTCGGGAGGTAAGACTCTGGTATTATATCATCTTCGTTTGATATACAGTTTCGGCGAGTTGTTAGTCTAAGAATTAAAAAAAAAATTAAGTAATACTGTAGGTGCGTGACAAAACTTCGGTGTAGCACTGAATGAAAGCAGAACGAGCGACAACATTCTCTATAGTACATGAATTAGCCAAAATTCCTTATCAAACGATGAGAAATAAATCAGAGAATGATGTTTTAATAGATATTTCCCCCTCCACTGTCTGTAACCTACCCAAACTTCCCAAATAGGATCACGACTTATTTAGGCATGATTCCAGCTGTGGCCGCCATAGTTCACATCAATCATCTTCAACCTCGCCCTTAGGTACTATGCCGCACCAACGCCCGACCATTCTGTGACAGTTCCTTTTTAGTATGTGACAATATAGTTGGACGTATGGCCACCTCTTGCTGAGGCATTGCAGGGAGTCCGGATCCTGTGTATTCTAGATTCTCTGTGGTGACCTAGTAATGAGGTGGAGGGGGCTTTGCTTATTCAGATAGGTAGTCATAGAGATATGTTAACTCGAGGAGATGTATTTTCTTATAATGGATGATATGTTGGTTAAAAGAATATTGATTGTGCTGTTGTTAATACGAAGGCTGGTTTTTAAAGAAATATAGAAGAAGAGATGATATGTGTGAAGGTAACCGGATGAGATGCTGGTTTGAAATACGATGGTTATGTGTTAATATGCTAGGACTATGGAGAATAAAGATGATTGCTTTTGATGAAAGAGAATAGATGAAGTGTTTTATAACTTGTGCTAGTAAAATGGTATCACAACAAACATTAGATAAGGAAATTACATGGGTTGAAAATGGTAAAGGAAA
Source organism: Meconema thalassinum (assembly GCA_946902985.2). Lineage (NCBI taxonomy): Eukaryota > Metazoa > Arthropoda > Insecta > Orthoptera > Tettigoniidae > Meconema > Meconema thalassinum. The sequence continues at coordinate 876,589 of OX336396.1, forward strand.
TATATACAAGCCAGACCAGGAATTGACTATGTTCCCTTTGTGTGCAAACACCGATCGACGCCTAATTAACTCCACCACCCCTTGAAAGGTTACAATATGGCACCTCAACGTCGAGCACGAACAAGAAAATGAAGGAATATGGGGACTAAGTTGAAAAATGAGTAATATACGTGAGTATAGAGCAAGCCAGATTAGGAAAGTGAGGTACAATCTGTTGTGATAGTAGAAGAAGGGTATGGAGCTTATTTTGGTTCAAATGTTGATGGAGCAGATGTCTAAGATCAGTGAACAGTTAGGCTCTGTGAATGAGATTGTAGAGTCAGTGACCGAACAGATAGGATCTGTTAAAGTGTCAGGAAATGAGAAGGAAATGCAGGATCACAAGGCAACAATAAGCAGTAAAATTGAGTTCATGAATCAAGATTTGAGTCGGAAAATTGATAATCATGTAGAGGAACTGAGGGAAGAAATGCACAGCGAACAGAATAGACTTAAAAGTAGGTTAGATGGGGTGGAAGGCCATAAAGATAAGCAAGATGAAGTGATTGAAGAAATTAGGGCTGACGTAGCTACTGTAATTTCAGGGTAAGAGGGAAGTGTGAAGAGATATGCAACATTGTGAGTGAGAATAAGAGGGAATATTTGAATAGAGTAGGAGTTGTTGAGAATACGTTGGAGGAGATGTGTTAAGTATGCGATGCTGGAGGGGCTGAAATAAAAGGTAATAACCGAAAACTAAATGAAGAAGAGTATAGAAAGCCGGAAAATCATCAGACGGGTGGGGAGCGTAAAGAAAATTTTAATGAAGAGGAAGAAAATGAAGAAGAAATGAAAGATGGACAAAAGAGAGAACAAGGGGAAGAAGGACAAATCTAGCCAGGATAATCTTCAATTGGAATTGAGTAAAGTCAAATCTAGTCAGGATAGCATTAAATTCAGTGAGGATTGTGTTAAACTTAGTCAGGATAATCTTTAAAAATAATTAGGTAAAATAAAATCTAGCCAGGATAGTATGAAAACTAGCCAGGACAAACTTGAAACAGAATTAGGTAAAATCAAATCTAGTCAGGATAAGACAGAAACAAAGATCGTTAAAATTGAATCAACACAAAGTCATGTGCTAGCAACACAGAATCGAATGCAATCTACACAGTCAAATATACAAACTAAAATAGGCATAGTAGAGGCTAGCCAGACATTATTACAGGTCCAGTTGAATGAAGCTGAACAATTTAATGAAGATTAATGAAGATTTTCAATTAGAAATGAGGTATTGTACACATGTGAGTAATCTCGATGTAAAATATGCTTCTGCCTCCAGCTAGCGTCAGGACTCAGGCGTGTACCGTTCTCCCATTGAGCAGTTGCATACTTTGGATTTGAGGCTAAAAGGTATCAACTCTACAATGATAAGGCACAACTCTACTCTAAAGACTTTAATTCAGTAAAACTCATGGCTTCAAACAAATAATGAGAACACAAATCCCATAAACAATACACAAACAAACAAAGTTACTCCAACAATCCATTAATTATTCACATAGTTGAACAAATTAAATCCATATCACTATTCAATCTTTTACCATTATGTGGACTTTAAACTTTACTCAAGTGCACTGATGCATATGTAATGTTTCACAAAACTGAACTATTACATTCATGTCACCTAATGTGACTTCTTTATATTCACAAAGTTACTTGTATCCTACAATACCTCTGCATTTACGTCATATGTACTGTTTGTGTTACATCTCTCTCTCCCACCAAATGCTTTCATGCATTAGCCAACTCATGGTTTGCACTACGATCTACTTGCAACACCACAATTACGTAAGTCTACCCCTCCACTCCCTTCTTTTTATAGTTACACTGCATGTCATTGTGATTTCACTAAATAACTTCCGTTATCGTTGTGTCGGATAGTATACTATTACGCTACCCTTACGAGCGTAGCCTGTGGCAACGAGTAACCAACTTCATTAACTAGGTGTCACCGTCAGTATCAAATGCAACATCCAACCATTCGTTAGATTGCTAAATTTTTATATCATCAGGGTAATCTATGATTAGCAATGTGTTTTTAAACCACACACATTCATTACACATTATAACAATTCATCCTTTCATTACAAGCAAGGTCTTCAATCTGTCCGCTCAAGAACGCGAGCCTTCATAGTTAGTTTAGCAACCCCAGCCCCTTGGACTGCCTGCATACAATGGACAGGGTAGGGTCGATCACGGCTGTAAACCGCCCCTTGTCTCCCCGTTTCCTGGACTTTTACCTCCCAAGCAGTATTACAACTTTGAATATAACATTGTGGTCACAAAGATCCACGTGATCCCATATGATCTGAACTGAATATTATGCAATGGTTCTGGGTGAGCTTGAATATTTAATCCTATCCTTAGGACATTAATAACGGCCTCAACCGGTCCGTATCACAATATGAAGGCACGAGATTCATAGAACACAGGTCTAGTGGTTAGCCGGTATCTCAAATAAAATATTACGGTCAGTCAACAGCTGCCGCCAATGATTCGCTTCAACGAGCTGAATCACTCAACATTAAGTTCTCGGGGAATCAGGTAAAGCGTCGAGGTGTCCAATGTTCTCCCCGCGCTTACCACAGGATTCGGACCCGGAACATTTCATATCCAACATCGGAGATAGGGTACACACTAAATAAGCTCCGGCATAAATCAATATCTCTGTACGCTCATGCTGTACGAGATTTCACACGTCGATTAGATCACCTGGCCCCTTACCTGTCCACGATCTCGCCTTATAATAAAGAGAACTCTAACTGTACTCTACAAGCTTAATCAAGCCACAAATTCAATTCACTGTCAAGCTCCAACATTCCCGTGCATAATTATATTCCCATTAATACAATCTATTTAATATTAACTCTTTTCTCTTCCCTTAATGTAATCTACTGCTTGGCTAGATAAATAATCCAATTAGCGTAAATACTTCTTGCTTAAAACCTTTCATCCTGATGTATTCAATTATACCGTTTATCATTATTATAATTATTATTATTATTATTATAATTACTGACATAAATTATCCTTCCGACACAACGTAACTGCTTCAATGATCGAACATTCGCGTTCGTCACGTTAAGTTTCACATAACTGAATTGCCATTATTTATTAGTAGCATTAATAGTGGTAACGATTAATCCACTCTCTGATGTATTCAACATCTTAACTTTACTGAAATCAAACAATAAACATATGAGGATATGCCTCCTAATATTGATTCTTACTGGCATATTTTATACTAACAAGAGTTTAGTGCTTTTCAGTCGGCCAACACGAATGTACCCAAAAGAGATGGGTTATGCCCTAATCCTGAAATAAATTACATGAGATTAATAAACCACTAGGATGACCAGTTTCGATCGTCAAGCGATCATCATCAGATCCAATACACTTAGGCTATAAAATACATGTTTGAAATACAGGTGAAAATATTTACAATATGTACAATTATTTAGTTGCAGTATTGGTACTGCAACTGTCAGTGTATGCTATATGCAGTATATATGTTAGGTGAAATGCTAAATGGTGATAGCTATCCGGAGATTGTACTTTAGAGAGATTATATGGTTGTAAACTATGGTTAAACTATAAAATTTTTAGGCTAACTACTTATCTGATTGTCTTCCGTACTACAGCTATTCGCAGTTTTCGTGCTCACTTGAACTCGCTGTGCGGTCAACTGCGGTGGTTATCTTAACGACTGGTTTTTCCCTGCCTTCCCCCCCCTGTCCCTACGTGCTGTGGGGAGTGATCGCGATGTGTTTATGTGAGGTGTTGCCAACCTAGATAAGATGTATGTTATTGAATGAGGTGGATCTACAACTATTAAAGACCGTGGATTAGTCCTCGCCACGCGTGGAGCATAACCCATTCGAACTAAGCGTTGACGGTCTTATGAGGACGTCCCGGCACCTTTAATACTGCCTCTAATATGGGCCTTGGTTTATTGCAGAAGAAAAGTACATCGTACACCTGATCCAGATAACATTTACCTATTAAAAAACCCCTAATTTCCCCCCTTTTTTTATCTAGCTTGGCTGTGTCGCTAAATTGTGTTTTGTTTCCGACAGGGTGTGTTTTTTAGTAGCGTGAAGAGGGGTGAGCTCTCCATGAACGTGTGTTCATTTAGATTGTTGGGATTGTTTCGTTTGGCTAGGTGTATTTCGATTGCTTCCTTTATGTCAAGAGCTCTGCCTTTCGATTCGTGATGGATTATTTTAAGGTCCGACTCTATGTTGGTAAAGCTATGCCCTGCGTCACACATATGTTCGCACACGGCTGAATGTGTTCCGTATCTTATCGCATTTCTATGTTCATTATAACGTGTGTCTACTCGCCTTCCACTCTGCCCGATGTAATTAGCTTGACAATCGGTGTCTTGGCACGTTATAGAATATACCCCTGACCTTGAATACGGGTCACGTTTATTTAGATTACTATTTAGGAGGTGCCTAGCGGTTGTGTTTTTCGTCGTGAAAGCTATCTTTATGCCTTGCTTTTTGAATAGGTTAGTGATTTTATATGTATTCGCATTCACATAGTTGAAACGCGCAAATTTTTTCTCATTACTGTCCGGTTTGGGAATCGTTTTATCTTTATTTTTATGTTTGGCTATAATTTGATTTATTTTGCTTGGCGAGAAGTTGTTTTCCTTTGCTATTTGCATAATAGTTCTTATTTCCTTATTATAGTTGTCTTTTGACATGGGTATGTTTAAAGCCCTGTGCACCATTGAATTGAAACCCGCTAGTTTGTGCGTACTGGGGTGATTAGACTGATTGTCGATTGCATGCGAGGTTTGTGTTGCTTTCCGGAATATGGAATATGAAAGGTCGTTGTCTTTACGTTCAATAGTTATATCGAGATAATTTATTTTCCGGTCTATTTCGGATTCCTTAGTGAATTTGATAGAATGGTGAAGGCTATTAATGGATTGGAGAATTGTTTCTTCGCTTGTTAGTTCAGTATCGTAGATGCAAATTACATCATCTACGTATCTTTTCCATATTACTATTCCCTTTGTTGAAGTATTTTCTAAGAACGCATTTTCTAGTGCATTGATGAAGATGTCAGCGATTAACCCACTTAGTGGCGATCCCATTGCTAGGCCTTCTCTCTGTGTGTATATTTTATTGTCGAATTGAAACACGTTTTGGGTGAGAACGACCCTCAGTAATCTCACAATCTCTTCAATTTCTTTTACCGAATTGTTGGATTTTAAGTTGTTTTCGATAGTGTTGATTGCTTCAATAATCGGAATATTGGTGTACATGTTAGTTACGTCGAAGGATACTAGCCTGAAGCTAGGTTTCATTTGTAGGGTGTTCAATGCTGTTACTAGTTCTGTTGTGTTCTTTACAGAGTTGTTTTTGTCGTTGGAAAGACGGCATTTTAAGATTTTTAGTAACTCTTTGCTGATTTTGTAATTAGGGGCATTCCTACAATTGACTATTGGTCTCATTGGGCATTCCTTTTTGTGTATTTTTGGTTGTCCCCTCAATGACGGTATTTTCGGGTTCATGTTTATTAGTTTTGATTTTTCGGCTTTGGTCAGTATGTATTCTGTTTCTTTTAGCGCACTTTTTATTTGTTTTTGGAATTTGTTGGTGGGGTCTTTTGTTAATTCCTTGATTTCGTTGTTGTTTAGGAATTCGACTGTTTTTTCAATGTATTCTGTTTTGTTCAAAATTACTGTAGTGTTTCCCTTATCTGCTTTTGTGATGATTAAGTCATGTTCTTTTATTTTTTGTTTCAACGACTTTATTTCTTTGATTTGTTTGCTGTTTTGAATGTTATTGCTATCGCCCTCTCGTTTGAGGATTTTTTTGGCTTCGTTGGTGGCGAGATTTTTGGTTAATTCCCTGTCTTCTGCTGGGAGCTTGTGACTGGCTATCTCAATATCTGTGATTAACTGTTTTATATTGTGGTTCGTGTGTGCGTCTGTGCAGTTGTATTTCAAACCTTTGTCGAACATATTCATTTCACCTTGAGAAAAGGTTACGTTCGTTCTGTTGTTTACTCTGCTGTGGAAATTGAATTCATTGTTATTCGTGTGTTGTTCGTTAGATTGATGGTTCTGTGTTTCTCCTAGTTTTCTTAATTTATTTTCTAGCGTTTCATGCTTCCTCGTTGCTCTGATTTTGATGTTGTCATGTAGGTGTTCGGTGAAGCTGTCCCATTGGGCTGCGTGCCAGAAATTACTTAGTTGCAATTGAATGTCGTATAATTGTTGGTTAATTTTTTGCTTTCTTATGTATGCAAATCTTAATTCGATTTTTATCCAAAGCGCTTTGGCTTGTTTAGTTGAAATGATCGAGGCTGGTGTGTTGTTTACTAAGGCAACACTGAAAATATGGCTTCAAACACCACAATGTTCACGGCTAGTCAGGCAAATCGTGAAGCCAAGAAATTCAAATCACTCAGGCTTAAACTCATGAATTTAGACAAGTCAATTTGGTTCAACAAAAAATGTATAGAACTAAACCTCACCCCTAAATACGTACCAATTAAAACCGAAAGCGCTTTGGATAAAAATCGAATTAAGATTTGCATACATAAGAAAGCAAAAAATTAACCAACAATTATACGACATTCAATTGCAACTAAGTAATTTCTGGCACGCAGCCCAATGGGACAGCTTCACCGAACACCTACATGACAACATCAAAATCAGAGCAACGAGGAAGCATGAAACGCTAGAAAATAAATTAAGAAAACTAGGAGAAACACAGAACCATCAATCTAACGAACAACACACGAATAACAATGAATTCAATTTCCACAGCAGAGTAAACAACAGAACGAACGTAACCTTTTCTCAAGGTGAAATGAATATGTTCGACAAAGGTTTGAAATACAACTGCACAGACGCACACACGAACCACAATATAAAACAGTTAATCACAGATATTGAGATAGCCAGTCACAAGCTCCCAGCAGAAGACAGGGAATTAACCAAAAATCTCGCCACCAACGAAGCCAAAAAAATCCTCAAACGAGAGGGCGATAGCAATAACATTCAAAACAGCAAACAAATCAAAGAAATAAAGTCGTTGAAACAAAAAATAAAAGAACATGACTTAATCATCACAAAAACAGATAAGGGAAACACTACAGTAATTTTGAACAAAACAGAATACATTGAAAAAACAGTCGAATTCCTAAACAACAACGAAATCAAGGAATTAACAAAAGACCCCACCAACAAATTCCAAAAACAAATAAAAAGTGCGCTAAAAGAAACAGAATACATACTGACCAAAGCCGAAAAATCAAAACTAATAAACATGAACCCGAAAATACCGTCATTGAGGGGACAACCAAAAATACACAAAAAGGAATGCCCAATGAGACCAATAGTCAATTGTAGGAATGCCCCTAATTACAAAATCAGCAAAGAGTTACTAAAAATCTTAAAATGCCGTCTTTCCAACGACAAAAACAACTCTGTAAAGAACACAACAGAACTAGTAACAGCATTGAACACCCTACAAATGAAACCTAGCTTCAGGCTAGTATCCTTCGACGTAACTAACATGTACACCAATATTCCGATTATTGAAGCAATCAACACTATCGAAAACAACTTAAAATCCAACAATTCGGTAAAAGAAATTGAAGAGATTGTGAGATTACTGAGGGTCGTTCTCACCCAAAACGTGTTTCAATTCGACAATAAAATATACACACAGAGAGAAGGCCTAGCAATGGGATCGCCACTAAGTGGGTTAATCGCTGACATCTTCATCAATGCACTAGAAAATGCGTTCTTAGAAAATACTTCAACAAAGGGAATAGTAATATGGAAAAGATACGTAGATGATGTAATTTGCATCTACGATACTGAACTAACAAGCGAAGAAACAATTCTCCAATCCATTAATAGCCTTCACCATTCTATCAAATTCACTAAGGAATCCGAAATAGACCGGAAAATAAATTATCTCGATATAACTATTGAACGTAAAGACAACGACCTTTCATATTCCATATTCCGGAAAGCAACACAAACCTCGCATGCAATCGACAATCAGTCTAATCACCCCAGTACGCACAAACTAGCGGGTTTCAATTCAATGGTGCACAGGGCTTTAAACATACCCATGTCAAAAGACAACTATAATAAGGAAATAAGAACTATTATGCAAATAGCAAAGGAAAACAACTTCTCGCCAAGCAAAATAAATCAAATTATAGCCAAACATAAAAATAAAGATAAAACGATTCCCAAACCGGACAGTAATGAGAAAAAATTTGCGCGTTTCAACTATGTGAATGCGAATACATATAAAATCACTAACCTATTCAAAAAGCAAGGCATAAAGATAGCTTTCACGACGAAAAACACAACCGCTAGGCACCTCCTAAATAGTAATCTAAATAAACGTGACCCGTATTCAAGGTCAGGGGTATATTCTATAACGTGCCAAGACACCGATTGTCAAGCTAATTACATCGGGCAGAGTGGAAGGCGAGTAGACACACGTTATAATGAACATAGAAATGCGATAAGATACGGAACACATTCAGCCGTGTGCGAACATATGTGTGACGCAGGGCATAGCTTTACCAACATAGAGTCGGACCTTAAAATAATCCATCACGAATCGAAAGGCAGAGCTCTTGACATAAAGGAAGCAATCGAAATACACCTAGCCAAACGAAACAATCCCAACAATCTAAATGAACACACGTTCATGGAGAGCTCACCCCTCTTCACGCTACTAAAAAACACACCCTGTCGGAAACAAAACACAATTTAGCGACACAGCCAAGCTAGATAAAAAAAGGGGGGAAATTAGGGGGTTTTTAATAGGTAAATGTTATCTGGATCAGGTGTACGATGTACTTTTCTTCTGCAATAAACCAAGGCCCATATTAGAGGCAGTATTAAAGGTGCCGGGACGTCCTCATAAGACCGTCAACGCTTAGTTCGAATGGGTTATGCTCCACGCGTGGCGAGGACTAATCCACGGTCTTTAATAGTTGTAGATCCACCTCATTCAATAACATACATCTTATCTAGGTTGGCAACACCTCACATAAACACATCGCGATCACTCCCCACAGCACGTAGGGACAGGGGGGGGAAGGCAGGGAAAAACCAGTCGTTAAGATAACCACCGCAGTTGACCGCACAGCGAGTTCAAGTGAGCACGAAAACTGCGAATAGCTGTAGTACGGAAGACAATCAGATAAGTAGTTAGCCTAAAAATTTTATAGTTTAACCATAGTTTACAACCATATAATCTCTCTAAAGTACAATCTCCGGATAGCTATCACCATTTAGCATTTCACCTAACATATATACTGCATATAGCATACACTGACAGTTGCAGTACCAATACTGCAACTAAATAATTGTACATATTGTAAATATTTTCACCTGTATTTCAAACATGTATTTTATAGCCTAAGTGTATTGGATCTGATGATGATCGCTTGACGATCGAAACTGGTCATCCTAGTGGTTTATTAATCTCATGTAATTTATTTCAGGATTAGGGCATAACCCATCTCTTTTGGGTACATTCGTGTTGGCCGACTGAAAAGCACTAAACTCTTGTTTACTAAGGCAACACTGAAAATATGGCTTCAAACACCACAATATTTTATACTTCCGAAATCATATTACATGCAGTGACTATCCTTCTATAGTAACATGATTTGTGGGGTACTTACGTCGGCTTTATCCAGGTGGCTCCAACCACCATATTCCAGTGTCACCTGCCATCGGCTTACTTAGTGACACATTGCCATCTTGCAAATACACATATTATATGACATCTGATTTATAAACACACGACACTTTTCCATTTTTATAATGAAGCTAATGCTTCCGAAACACATGACACTTTTCCATTTTTATAATGAAGCTAATGCTTCCAAAACACATAACACTATATAACACTGGTTATATTATGACTTAAAAGATATTTTACATAACATCGGTGCACAAACACACGTTACACTTTAATTCCTGATTGGTTGACATTCCCTAGCATGTATCGAAAGTACAGGTGCGGACGGCCCTTTCTTCGGTCCTACCCCTTCCTGATTGAATCTCCCGATCATCTGCTCACTGATTCACCAACAGTTTCTCGATCATCCCTTGATAATCTTCCTACTATTGCAGCGATATGCTTACATCTCGTCATGAACGCTACTTACTGGTATACTCCAAATATGTATAACCAATCACTATACTTTACTGCGCTGAACATTGTACATTGTATTTTCATGAATTATTACTTTTCACAGTCCTGCCTAGTATATCACACGGCACTTAATAAACATTATATAACAGTCTTACTGCACGGCTTCCCACATTGAAGTCCGAGCATCCTCTCCTAACTTCGGTAATATGCATTTCGCATAATCAAGTTTGTTAATTACCGACTTCATTCTTAGTTCATGACCATGCATGAATATTCTCACATGTGTGTTACATTGCACAGCTAACATGCTGATTACCAGTGAAATGTTTAAGTCTTTGTGTGCGCCTGGGCGCTCCGTGTCCTTTTCAACTGCGACTGCTTCAAAACAACTCTCCCTCCGACTGGGTCTAAAACAGTCAACTGTAAAACTGTAAGTTTCAACTGTCCGCTTCGACTGGGTCTACCCTCTTATATCTGTTTCACACAAAAAGTAGGGCAAGAATTCCCGCGATAAATCAGCTCCTATCCTAGGGTGATTCTGAACTTGGAATAATATCCATATTGTTCCTTTTTCTTCGCTGGTCACAAAAATGTATGTGTGTTCGAGGATCGATCGGCCACTTAATTTATATTAATTATCTTATCCATGGCGTGGGGACGCTACTTCACTGGGAATCCCTGGCAACATCCTCAAGTCCAGCCGCGAACACCCATAGTCCTGTAACATTGCGCACTGTATTAAACATGCCTTGATTTCGCCGTTTTATGGCTCTAAAATTAGCCTCCTGGCTAAAGATTCACCTGTGCGCAACTCTCATGTCATTGCATTGCTCCAATCATGAGTAATCAAACAATCAATGTAGATGTAAGCTGTGCTTGTGAAGCATGAAATATGTATGTGGGGCTTGCCCTTTTTCACTAGGCCTTCCATATTTCGTGTACGATTTATGGTAAATAAATAATAATAATAATAATAATTTTCCTTGGGATCTTCCCGTTCCATTCTCAAGTCTATTCTCAAACGGGGAAGAACCTGGTCATTATTTAACCTCCCGACCCCTTGCAGACGACTTATCTGGGTCAGCAAGATTGACGTGGCGCCACGGGCCTCCTCCCACAATTCTGGGGCTATTTGCAAAACGTCAAACTTTGAAACTCCTGTGTTTCAAATCCAGCATAGCCTACTTCATGTAGTCCAAATAATGCTATCTTCCACTATTTTCCTGCATTATTTCACTAAATAATGTCAGTAACAACTGATATCACACCAGTAATTAAATATATAATTTCTTCTAGGGGTTCTTACAATGAAATACCCTCAACAGATCTCGGGTTCTTTCCCTGGTGGAACCTTCATTCAGAGCTCAACTTATCTCCGAGATCCACGTTCGAGACCAGTCAGCATGACCACCTCGGGTTCATATTCCCCTTGCAAAACTTATAAAAGTCAATTGCAAGTGACTTTATGTAAGTAACCAGCTGACCGTCCGACTGTCTATGTTTACATTAGAGATCTTTCACCTCGTCTGGCTGTGAGTAGGTTAGTCTGGTTCCCCTTTCCACTCTGCGCTCAGCCCTAAGCTGTTCATTCTCTAAGCGGAGGGTCGTATTTATGGCCTCAACCTCTCTCGCTACTTCAACCATTTCTTTGTAAAATTCTAGCATGCACTGGCACTCTTGTTGTTCGCTTCCTTCACTGGGCAAGCTGCTTCTCGTTCCGTCCCGCTGCGTGAAACTTCAGGTCTGACTTCCTGGCTGACTTTGCCGTCCACGTTCAGTTGGGTGTGCGCTGCTAATACTTTTTCTTGTTCGTCAAATTCATCTGGCGAATAGTAAACTTTTAAGTTGGCAGCATTCATAACGACCTCATTTCCTGTTTCTAAATGCCTTATTCTGTATGCATTGTTCTGCAGGTCTCTGATAACCTCGAACGGGCCTGTTCTAACTCATCTCACTAGTGTAGTATCTAATTATACCATACATAATCTGTTGATAATGCCTCTGCCTCTCTGTATATTGCAGTTCCCCTTGCTAATCGTCCCTCGAAGTAATCGATCATCATCTTCAACCACGGGTCTTCGCGTTGTAGGTTGGTAAGATTCCTCAAATCATCCAACGTCTTCTGATCTCGATTCTCAATCTGGACAGCGAGAGATTCCTCTTCTCTAGGGTAACGGCTTAATATGTCCGGTATTATATTTTCATTCCCTGGACAGTATTCTATTTACACATTGAATTGTTGAATATACAGGGACCATCTTGTCAACCGCTGGCTAGACAAGTCCGTCTTTAACAGAAATGTTAAAGCTTTATGGTCTGTTCTGAGGACTATTTGAAAGCCATACAAGAGTTTATGCCATGTTTGCAACGCGTATAAAATTGCGAGCAACTCTATCTCTGTAATCGTGTAGTTTTTCTCATGGGCTTTCAGCCTCCTACTTATAAAGGCAATAAAAATTTTCCTTTCAGGCTTATCAACATTTTCCTGGAATAGCATCGCTCCTACACCAACAAGTGATGCATCCGTCTGTATGATGAATTTCTGGGTATAATCCGGGTATCCCAGCTTCACATATTCCAAAAGCATTTGCTTTGACCTCACGAATGCTTCTTGACATTGCTCCGTCCAATTCCATCTGCCGCCTTTCATCAATAAATCCTGCAAGGGTGCTACTGTCGTAGTATAATTTGGGCAGTGGTTCGAAAAGAATCCAATTACTCCCAAATACTGTCGGACATGCTTTACTTTCGTGGGTCGAGGGAAATTTCGAATTACCTCCAATTTATCTGGGTTAGGCTTAACTCCATTTGCATCAATAACATGCCCTAGGAATTTAACTTCCCTCTGACAGAAGTGCGATTTCTTGATATTAACCTTAAAGTTAGCTTCTCGAAGGTCATCTAGCAACTTCTTCAGGTCTCTCATGTGCTCCTCCAGAGATTCTGATGTGAGTAGAATGTCGTCTACGTATCTGATGGTTCTCTCCTTCACATCATCGGATAGATTGCGATCTAACGCTCTTATCAGGGCTGAACCAGCTGTTTTCAACCCAAAAGGTAGCCTTAAAAACGTATATGTGTGTTGATCAAACATAAATCCTGTCAACAGACTAGTTTTCTTCTCTAATTCAAGATGGTGGAAACTGGAAGTAATATCCAAATTTGTGAATACGGTTTTCCCTCTGAATTTCCTGAGGATTTCCTTAATAGGTGGCACTTGGTCGAACTCCGGAATAACCTTCAAATTTAAATGTCTCAGGTCCAGACATATCCTGACAGTCCCGTCTGTCTTAGGTACAATTACCAATGGACTTACGTAAGGCGTAGGTGTTTTCTCAATAACACCGGCCTCCAACATTTCCTGAATTGCCTCTTTCACTTTAGCATAGTGCTTTTCGGCTATAGGGTAGGGTTTCTGCATAAATGGTGTCCAATCACTGACTTGGAAAGCATAAGTGAAGTTCTTTATACGACCAGGTCTCGAATCAAAGACTTCCTTCTGTTCCAGTAATAATTGCCTTAAATTTGCCTTCTCTTTTGGTCCAATTTTTGCTTCTTCAAGCTTTTCCGAAATATGTTCTTCCAGTTCGGGTTCCAGATCTTTTTCTAAGTCTGTGGCTAGTGTTTTCAGTTCTTCTTCTAACTGTTCAATAGCTAACACTTCTTCCTCAGCCACATCTCTGTATGTATGCCATACTTGTTCATCTGACCCTGGTTCATTCTGATTGAGTGCGACCTCTAAGCCTTCAGCTTCCTCATTCACATGGAACATAACCCTGTCCTGTGCTAGGTCGATTATCACTCGGTATTCCCTTATAAATTGTGCCCCTAATCAGGTTAAAAGGCAGTTTGTTTACTAATAGAAAACTCGGTGGAAACGTAGAGCCTCCTATCTGTAACTCTAGGAATACTTGATATTTGCATACCATCGTCAACAACAAAAAAAAACAACCCCTGGCACTATCCAGCCCATGATGGGCTAAGGCCGACCAAGCGACCGCTGCCCAGCCATTTGGCCTGCAGATATTGGGGTGACGCGTGATCAGCGCGTCGGGTCCCCTCGGCCGTTATTCTTGGTATTCGTGATCGGGGCGCTGTCTCACTGTCAGACAGCTACTCAATTATCCTCACGAGGCTGAGTGCACCCCGTTCCAACCCTCACGTCAGTTTTAAAATCCCTGACGGAGCCGGGGATCGAACCCGGGGCCTCCGGGCGAGAGGCAGGCGCGCTACCCCAACACCACGGGGCCGGCGCATACCATCGTTCTGTCTGGAATTACACCTTTTATTTTGACACTTGAGATAGGTATTTTCAAAACATTTTCTCTCTGCGCTATCTCATACAAAGCTTGTGTCCTAAGGCACACTGTTGGACCCGTATCCAATAAACTTCTTATTTTCAACCCTGCCACTCTTATCAAAATAATGGGCAATTCTCGTTTCACCATGACCTGTGATCCTCCCGTATCCTCAATTAACTCTTCTGGTTTGGCTATCCAATTGATGACGTTGACTGACTTCCATCCATCATTTCCAAATTCTTCTAATTTTGGCGTTTTTTTTTCTTTCAATAGCGCCCGTCCCCTTAGAGTTTCTTCTCTCCTGTTCGCTGCGCTGTAGCTCCAAACTCTTAGCTCCGTCTCCATATCTATCTGGCGACGTCCTATTCTGCATAACTTCTTGCCAGTGGACTTGTTGCTTCGGGGGCTCATCTCCCCTTTCATTGAGGTATTGTAATGAAGCGTGGTATCGCTCCTCTAACTCATCATCGAAGTTACGTCTTCTTTCCTGGGGTCTCCAATTTCTATTGTTGCCTTCTTGGCCATTGTTACCTCCATTGTTTTGGTACGGCCTATCCCAGGTATTCTGCTTGTTCCAAGAATTTCGGCCTCTTCCCCTGCCAGCATTACCTTTATATTTCGGCTGCCTTCTTCTGGGTTCCTGTTCCCATTGACGTCCGTTGGAATCTAACGTATCTGTGCTAGTAGCTTTGTTGTTCTTTGGAGTTTGATACTGGTCAGTCTGCGTGTTGTTCACATGTACCTGTTCCACGGTTCGATTCTGACGCATCGTATTTGCTGCTGTGAGGTCCAGTTGTCTCAGAACTGTCTCCATTTCCATTGCAGTTTTTGCATTAGCCGAGATTAGCAGTCTCTGTATCTCGTATGGAAGCTGTTTGGCGATAGCAATACATAATTCCAGCTCGCTAGGCTTTTGATCAAGTTCTTTGAACCGACACATCTGTGATATGAAGAATTCTGCATACTTCGTTGGATTGTTAGTGCTGTATCTTTTTGAATATAAATCCAACCGTAAATTCTGTTGGGTCGCTGGATCCCAGTACCGTTTCAAAAATGCCTCTCGAAACTCCTCAACAGTATCGAAAGTGTAGCGGAAACTGCGAAACCATAATGCGCACTACCCTTCTGTTAATTTCTCTATAGCTCGTAGCCTGCGCTCTTGCGGTATTCGCGCATCATTCAAATATTCAGACACTTCTTTTAGCCAATATTTCGGTGTCATACTACAGTGGCTACCTGAGAATTTCCTTGGTTTCTCTTCACTTGCTCTGATAACATTTATCACTTGTGTGTGCATAGCATTTTCGTGTGGCGTCGATGCTGCAACTGGTGCGCCTGGCGTCATATAAGGACTTTCGCCTGGGCCTGTAGCACTTCGTTATTTTAATAGAGTTGTGTGCACAAGATCTAGACCGACTTTAGTTGTACCTATAGCTCAAATCACTGTACAGGACATCAATTATAGGCTGGGTTTCCAAATCTGCCCACCTAGTTCTCCTCATATCGTCCATGCTGCCTTCGCTAGACTTAGGATCTTTCATGAGGGTTTCCTCTTGCGCAATTATCCTAGTCTCCATTTGATTGTGGCGCATCTCTGCTCTTTCCAGACGAGTAATTACCTCTTTCTCTATTCTGGTAAGCCTATCTCGATTTTCCTCGGCTACTTGAAATATTTTCTGCTTGTCTTCCTTCAGACTTTGCTTAATATGGGATATTTCATCCTCTACATCTTCCTTTATCTGAGCAAGGGTCTTGTCGTTTGCCTCTGTCTTTTGGCCTTCTCTCACTTCGAGTTCTTCCCCAATTTTTTTGATTTCCTCTCGAATGTGTCCATTGACCTTTGACATTTCATTCTGGACCTTAATGATTTCACCTCTATCCTCCTCTTGCCTTTTGTTAACTACGACAATGTCACTTTGAACTTGGTTCAGTTCTTGATGAACTTTGCTCATCTGACCCTTCATATTTCCTACCAGCTCTTTACTCTCGTTAACGACAGCCTTGATTTCACCTATTTCCTGGCATTGACCTAATATATTCTGATCCTGTTTCTTTAGATCACCGTTAATTGCTCTAGCATAGCTTTTCAATTTCGTGTCCAATTTACTGTCGTTTTCATCCAACTTTTGATCTACCGTACGAGTAAATTCTGCGAACTGTTTCGCTTGGCGTTCGAGATTCGCCTCATTTTGGATTTGAATATCCTTAATGTCGTTAGATAACGCGTCTAACCTACTGTTGGTTTCATCCTGCGCATGCTTACACGCTTGTAAGTTACTCTCAAGTTTGGCTTCTATAGCCTCGAAACGTTCACCCGTCTTAACCTGCATTTCCGATACAATGCTTACAACCGTATCTGTAACTTCAGTCTTAATTACCTCTTGCATCTGACCTAACTTATCGTTTAACTCAACCTTATTTGCCTCCATTGCCAGCTGATTGGCATCTAACCGATTATTCAATTCACTCTGATTATGATTAATTGCCTCCTGATTGGCATCTAAACGAGTGTTTATTTCATTCTGGAAAGCCTTTGCTTCCAGCTTATTTTGCTCATTAACAGCGTCAAAATGCTGTCTTAAGCCTGCAATAAACTGCACGATCTCTTCTGTACCAGACATTCTTACAATAATATACTTTGAGATGCAGGCAGGCTTCCTGGAAATATGTGTGGATACGATTTGGAGAGAGACACAAAACACTGCACACATACTATAAAATTGCATAAACTTTGAATCTATGGATTAATTATGGATTGGGTGTGTAGCGCTCTTACCCATGGGTAATCCTCTTCTCAATAGAGAGACTCTGCGTTACGTCAAAAGCCTACTGAACTCAAAAATCACTCAAACATAGTTTGAGGCAAAAATATAATTACTATGGTTTTCCCCATGAAATAACATAAAAATCTATGGGGTTTCCCTAAATCCCATAAGCTCCACGAACCTGGGCGCCATGATACATTAGTATATCATGGGAGGTGGTCCACGTTAAGACATCGCAGCAACCCTCCAAGGTCTCGGTTGTACTGTCGAATGCCCCACTTGGGTCTCGCCATGATAAATTAGTACACCTCTTGCGCATATGGTGACCTGTATTTTAAACCGGCCCACATACCAGCGTCATGATAAATTAAATGCATCATGCTAATAGAAGGTGTTTATCAAAATGTATATTGTTCGTATCGGAGCTTACCTAAGGTTAGGCGCGGTCATCCCCTAATTCATGTTAGTCGTTATTTTAATAGAGTTGTGTGCACAAGATCTAGACCGACTTTAGTTGTACCTATAGCTCAAATCACTGTACAGGACATCAATTTCCATGTACCCATGTGAGTAATCTCGATGGAAAATATGCTTCTGCCTCCAGCTAGCGTCAGGACTCAGGCGTGTACCGTTCTCCCATTGAGCAGTTGCATATTTTGGATTTGAGGCTAAAAGGTATCAACTCTACAATGATAAGGCACAACTCTACTCTAAAGACTTTAATTCAGTAAAACTCATGGCTTCAAACAAATAATGAGAACACAAATCCCATAAACAATACACAAACAAACAAAGTTACTCCCACAATCCATTAATTATTCACATAGTTGAACAAATTAAATCCATATCACTATTCAATCTTTTACCATTATGTGGACTTTAAACTTTACTCAAGTGCACTGATGCATATGTAATGTTTCACAAAACTGAACTATTACATTCATGTCACCTAATGTGACTTCTTTATATTCACAAAGTTACTTGTATCCTACAATACCTCTGAATTTACGTCATGTGTACTGTTTGTGTTACATCTCTCTCTCCCACCAAATGCTTTCATGCATTAGCCAACTCATGGTTTGCACTACGATCTACTTGCAACACCACAATTACGTAAGTCTACCCCTCCACTCCCTTCTTTTTATAGTTACACTGCATGTCATTGTGATTTCACTAAATAACTTCTGTTATCGTTGTGTCGGATAGTATACTATTACGCTACCCTTACGAGCGTAGCCTGTGGCGACGAGTAACCAACTTCATTAACTATGTGTCACCGTCAGTATCAAATGCAACATCCAACCATTCGTTAGATTGCTAAATTTTTATATCATCAGGGTAATCTATGATTAGCAATGTGTTTTTAAACCACACACATTCATTACACATTATTACAATTCTTCCTTTCATTACAAGCAAGGTCTTAAATCTGTCCGCTCAAGAACGCGAACCTTCATAGTTAGTTTAGCAACCCCAGCCCCTTGGACTGCCTGCATACAATGGACAGGGTAGGGTCGATCACGGCTGTAAACCGCCCCTTGTCTCCCCGTTTCCTGGACTTTTACCTCCCAAGCAGTATTACAACTTTGAATATAACATTGTGGTCACAAAGTTCCACTTGATCCCATATGATCTGAACTGAATATTATGCAATGGTTCTGGGTGAGCTTGAATATTTAATCCTATCCTTAGGACATTAATAACGGCCTCAACCGATCCGTATCACAATATGAAGGCACGAGATTCATAGAACACAGGTCTAGTGGTTAGCCGGTATCTCAAATAAAATATTACGGTCAGTCAACAGCTGCCGCCAATGATTCGCTTCAACGAGCCGAATCACTCAACATTAAGTTCTCGGGGAATCAGGTATAGCGTCGAGGTGTCCAATGTTCTCCCCGCGCTTACCACAGGATTCGGACCCGGAACATTTCATATCCAACATCGGAGATAGGGTACACACTAAATATGCTCCGGCATAAATTCATATCTCTGTATGCTCATGCTGTACGAGATTTCACACGTCGATTAGATCACCTGGCCCCTTACCTGTCCACGATCTCGCCTTATAATAAAGAGAACTCTAACTGTACTCTACAAGCTTAATCAAGCCACAAATTCAATTCACTGTCAAGCTCCAACATTCCCGTGCATAATTATATTCCCATTAATCTTCTTCTTCTTCTTCCTAGCGTTTTCCCGCTGCTGCAAGGTCCGCTGTTTTGGTCTTGGCTCGCCATTTTGCACGATCTTGGGCATCATGAGGTCTTAGATTGAGAGCCTTCATATCCGCATTTGCTGTATCATGCCAGCGCTGTTTTGGGCGCCCACGTGGACGGTGCCCATTAACTTCAAAGGAGAGAGCGGAATTGGCAACTGTTCCAGGTGCAGCACGCAAGACGTGGCCATACCATCGAAGCCGTTTTTCCCGTGCCTTCTCAGTGATGGGTGCAACTCCTATTTGCTGGCGAACAGAGTCATTCTTTATATGATCTAGGAGTGTGATGCCCATCGACCAACGGAGCATACGCATTTCCATACTATGTAATTGGCGCTCCGTAGCTTTGTCAGCTGGTCGACATTCAGCACTGTACAAAGCAACAGGACGTACTATCATGCGGTATATTTTGGACTTAAAGTATAGTGGCATCCTTCTGTCGCAGAGTACGCCTGTAACTTCCCTCCATCTCATCCATGCAGCCTTTATCCTACTTCGCACTTCATCACCTATCTCACCATCAGCTTGTAGGCGAGATCCTAGATACCTGAAGCTTAAGGTCTTCGTCAATGTATCTCCATCAACTTGGATGGATCCGTTGGTTGGGACAGTTTCAAGGTATTCGGTCTTCTTTTTGTTCAGTCGAAGACCGTATTGTGAGAGACGGCTGTTCCAATTTTCAACTTGACGCTGCAATCCTATCCTGGTGGTATCAGCAAGTGCGACATCATCAGCATATAAGAGTGTCCAAGGGACATTCCTTTGCAGATCCCGTGTGACTGTGTCCATGACTAGGACAAAGAGCAATGGGGACAGTGCAGATCCTTGGTGTACACCGACTTTCACTGGGAAGCTCTCCGAGGTGCCAACAGCACAACGTACACAACTTGTGGTGTTTGTGTATAGCATCTTGATCCAGCTGATAAGCATTTCTGGTACACCATGGTTACGAAGTGCATACCAGATTACACGATGTGGAACACGGTCGAAAGCCTTTTCAAGATCAAGAAAGGCGATATGCAGTGGCTGTTGTTTCTCGCGATGCTTTTCGATGAGCATTCTGGCAGCGAAGATTGCATCAGTTGTTCCCGCACCCTTGACGAAGCCGCACTGGTTGGTACTAATACTGACGATGTCCCGCAGTCGTCGATCAAGGATTCTCTCAAAAATCTTCATTGTGTGCGACAGGAGGCGAATTGGACGATAATTTGTACATTTTGCTGGATCACCTTTTAGGTAGATTTCATTAGAAAGCTAACTATTGCAATGGGTCCCATGTTTCGACTTCCGGAAAATTTCGACATATCTTCGCGTTTCACATCCCCTACACCCCAAAACCACCGTCATTTCAAAAGTTTATATATAATTTATGTATATATATATATATATATATATATGTATATCAGTTTCTTGTGGACACGATAACTGCCGTAATTTTGCACCAATCACTTTGATTTTTTTACATAATATGTATCCCTATAAAATCTCGGTCGAGTTCGTTAATGGGCAAAATCAGTCGAAGGGGGTGAAATTGGGGGGCTTTTTTCGAAAAATTTAAATTTCGCTATAACTCTCTTAATACGTGAAATATCAAATCCATTCAAAGTTCATAGTATGTGTCGGATAAGTGCCAACAATTTATGTCCAATAAGTGTTTTGATAGCACCAACCATTGACCAAAGGGGTGGAAAAAAGTGGGTTTTTCGGGAAACATTAATCATATCTCTCTTAATAGGCACAATATCAAAACCGTACAAAATGGACAATATTCCCCTAATAATTACCTAAAACTTTTGTCTGAAAGAATTTTTGATATGACCCACCATTACGCCAAGGGATGCGAAAAATGATTTCGGAATTATAAGAAAATGCCAAGAGCTATCCGAGGTTGCCATGACAACACTACTAAATTGATGAGGGATGAGCCGTTGCCATGACAACGCACTTGCACGAGATCAGATTCAGTATTTCCATCTGACTAAGCCGGCCCCGTGGTGTTGGGGTAGCGCGCCTGCCTCTCACCCGGAGCCCCGGGTTCGATCCTCGGCTCCGTCAGGGATTTTAAAACTGACCTGAGGGTTGGAACGGGGTGCACTCAGCCTCGTGAGGACAATTGAGTAGCTGTCTGACGGTGAGACAGCACCCCGATCACGAATACCAATATTAACGGCCGAGGGGACCCGACGCGCTGATCACGCGTCACCCCAATATCTGCAGGCCAAATGGCTGGGCAGCGGTCGCTTGGTCGGCCTTAGCCCGTCATGGGCTGGATGGTGCCAGGGGTTGACTTTGACATCTGACTAAGTGGGAAGCGGCTTCGGTGACGTAACTGGTAACATGCAGAATGTCTATGCCCAAGGTCGCGGTTTCAAAGCCGGCCGAAGTCGTCGGATTTTCTAAGAGAGCTAAAATCCCTCAGTATGCTTTTCTTTGGAGGGGAAGTTCCAACGTTCGTTGCGAGTTGCTGGTTGGGGTGGCATCTAGTAGCCAAGTTCACAGCTAGGTGTCGTTGACGGTAGTACCTGGTAGCAACATTAGGAACTACTGCTTGAAATTGACCGTCTGCAGTCCTTACCTGAATAAAGACTACTACAGCCATTACAATTCACACCGTTTGTCAGACAGATTCTACAATCACCCAAAGTACACGGGGTTAGATGACCGCGTTGTCGCAGCCCCTAAACTGAGGAACCAACCAGAGGTAGATTTCATTAGAAAGCTAACTATTGCAATGGGTACCATGTTTCGACTTCCGGAAAATTTCGACATATCTTCGCGTTTCACATCCCCCAGACCCCAAAACCACCGTCAGTTCAAAAGTTTATATATAATTTATGTATGTATATGTGTATGTATATATATATGCATATCAGTTTCTTGTGGACACGATAACAGCCGTAATTTTGCACCAATCACTTTGAATATTTTACCGAATATGTATACCTATAAAATCTCGGTCGAGTTCGTTACTGGGCTAAATCGGTCGAAGGGGGTGAAAATGGGGGGCTTTTTTTCGAAAAAGTGAAATATTGCTATAACTCTCTTAATATGTGAAATATCGAATCCGTTCAACGTTCATACTATGTGTCGGATAAAGCCCAAACATTTATGTTAGAAGAGTTCTTTTTATAGCACCAACCATTGACCAAAGGGGCGGGAAAAAATTGGTTTTTCGGGAAACATTAATCATATCTCTCTTAATAGGCACTATATCAAAACCGTACAAAATGGATAATATTCCCCTAATAATTACCTAAAATTTTGTCTGAAAGAATTTTTGATATGACCCACCATTATGCCAAGGGATGAGAAAAATGATTTCGGAATTATAAGAAAATGCCAAGAGCTATCAGTGGTTGCCATGGCAATACTACTAAATTGATGAGGGATGAGCCATCAGACGTTGCCAAGATAACGCACTTGCACGAGATCATATTCAGAATTCCATCTGACTAAGTGTGAAGCGGCTTCGGTGACGTAACTGGTAGCAAGCATGCTGAATGTCTATGCCCAAGGTCGCGAGTTCAAAGCCGGCCGAAGTCGTCGGATTTTCTAAGAGCGCTAAAAATCCCTCAGTATGCTTTCCTTTGGAGGGGAAGTACCAACGTTCGTTGCGAGTTGCTGGCTGCGGTGGCATCTAGTAGCCAAGTTCACAGGTAGGTGTCGTTGACGGTAGTACCTGGTAGCAACATTAGGAACTACTGCTTGAAATTGACCGTCTGCAGTCCTTACCTGAATTACAGACTAATACAGCCATCCCTAAGTACACGGGGTTACATGACCACGTTGTCGCAGCCCCTAAACTGAGGAACCAACCAAAATCTCTGCGGGAGATATAATTTTGCGTGAAGAAGTAACAGACCGTTACATAGTTACACATCAGTGTCGAAACCTTGCATAAGGACAGTATGACCACAAGTATGAACATGGACCACAAATGACAAGAAGGTTACCGTTCCCATAAGACAATAAAATGTTTAAAATAAGCATAAAATGACGAAAAACAAAGTTAATTAAGCTCCAATTATAAAATACCTTCTCGCAATAGATGAGGCCTGATCCTTCTACGAAAACCTGCATATTCTGCCTATTTTCGCCTATCCCCAAGTTTGTCCGGTGAAATCTACCTCCGCCTTCCGGCGTGCCGAGAGGACTTTTTGTTTAAAGATAGGTACAGTGATGCTTGTAGCCCAATCACTGGGAACAGTTCCAGAGTCAACTATGGCATTGAAAAAGTTGGTCAGCCAGTTGATCGCGGGTTCTTTTAATTCCTGCAACTTCCAGAAGTCTGCCGGCAGGTCATCTGGTCCTGGTGCTTTTTGATTCTTCATACTCCTAATGGCACTGGTGACTTCCTCAGATGTGATGTGTGAGATAGGACCTGCTGTTGGAGTACCTTCTGGAATAGAGGGATGTGGGAACTCAATGTTGGAAATCTCTTCAAAGTGTTGTTGCCAACGTTTGAGGATATCCTGTTTGTCTTGTAAACGTTGACCATCTTTGCCTTTTATGCACACATAGTGCTCAATATCCTGTACTGACTTTGTTCTAGCTTTGGTCAGCCTGAAGATAGTGTTCTCTCCTTCCTTTGAGTCCAGTGTTGTATACAGGCCATCATAGTGACTGCACCTAGCTTCAGCAACAGCTTTCTTAGCCTCACGTTTGGCTATGGCATACCTTTCCCTGTTCTCTAGAGTCTTTTGTGAGACCCAGTTTCTGTATGCCTTCCTTTTTTCATGCACCTTTTCTTGCACTTGGGGTGTCCATAGCCACGTTTGTTTATCAATTCGGTGGGAGCTAGGTTTTGTTGTACCCAAAGTTGCTGTGGCGGTTTCAGTGACAGATTTACAGAATGTAGTCCAGGTGTTGTCTATCGCATTCAGGTCGATGGGAGGAAAATTTATACTGCCTGCTAAAGTCTCCTTTTGGTCTTTAAGCTTCCACCACTTGATCTTCTCAAGGACATTTATCCCTCTGCCTCTACGATGTTTAGAGATCCTTAAGTCTGCCGTTAGCAACTTATGTTGAGGGGCTACACAGTCATATGGTATGACCTTCACATCTCATACTAGTCGGAGATCACGGTGTCGAACAAGGATGAAGTCAATTTGGCTGCTGTAGTCACCACTGGTGTAGGTGATGAGGTGGTTTATGCGCTTTTTGAAAAACGTATTACCAATAACCAAGTCATTCGCCTCGGCGAAATCCAAAATGTGTGTTCCATCATCATTCCGGGTACCATAGCCATTACCACCGTGGCAGCTATAACCGTCCTTGGTATGACCAACATGACCATTAAGATCACCACAGAGAAGTGGAAACTCATCTTGAGGACATGCTGAAACATGATCTTGTAGCTCTTGCCAAAACTGTTCCTTTTCTAGCTTATCACAGCCAGTTTGTGGTGCATATGCTGAGAAGACACGAAGCCGAGAAGATGCAATGTCGATTGTAATTGACATAAGGCGGTCTGAATAGCGCTGAACCTCAGCAACTCGGTCTCTCAGGCTGGCACAAACGATGACAGCAACACCATTTCTGTTGGACGTACCATGGTAGATCAGTTTATAGCCATCTCCGATGTCACGAGATTTTTGCCCCTTCCAGCGTGTTTCTTGTACACATGCAATGTCCACTTTCCGTTCTTTCAGCATCGCTGCTAGTTCACGGCTGCGTCCAGTAAGAGTCCCAATGTTGAGCGTGGGGATGCGTAAATTTTGTCTGCTTTGGACTTGCTTCTTTAACTGGTTCCGCCCTTGAACCAGTAGCCCTTGTCCATTTGTCGCGGCGGTCAGGCGAGGCCGACGCGCGTCGCTTCTGGGGGACGCCCTAGCATTATCCGACAAAATTGACGTAGACATGATCCATGGGTTGCGACAGAGTTACCGACCGGCTTGTCGCCACAGCCTGGCGTCGGGCATTTTAGAGCTACTGCCAGCAGGAATTTGGGCCGCTCCTAACATGGAGAACAGACGCCCTTTGCAGCCGCTCGATCCGAGTCAGACGCTGCTAAAAATAGTTCATCCACCTTCTTCGTCGTTGGGACTCGAAGTCTTCATCCGGCGTTGAAGCTGTTGACCATTTTACTCTTCCCCATCCTCCTTTCTCAACCGGGCTTGGGACCATTAATACAATCTATTTAATATTAACTCTTTTCTCTTCCCTTAATGTAATCTACTGCTTGGCTAGATAAATAATCCAATTAGCGTAAATACTTCTTGCTTAAAACCTTTCATCCTGATGTATTCAATTATATCGTTTATCATTATTATAATTATTATTATTATTATTACTGACATAAATTATCCTTCCGACACAACGTAACTGCTTCAATGATCGAACATTCGCGTTCGTCACGTTAAGTTTCACATAACTGAATTGCCATTATTTATTAGTAGCATTAATAGTGGTAACGATTAATCCACTCTCTGATGTATTCAACATCTTAACTTTACTGAAATCAAACAATAAACATATGAGGATATGCCTCCTAATATTGATTCTTACTGGCATATTTTATACTTCCGAAATCATATTACATGCAGTGACTATCCTTCTATAGTAACATGATTTGTGGGGTACTTACGTCGGCTTTATCCAGGTGGCTCCAACCACCATATTCCAGTGTCACCTGCCATCGGCTTACTTAGTGACACATTGCCATCTTGCAAATACACATATTATATGACATCTGATTTATAAACACACGACACTTTTCCATTTTTATAATGAAGCTAATGCTTCCGAAACACATGACACTTTTCCATTTTTATAATGAAGCTAATGCTTCCAAAACACATAACACTATATAACACTGGTTATATTATGACTTTAAGAGATATTTTACATAACATCGGTGCACAAACACACGTTACACTTTAATTCCTGATTGGTTGACATTCCCTAGCATGTATCGAAAGTACAGGTGCGGACGGCCCTTTCTTCGGTCCTACCCCTTCCTGATTGAATCTCCCGATCATCTGCTCATTGATTCACCAACAGTTTCTCGATCATCCCTTGATAATCTTCCTACTATTGCAGCGATATGCTTACATCTCGTCATGAACGCTACTTACTGGTATACTCCAAATATGTATAACCAATCACTATACTTTACTGCGCTGAACATTGTACATTGTATTTTCATGAATTATTACTTTTCACAGTCCTGCCTAGTATATCACACGGCACTTAATAAACATTATATAACAGTCTTACTGCACCGCTTCCCACATTGAAGTCCGAGCATCCTCTCCTAACTTCGGTAATATGCATTTCGCATAATCAAGTTTGTTAATTACCGACTTCATTCTTAGTTCATGACCATGCATGAATATTCTCACATGTGTGTTACATTGCACAGCTAACATGCTGATTACCAGTGAAATGTTTAAGTCTTTGTGTGCGCCTGGGCGCTCCGTGTCCTTTTCAACTGCGACTGCTTCAAAACAACTCTCCCTCCGACTGGGTCTAAAACAGTCAACTGTAAAACTGTAAGTTTCAACTGTCCGCTTCGACTGGGTCTACCCTCTTATATCTGTTTCACACAAAAAGTAGGGCAAGAATTCCCGCGATAAATCAGCTCCTATCCTAGGGTGATTCTGAACTTGGAATAATATCCATATTGTTCCTTTTTCTTCGCTGGTCACAAAAATGTATGTGTGTTCGAGGATCGATCGGCCACTTAATTTATATTAATTATCTTATCCATGGCGTGGGGACGCTACTTCACTGGGAATCCCTGGCAACATCCTCAAGTCCAGCCGCGAACACCCATAGTCCTGTAACATTGCGCACTGTATTAAACATGCCTTGATTTCGCCGTTTTATGGCTCTAAAATTAGCCTCCTGGCTAAAGATTTACCTGTGGGCAACTCTCATGTCATTGCATTGCTCCAATCATGAGTAATCAAACAATCAATGTAGATGTAAGCTGTGCTTGTGAAGCATGAAATATGTATGTGGGGCTTGCCCTTTTTCACTAGGCCTTCCATACTTCGTGTACAATTTAAAGTAAATAAATAATAATAATAATAATAATAATAATAATAATTTTCCTTGGGATCTTCCCGTTCCATTCTCAAGTCTATTCTCAAACGGGGAAGAACCTGGTCATTATTTAACCTCCCGACCCCTTGCAGACGACTTATCTGGGTCAGCAAGATTGACGTGGCGCCACGGGCCTCCTCCCACAATTCTGGGGCTATTTGCAAAACGTCAAACTTTGAAACTCCTGTGTTTCAAATCCAGCATAGCCTACTTCATGTAGTCCAAATAATGCTATCTTCCACTATTTTCCTGCATTATTTCACTAAATAATGTCAGTAACAACTGATATCACACCAGTAATTAAATATATAATTTCTTCTAGGGGTTCTTACAATGAAATACCCTCAACAGATCTCGGGTTCTTTCCCTGGTGGAACCTTCATTCAGAGCTCAACTTATCTCCGAGATCCACGTTCGAGACCAGTCAGCATGACCACCTCGGGTTCATATTCCCCTTGCAAAACTTATAAAAGTCAATTGCAAGTGACTTTATGTAAGTAACCAGCTGACCGTCCGACTGTCTATGTTTACATTAGAGGTCTTTCACCTCGTCTGGCTGTGAGTAGGTTAGTCTGGTTCCCCTTTCCACTCTGCGCTCAGCCCTAAGCTGTTCATTCTCTAAGCGGAGGGTCGTATTTATGGCCTCAACCTCTCTCGCTACTTCAACCATTTCTTTGTAAAATTCTAGCATGCACTGGCACTCTTGTTGTTCGCTTCCTTCACTGGGCAAGCTGCTTCTCGTTCCGTCCCGCTGCGTGAAACTTCAGGTCTGACTTCCTGGCTGACTTTGCCGTCCACGTTCAGTTGGGTGTGCGCTGCTAATACTTTTTCTTGTTCGTCAAATTCATCTGGCGAATAGTAAACTTTTAAGTTGGCAGCTTTCATAACGACCTCATTTCCTGTTTCTAAATGCCTTATTCTGTATGCATTGTTCTGTAGGTCTCTGATAACCTCGAACGGGCCTGTTCTAACTCATCCCACTAGTGTAGTATCTAATTATACCATACATAATCTGTTGATAATGCCTCTGCCTCTCTGTATATTGCAGTTCCCCTTGCTAATCGTCCCTCGAAGTAATCGATCATCATCTTCAACCACGGGTCTTCGCGTTGTAGGTTGGTAAGATTCCTCAAATCATCCAACGTCTTCTGATCTCGATTCTCAATCTGGACAGCGAGAGATTCCTCTTCTCTAGGGTAACGGCTTAATATGTCCGGTATTACATTTTCATTCCCTGGACAGTATTCTATTTACACATTGAATTGTTGAATATACAGGGACCATCTTGTCAACCGCTGGCTAGACAAGTCCGTCTTTAACAGAAATGTTAAAGCTTTATGGTCTGTTCTGAGGACTATTTGAAAGCCATACAAGAGTTTATGCCATGTTTGCAACGCGTATAAAATTGCGAGCAACTCTATCTCTGTAATCGTGTAGTTTTTCTCATGGGCTTTCAGCCTCCTACTTATAAAGGCAATAAAAATTTTCCTTTCAGGCTTATCAACATTTTCCTGGAATAGCATCGCTCCTACACCAACAAGTGATGCATCCGTCTGTATGATGAATTTCTGGGTATAATCCGGGTATCCCAGCTTCACATATTCCAAAAGCATTTGCTTTGACCTCACGAATGCTTCTTGACATTGCTCCGTCCAATTCCATCTGCCGCCTTTCATCAATAAATCCTGCAAGGGTGCTACTGTCGTAGTATAATTTGGGCAGTGGTTCGAAAAGAATCCAATTACTCCCAAATACTGTCGGACATGCTTTACTTTCGTGGGTCGAGGGAAATTTCGAATTACCTCCAATTTATCTGGGTTAGGCTTAACTCCATTTGCATCAATAACATGCCCTAGGAATTTAACTTCCCTCTGACAAAAGTGCGATTTCTTGATATTAACCTTAAAGTTAGCTTCTCGAAGGTCATCTAGCAACTTCTTCAGGTCTCTCATGTGCTCCTCCAGAGATTCTGATGTGAGTAGAATGTCGTCTACGTATCTGATGGTTCTCTCCTTCACATCATCGGATAGATTGCGATCTAACGCTCTTATCAGGGCTGAACCAGCTGTTTTCAACCCAAAAGGTAGCCTTAAAAACGTATATGTGTGTTGATCAAACATAAATCCTGTCAACAGACTAGTTTTCTTCTCTAATTCAAGATGGTGGAAACTGGAAGTAATATCCAAATTTGTGAATACGGTTTTCCCTCTGAATTTCCTGAGGATTTCCTTAATAGGTGGCACTTGGTCGAACTCCGGAATAACCTTCAAATTTAAATGTCTCGGGTCCAGACATATCTTGACAGTCCCGTCTGTCTTAGGTACAATTACCAATGGACTTACGTAAGGCGTAGGTGTTTTCTCAATAACACCGGCCTCCAACATTTCCTGAATTGCCTCTTTCACTTTAGCATAGTGCTTTTCGGCTATAGGGTAGGGTTTCTGCATAAATGGTGTCCAATCACTGACTTGGAAAGCATAAGTGAAGTTCTTTATACGACCAGGTCTCGAATCAAAGACTTCCTTCTGTTCCAGTAATAATTGCCTTAAATTTTCCTTCTCTTTTGGTCCAATTTTTGCTTCTTCAAGCTTTTCCGAAATATGTTCTTCCAGTTCGGGTTCCAGATCTTTTTCTAAGTCTGTGGCTAGTGTTTTCAGTTCTTCTTCTAACTGTTCAATAGCTAACACTTCTTCCTCAGCCACATCTCTGTATGTATGCCATACTTGTTCATCTGACCCTGGTTCATTCTGATTGAGTGCGACCTCTAAGCCTTCAGCTTCCTCATTCACATGGAACATAACCCTGTCCTGTGCTAGGTCGATTATCACTCGGTATTCCCTTATAAATTGTGCCCCTAATCAGGTTAAAAGGCAGTTTGTTTACTAATAGAAAACTCGGTGAAAACGTAGAGCCTCCTATCTGTAACTCTAGGAATACTTGATATTTGCATACCATCGTCAACAACAAAAAAAACAACCCCTGGCACTATCCAGCCCATGACGGGCTAAGGCCGACCAAGCGACCGCTGCCCAGCCATTTGGCCTGCAGATATTGGGGTGACGCGTGATCAGCGCGTCGGGTCCCCTCGGCCGTTATTCTTGGTATTCGTGATCGGGGCGCTGTCTCACTGTCAGACAGCTACTCAATTGTCCTCACGAGGCTGAGTGCACCCCGTTCAAACCCTCACGTCAGTTTTAAAATCCCTGACGGAGCCGGGGATCGAACCCGGGGCCTCCGGGCGAGAGGCAGGCGCGCTACCCCAACACCACGGGGCCGGCACATACCATCGTTCTGTCTGGAATTACACCTTTTATTTTGACACTTGAGATAGGTATTTTCAAAACATTTTCTCTCTGCGCTATCTCATACAAAGCTTGTGTCATAAGGCACACTGTTGGACCCGTATCCAATAAACTTCTTATTTTCAACCCTGCCACTCTTATCAAAATAATGGGCAATTCTCGTTTCACCATGACCTGTGATCCTCCCGTATCCTCAATTAACTCTTCTGGTTTGGCTATCCAATTGATGACGTTGACTGACTTCCATCCATCATTTCCAAATTCTTCTAATTTTGGCGGTTTTTTTTTCTTTCAATAGCGCCCGTCCCCTTAGAGTTTCTTCTCTCCTGTTCGCTGCGCTGTAGCTCCAAACTCTTAGCTCCGTCTCCATATCTATCTGGCGACGTCCTATTCTGCATAACTTCTTGCCAGTGGACTTGTTGCTTCGGGGGCTCATCTCCCCTTTCATTGAGGTATTGTAATGAAGCGTGGTATCGCTCCTCTAACTCATCATCGAAGTTACGTCTTCTTTCCTGGGGTCTCCAATTTCTATTGTTGCCTTCTTGGCCATTGTTACCTCCATTGTTTTGGTACGGCCTATCCCAGGTATTCTGCTTGTTCCAAGAATTTCGGCCTCTTCCCCTGCCAGCATTACCTTTATATTACGGCTGCCTTCTTCTGGGTTCCTGTTCCCATTGACGTCCGTTGGAATCTAACGTATCTGTGCTAGTAGCTTTGTTGTTCTTTGGAGCTTGATACTGGTCAGTCTGCGTGTTGGTCACATGTACCTGTTCCACGGTTCGATTCTGACGCATCGTATTTGCTGCTGTGAGGTCCAGTTGTCTCAGAACTGTCTCCATTTCCATAGCAGTTTTTGCATTAGCCGAGATTAGCAGTCTCTGTATCTCGTATGGAAGCTGTTTGGCGATAGCAATACATAATTCCAGCTCGCTAGGCTTTTGATCAAGTTCTTTGAACCGACACATCTGTGATATGAAGAATTCTGCATACTTCGTTGGATTGTTAGTGCTGTATCTTTTTGAATATAAATCCAACCGTAAATTCTGTTGGGTCGCTGGATCCCAGTACCGTTTCAAAAATGCCTCTCGAAACTCCTCAACAGTATCGAAAGTGTAGCGGAAACTGCGAAACCATAATGCGCACTACCCTTCTGTTAATTTCTCTATAGCTCGTAGCCTGCGCTCTTGCGGTATTCGTGCATCATTCAAATATTCAGACACTTCTTTTAGCCAATATTTCGGTGTCATACTACAGTGGCTACCTGAGAATTTCCTTGGTTTCTCTTCACTTGCTCTGATAACATTTATCACTTGTGTGTGCATAGCATTTTCGTGTGGCGTCGATGCTGCAACTGGTGCGCCTGGCGTCATATAAGGACTTTCGCCTGGGCCTGTAGCACTCCTTATTATAGGCTGGGTTTCCAAATCTGCCCACCTAGTTCTCCTCATATCGTCCATGCTGCCTTCGCTAGACTTAGGATCTTTCATGAGGGTTTCCTCTTGCGCAATTATCCTAGTCTCCATTTGATTGTGGCGCATCTTTGCTCTTTCCAGACGAGTAATTACCTCTTTCTCTATTCTGGTAAGCCTATCTCGATTTTCCTCGGCTACTTGAAATATTTTCTGCTTGTCTTCCTTCAGACTTTGCTTAATATGGGATATTTCATCCTGTACATCTTCCTTTATGTGAGCAAGGGTCTTGTCGTTTGCCTCTGTCTTTTGGCCTTCTCTCACTTCGAGTTCTTCCCCAAATTTTTGGATTTCCTCTCGAATGTGTCCATTGACCTTTGACATTTCATTCTGGACCTTAATGATTTCACCTCTATTCTCCTCTTGCCTTTTGTTAACTACGACAATGTCACTTTGAACTTGGTCCAGTTCTTGATGAACTTTGCTCATCTGACCCTTCATATTTCCTACCAGCTCTTTACTCTCGTTAACGACAGCCTTGATTTCACCTATTTCCTGGCATTGGCCTAATATATTCTGATCCTGTTTCTTTAGATCACCGTTAATTGCTCTAGCATAGCTTTTCAATTTCGTGTCCCATTTACTGTCGTTTTCTTCCAACTTTTGATCTACCGTACGAGTAAATTCTGCGAACTGTTTCGCTTGGCGTTCGAGATTCGCCTCATTTTGGATTTGAATATCCTTAATGTCGTTAGATAACGCGTCTAACCTGCGCATGCTTACACGCTTGTAAGTTACTCTCAAGTTTGGCTTCTATAGCCTCGAAACGTTCACCCGTCTTAACCTGCATTTCCGATACAATGCTTACAACAGTATCTGTAACTTCAGTCTTAATTACCTCTTGCATCTGACCTAACTTATCGTTTAACTCAACCTTATTTGCCTCCATTGCCAGCTGATTGGCATCTAACCGATTATTCAATTCACTCTGATTATGATTAATTGCCTCCTGATTGGCATCTAAACGAGTGTTTATTTCATTCTGGAAAGCCTTTGCTTCCAGCTTATTTTGCTCATTAACAGCGTCAAAATGCTGTCTTAAGCCTGCAATCAACTGCACGATCTCTTCTGTACCAGACATTCTTACAATAATATACTTTGAGATGCAGGCAGGCTTCCTGGAAATATGTGTGGATACGATTTGGAGAGAGACACAAAACACTGCACACATACTATAAAATTGCATAAACTTTGAATCTATGGATTAATTATGGATTGGGTGTGTAGCGCTCATACCCATGGGTAATCCTCTTCTCAATAGAGAGACTCTGCGTTACGTCAAAAGCCTACTGAACTCAAAAATCACTCAAACATAGTTTGAGGCAAAAATATAATTACTATGGTTTTCCCCATGAAATAACATAAAAACCTATGGGGTTTCCCTAAATCCCATAAGCTCCACGAACCTGGGCGTCATGATACATTAGTATATCATGGGAGGTGGTCCACGTTAAGACATCGCAGCAACCCTCCAAGGTCTCGGTTGTACTGTCGAATGCCCCACTTGGGTCTCGCCATGATAAATTAGTACACCTCTTGCGCATATGGTGACCTGTATAAACCGGCCCACATACCAGCGCCATGATAAATTAAATGCATCATGCTAATAGAATGTGTTTATCAAAATGTATATTGTTCGTATCGGAGCTTACCTAAGGTTAAGCGCGGTCATCCCCTAATTCATGTTAGTCGTTATTTTAATAGAGTTGTGTGCACAAGATCTAGACCGACTTTAGTTGTACCTATAGCTCAAATCACTGTACAGGACATCAATTTCCATGTACCCATGTGAGTAATCTCGATGGAAAATATGCTTCTGCCTCCAGCTAGCGTCAGGACTCAGGCGTGTACCGTTCTCCCATTGAGCAGTTGCATATTTTGGATTTGAGGCTAAAAGGTATCAACTCTACAATGATAAGGCACAACTCTACTCTAAAGACTTTAATTCAGTAAAACTCATGGCTTCAAACAAATAATGAGAACACAAATCCCATAAACAATACACAAACAAACAAAGTTACTCCCACAATCCATTAATTATTCAAATAGTTGAACAAATTAAATCCATATCACTATTCAATCTTTTACCATTATGTGGACTTTAAACTTTACTCAAGTGCACTGATGCATATGTAATGTTTCACAAAACTGAACTATTACATTCATGTCACCTAATGTGACTTCTTTATATTCACAAAGTTACTTGTATCCTACAATACCTCTGAATTTACGTCATGTGTACTGTTTTTGTTACATCTCTCTCTCCCACCAAATGCTTTCATGCATTAGCCAACTCATGGTTTGCACTACGATCTACTTGCAACACCACAATTACGTAAGTCTACCCCTCCACTCCCTTCTTTTTATAGTTACACTGCATGTCATTGTGATTTCACTAAATAACTTCTGTTATCGTTGTGTCGGATAGTATACTATTACGCTACCCTTACGAGCGTAGCCTGTGGCAACGAGTAACCAACTTCATTAACTAGGTGTCACCGTCAGTATCAAATGCAACATCCAACCATTCGTTAGATTGCTAAATTTTTATATCATCAGGGTAATCTATGATTAGCAATGTGTTTTTAAACCACACACATTCATTACACATTATTACAATTCTTCCTTTCATTACAAGCAAGGTCTTAAACCTGTCCGCTCAAGAACGCGAACCTTCATAGTTAGTTTAGCAACCCCAGCCCCTTGGACTGCCTGCATACAATGGACAGGGTAGGGTCGATCACGGCTGTAAACCGCCCCTTGTCTCCCCGTTTCCTGGACTTTTACCTCCCAAGCAGTATTACAACTTTGAATATAACATTGTGGTCACAAAGTTCCACTTGATCCCATATGATCTGAACTGAATATTATGCAATGGTTCTGGGTGAGCTTGAATATTTAATCCTATCCTTAGGACATTAATAACGGCCTCAACCGATCCGTATCACAATATGAAGGCACGAGATTCATAGAACACAGGTCTAGTGGTTAGCCGGTATCTCAAATAAAATATTACGGTCAGTCAACAGCTGCCGCCAATGATTCGCTTCAACGAGCCGAATCACTCAACATTAAGTTCTCGGGGAATCAGGTATAGCGTCGAGGTGTCCAATGTTCTCCCCGCGCTTACCACAGGATTCGGACCCGGAACATTTCATATCCAACATCGGAGATAGGGTACACACTAAATATGCTCCGGCATAAATTCATATCTCTGTATGCTCATGCTGTACGAGATTTCACACGTCGATTAGATCACCTGGCCCCTTACCTGTCCACGATCTCGCCTTATAATAAAGAGAACTCTAACTGTACTCTACAAGCTTAATCAAGCCACAAATTCAATTCACTGTCAAGCTCCAACATTCCCGTGCATAATTATATTCCCATTAATCTTCTTCTTCTTCTTCCTAGCGTTTTCCCGCTGCTGCAGGGTCCGCTGTTTTGGTCTTGGCTCGCCATTTTGCACGATCTTGGGCATCATGAGGTCTTAGATTGAGAGCCTTCATATCCGCATTTGCTGTATCATGCCAGCGCTCTTTTGGGCGCCCACGTGGACGGTGCCCATTAACTTCAAAGGAGAGAGCGGAATTGGCAACAGTTCCAGGTGCAGCACGCAAGACGTGGCCATACCATCGAAGCCGTTTTTCCCGTGCCTTCTCAGTGATGGGTGCAACTCCTATTTGCTGGCGAACAGAGTCATTCTTTATATGATCTAGGAGTGTGATGCCCATCGACCAACGGAGCATACGCATTTCCATGCTATGTAATTGGCGCTCCGTAGCTTTGTCAGCTGGTCGACATTCAGCACTGTACAAAGCAACAGGACGTACTATCATGCGGTATATTTTGGACTTAAGGTATAGTGGCATCCTTCTGTCGCAGAGTACGCCTGTAACTTCCCTCCATCTCATCCATGCAGCCTTTATCCTACTTCGCACTTCATCACCTATATCACCATCAGCTTGTAGGCGAGATCCTAGATACCTGAAGCTTAAGGTCTTCGTCAATGTCTCTCCATCAACTTGGATGGATCCGTTGGTTGGGACAGTTTCAAGGCATTCGGTCTTCTTTTTGTTCAGTCGAAGACCGTATTGTGAGAGACGGCTGTTCCAATTTTCAACTTGACGCTGCAATCCTATCCTGGTGGTATCAGCAAGTGCGACATCATCAGCATATAAGAGTGTCCAAGGGACATTCCTTTGCAGATCCCGTGTGACTGTGTCCATGACTAGGACAAAGAGCAATGGGGACAGTGCAGATCCTTGGTGTACACCGACTTTCACTGGGAAGCTCTCCGAGGTGCCAACAGCACAACGTACACAACTTGTGGTGTTTGTGTATAGCATCTTGATCCAGCTGATAAGCATTTCTGGTACACCATGGTTACGAAGTGCATACCAGATCACACGATGTGGAACACGGTCGAAAGCCTTTTCAAGATCAAGAAAGGCGATATGCAGTGGCTGTTGTTTCTCGCGATGCTTTTCGATGAGCATTCTGGCAGCGAAGATTGCATCAGTTGTTCCCGCACCCTTGACGAAGCCGCACTGGTTGGTACTAATACTGACGATGTCCCGCAGTCGTCGATCAAGTATTCTCTCAAAAATCTTCATTGTGTACGACAGGAGGCGAATTGGACGATAATTTGTACATTCTGCTGGATCACCTTTTTGTTTAAAGATAGGTACAGTGATGCTTGTAGCCCAATCACTGGGAACAGTTCCAGAGTCAACTATGGCATTGAAAAAGTTGGTCAGCCAGTTGATCGCGGGTTCTTTTAATTCCTGCAACTTCCAGAAGTCTGCCGGCAGGTCATCTGGTCCTGGTGCTTTTTGATTCTTCATACTCCTAATGGCACTGGTGACTTCCTCAGATGTGATGTGTGAGATAGGACCTGCTGTTGGAGTACCTTCTGGAATAGAGGGATGTGGGAACTCAATGTTGGAAATCTCTTCAAAGTGTTGTTGCCAACGTTTGAGGATATCCTGTTTGTCTTGTAAACGTTGACCATCTTTGCCTTTTATGCACACATAGTGCTCAATATCCTGTACTGACTTTGTTCTAGCTTTGGTCAGCCTGAAGATAGTTTTCTCTCCTTCCTTTGAGTCCAGTGTTGTATACAGGTCATCATAGTGACTGCACCTAGCTTCAGCAACAGCTTTCTTAGCCTCACGTTTGGCTATGGCATACCTTTCCCTGTTCTCTAGAGTCTTTTGTGAGACCCAGTTTCTGTATGCCTTCCTTTTTTCATGCACCTTTTCTTGCACTTGTGATGTCCATAGCCACGTTTGTTTATCAATTCGGTGGGAGCTAGGTTTTGTTGTACCCAAAGTTGCTGTGGCGGTTTCAGTGACAGATTTACAGAATGTAGTCCAGGTGTTGTCTATCGCATTCAGGTCGATGGGAGGAAAATTTATACTGCCTGCTAAAGTCTCCTTTTGGTCTTTAAGCTTCCACCACTTGATCTTCTCAAGGACATTTATCCCTCTGCCTCTACGATGTTTAGAGATCCTTAAGTCTGCCGTTAGCAACTTATGTTGAGGGGCTACACAGTCATATGGTATGACCTTCACATCTGATACTAGTCGGAGATCACGGTGTCGAACAAGGATGAAGTCAATTTGGCTGCTGTAGTCACCACTGGTGTAGGTGATGAGGTGGTTTATGCGCTTTTTGAAAAACGTATTACCAATAACCAAGTCATTCGCCTCGGCGAAATCCAAAATGTGTGTTCCATCATCATTCCGGGTACCATAGCCATTACCACCGTGGCAGCTATAACCGTCCTTGGTATGACCAACATGACCATTAAGATCACCACAGAGAAGTGGAAACTCATCTTGAGGACATGCTGAAACATGATCTTGTAGCTCTAGCCAAAACTGTTCCTTTTCTAGCTTATCACAGCCAGTTTGTGGTGCATATGCTGAGAAGACACGAAGCCGAGAAGATGCAATGTCGATTGTAATTGACATAAGGCGGTCTGAATAGCGCTGAACCTCAGCAACTCGGTC
Source organism: Meconema thalassinum (assembly GCA_946902985.2). Taxonomy (NCBI): domain Eukaryota; kingdom Metazoa; phylum Arthropoda; class Insecta; order Orthoptera; family Tettigoniidae; genus Meconema; species Meconema thalassinum. The sequence continues at coordinate 914,915 of OX336396.1, forward strand.
TCTCAGGCTGGCACAAACGATGACAGCAACATAATTTCTGTTGGACGTACCATGGTAGATCAGTTTATAGCCATCTCCGATGTCACGAGATTTTTGCCCCTTCCAGCGTGTTTCTTGTACACATGCAATGTCCACTTTCCGTTCTTTCAGCATCGCTGCTAGTTCACGGCTGCGTCCAGTAAGAGTCCCAATGTTGAGCGTGGGGATGCGTAAATTTTGTCTGCTTTGGACTTGCTTCTTTAACTGGTTCCGCCCTTGAACCAGTAGCCCTTGTCCATTTGTCGCGGCGGTCAGGCGAGTCCGACGCGCGTCGCTTCTGGGGGACGCCCTAGCATTATCCGACAAAATTGACGTAGACATGATCCATGGGTTGCGACAGAGTTACCGACCGGCTTGTCGCCACAGTCTGGCGTCGGGCATTTTAGAGCTACTGCCAGCAGGAATTTGGGCCGCTCCTAACATGGAGAACAGACGCCCTTTGCAGCCGCTCGATCCGAGTCAGACGCTGCTAAAAATAGTTCATCCACCTTCTTCGTCGTTGGGACTCGAAGTCTTCATCCGGCGTTGAAGCTGTTGACCATTTTACTCTTCCCCCTCCTCCTTTCTCAACCGGGCTTGGGACCATTAATACAATCTATTTAATATTAACTCTTTTCTCTTCCCTTAATGTAATCTACTGCTTGGCTAGATAAATAATCCAATTAGCGTAAATACTTCTTGCTTAAAACCTTTCATCCTGATGTATTCAATTATATCGTTTATCATTATTATAATTATTATTATTATTATTACTGACATAAATTATCCTTCCGACACAACGTAACTGCTTCAATGATCGAACATTCGCGTTCGTCACGTTAAGTTTCACATAACTGAATTGCCATTATTTATTAGTAGCATTAATAGTGGTAACGATTAATCCACTCTCTGATGTATTCAACATCTTAACTTTACTGAAATCAAACAATAAACATATGAGGATATGCCTCCTAATATTGATTCTTACTGGCATATTTTATACTTCCGAAATCATATTACATGCAGTGACTATCCTTCTATAGTAACATGATTTGTGGGGTACTTACGTCGGCTTTATCCAGGTGGCTCCAACCACCATATTCCAGTGTCACCTGCCATCGGCTTACTTAGTGACACATTGCCATCTTGCAAATACACATATTATATGACATCTGATTTATAAACACACGACACTTTTCCATTTTTATAATGAAGCTAATGCTTCCGAAACACATGACACTTTTCCATTTTTATAATGAAGCTAATGCTTCCAAAACACATAACACTATATAACACTGGTTATATTATGACTTTAAGAGATATTTTACATAACATCGGTGCACAAACACACGTTACACTTTAATTCCTGATTGGTTGACATTCCCTAGCATGTATCGAAAGTACAGGTGCGGACGGCCCTTTCTTCGGTCCTACCCCTTCCTGATTGAATCTCCCGATCATCTGCTCACGGATTCACCAACAGTTTCTCGATCATCCCTTGATAATCTTCCTACTATTGCAGCGATATGCTTACATCTCGTCATGAACGCTACTTACTGGTATACTCCAAATATGTATAACCAATCACTATACTTTACTGCGCTGAACATTGTACATTTTATTTTCATGAATTATTACTTTTCACAGTCCTGCCTAGTATATCACACGGCACTTAATAAACATTATATAACAGTCTTACTGCACGGCTTCCCACATTGAAGTCCAAGCATCCTCTCCTAACTTCGGTAATATGCATTTCGCATAATCAAGTTTGTTAATTACCGACTTCATTCTTAGTTCATGACCATGCATGAATATTCTCACATGTGTGTTACATTGCACAGCTAACATGCTGATTACCAGTGAAATGTTTAAGTCTTTGTGTGCGCCTGGGCGCTCCGTGTCCTTTTCAACTGCGACTGCTTCAAAACAACTCTCCCTCCGACTGGGTCTAAAACAGTCAACTGTAAAACTGTAAGTTTCAACTGTCCGCTTCGACTGGGTCTACCCTCTTATATCTGTTTCACACAAAAAGTAGGGCAAGAATTCCCGCGATAAATCAGCTCCTATCCTAGGGTGATTCTGAACTTGGAATAATATCCATATTGTTCCTTTTTCTTCGCTGGTCACAAAAATGTATGTGTGTTCGAGGATTGATCGGCCACTTAATTTATATTAATTATCTTATCCATGGCGTGGGGACGCTACTTCACTGGGAATCCCTGGCAACATCCTCAAGTCCAGCCGCGAACACCCATAGTCCTGTAACATTGCGCACTGTATTAAACATGCCTTGATTTCGCCGTTTTATGGCTCTAAAATTAGCCTCCTGGCTAAAGATTCACCTGTGCGCAACTCTCATGTCATTGCATTGCTCCAATCATGAGTAATCAAACAATCAATGTAGATGTAAGCTGTGCTTGTGAAGCATGAAATATGTATGTGGGGCTTGCCCTTTTTCACTAGGCCTTCCATACTTCGTGTACGATTTATGGTAAATAAATAATAATAATAATAATAATTTTCCTTGGGATCTTCCCGTTCCATTCTCAAGTCTATTCTCAAACGGGGAAGAACCTGATCATTATTTAACCTCCCGACCCCTTGCAGACGACTTATCTGGGTCAGCAAGATTGACGTGGCGCCACGGGCCTCCTCCCACAATTCTGGGGCTATTTGCAAAACGTCAAACTTTGAAACTCCTGTGTTTCAAATCCAGCATAGCCTACTTCATGTAGTCCAAATAATGCTATCTTCCACTATTTTCCTGCATTATTTCACTAAATAATGTCAGTAACAACTGATATCACACCAGTAATTAAATATATAATTTCTTCTAGGGGTTCTTACAATGAAATACCCTCAACAGATCTCGGGTTCTTTCCCTGGTGGAACCTTCATTCAGAGCTCAACTTATCTCCGAGATCCACGTTCGAGACCAGTCAGCATGACCACCTCGGGTTCATATTCCCCTTGCAAAACTTATAAAAGTCAATTGCAAGTGACTTTATGTAAGTAACCAGCTGACCGTCCGACTATCTATGTTTACATTAGAGGTCTTTCACCTCGTCTGGCTGTGAGTAGGTTAGTCTGGTTCCCCTTTCCACTCTGCGCTCAGCCCTAAGCTGTTCATTCTCTAAGCGGAGGGTCGTATTTATGGCCTCAACCTCTCTCGCTACTTCAACCATTTCTTTGTAAAATTCTAGCATGCACTGGCACTCTTGTTGTTCGCTTCCTTCACTGGGCAAGCTGCTTCTCGTTCCGTCCCGCTGCGTGAAACTTCAGGTCTGACTTCCTGGCTGACTTTGCCGTCCACGTTCAGTTGGGTGTGCGCTGCTAATACTTTTTCTTGTTCGTCAAATTCATCTGGCGAATAGTAAACTTTTAAGTTGGCAGCTTTCATAACGACCTCATTTCCTGTTTCTAAATGCCTTATTCTGTATGCATTGTTCTGTAGGTCTCTGATAACCTCGAACGGGCCTGTTATAACTCATCCCACTAGTGTAGTATCTAATTATACCATACATAATCTGTTGATAATGCCTCTGCCTCTCTGTATATTGCAGTTCCCCTTGCTAATCGTCCCTCGAAGTAATCGATCATCATCTTCAACCACGGGTCTTCGCGTTGTAGGTTGGTAAGATTCCTCAAATCATCCAACGTCTTCTGATCTCGATTCTCAATCTGGACAGCGAGAGATTCCTCTTCTCTAGGGTAACGGCTTAATATGTCCGGTATTACATTTTCATTCCCTGGACAGTATTCTATTTACACATTGAATTGTTGAATATACAGGGACCATCTTGTCAACCGCTGGCTAGCCAAGTCCGTCTTTAACAGAAATGTTAAAGCTTTATGGTCTGTTCTGAGGACTATTTGAAAGCCATACAAGAGTTTATGCCATGTTTGCAACGCGTATAAAATTGCGAGCAACTCTATCTCTGTAATCGTGTAGTTTTTCTCATGGGCTTTCAGCCTCCTACTTATAAAGGCAATAAAAATTTTCCTTTCAGGCTTATCAACATTTTCCTGGAATAGCATCGCTCCTACACCAACAAGTGATGCATCCGTCTGTATGATGAATTTCTGGGTATAATCCGGGTATCCCAGCTTCACATATTCCAAAAGCATTTGCTTTGACCTCACGAATGCTTGTTGACATTGCTCCGTCCAATTCCATCTGCCGCCTTTCATCAATAAATCCTGCAAGGGTGCTACTGTCGTAGTATAATTTGGGCAGTGGTTCGAAAAGAATCCAATTACTCCCAAATACTGTCGGACATGCTTTACTTTCGTGGGTCGAGGGAAATTTCGAATTACCTCCAATTTATCTGGGTTAGGCTTAACTCCATTTGCATCAATAACATGCCCTAGGAATTTAACTTCCCTCTGACAGAAGTGCGATTTCTTGATATTAACCTTAAAGTTAGCTTCTCGAAGGTCATCTAGCAACTTCTTCAGGTCTCTCATGTGCTCCTCCAGAGATTCTGATGTGAGTAGAATTTCGTCTACGTATCTGATGGTTCTCTCCTTCACATCATCGGATAGATTGCGATCTAACGCTCTTATCAGGGCTGAACCAGCTGTTTTCAACCCAAAAGGTAGCCTTAAAAACGTATATGTGTGTTGATCAAACATAAATCCTGTCAACAGACTAGTTTTCTTCTCTAATTCAAGATGGTGGAAACTGGAAGTAATATCCAAATTTGTGAATACGGTTTTCCCTCTGAATTTCCTGAGGATTTCCTTAATAGGTGGCACTTGGTCGAACTCCGGAATAACCTTCAAATTTAAATGTCTCAGGTCCAGACATATCCTGACAGTCCCGTCTGTCTTAGGTACAATTACCAATGGACTTACGTAAGGCGTAGGTGTTTTCTCAATAACACCGGCCTCCAACATTTCCTGAATTGCCTCTTTCACTTTAGCATACTGCTTTTCGGCTATAGGGTAGGGTTTCTGCCTAAATGGTGTCCAATCACTGACTTGGAAAGCATAAGTGAAGTTCTTTATACGACCAGGTCTCGAATCAAAGACTTCCTTCTGTTCCAGTAATAATTGCCTTAAATTTTCCTTCTCTTTTGGTCCAATTTTTGCTTCTTCAAGCTTTTCCGAAATATGTTCTTCCAGTTCGGGTTCCAGATCTTTTTCTAAGTCTGTGTCTAGTGTTTTCAGTTCTTCTTCTAACTGTTCAATAGCTAACACTTCTTCCTCAGCCACATCTCTGTATATATGCCATACTTGTTCATCTGACCCTGGTTCATTCTGATTGAGTGCGACCTCTAAGCCTTCAGCTTCCTCATTCACATGGAACATAACCCTGTCCTGTGCTAGGTCGATTATCACTCGGTATTCCCTTATAAATTGTGCCCCTAATCAGGTTAAAAGGCAGTTGGTTTACTAATAGAAAACTCTGTGAAAACGTAGAGCCTCCTATCTGTAACTCTAGGAATACTTGATATTTGCATACCATCGTCAACAACAAAAAAAACAACCCCTGGCACTATCCAGCCCATGACGGGCTAAGGCCGACCAAGCGACCGCTGCCCAGCCATTTGGCCTGCAGATATTGGGGTGACGCGTGATCAGCGCGTCGGGTCCCCTCGGCCGTTATTCTTGGTATTCGTGATCGGGGCGCTGTCTCACTCTCAGACAGCTACTCAATTGTCCTCACGAGGCTGAGTGCACCCCGTTCCAACCCTCACGTCAGTTTTAAAATCCCTGACGGAGCCGGGGAGCGAACCCGGGGCCTCCGGGCGAGAGGCAGGCGCGCTACCCCAACACCACGGGGCCGGCGCATACCATCGTTCTGTCTGGAATTACACCTTTTATTTTGACACTTGAGATAGGTATTTTCAAAACATTTTCTCTCTGCGCTATCTCATACAAAGCTTGTGTCATAAGGCACACTGTTTGACCCGTATCCAATAAACTTCTTATTTTCAACCCTGCCACTCTTATCAAAATAATGGGCAATTCTCGTTTGACCATGACCTGTGATCCTCCCGTATCCTCAATTAACTCTTCTGGTTTGGCTATCCAATTGATGACGTTGACTGACTTCCATCCATCATTTCCAAATTCTTCTAATTTTGGCGTTTTTTTTTCTTTCAATAGCGCCCGTCCCCTTAGAGTTTCTTCTCTCCTGTTCGCTGCGCTGTAGCTCCAAACTCTTAGCTCCGTCTCCATATCTATCTGGCGACGTCCTATTCTGCATAACTTCTTGCCAGAGGACTTGTTGCTTCGGGGGCTCATCTCCCCTTTCATTGAGGTATTGTAATGAAGCGTGGTATCGCTCCTCTAACTCATCATCGAAGTTACGTCTTCTTTCCCGGGGTCTCCAATTTCTATTGTTGCCTTCTTGGCCATTGTTACCTCCATTGTTTTGGTACGGCCTATCCCAGGTATTCTGCTTGTTCCAAGAATTTCGGCCTCTTCCCCTGCCAGCATTACCTTTATATTTCGGCTGCCATCTTCTGGGTTCCTGTTCCCATTGACGTCCGTTGGAATCTAACGTATCTGTGCTAGTAGCTTTGTTGTTCTTTGGAGCTTGATACTGGTCAGTCTGCGTGTTGGTCACATGTACCTGTTCCACGGTTCGATTCTGACGCATCGTATTTGCTGCTGTGAGGTCCAGTTGTCTCAGAACTGTCTCCATTTCCATAGCAGTTTTTGCATTAGCCGAGATTAGCAGTCTCTGTATCTCGTATGGAAGCTGTTTGGCGATAGCAATACATAATTCCAGCTCGCTAGGCTTTTGATCAAGTTCTTTGAACCGACACATCTGTGATATGAAGAATTCTGCATACTTCGTTGGATTGTTAGTGCTGTATCTTTTTGAATATAAATCCAACCGTAAATTCTGTTGGGTCGCTGGATCCCAGTACCGTTTCAAAAATGCCTCTCGAAACTCCTCAACAGTATCGAAAGTGTAGCGGAAACTGCGAAACCATAATGCGCACTACCCTTCTGTTAATTTCTCTATAGCTCGTAGCCTGCGCTCTTGCGGTATTCGCGCATCATTCAAATATTCAGACACTTCTTTTAGCCAATATTTCGGTGTCATACTACAGTGGCTACCTGAGAATTTCCTTGGTTTCTCTTAACTTGCTCGGATAACATTTATCACTTGTGTGTGCATAGCATTTTCGTGTGGCGTCGATGCTGCAACTGGTGCGCCTGGCGTCATATAAGGACTTTCGCCTGGGCCTGTAGCACTCCTTATTATAGGCTGGGTTTCCAAATCTGCCCACCTAGTTCTCCTCATATCGTCCATGCTGCCTTCGCTAGACTTAGGATCTTTCATGAGGGTTTCCTCTTGCGCAATTATCCTAGTCTCCATTTGATTGTGGCGCATCTCTGCTCTTTCCAGACGAGTAATTACCTCTTTCTCTATTCTGGTAAGCCTATCTCGATTTTCCTCGGCTACTTGAAATATTTTCTGCTTGTCTTCCTTCAGACTTTGCTTAATATGGGATATTTCATCCTCTACATCTTCCTTTATCTGAGCAAGGGTCTTGTCGTTTGCCTCTGTCTTTTGGCCTTCTCTCACTTCGAGTTCTTCCCCAAATTTTTTGATTTCCTCTCGAATGTGTCCATTGACCTTTGACATTTCATTCTGGACCTTAATGATTTCACCTCTATTCTCCACTTGCCTTTTGTTAACTACGACAATGTCACTTTGAACTTGGTCCAGTTCTTGATGAACTTTGCTCATCTGACCCTTCATATTTCCTACCAGCTCTTTACTCTCGTTAACGACAGCCTTGATTTCTCCTATTTCCTGGCATTGACCTAATATATTCTGATCCTGTTTCTTTAGATCACCGTTAATTGCTCTAGCATAGCTTTTCAATTTCGTGTCCCATTTACTGTCGTTTTCATCCAACTTTTGATCTACCGTACGAGTAAATTCTGCGAACTGTTTCGCTTGGCGTTCGAGATTCGCCTCATTTTGGATTTGAATATCCTTAATGTCGTTAGATAACGCGTCTAACCTGCGCATGCTTACACGCTTGTAAGTTACTCTCAAGTTTGGCTTCTATAGCCTCGAAACGTTCACCCGTCTTAACCTGCATTTCCGATACAATGCTTACAACAGTATCTGTAACTTCAGTCTTAATTACCTCTTGCATCTGACCTAACTTATCGTTTAACTCAACCTTATTTGCCTCCATTGCCAGCTGATTGGCATCTAACCGATTATTCAATTCACTCTGATTATGATTAATTGCCTCCTGATTGGCATCTAAACGAGTGTTTATTTCATTCTGGAAAGCCTTTGCTTCCAGCTTATTTTGCTCATTAACAGCGTCAAAATGCTGTCTTAAGCCTGCAATCAACTGCACGATCTCTTCTGTACCAGACATTCTTACAATAATATACTTTGAGATGCAGGCAGGCTTCCTGGAAATATGTGTGGATACGATTTGGAGAGAGACACAAAACACTGCACACATACTATAAAATTGCATAAACTTTGAATCTATGGATTAATTATGGATTGGGTGTGTAGCGCTCATACCCATGGGTAATCCTCTTCTCAATAGAGAGACTCTGCGTTACGTCAAAAGCCTACTGAACTCAAAAATCACTCAAACATAGTTTGAGGCAAAAATATAATTACTATGGTTTTCCCCATGAAATAACATAAAAATCTATGGGGTTTCCCTAAATCCCATAAGCTCCACGAACCTGGGCGCCATGATACATTAGTATATCATGGGAGGTGGTCCACGTTAAGACATCGCAGCAACCCTCCAAGGTCTCGGTTGTACTGTCGAATGCCCCACTTGGGTCTCGCCATGATAAATTAGTACACCTCTTGCGCATATGGTGACCTGTATTTTAAACCGGCCCACATACCAGCGCCATGATAAATTAAATGCATCATGCTAATAGAAGGTGTTTATCAAAATGTATATTGTTCGTATCGGAGCTTACCTAAGGTTAGGCGCGGTCATCCCCTAATTCATGTTAGTCGTTATTTTAATAGAGTTGTGTGCACAAGATCTAGACCGACTTTAGTTGTACCTATAGCTCAAATCACTGTACAGGACATCAATTTCCATGTACCCATGTGAGTAATCTCGATGGAAAATATGCTTCTGCCTCCAGCTAGCGTCAGGACTCAGGCGTGTACCGTTCTCCCATTGAGCAGTTGCATATTTTGGATTTGAGGCTAAAAGGTATCAACTCTACAATGATAAGGCACAACTCTACTCTAAAGACTTTAATTCAGTAAAACTCATGGCTTCAAACAAATAATGAGAACACAAATCCCATAAACAATACACAAACAAACAAAGTTACTCCCACAATCCATTAATTATTCACATAGTTGAACAAATTAAATCCATATCACTATTCAATCTTTTACCATTATGTGGACTTTAAACTTTACTCAAGTGCACTGATGCATATGTAATGTTTCACAAAACTGAACTATTACATTCATGTCACCTAATGTGACTTCTTTATATTCACAAAGTTACTTGTATCCTACAATACCTCTGAATTTACGTCATGTGTACTGTTTGTGTTACATCTCTCTCTCCCACCAAATGCTTTCATGCATTAGCCAACTCATGGTTTGCACTACGATCTACTTGCAACACCACAATTACGTAAGTCTACCCCTCCACTCCCTTCTTTTTATAGTTACACTGCATGTCATTGTGATTTCACTAAATAACTTCTGTTATCGTTGTGTCGGATAGTATACTATTACGCTACCCTTACGAGCGTAGCCTGTGGCAACGAGTAACCAACTTCATTAACTAGGTGTCACCGTCAGTATCAAATGCAACATCCAACCATTCGTTAGATTGCTAAATTTTTATATCATCAGGGTAATCTATGATTAGCAATGTGTTTTTAAACCACACACATTCATTACACATTATTACAATTCTTCCTTTCATTACAAGCAAGGTCTTAAATCTGTCCGCTCAAGAACGCGAACCTTCATAGTTAGTTTAGCAACCCCAGCCCCTTGGACTGCCTGCATACAATGGACAGGGTAGGGTCGATCACGGCTGTAAACCGCCCCTTGTCTCCCCGTTTCCTGGACTTTTACCTCCCAAGCAGTATTACAACTTTGAATATAACATTGTGGTCACAAAGTTCCACTTGATCCCATATGATCTGAACTGAATATTATGCAATGGTTCTGGGTGAGCTTGAATATTTAATCCTATCCTTAGGACATTAATAACGGCCTCAACCGATCCGTATCACAATATGAAGGCACGAGATTCATAGAACACAGGTCTAGTGGTTAGCCGGTATCTCAAATAAAATATTACGGTCAGTCAACAGCTGCCGCCAATGATTCGCTTCAACGAGCCGAATCACTCAACATTAAGTTCTCGGGGAATCAGGTATAGCGTCGAGGTGTCCAATGTTCTCCCCGCGCTTACCACAGGATTCGGACCCGGAACATTTCATATCCAACATCGGAGATAGGGTACACACTAAATATGCTCCGGCATAAATTCATATCTCTGTATGCTCATGCTGTACGAGATTTCACACGTCGATTAGATCACCTGGCCCCTTACCTGTCCACGATCTCGCCTTATAATAAAGAGAACTCTAACTGTACTCTACAAGCTTAATCAAGCCACAAATTCAATTCACTGTCAAGCTCCAACATTCCCGTGCATAATTATATTCCCATTAATACAATCTATTTAATATTAACTCTTTTCTCTTCCCTTAATGTAATCTACTGCTTGGCTAGATAAATAATCCAATTAGCGTAAATACTTCTTGCTTAAAACCTTTCATCCTGATGTATTCAATTATATCGTTTATCATTATTATAATTATTATTATTATTATTATTACTGACATAAATTATCCTTCCGACACAACGTAACTGCTTCAATGATCGAACATTCGCGTTCGTCACGTTAAGTTTCACATAACTGAATTGCCATTATTTATTAGTAGCATTAATAGTGGTAACGATTAATCCACTCTCTGATGTATTCAACATCTTAACTTTACTGAAATCAAACAATAAACATATGAGGATATGCCTCCTAATATTGATTCTTACTGGCATATTTTATACTTCCGAAATCATATTACATGCAGTGACTATCCTTCTATAGTAACATGATTTGTGGGGTACTTACGTCGGCTTTATCCAGGTGGCTCCAACCACCATATTCCAGTGTCACCTGCCATCGGCTTACTTAGTGACACATTGCCATCTTGCAAATACACATATTATATGACATCTGATTTATAAACACACGACACTTTTCCATTTTTATAATGAAGCTAATGCTTCCGAAACACATGACACTTTTCCATTTTTATAATGAAGCTAATGCTTCCAAAACACATAACACTATATAACACTGGTTATATTATGACTTTAAGAGATATTTTACATAACATCGGTGCACAAACACACGTTACACTTTAATTCCTGATTGGTTGACATTCCCTAGCATGTATCGAAAGTACAGGTGCGGACGGCCCTTTCTTCGGTCCTACCCCTTCCTGATTGAATCTCCCGATCATCTGCTCACTGATTCACCAACAGTTTCTCGATCATCCCTTGATAATCTTCCTACTATTGCAGCGATATGCTTACATCTCGTCATGAACGCTACTTACTGGTATACTCCAAATATGTATAACCAATCACTATACTTTACTGCGCTGAACATTGTACATTGTATTTTCATGAATTATTACTTTTCACAGTCCTGCCTAGTATATCACACGGCACTTAATAAACATTATATAACAGTCTTACTGCACGTCTTCCCACATTGAATTCCGAGCATCCTCTCCTAACTTCGGTAATATGCATTTCGCATAATCAAGTTTGTTAATTACCGACTTCATTCTTAGTTCATGACCATGCATGAATATTCTCACATGTGTGTTACATTGCACAGCTAACATGCTGATTACCAGTGAAATGTTTAAGTCTTTGTGTGCGCCTGGGCGCTCCGTGTCCTTTTCAACTGCGACTGCTTCATAACAACTCTCCCTCCGACTGGGTCTAAAACAGTCAACTGTAAAACTGTAAGTTTCAACTGTCCGCTTCGACTGGGTCCACCCTCTTATATCTGTTTCACACAAAAAGTAGGGCAAGAATTCCCGCGATAAATCAGCTCCTCTCCTAGGGTGATTCTGAACTTGGAATAATATCCATATTGTTCCTTTTTCTTCGCTGGTCACAAAAATGTATGTGTGTTCGAGGATCGATCGGCCACTTAATTTATATTAATTATCTTATCCATGGCGTGGGGACGCTACTTCACTGGGAATCCCTGGCAACATCTTCAAGTCCAGCCGCGAACACCCATAGTCCTGTAACATTGCGCACTGCATTAAACATGCCTTGATTTCGCCGTTTTATGGCTCTAAAATTAGCCTCCTGGCTAAAGATTCACCTGTGCGCAACTCTCATGTCATTGCATTGTTCCAATCATGAGTAATCAATGATTTTCCTTGGGATCTTCCCGTTCCATTCTCAAGTCTATTCTCAAACGGGGAAGAACCTGGTCATTATTTAACCTCCCTACCCCTTGCAGACGACTTATCTGGGTCAGCAAGATTGACGTGGCGCCACGGGCCTCCTCCCACAATTCTGGGGTTATTTGCAAAACGTCAAACTTTGAAACTCCTGTGTTTCAAATCCAGCATAGCCTACTTCATGTAGTCCAAATAATGCTATCTTCCACTATTTTTCTGCATTATTTCACTAAATAATGTCAGTAACAACTGATATCACACCAGTAATTAAATATATAATATCTTCTAGGGGTTCTTACAATGAAATACCCTCAACAGATCTCGGGTTCGTTCCCTGGTGGAACCTTCATTCAGAGCTCAACTTATCTCCGAGATCCACGTTCGAGACCAGTCAGCATGACCACCTCGGGTTCAGTATGCGTGATTGTTTTACTGAATCTCACTTGCCACGGGAAAGACAATTGCGAGTGGTAGAGCGTTTTCTTTCCGACGCTCGGCTTCAGTGGCACACAGCTTTTAGTTACACATTTAACGAATTCGAGGTGTTTGCCGAAGCGTTTATCAATCGTTTTTGGAGCACAGAAGAACAGAATAACGTTCGCTCCGAAATATATTCGAGCAAGTACTCGATACTGGCCCGACCAGTTAATCTAATTTTTTTTTTCTATCAGTTATCGAAATTGAGATTTCTTCAGCCTCCGTTAACCGAAGAACAATTGATCGAGGCGATATCTCGACAGTTTCCTGTTGACGTAAGGAGGAACATAATTTCATCCGGAATCACTAGCTTTGCCGCCATGGACGATCAGTTGAGACGCCTGGACTATGAGAGTGCTGTTACGACACCCACAGTCGCGAGAAACAATCGACATGGACACCGATCCGTGAATACGATCCTCATGGACAGAACACAGCAAACTGACCTAGTAAAACCAGAGAACAGGAATTATATTAAACCTGGGTCGAATAGGAAAAATTATCGAAGAGACGATCGACAGAACAGGAATTATATTAAACCAGGGTCGAATAGGAACAATTACCGAAGGAACGATCGACAGAATGATCGATACGCGGAACGAAATGAACAACGTTGGCAACGAAAATACGAAGAGAGGAATTTCGATCGTCGTGATAATGGATATGATCGGAATAAGTATCGTGATAGTCCATACAATTCCAATTATAGACCACGCACTGGATATAGCCGGTACAAGAACTACCAAACTGAGGAATTTGAACGTAACCGGGAGAAACAAAGGTTCAGAAGTGAGCAAGAAAAGTCAAACAATAGTAGACGAAAAAATTCAGAAGAGAGGAAATATCAGGAAATTGATGAGAGGGAAAGCAACCCAGTACTAGTCGTCAGGGGAGCAACGAACAGACTCCTGACGAAGGAAAAGAACGCCAAATTCAAAACGCAAGTAGGAATTCAGAATTTGACACTTCCATATGAGATAACTATAAATGAAACGTTCGACGTAGCAGATAAGTACCTCCTATATGAAGAAGGAGGGAAGAGAGGATAGACTCTGTTCGTGAAAATCTCAGGGATGCGGCTGAGAAACGGCAGAAGCGTATTAGAAATAAGCGCTATCGTCCACCGTTCAGATGGAACGACTTAGTCTTGATAAGAAGACCCACGAAAGCAGATGTGCTCTGGAAAAAGTACACGAAATTTGCTTATGACTTCCACGGCCTACATCGCATTTCACGAGCTATTGGCAATAATTGTTACAAAGTCTGGATGGGAGAGAAACCATTGGGCGCATTGACGCAAAGAACAATAGAAAATATTACAAGAAGATAACATGAATATACGAGAATGATGTTCCATTATCTTATTAGATATGTGTTTTGGATACATAAAGTCTGTTCCGACTTGATGTAGGATTCATAATGTCGATTATTCAGGTCCGTATTGACGTAACTATAACTTTGAAAGAATAATAGATTTTCCGCCTTCAATACTGTTTATTTCTATTACTTACAGGGACTAGTTTCGGGGGCAAATACTCCCCCTTCCTCAGCCTGTCCAACAAAACTTCACAAAGGAAAAAATTTCCATGTACAAGCTCATACAAAACACATGAAGAATAAAGAATAATGAAATAATAATTATTTGCAATCCCGCTCGACGCTCCAATGAAGATACTTTTATTGGATCACTAAGGCCTAGGCGCATCAGAACTCCTGAATTGGGCCGGTGCTGCGGTCCGCTGTCCCTATTGCGTCATCGTGGGACCACTCTAGTCCCCTTGTTGCTCTTGGCAAACGTCAAGGCGGGAAAAAATTGTGGCCGCGTCACGCGCCGCCAAGAACTGCAGTGCGCAGGGCGAGAACAAAAACATTTTTGTTTTTCATCAAGGATGAATAAGGTGTTTTTCAGGAGCTGTTTAAGTTTCCTTTGTAAACATTGGGTGAGGTCTTTTGATTTATCTCAAAGTTGGGATTAGTAAGGAAATCTTCTGTTTTATTAATATAATCATTCTTCTTAATAATGACTGTGGTGTTGCCTTTGTCTGCTTTAGTTAGGATTAACTGGTTCTGTTCTATTTTGGTTGATAAACTTTTGCAATCTCTTTGAAGTTGTAAATCCATTATAAGTTCCTTCTTATGTTGAATAATTTTCTTGATTTTCTTGTTGATTTCATGCCGTGCTCCATTTTGTTCATCTTGAGGCAGTCGTTTAATAGCAAATGAAAAACAAAAAAAAAAACAAAATGGTCAATATGAACCCTAAATTACCAACATTAAGAGCACTACCTAAAATACATAAAGATAACATTCCTATTGACCAATAGTCAATTTCAGAAATAGTCCGACGTATAAACTCGCTCAATTTGCTCATTCATTTCTTAAATCACATTACAAACTCAAGGCTAATGCATCCTTTAAAAATTCAATACATTTCTGTGAATTAACTAGTAAACTAAAACTTACCAGAACGCATTCTTTACACACTATAGACATAAAAGACATATATACAAGCATACCGATTGCCGTCTCCATTGATATTATTGAGAACAACTTAAAGAACAATAGTGATTTAACACAAGTTGAGATCTCTGAATTTTTGAACATCTTAACATTCATCCTAAATAACAACCAATTTAGTTTTAATGAGAAAATCTATAAACAAAAAGAAGGCCTCATCATGGGTTCTCCTTTATCAGGAATAGTAGCTAACATATTCTTAGATAATCTGGAATACGAATCAATCATTAACAAGAAGGATGGTTTGTTCTTTTGGGGACGATATGTTGATGACGTTTTCGTAATCCTTGGCAACTCTAAAACGAAAATAGAACAACTTTTGCAATATTTGAACCAAATATACAGCAACATTAAATTCACGTCAGAAAATGAAATAAACAGTTCCATAAATTACCTTGATCTGCTAGTCATGCATGATAAAGATCACCTGCGCTATCAAATATTCAGGAAAACAACTCAAACCAGTACTGTAATTAGACAAGATTCTAATCATCCAGTTTCCCATAAAAGAGCAGCACTCGCATGTTTCGTCAATAGAGCGTTGAACGTCCCACCATCTGACGTAGATTATCGTAAAGAAGTTTCAATAATTCACCAAATTGCCGAAGCTAATGGATTCAATAGTAAATATATTAACAATATAATTAACAACATTAAGAACAAACCCGTTTCCAGATTAGCAAAAGAAGACAAAGAACCTTCCACATACGCAACGTTCACTTTTGTGAACCAATCCACATACAATGTTACTAGTGTACTAAAAATATAAAATAAAAACAGCGTTCAGAACCAATAACACTAATCATAATAAATTTTTCAACTCACATATTCTCAACAAAACCAACAAATACAGCAATTCAGGTGTCTACAGGATTAAATGTAACGAGTGTAATGCCGATTACGTGGGACAAACGGGGAGAGGGTTCAACACCAGATTTTTGGAACATGTCAATGCCATCAAACATAATAAATTTTCAGCGATGGGCAACCACATGGCAGAAACTGGGCATAAATTCACAACCATAGACAATGACTTAGAAATTTTACATCAAGAAAATAAAGGCACCCTCATGAATATTTTGGAACAAATAGAAATTGATAAAGCACAGAGATTCAACCCTTCACACAATCTTAATGAAATAATATTTGAAACCAGCATTTCATACAGAACATTAATAGACGAATTATATTGTAATAGATAAAATTCCCGCTATATTCCACTATTCATACCCATCATTTTTCATAACATACTAAAGATTGACACATCTCATTCTACGTATTAATCAATCTCCATAAAAGCGATACACGGCGCGTCAACAAACCTCACTCATTCTCATTTCCTTAGCCTCCCATCTCCCACAACCCCAACCGCCACTTTTTCCCAAGCACGTCACTAACACTCAGCTGTAAGAGACTTCGCAAGGCGCATTCCGGTTTGTTTTTGTTCACGCCCTGCGCACTGCAGTTCTTGGCGGCGCGTGACACGGCCACAAATTTTCTCCGTCTAGACGTTTGCCAAGAGCAACAAGGGGACTAGAGTGGTCCCACGATGACGCAATGGGGACAGCGGACCACAGCACCGGCCCAATTCAGGAGTTCTGATGCGCCTAGGCCTTAGTGATCCAATAAAATATCTTCTTTGGAGCGTCGAGCGGGATTGCAAATAATTATTATTTCATTATTCTTTATTCTTCATGTGTTTTGTATGAGCTTGTACATGGAAATTTTTTCCTTTGGGAAGTTTTGTTGGACAGGCTGAGGAAGGGGGAGTATTTGCCCCCGAAACTAGTCCCTGTAAGTAATAGAAATAAACAGTATTGAAGGCGGAAAATCTATTATTCATTCAAAGTTATTGATGTAGGATGTCAAGGAGGAATATGTACCCTCATTCTCATGGCCAGAATGCTTTTATTAGAAGGTAATACGTAAATTACTTGGGAACATGGAGATCGGTTCAGGATCATATGTTTCGTGGCCCACTAGCTGACTATGGAGAGCAGTCAGGCCGAGCGAAGCATGGCGCATGCGTTGGCAGAACTAACGTCACAGCTGGTTGGGCAGTGATATTGATTATTATATCGACCACCACCAAGAGATAAATTATGCCCATAAAACGGGAATACAAGCTTTTTACACATTCTGGTGTATCATCACATGTCTGTAATTATAGCAGGTGACGGATTATCAACTACTTTAAAGTAATTGAAATCCCAGGACTGTGGAAAATAATGATTACCAATTTTGAGCACAGGTAGCGCGGCGGTCAGTGCGACCGGGGATGCGAGTTTGCCTGCTCGACAGAGAGCTCAGAACGGATTGTATCACATTTGAATATACATACAGAGTTGTACCGGTGACCGTAGTGTCAGATCACGTGAACCGAAAGTGAAAGTTCGCGCTGCGGAAATTGTACAAGCACTGTACAGCGTGGAGATTCCTGGTGTCGAACAGGACTCCAATTTCATATACGCATATGTTTTTGCGGACGAAGTAGCAGTGCAGTTTGTCAGGCAAGACAACTGTTCGCTATAGCTTTATCAAGCTTAAAGACATATTGCACATGCAGGCACAGTTCACCGTATTGGGACTGGCTATTATAAGGCACACATCTTGTGTATATTGAGGAAAGTGAGTGCTATTATTCGAGAAGCATTTCTGTATACAAGTGCATGGATATTGCAACTACTTCAACATTTATAAAGCCTGAACTATGTTTGACATCACAACCATGTTGAGTAATTGGATGTCAGGAGGAAAGAATATTATGTGTTTTATTAATATAACTATGGGCGGTTAGACGCAGCAAGCATGAGTGTCACTAATTTTGGCAAGGCCACGAACATTTTTTATGCAACCGACATAGCTGTTCGCGCTTTTGAGTGTCGGTGGACACAGCTGTTGCTATTGAGTGCAGTGTGTTACGCAATGACCCGGTTTCGCGAGGCTATTGAACTTACAACTCAAGCCGATATGGACATCGTTGTGCTGCGATTGTTAGGACGTTATCCTGTGATGGAAGGAACTCTCGGTGGAGTAGGGGCTGACAATTCTTCCAGGATGGGGGATATCCTGAGGACCGAAGGGAACCAGGGGAGAGATGTCTGGAGACCCGGGATTTGGTTCTTGTTTTCCTGGAGAATCGAGACCACTACTTCATATATGGAAGGAATAGTCATGAAGGACATGCCATTGTACGTTCATGAGCTCCGAGAATCACCAAAGGTACTGAAAAAGTCTCATCAATCGTATTTTTTAGCGTATGGCTTTTGGTGCCGGGAGTGTCTGAGGACATTTTCGGCTCGCCAGTTTTGTAGCTGCTTCGAGACGGACACCCAATGGGTGATCTACAAGTACCGTTGGGGAGGAAAGTTGGAATGGAAGGTCGAGGAGTTGGAAGGTAGTGGCTGTGGCCTATAGTTAGGGACCAACCCCGGCATTCGCCGGGAAGGAAGATGGGAAACCACAGAAGACCATCTTCAAGTTTGCCGGCGGGGGATTCGAACCTCCTCGTCTCCCGGATGTGAGCGACTGCCAGCAGTCATGCCGTAAGGACCACGGCTAACTCACCCGGTTATCAATCGTAGTAAAGCATGTTTATTCTAACGTTGACACATAGCCACATTTTATAGGATTTTTGTAGAATGTCTGAGGATAGAGTTCAGGCTTGATCTTAGTGTCAAGACTGATTCTATTCTAGACAGAGTTTTGATCCTACTAAAGGATATACCCATCGTGATTAAATGCATTGTTGTTTAAAATTTTTGGTAACTGTAAATTCAAGTTTATTTAATGGGGAATTTATTGAATGTATAGAAGAGGAACATTAGGCCAAGATTCGTCATTCCACGCGTTTTTTATATATAGTGAATGAACACTCGTTACATGCCTAGTTATGACATTATTCAATTTTGGGTCAGACTCAGTTTTGAGTTTCTACTATAGTTCGACCACAAAACACTGTTTCACACTTGAAAGTTGAATTTCAGTATTCAGGTTGATTATTAAATATTGCAGTAAGCTTTTTGAAGCTAATTCATTAAATAAAGTGGATTCTTTTGCTTTGCTTGGAATTTATATTCTGCTATTCTGGAAGATAGACGCTTTTAGTGTTTCTAACCGATCATTTGGAAAGCTGATTGTTATGATCACCCAGACCGGTGTTGTAGGACACTATTTATCGTTCTTGAAACCATTCGAGTAGATTTATTCCGACCTTTGACTTGATCCAATTTATTTCTTCAGTAAACTTTTGAGATTTTGTATTACGATCGCTTCGTTAGATTGGAGATGGACAATACCGGTGTTTTATACACAGTTTGAAGTTTGAAGATTTTGGCAAACATTCATCCTATTTATCAACGTGAATCTCAGATTAAATTTATGTGGAGGCAGTTCTATCGCCAGATTTGTGATTGTAATTAACACTTATTGAATGCAACGCTCATTGATCGTTATAAATAATAATATAAGAGTAAATGACACAATAATTAAACAATGATTAATTGAAATATAACGAAACTTGTATAATTTTAGCAACACTATTTTAATGTGTATTTGATCTGTTAATTAATCCTAGTATGGAATTCTTCGTTCACCAAGGGAGGTGATTGTTTGAGGCACTAAGTTATAGTAGTGCAATATAAATAGAGATATGAATGCTCAGTGCAGCATGATATCTGATGGTAAAGCCATGTAGAGGCTAGTGTCATTTATTGTTGAAAGGATATTCAATGAAATATTCCAAGTTGTAATATGAAATGCAATCCACTCAGATGGATTATGAAAGTAAGAGTAATTATGGCCTAAGGCATTGAATTTCTGCATCTTTTCACGTTAATAGTCTGTTGTGGGAATCATGCATTTCAGGCATGTAGAATTAAATATACTTGGTAGATTTTCGAATCTTAGTATCACTGAAATGCTTATCAGGTGTTATAATCATCCCTAACTCTGATCTGGTGATGAGAGTTCATTTTTGGTGAATGTAAAATAAATTAAATTCGACTTAACTTAATTGCTTGGCCAGATGAAATGAATAAATCAGAATAACACAGCAACCTCGAATCTAGTAAGACACTTATGGAAGGTGTCAATTCTGAATTTTTCGAAGAACACTAAGAAAATATTCTAACATGATTGTACATGTGTATTATAACACTAATTTTTTTCATGGTATACATTTGTGTGTATTATAAATATGAAGTTTTCAGGGACTCAATTTAAATGATTTCATCGTTTTCCAACATCTCTGTATAAATTGTTCTTGTATATATTTGGATGAAATGCAGTCAATTCCAGTGGTGTCTGGGGGCTAGCATTTGTTTCAATGATCGTGAAACTTCAGTTGGAAGTTGGGCACTTTGCCGTTGTTATAATATAGTGGTTCCCACTATATCTTCGATTTTTGAATACATTTTATAGTTAATTTTAAATCTTCGAAGTGTGATACTTTATAGAAACGATAAGAGAACACGTTAAGAAGGCCAGATGGGTATTTCAGTGGTTTTCCACACACCAGAGGTTACATCTTTTCGTAATTCTCGTGCTTTTGAGCTTTCTATAATTCGTTTACCATGGTTTTTCTTAACGTAGTCTCAGTTAGGAATTCCTGCACCCCATTATCCTCGTCACATGTTGGGTAGAATCTGGGGGTTTTCTAGCCGGGGTATTCAGGTTATACGATCCAGTTACCATCGAGGGATTCCAACATGCTGATGGTAGGTATTTCGGGTACAGTACCATCCCGGCATTTTTTAGGAGTAGAAGTGGGGAATTCCACGGAAAACCACTTCCGGGGTGACTAAGGTAAGAATTGAACCCACCTCCATACTTTTTTTTTGGAATATTGTGAGTATTCTCAGGGGATTGTCACCGCAAGATACCGAGACATATCAACCAATAACTTAGTGTCTTTATTTTAGATAAGAATTAATTGTAAAATTCTAAGTTGATATAGCCTACAATTACTGGCAATTTCAAAAAGTTGTAAAATACAACACAACACACAAATAATAATATTTTATACTTAATTAATATTCTATTATGGCCTATGGAGTGTGAATGGGAAATATCTAAATATTTGTCAATTTATTAAGCAGAATGGTGAACAGTTTTAGCCTACTTTTCGCATTTTGTAAAAATGAGGAAAAAGTAGTCTTATGAGATCGATCCGGGAAGATGTGTGTCTGTCTGTCTGTCTGTCTGTCTGTCTAACTGTGTGTGTGTGTCCCCCTATCAACTCCTAAACGGCTGTAGCAATCGAACCCAAATTTGGTATGATTAAAGAGCTCTATCCGAATATCTCAATGCTGTATTTGAAAATCATGTCAGTGCTACCAACTGCTGAAAAATCGCAATTGAAATTTCAGCTCCATGTTGTATATCTTGCAAGGTATGCATGGGAGCTATACCAAAGTTGGAACACATGTAGATAATAATATGTCAGTTTAATTTTCAAGAGGCCATACATGACAGTGTTGCCAAAATGATTCTAAGCCAGCTGATATGTCCAATTTTAAATGCATATACCGTCTACACTATCAACTGGATTTCAACCAAATTTCGTATGTGCTATGTGTACTATAACAGATAAAATAAAGCGTATTCTTAAGAGCAACCAGGGCTGCCAACTATTAGGAAATGGTGTATCTCTTTTTTAGCCTACTTTACACATTTTGCAAAAATTAGGAAAAAGTAGACTTATGAGATCGATCCGGGCAAATGTGTGTCTGTGTGTCTGTCCTTCTGTCTGTCTGTCTGTCTGGCTGGCTGGCTGTGTGTGTGTCCCCGCTATCAACTCTTAAATGGCTGCAGTAATCGAAACAAAATTTTGTAGGAGTAATGATCTATACCTGAATATCTCGTGCCGTATTTGAAAAAGATGTCAATGCAACTAACTGCTGAAAAATCGCAATTGAAATTTGAGCTCCATGTTGGATATCTCGGAAGGTAAGAATGGGAGCTATTTCAAGATTGGCACACGTATAGATAGTAATATTTCAGTTTAGTGTCCAGGAGGCCATGCATGGCATTGTTACCAAAATTATTATAAGCCTGCTGATAGGTCCAATTTTAAATGCATATAACTTCTACACTATCAATTGGAATGCAACCAAATTTGGTATGTGCTATGAGTACATAAACAGATATGACTGAGCGTATTCTTAAGATCCATCAGGGCTGCCAACTGTTAATAAATGCTCTCAATTTATTTTATCCAAATACCAATATATCGGAAAGTATGCAAGCTGACAGCTTTTTACTATGCACACGTATAGTACCTGACATTCTACATTAATTTGGAGTAACTTATATTCGTCAGTGCTACCAACCTGATTCTAACCCTGCTGAGAGATCCAACTTTAAATACATGTAACTTCTACATTATCATTTGGATTTCAACCACATTTCGTATGTGCTATGTATACCATAACGGATATGACTATGCGTTCTCTTAAGAGCAACCAGGGCTGCCAATTGTTAATAAATGCTGTCTCTATTTTTGTTACCCTAATATCAATATATCAGAAATTATGCAAGCCAATAGCTCTAAATTTGCACACGTATAGTACCTGGCATTCTAGATTAATTTAGAGTAACTAATATACGTCAGTGCTGTCAACATGATTCTAAGCCTGCTGATAAATCCAACTTTTAATTGCATGTAACTTCTATACTGATGTTGTTTGAGTCTTCAGTCTTTTGACTGGTTTGATGCAGCACTCCATGCCTCCCTGTTCTGAGCTAATTGTTTCATCTCTACATAGCTACCACACCCTACATCCGAGGCAATCTGTTAAACATATTCCAACCTTTGTCTACCCCTACAGTTCTTGTCCTCGACCCTTCCCTCCATAATTAAGCTTGCTATTCCGGGGTGTCTTAGTATGTGTCCTACCAACCTATCTCTTCTCTTCATTAGCAGTCGCCAGAAACATCTCTCCCTCTCGTCTTAATACCTCTTTGTTTGTAACCCTATCTACCCATCTGATCTTCATCATTCTCCTGTAACACCACATTTCAAATGCTTCAATTCTCCCCTTTTCTGCTGCACCAATAGTCCAAGTTTCACTTCCATAGAGCGCCACGCTCCAGACAAAGGCTTTCAAAAATGACTTCCTAACACCTAAATCTATATTCAATGTCAACAGGTTCCTTTTCTGTAGAAATGCTTTCCTTGCCTTACCAACCTACTGTTTATATCCTCTTTGCTTCGTCCATCACTGGTTATTCTGCTTCCTAAGTAACAGAAGTCTCCTACTTGCTTCAGCTTTTCACCTGCCAATTTGATCTCCATAGAGTTTTCTTATTTATTTCGGCTGCATTCCAGTATTTTTGTTTTACATTTATTAATTTTCATCATGAATTCTTTCCGTAAGACGGAGTCCATACCATTCAAAAACTCATTCAAATCCTCAGGCTTGTCGGCCAAGATTACGATGTCATCAGCAAATCTCAGAGTTGAAATTATTTCTCCTTGAATCTTCACTCCCACTTTAAATTTTTCTCTAATTTCCTTCATTGCTTGTTCAATGTAAAGATTGAAAAGTATGGGTGATAAGTTGCAGCCTTGCCTTACACCTTTCTGAATACCAGTTCTCTCTCATGTCCTTCAGCTCGAATGACTGCTGTCTGGTTTCTGTATAGATTGTATATCACCCTCCTATCCCTGTACTTTATTCCAATCGATTTCAAAGTGTCAAACAATTTAGTCCAATCAACGTTATCAAAAGCCTTTTCTAAGTCTAAAAAAGCCATGAACGTTCTCTTATCTTTCCTTATTCTACCTTCCAAAATCAGGCTACGACTTAGTAGAGCTTCCCTTGTTCCTACATTTCTCCTGATACCAAACTGGTCTTCACCCAACTCCGTTTCTATCTGGCTTTCAATCCTCTTGTAAATTATTCTAGACAGGATCTTTGAAGCATGAGTAGTCAAGCTGATTGTACGGTAATCTTCACATCTGTCGGCTCCCACTTTCTTTGGTATAGGGATGATTACATTCTTCTTGAAATTAGGGGGTACCTCACCTGTCTCATAAATCCTACACACCAAGTGAAATAACCTGATCAGACCTTCATCTCCTATGCAGCGTAGCAACTCAATCGGTATATCATCTATGCCTGGTGCTTTGTTCCTGCTTAAGTCTTCCAAAGCTTTATCAAATTCTGATCTCAATATTAAATCTCCTTTCGCATCCACATCAATTTCCTCCTCCCTTTCCATTACATGATTCTCAATCTCCTTTCCCTTATACAAACTCTCTATGTAAGCTTTCCATCTCTCAACCTTTTCTTCCCTATCTCTAAGAGGCTTTCCATTTGTGTCCTTAATATTACAGCACTTACTCTTCTTTTCCCCAAAAGTATTCTTAATCCTTCGATAAGCTGTGTATACTTTTCCTAATTTCAGACAATTTTCTATGCCTGCTCATTTCTCTTTCAACCTTTCTTCTTTCGCTTCCTTGCACTTCTTGTTAACCTCATTTCTCAGTCGTCTGTATTCTGATTTCCCCTTTTCATCTCTTACATTCTTGTGTCTCCGCCTTTCATCCATCAATTCTAGTATATCCTGAGTGATCCACGGTTTTCTACCTATTCTTTCTTTCCTACCAATGTGTTCTTCTGCGGATTTTGTTATTTCATTCTTCAAAAGTGCCCATTCGTCTGCAATTGAAGTTTGTTTAGGGTTTTTCATTAGTCCTTCCTTTAAACTCTTCTTGAATCTTTCGTTTACATCCTTCTCTTTCAGTCTGTCTATTGCCCACCTTTTTGGCTTTTGACTTTTCTTCAGTTTCTTCAACTTTAATCTGCATTTCATTACAACCAGATTGTGGTCAGAGTTTATGTCAGCACCAGGATATGTTTTACAATCCAAAATCTGGTTTCGAAACCTCTGCTTGACCATAATGAAGTCGATTTGGTAACGCCCTGTATCTCCTGGTCTCATCCATGTGTATATTCTTCTATCGTGGTTATTGAATAAGGTGTTAGCTATGACTAACTCATGCTCGGTGCAGAATTCTACCAGCCTGCTTCCTCGATCATTCCTTTTACCTAATCCGAAATCTTCTACTATCTTCCCTTCTCTCCCTTTTCCTACCACAGCATTCCAATCTCCCATTACTATAACATTTTCATCACCCTTGATATACCTCAGAATTTCGTCTATTTCTTCGTAGACCTTTTCAACATCCTCATCATCAGCTTGACTGGTAGGCATATAGACTTGTACCACTGTGGTGCAGGTAGGTTTAGTATTGATTTTTGCTACAATAATCCGTTCACTATATTGCTCATGATATTCCACCCGCTGTTGAAGTTTCCTACTCAATATGAGGCCAACCCTTGCTTGGCCATTGTTTGATTAGTGCTAATGACCCTATCGTCTCCTGACCAAAAGTCCTGTTCTTCCTGCCAGCGCATTTCACTAATTCCAACCAAATCCAACCTCAACCTATCCATTTCCCTTTCTAAGTTTTCTAACCTCCCACTTCCTAGCAGACTTCTAACATTCCACGCTCCGATCCGTAGAATGTCAGATTTCCTCTTTGTCCACTAACTAGTGGATTTCATTCAAAATTGGCAAAACCTTAGCTCGTATTATTTCAGATTATTTCTGAACAATGCATGGATGACATTGTTGCCAACATGATTTTACGCGCGTTGTTAGATTCAATGTTTAACTGCATGTAACATCCATGCCCTTTTAGGCTACATTATGCCAGGTATAGAGTATTGTACAGCCCAGGGGCAGTACCCTTAGGACCCACCCCTTCATCTATCACCATAAACCACCCTCATAGGCATGCCATAAGCCTTACACACTTCTTTGATACGAGCAGGCACAGCAGTATTGCTGAGAGCCACGCTTGCACAACACACACACAAACACACTATCTGAAACAGCAACAGTGAGGAAACGCCGAGTAAGCAGTGGGGGAAAGCCTTAAAAGCTAGACCCAGAAGAGCCCAATTATCTATTCGTGGCCGGCGGCTCTGCTCCTCAAGGTCCGTTCCAGATCAGCCCATCGTCACCAGGTGAGAACTAGCCGTGTACTCAGATTTCCTAATTACTGTAACACCTCACCCAGAACACATTTGTATTTCACACACTTTGTACTTTGTTTTATACATGTTCACCACCTAAAGAGACGGTACATTATCGCCACTGACCAATAAATACTTGGTCAGTAAACACATACATCTACTACTCATTTCACCCAGTTTTACATCCCTACACCCAACCTGACCTTAGTCCTAATTGCCCCTGACCGTGAAGGCCAGGAACTGCACCGTCAGAAATCTCATTGTATTCGAGTAAGCAGCCAGACTGCAGTGTGCCGAGTTGTCGACTCTGCACATGAGCTCGCTCATACTTAATTGGCAGGCTAAGATAATAGCCCAGTCTTAGACGTTCATCCCCTAACAGTTAGACGCACCCTGTAGGAACGCACCCCAATAGATCACATCCTCACACCAACACATTACACTAGTAGTCTCCCCCAATTACGGGAAACTACCCCTATTCGGAAACATCCCCAAAATTAATACATCTACACTACCCTGTTTATCCCACCCCCAACACAGGGATAAAACAGTATTTCTAACTAATTTGAAATTTCTATATTACCAACTTAATTTCGTCATTATTCTAGATATATTCATATAGATTTATAATTGGCATGAATCTTTAATTTTAAGAAAAGTAAGCTCTTTAGTTCGTCACGGATCTTCTTGTTTACCCTAATATCAATATATCAGAGAGTATTCAAGCCAACAGCTCTAAACTTTGCACACGTATTGCACCTCACATTCTGGAATAATTTGGAGTAACTAATATACGTCAGTGTTTCCAATATGATTCTAAGCCTGCTGATTGGTCCAATTTTAAAATACATGTAACTTCTATACAAAATAATCGACGCTAAAGCAATGGGAATAGATAACATCTCAGCTCAAATTATTAAGCAGAATTTTAATTCTTTAAAGAGTCCTTTGCTAACAATAATAAACGAGTCACTTTCACTTGGATACTTCCCAAAGCAATTAAAGATTACAATTGTAAAACCGCTACATAAAGCTGGCAGTCCTTCAGAACTAAGGAACTACCGACCTATATCGTTAACGACAACCATATCAAAATTACTTGAAAAATGTATAAAAAATCATATTTATCAGTTTTTGAAGAAACACAATTTACTATCAACTAGACAATTTGGCTTTATAAAAAATATCAGCACCACTGATGCTATGGGGGAATTAACTAGGCGAATTTATGAAAATATGAACAGTATGAAACCGACCTTGGGCATATTTCTCGACTTGGAGAAGGCTTTTCACACCATACCTCACCATATTCACCTTCAGAAGATGGAGAGATATGGCATCAGAGGCATAGCACTGAAATTGATAGAAAGCTATTTGACTGAATGGATTCAATACGTTAGAATAAATGGATCTACAAGTCTACCTCTAAGAGTGAAAAGAGGAATACCACAAGGCACAGTGCTGGGTCCATTATTATTTTTGATTTTTATCAACGATATTGAATCATCTATACATGGAATTGAAAATGTCAATGTCATATCATACGCAGATGATACGGTAGTTTGTGTTGAAGGTAGAACATGGGGAAATTTAAAACAAATTGCAACCGCTGCATTGAAAATGTTACAGATATGGCTAGATGGTAACGAACTATTTTTAAATATAACTAAATCAAAGTTCATAAGATTCAGTTTAAAAGCAGTTGAAGATGATTTTAATGAACTAAAAATACACACTTTGAACTGTAATCAGAACTGTGACTGTCCTAAAATAGCTGAAGTGGATACAGTTAAATATCTGGGATTATTTATAGATAGTGGCAAGAAATGGAAAAGCCAATGCAAACACCTTACAAGTAAAATAAGAAGAACAATCTATATATTTCACAAATTAAAACAAATTGTCAATTTCAAATTAATAAGAGACATCTACCATGCGCTAGTTCAGTCAGTTCTTACATATGGTATTCTTGCCTGGGGAGGCGCCTATGAAAATGCACTAAAAATTGTTCAGATTGTGCAGAAGCTCATACTGCGAATAATGAAGAAAGATAGATTATATCCGACTATGAGACTGTATGTTGAGACAAGGGTCTTCAACATTAAATAATTGTATCCTTTTGAAATATATAAATACATTTTTAAGATAGAAATAGAATTCAAGTTGTTAGTCACGGGTATGAAACCAGAGGTATTACAGAGAATAACTCTATTTTATATCAACCTAAGTTAAGTATAGCCAAACGTAACTTTCTCTATTTCTCACCAAAATTAAATGAATTTAAAGGAAATCATGCAAACCTGAAGATGCATATAAAAAATTTTCTCAGAGAAAACAAAATTAAAATTGAAAATATAATTAGTTGAGCCTACAAGTATATACAAACACAAATTCAATTTTCCTTCTTATTCATTATTTTTAGTGCATACATCATTTATATAGAACGTGTTATTCGGCTAAACCATTATACAATTTTTTGAAATAGTAATCAATGATAAGCATGCCACCTTTTAGTGGCATATGTGATATCTCTTTCTGCTCTGTATGAATTTGATATCTTATTTCGACCTGTTTTTATCATATTGCAACAATATAATTTAATAATAATTGTAAATTTACAGGTTAAACAATGAGTAGAAAGTGTAAGGAAATTCATATAATGTGTACAGTTATTCTGAATTTTGTAAAATATGTGTATTTGTAACTATTTAATAAAACATGGATTTCATCCAAAATTGGCACAACAATAGATCATAAGAGTTCATATTATTTCTGACCGACACATGCATGTCATTGTTGCCAACATGATTTTACGCGCGCTGATAGGTCCAATGTCTAACTACATGCAAGGTCCATGCTATCCATTGGACTTCAACCAAATTTTGTATTCTGTACCTTAAGAGATGGAACTAAGAATATATTCAGTCACCAGGGCTGCCAACTGTAGTGCTGTATTAGGCTATATTATGCCAGTTATATTTCGAGCTAATCAGAAATTTCGATATTACCAACTAAATTTCGTCATTATTCTAATTAAGTCCATATAGATTAATCATTGGAATGAATCTTACATTTCGAGAAAAGTAGGCTCTTTAGTTCGTCACGGAACTTCTTGTTATTTTAATTTTTTAATTTTATAAATTGATAATTTATTTTTCAAAAGTACCGTACTGTGGAATTCTCAGTTTTGCCCCATAAGGGTGAGTGTACCCCGCTCCAACCCTCAGACCAGAAATAAAATTACTTGGCAGAGCCGGGAAACGAAATCGGAGTTCGGGGGCGGCAGCCAAGAATGCTAGCCACTACACCACGAGGTAGTCTAAAAGTAGCACATTCTTAATTTTTATTGGCTTTTTCAAGGGGGGGGGGCATAGCCCTCACAGCTCCCCCCTTATAAACGGCCTGTCATAGACCCTCATAAATTAGTTGGTAGGGTATTAATTAACAGTAATGTGCAGTCTGAGACTGTTATGAAATAAATATATTTACAAGAAATGACCACTTTCAATAAAATATTGCGCGCCGCTCACAATTACATAATTATTGTCAAACAGCTCACGGAGAACTTCCCTTTCGTCCAGGACTCACTTCTTCGTGCGGCCAATACGAGGAGTGCGTCATCCTTAGTAATTGAGATCAATAATGGTAAGAATTGTCATTGATAAGCAGAGTTGCCAACCTATCAAACCTCTAAATCCCAACTCCCCACTCAAAATGTCCCTTTCTACTAGAAAATATACCACATAACAATGTATTTTGGACAAAACAAACGTATAATGAATGCAAAATGTGCTCCAGAGTGTCGATAATGTGTTTCTACATGCAGTAGGCACAAAACTATCCTGTAAACTATCCATACTTAAACATTCACTTCATACACCATTTTATTCATTTAAATACTGAGATGTTTATCTTTCCCTGTATACTGTAGGCTGTCTTTTTAAATGAAGATTTCACAAAAACACAAAACATAAGTGATAATCTCCAAAAACACACAAAACTGCCTGTTATCGCACAAACAGCAATTGGCGATTGTAATGTAATCCTATACTTCCGTGACAGGTTTACTTTTATTCAATTGGCATGTATGGATCGTACCTATTGTGCACTCTTGTATTAACGGCAGCTCAACTGGTGATGTATGACATCGGCTAAGGTTGTTTGCCAAATGATAAACACTCTGCACTCGCACTCCACACTCTCACGTGCACTTACACTCGATCACTCTGTCCACACTCGAAGAGTAAACACTCGATAATATGGAAAGTATCTGCACTCGCCCTCCCTGACCGCGGCGCGCGAAGTATGATGGCTGGCGGCACGAACAGCTGACCGTCTCATGTTTACATTCGTTGCGATCTGATTATCGCGAATAAGAAGGGGTACATCGTGTTTTTGGTTCGGGCAACTTAGGTATGTGAGAAAAGTAAGCTAATGAGTAGCCGTGGGATGTAAAGGCTTCAATGCCTGATGAAGGATAATATAATTTGAAGCATTTCTACCCTGATAGGCCTACCTAGTACTGGAGTGTATTGCTTAAGAATAAATCCTACATTTATTTCTTTAGCATTTTACTGCCATTTAGTCCAATGAGATAGTGCTCAATCACTTGTTAGTGGCGTAAACTTTATTACTCACTTAGGCCTAGGCTACTGAATAAACTGGGAGTTAAGCTTTCAATCTCTTTCATTGCGCAGCATTCCATGAATCCTGAATCTCATCCCACTCCCATTTCCTTGTGTAGTAGAGGTGTACTCTAATCCCTGTCAGAAAGTATTGGTAAGGACACAATAACGATCCTGGTACATAATCTTGGAGAACCAGGTTCAATTCCCGATTAATGCATGGTCGACATAAAAAGGAGATCCTGTGGCTCAAAATTGTGAAATTTGATAGTATTGGTTTAACTTTTTCTATATTTGCAACGGTTTGAGATACCAGGGTGCTAGAATTATCCCCTGGTGGGGTTCTGCAAAATGTCAGTATATAAACAGACACAGGCCTCTTGCATGTAGTAGGCTCGACATGGGGCCTTACAGGCTGCACCCCATACCTGACCAATCATAACTTTTAAGGCCACGTTAAAACTACTAGCTTGAGAATAATTACCTACCGCCATATTATGGTACAGCTTCCAAAACCAAGAGCATAGGCTATGGCATATGTTCCTCCCAGTTTAATAATCAGTTAAGGAAACCTGCAATAATAACTTGTGGACAATTCCACACACACACTTCATAGTTTTAAGAGTCTGTTTTCTTACCTGCGATAAATGTTTCTCAGCTCTTCAAAAGAAGGTAAATAGGACTTGTGGTATAACGTCTGCATCGTATTGACTGCGTTAAGTGTGGTACTATACAACAGAAGCCATGAATTCCGTTGTGCACACAAGTAATGCCAAGAAATGAAAGGACTACATAGTCATAAATAACATTTTAAAATTAGTACTTTTATTGTATTTTTGCCTTCTTTCTGTTATTTTTCTAAGAGTTTCACTGAACCAGTGAACACTGTGCCCACGTTAAGCCTGCTTTATATAGAGAGTATTTTCACATCTAGTGAATAACTTAATTATTAGACATGACAGATACACTCACAAAGGCAGCTAAGTCACAACTCTGGTGTGTTGTCCAAGTGCCATGCTAGCTTTAAATTCACCCTAGAAAAATCAGGTTTTAGAGTCGATTTCAAATCGAGAAGTATGCATTCACATTCTAGCATGGTATATTGCTTTTTTTGCTCATTTCAGATTAACTGCATTCTGACTAGTTGACAAATCAGAGCATATGACATGCAGCACTTAGGATGAGAGACACTGACTCGTATGCACACAGGAGTGCCTTTCTGTTATTGCCATTGTCCTAGAAGAACATTGTAATCCAAACAGGTTCAGAAAAAGTATTTTTTCAAAAGGCATAGAGTAACTTACATCAATCATTAGGTAGCTTCTAACAATATAATACTTCCACTCCTCAGAAGTGAGAATTATTTTTAGCGTTTTGTAAAAAAATGAGCTCTACAGTCATGCTTCATTCTTGGAGCATCATTAATCAAATAATAATAATGTTATTGGTTTTACGTTCCTTTAACTACTGCAGTTTTTAGAGATGCCAGGGTGCCAGAATTTCCACCCCAAAAGGGTATCTTTAACATGCCATAAAATCTGTGATACGACTCCCTCTCTGACTGACTGAGCCAGGATTCAATCCTGCAACCTTGGGGACAGCAGGCGAAAACAGTATCTCTGCGCCATACGCCTAAATCAGGCAGAACATCCTCTTGAATGAAAACAGTCCTATTATGCAAAATTGTGATGTATCACATGGAGTTAAATCTATAATTTTGCAATTTTTACTATGTATAAATACTTTCAGGAATAAAAGGTTGGAACACATTTAAATTAATGTAAACTGCACAGATATGATTTTGAAATTAAATTTCATTTCTCTATTTTATTGACTCTTCATATTACACATTTTTGTTTTCTTCTTATGTATATTTCAGCAATTCCACAAGGGAGGTCTCCCATTTCTTCAGTCTTGGTGTAGATCCTGTCCTGGAAGCACATGACATCGACAAGTTTGCTGGATGGAGGGGAGAGAATGTAAATGTCAAAATAATGGGGCTTATTATAAGCTTCCTTGACAAATTCCTCACCTGCCAATGTAAAGACAGAGATTAGCCAAATTAGGTGCTTAAAAACATTTCAAAATTATGCAGTTATAACATAAGGAAAAATTGTTATACATGCACCTTAACAAAAGTTAGGAACACTGGCATAGAGAGTAGTCATACCATATTGTTGTTTCATTGTGGTCATTTAGCCCCGTGTACTTATGTGTGAAGGCCTATGTATAGGAAAAGTCTGAAGGCTGTAGTCGTGAGTGTATTTGTAATTAAGGTGAGGATTGGGAAGGAGGCGGCCATGGCCTTAAGTTAGGAACCTTCCCAGCATTTGCATGGAGTCGAATTGGGAAAACACAGAAAACCACTTCCAGGAAGTGTGAGGAGGGAATCGAACCCACCTCTTCTAATGAGGGAGTTAGCATAAGTTGCGATCGCAATTGCAAAATAGTTGTGGTTTGCATGTAAGAGTTTTACATCTACATCTATCTATCTATATATATAAAGCACAAAGTTTGTCTGTCTGTTTGTCTGTTATGTATACAAATCCACACCGTTTCACCGATCTGAACCAAAATTTGTATACATACCCTTCGGAACCCTGCGGGTAACCCTGTCTACTTGAAATTTCCGACAGACCACCCCATTCCCTGCATTTAGGCCCTTTGTCCCAAATCTACACCGTTTCACCGATCTCAACCAAAATTTGTATACTTACCCTATGTAACCCTGTGAATAACACTGTCCACTTAAAATTTCAGACAGACCACCCCATTTCCTGCATTTAGGCCCTTTGGCAAACTTCTACAGCGTTTCACCGATCCGAACCAATATTTGTATACCTACCCTTTGCAACCCTGCGGGTAACCCTGTCCACTTGAAATTTCAGACAGACCACCCCATTCCCTGCATTTAGGCCCTTTGGCCCAAATCTACACCGTTTCACAGATCTCAACCAAAAGTTATTTACCGTCTGGAACACTGCGAGTAACACTGTCTGCTTGACATTTCGGACAGACCACTCCATTCCCTGCATTTAGGCCCTTTGGCACAAATCTACACCGTTTCACCGATCAGAACCAAAATTTGTATACTTACCCTTTGGTACCCTGCGAATAACACTGTTTGCTTGAAATTGCGGACAGACCACTCCATTCCCTGCATTTAGGTCCCTTGGCTCAAATCTACACAGTCTCACCGATCTGAACCAAAATGTGTATACTTACCCTTTGTAACCCTGTGAATATCACTGTCACCTAAAATTTCGTACAGACCACCCCATTTCCTGCATTTAGGCCCTTTGCCAAAAATCCATATCGTTTCACCGATCCGTACCAAAATTTTTATACTTACCCTTTCGAACCCTGCGGGTAACCCTGTCCACTTGAAATTGCGGACAGATCACCCCATTCCCTGCATTTAGGCCCTTTGGCACAAATCTACACCGTTTCACCGATCAGAACCAAAATGTGTATACTTACCCTTCGGTACCCTGCGAGTAACACTGTCTGCTTGAAATTGCGGACAGACCACTCCATTCCCGGAAAGAGGACAGGGTCCGTCCCAAAGGCAATGGAAGAAAGGGATAAAACTGGACCCGCTCAGGAAACCCTCAGGGTTGCCAGCTCCCGATCTCACCAGCCATGAGCCCTTGAGGATGTAGCACTATCCAGGGTGCACCAGAAGTGGTGGGGCTACACACACCCTGCCTCCTTGAGGGTCTTGAGCAGAAGACATGAGATATTAAGAAAAGAAAAAGAAGGCTGACACCTCGAAGAATGAGGCTATCAGGAATGATTAGACAAGGGCCAATTAAGGCGGGAAAGTGAAAGAGTCGCTAGGCCTCGGATACCCTGATACCATCGGGGTCGGAAGAGAACAAGAGTTTGACCAAGGGAGGCTGACAGGAAAGATAACTGAAAGGAGCCCGGCACCAGTAAGTAGAAGCAATGCCGGACTCAGCTGGGGTCCCGTGGTCGCAAACCCACGTCCCACAAGTTGTGAGACATTGGTGGGTGGAGGGAGGAGGGGGGGGGGGGGAGGTGTGAGAACAGCTTGCTGATTCATCGCGAGGTGACATGAGAGAAATGTCCAGACCCCGCCGTGTTACCTAGTATTGCTGACTATGCTGATGTTCATATTGCGTCTTTGCTCAAACCACTGTAGTGTTACGAAAGAATGAGTGATTCACCGGTCAATGTGAATAGGACCGGGAACCCCCCCCCCCCCCCCCACCCGAACGTCTGTCATCAAAATATATCGTCATCATCTGCGATATTCTCAGGTTCGTGCAGCTTGGACCCGAGCAGTACTCGATAAGCTCTTTCACTACACGCATCGAGTATAGGCCTAAGCCAGAAAATAACGTTCAGACATTGGAAGACATCGAAGGTAGAAATCTGAATTACCTATATCAGATTTAATATTACACCATGTTCGTTTAGTAGTCATTTTTCATTACCTTATTATTATCATAAGGGCAAATGATCTAGATGTTACGCCCATTACACCACTAATCACCACACACAATAACTCTTCATCGCCTGTGAATTTTGAAATATTTCTTTCTACCACGGTAGTTTGCAAGTTTGTCGTGTCAATTCAACAGTAGTTTTCATTACCATCCTCATCAAAAGGGCAAATGACCGAGATGTTACGTCCATTATACTACTTAGTAACACCACAGTCTTCATCGCCTGCGATTTTTAAAATGTGTATTTCCGTTAGTTTGTAAGTTTGATATACCCATTCAGTAGTAGTCGTATTGACAGGCCATGCCAAAGGAGAAGATATCTTCCTTCCCCGAATTCCTATGATCCCTACTGATATGCCTTTTGATTTCAAGCGACTGCAATTCCCTGCACGTCTTGCATTTGCAATGACCATAAACAAGACCCAAGGACAGTCGCTCAAGCTAGCAGGCCTTAATATGGAAAGTCCATGCTTCTCTCATGATCAGTTATACGTAGCTTGCTCAAGAGTGGGCACACCTAAACATTTATTTATTTATACACCAGAGAGAAAAACAAGCAATATCGTTTATCCTAACGCACTTCATTAATTTCAATGTTATCTACAAACATGTTAGTATTTATTAAATAACAACTGCGAAGTGAGATGAAATATTTCTCTGAAGTTCAACCATTACATCGTATATTAGGCCGTGTTACTTTGCGTGTCATCTGTCTAGGATACTATTTAATCTACTGTTACTGTATTCATTTATGTCAATGATCTGGTTCCTCTTCTTGAGAACCTGTACCGAAACATGTAAGCCGGTCACGTAGAAAATTCACAGCGAGTGTTATGGTATATCGTACATCTCTTTTCTATTTTATTCCTTTCATTCCTTTAAAGTATCAATTTTTCCCATTCGTTGATAAGTTATATGTGCCAGTAGTCGCTTCTATGTTCATCATCACTATGTAGAAGATGTTTTGCGTCAGAAGAAAAGACAACTGGATGCTCAGGAACGTTAACGATATATCGACTGAGAAATCTGGAAGCTTCTCTTGGAGGAATTGCTTCAGACATTTATTGTACAGTTTAAACCTTAACAAGACGAAACTTTTAACCAGATAGCGATCTAAGTGGGAGCTCTTTGGCAAAAAATAATCAAGTCTTTCCCGAAATGTGAGTCCTAAAAATAACTTTTTCTATTATTTTCTAAGTTTCATATGTCAGTTATGTAGTAATTTTCAATATCATC
This sequence comes from Meconema thalassinum, assembly GCA_946902985.2. Lineage (NCBI taxonomy): Eukaryota > Metazoa > Arthropoda > Insecta > Orthoptera > Tettigoniidae > Meconema > Meconema thalassinum. Next base: position 951,812 of record OX336396.1, read on the forward strand.
CTGATCAGTAGGGCAAATTACCTAGATGTTACGCCCTCAACGTCATTGGGGGCAAATGACCTAGATTTTAAGTCCATTATATTTCTAATCACCACCACGTATAGTCTTCTACGACTGAGATGTCACGAATTCTGGGACCGCTAACGACATATCTCGACTCGGACTGAAGACAAATATCACGAGAATGATCATTATTTTACAGAGCCTTCCCATAGTGACTTAAGTATACACATTGTCACTGAGTTTGATAATATAAGAAATTAATACATAAATAAATATAATTTATGACGTTGAGTGTTAAGGAGACTGAAATATTATCATCATTCCACCGGGCGAAGCCGGGTACTACTGCTAGTATATCTATATATATAAAGCACAAAGTTTGTCTGTCTGTCTGTTTGTCTGTCTGTTATGTATACAAATCTACACCGTTTCAACGATCTGAACCAAAATTTGTATACTTACCATTTGGAACCCTGTCAACTTTAAATTTCGAACAGACCACCCCATTTCCTGCATTTAGGCCCTTTTGCACAAATCTACACCGTTTCACCGTTCTGAACCAAAATTTGTGTACTTACCCTTTGGAACCCTGCGAGTAACACTGTCCACTTAAAATTTCGACAGACCACCCCTTTCCCTGCATTTAGGCCCTTTGGTCCAAATCTAAACCGTTTCACCGATCACAACCAAAATTCGTATTCTTACCCTTTGGTACCCTGCGAGTAACACTGCTTGAAATTGCGGACCGACCACTCCATTCCCTGCATTTAGGCCCTTTGGCACAAATCTACACCTTGGTCAGCAGACAAATTCTACACATACATAAGTAACATAGGGTTGATGACTACAATGTTCAAGCCCCAGATAACAAGAAAGTTCCTCAGTGTAGCGAAATACTCTTTGAATTCTGTGCTATGAACTCATTGGGATCACTTTGAAACATTTTTCCGGTGTGTCATAATGTTACCCCAGCAGGTGCCGGTTCCGAAAAAAACCTGCTGATTTCACTATTTACAAATTTCACACCCGCTTCAAATTTAGACATAAGAGAGCCAATTAGTAGTAAAACAAGTTATAATTAACTTACCAGTAATGCGATATATTGAACCAATAATCCTCTACAACACAAATTTTCACAACAAATAATAAACGCGGGATTTCAAGACTCACAGAGATTATATCTCTATTTAGAAATAAGGTTAGAACGATGTATGGAAAGTCGCTATTAGGTGGCAGAATACACTGTGTTTGAGAAATATTGGAGAAAATTGGCCCCAGGATATGATACCAAGGTATAACATTAAAATTGGCCTATATAAGTTGATGCCTCGCTGTCACAAAGTTATACTGCAGTCACAAAGTAACCCCGCTTTACGGTAACTTAACTATCTGCAGGAGTGGCAAGCTGGATAAACATACTTTGCATGCTGATTACCATAACATGTTGCATCCAATTGCCAGACGTTAAATGCAGCTAGCATAAATACAGTAATTAATTGGTCCTTGCTATAAAAACTAACTAATTGCCTAACCCAGTTTATTTATTATTATTATTATTATTAATATTATTCAGAAATCACATATTCTTACCTATCTTGCAATTTTATATGGGTGCTGACTGTTCAAATTTGCCAAATCACATCACACCCGTGAGAAACAAAATCCGTTTTGAAAAAGAGGTTTTAGCTTTTCTTTTCACGTCCGCCATAAAAGGGAAACATTATGAGTAAATATTTGAAAGGCAATGGGAAGTTTGGTTAACCTCGCAGGTTATGGAACACGTCTAACAAACAAATTGCATTCACTTTTGCAAGTATGTTAAAAAACAATCACCGCTATGAAATACACAATAGATCATGTCAAGTGAGAGAAGTTGTTAAAATGGCGACATCACAGAGCCTGCCCGAGTGAACGAACCGAGTCTGCACCTTCGAAAATGTCGCTATGTAACACTCGCAATCTGCTCGTACACTTGCACTCGATCGTATTTGGAACACCACTCGCTGTCGTCACTTCCGAGTGAGAGTGAGCAAGAGTGTCCACTTTGCATAATTTTTTTTTCAGCCCGAGCCTAGCCACAGTATATATTTCCGAGCTTCTTATTGGCTGTTATGTCAAGCCATTCTCCTGGTTCCGAAGCGAGACGGTAGATAGCAGGGGTCACATCCGATCAAACATGGAGGAACCTTATCGAGTGAGATGTGGATAATAATCGATGTTGAATTGCATTATTAGCGTGAAACAGGCATGAAACTTGCTTTAGTTCAAGTTTAAAACAACTCACGCAGCAAATGAATGCGTTCCAATCAACATTTAAGGTCTAAGTGAAATCATTTGACATTTAATCACATGTATTAGTACCTATGATAAAATACAGCATTTTCGAGGGCAGATGTGCACAAGTGGTAGCGAGCAAGCTTGGTAACTTTGAGGTCCCGGGTTCAAGTCTGCCCTAGGGCACAGATTTTTACTTCTTTTGAATTATTTCATAATATCCTCCCTACCTTTTACAGCATGTTTTATGCCTTGTTTCATTGAAATTATCTGTATGGGTGATTTAAATAATAAACATTGTTGGGAGGAATTCTTCCCTATTCTCACTTGAATTTATATTCCCCCGCTTACTGTTCAACGCGGCTAGCGTTCTTTGCTGTCTCCCCAGAGGTCCGGGTTCGATTCCCAGTTCTGCAGAGAAATTTCAATTCTGGTGTGAGGACTGCAGCGGGGTACACTCGGCCTCATGAGCCAAAACTGAGTAGAGGTGTGTCCGATTCCCCAGCTATTTTGGAAGTGATTTTCCATAGTTTTCCACTTCTACTTCAGACAAATGCCGAAATTGTTCATAACAAAAGCACGACCGCCTCCTTGCGAATCCTCACTTGAATATCAAATACTCACCATACTACAGACACCACAATAACACAGGTTATCAGAGAAATTTATATATTTATTTATTTATTTATTTATTTACAAGTAGGAGGGCTCAATGACCACCATGTCCAAGTTGCTCAAATGAACAAGAGCAACATCAGCGTCAATTCCTGCAGTGGTCAAGCTGCTGGCCTCACCAAGGTGGACCAGCCTTTAATGAGTCACAATGGCAAATCGTTGTTTGGTGAATAAATGTGGAAGCACAATGCCACTGTAAAAAATCACATGAATCACTTTGGAAAAAAAACATTCATTATAGCCTACGTGTCTATCTTAGACGCGAATTAGTACATAGATACTAAGGTAAGAATTAAATATTTTGCATTTAAAATGAATAAGTGATTCAGTGAGTTCAAACGATACGTCGCATGTCAAAGGGTAAAGTATTGTAAACAATAACAATAAGTTCCGAACAAGTACAAAAGTGTTTAGTTTTATTATATCTCATAAGTCCAATGGACAATGGTACATCAATATTGTAAATACAGTAGTTAAATATTGTGAAACTTGTCAAATGTAATTGTAAGATATGACACACAGTTCTGACTATTTCGAATGCCAGTGCTGTTTTCACTCCGAAATCTAGATCCTTGTGTTCAAACAAGATAAAGGATACAGTTTTTTTTTTTTTGAAAAGTGAGGCCACTTTGGAAAAAAAAACCATTCATTATACGTGTCTATCTTAGACACGAATTAGTACATAGATACTAAGGTAAGAATTAAATATTTTGCAATTAAAATGAATAAGTGATTCAGTGTGTTCAAACGATACGTCGCTTTTCCTGTGCCATTTGAATGAAGACTTAGCTCATAAAATAATAATAATAATAATAATTTAGTGGCTTTTATTATTATTATTCACTGCTCTGTGTTTATACATTCAGAATGTCTGAGCTTTATCTAAATTTGAGTTTGCCATATTCAGCTACTTACTGGTGAGCTTTATCTAAATTTGAGTTTGCCATATTCAGCTACTGACTGAATGTAACGGAAGCTCTTCGCGCAGCCTAGATTATTCTGTTGCGAAATGTGATGCTTTCTTAAACAACTTTAAAAGAGCACCCACAGCTCCGAACCTCACAACGTTAAAGGAATATTACGATAATCTACAAGACACACAACCATATACTAACGACAGTGCTCCATATTTAATGAATAAACTAAATTGAATAGATTCCAATACCAAACTGTTTAAAGGTACCGGTGTGTTCCAAAACAACATTTCAAAATCAATGTATTAGACAATATCAGAACATACTGTAGTGTCGTGTGTAACCAAGTTCGACAAGCTAGTGAGTGATCTAGAAGAAACAATCAGTCTCTCCTTCAACGATATCACCAACATCAAGAAATTATCACCGAAAGACTTGAAAAATATTATTAAACATTTACAGACTGTTCATTGAAAAATTGTCAAGAATGCCATGTATAAAAGATACTAAAGGTTATGTATGTAATAATTTTAATATAAGATTAACCACATGTAATCTTACTGATATACCAGGGTGTGAACTTGCAGAAATTAACATTGATGTTCAAATATTTATACCATTAAATAATGAACATTTGCTATTAATTAGCAAACAGCCACAAACAATTTTACAAATCTGTAGTGAGGGTATCAGGTCCAAATATTGTATATACTAATGAGTCCTGTCCTATCGCTGCAATTGGAATTAAGTTGGAACCAAAACCAACAAATTATGTGGATATTCGTTCTTTGGGGTGACGGCTGAGGCCAATATATTACAAGTCCGTAAGATACTCCAATGCGCAGTCGCGAGCCCACGGGGCGCATTATTTTCATAAATTTACTATCACGAATACTTCTGATCAAATCCCTACCATAAATAAAATAAACTTCCAATTACGTTAATAAAAGCGGCTTCGGTGGCGTAGTCGGTAGCATGCTGAACTGCTGTTCCCAAGATAGCGGGTTCAAACCCGGCCGAAGTCGTCGGATTTTTTAAGAGCGTTAAAAATCCTTCAGTATGCCTTCCTTCGGAGGGGAAGTAAAGCCGGCGGTCCCATGTCATAGATTTATGGCATGTAAAAGATCCTTTCACAGACTAAACTTGTGTAAAGCAAAATTTGTTAGGTTAGATTTCGTCAGAACGCTCTATCAAAGTTCCAACGTTCACCACTAGGTATCATTGATATCTGGTGGCGAAAGTTGGAACTACTTGAAATTGAACGGAACTTGTAGCTCGCCCTTTAGGGTGTCCGCTGGAAGCAGCTACAGACTCAGGCGAGCCGAACATGTCCTCGGACACTCCCGGCACTAAAAGCCATACGATAAATAAATAAATAAATACGTTAATAAAATGAAATGCGATTTAATATCTGTCACCCCAAATTACCTCACTTCAAAGAAGTTTGATTATACAATTTGTAATTGTGATTTTTACTTTGTATGTATACTGTTAATAATATGTTTACAAAGATTTCTCTGCAGAACTGGGAATCGAACCCGGACCTCTGGGGAGACAGCAAAGAACGCTAGCCGCGTTGAACAGTAAGCGGGGGAATATAAATTCAAGTGAGAATAGGGAAGAATTCCTCCCAACAATGTTTATTATTTAAATCACCCATACAGATAATTTCAATGAAACAAGGCATAAAACATGCTGTAAAAGGTAGGGAGGATATTATGAAATAATTCAAAAGAAGTAAAAATCTGTGCCCTAGGGCAGACTTGAACCCGGGACCTCAAAGTTACCAAGCTTGCTCGCTACCACTTGTGCACATCTGCCCTCGAATATGCTGTATTTTATCATAGGTACTAATACATGTGATTAAATGTCAAATGATTTCACTTAGACCTTAAATGTTGATTGGAACGCATTCATTTGCTGCGTGAGTTGTTTTAAACTTGAACTAAAGCAAGTTTCATGCCTGTTTCACGCTAATAATGCAATTCAACATCGATTATTATCCACATCTCACTCGATAAGGTTCCTCCATGTTTGATCGGATGTGACCCCTGCTATCTACCGTCTCGCTTCGGAACCAGGAGAATGGCTTGACATAACAGCCAATAAGAAGCTCGGAAATATATACTGTGGCTAGGCTCGGGCTGAAAAAAAAAATATGCGTCCACTTTGGCTATTTGGCAAACAGCCTAAATATCCCAAATTCACCTCTCTTTTTGCAAAGAATAAAAATAAATATATATATATATCCCTTCATCCCTTTCCTAAAAATATTTGTTTAAATGTACCACAATTTGGGACAAATACCACGGGTTGGCATCCCTGTCGGTAAGGCGATTTCTGTTTGTGTTGAGCTGAGCGTCTTGTAACGCTTGAAGGAAGTTTCATTCTGAGGCTTCAGAATGCCTGAATGCAGCTATTGCCGATTTAATATACACTTGCATTAACCTTAGTTCACTTTCGCGTAACCTATTTAAACGTGTTGGTAGGAGTGTAATGTACCCTGTATTGTCTGACAATATACTTCACTTGCCCCCGAATCAGGTTTGTATGATCATAGTTGTTCATAGGGATAGAAGAACGGCAAGTAGGATGCTCTATAAGCAGGCCTCAACCGCAATAAGACATACGCAACTATGACGCTCAATTTCCATTCATATGACTTAGAGTAAATGATTGCAAGTTGAGAGTTGTAGTCTTATAAGGTTTACTGATATTGGCACACACGAAGTTTCCGTATCACTTTGTAGGGTATCTCGCGGATTACGAGTATTAATATACTTTTGGAGATCTGTTATTACCTCATTATTGATTTATGAAGTATGAGACTGTTTTGCATACTGGTAACCTATAATTACGGGTTTTAATTAATGGAGTGTGCTATCTTTGTTCTAGTTTCGTGAACACAATGGAGAACATCAAGAGAGAGCCAGAATGGTCGGCTCACACAGATGAATTCTGTAACATTGTAAGTTACATTTTAATTCGTATTTGGTGCGAATGGTAATACTGCACGATTGCAGAACTTGCGAAGGAAAATTTGTAAAACCACAGGAATTAGTCAAAGTACCTTTTGTAATGATGTAGGCCTAAATTAAATCTGGAAATTCTGTAGACATGTATGTTTCCTCCAATGTCTACCCTTCTACTATCCCCTTTAGCCTATAGATAACTACTTACGTAGTATAATTCCAGCTCCGTTTGCCATCATCCAGCTGAATAATGAGACAAATAGTTTATTGCCAACCCCACGAATACGGCACTGTAGACCGCATCTACCAACAAGAAAACGTGGAATTTGCATAGATCAATAACTAGTAGGTACCGGGCCTTGCAGACCGCGTTAGCTGTGAATGCAACCCTGTTTCCTGTCACACTCAGTGAAAGTACCCAATCTTCAATAATCTTTATTCAGACCAACCGTTTTTGCAAATGAAGCATTATCGCATAATTACAATTTTACCTATGCCTTTAGCATGACCTCTGTGGTGAATTTTTAACCCATATGTTGGTAACAGTAATGTGACGTCAATGTGTGTGCCTCGGTAAAAAGTTGACGATACCTATGCGCTTGAGAAACATGGCTGCCGTCGTTGTATGCGCAAGAAATCAAACACATATTTTCGTAATTTAGCACATATTTCCTGAGCAGTAGTAACCATGGTTCTAATTCCAATTGGTAATGTCCCTCCGAATATGAAACAAGGTATGAAAATCATATAATTTTGGAGTGCGAATGTTTGGCTCTTGAGTAATGTATATATCTATATATATAAAGCACAAAGTTTGTCTGTCTGTCTGACTGTCTGTTATGTATACAAATCTACACCGTTTCACCGATCTGAACCAAAATTTGTAAACTTACCCTTTGGAACCCTGCGGGTAACCCTGTCAACATTAAATTTCGGACAGACCACCCCATGCCCTGCATTTAGGCCCTTTTGCACAAATCTACACCGTTTCACCGATCTGAACCAAAAGTTGTATATTTAACCTTTGGAACCCTGCGAGTAACACTGTCCACTTGAAATTTCGGACAGACCACCCCATTCCCTGCATTTAGGCCCTTTGGTCCAAATCCACACCGTTTCACCGATCTCAACCAAAATTTGTATATTTACCCTTTGGAACCCTGCGAGTAACACTGACCACTTAAAATTTCGGACAGACCACCCCATTCCCTGCATTTAGGCCCTTTGGTCCAAATCTACACCGTTTCACCAATCAGAACCAAAATTCGTATTCTTACCCTTTGGTGCCCTGCGAGTAACACTGTCTGCTTGAAATTGCGGACAGACCACTCCATTCCCTGCATTTAGGCCCTTTGGCCCAAATCTACACCGTTTCACTGATCTCAACCAAAATTTGTATATTTACCCTATGGAACACTGCGACTAACACTGTCTGCTTGAAATTTCGGACAGACCACGCCATTCCCTGCATGTAGGCCCTTTTTGCACAAATCTACACCGTTTCACCTATCTGAACCAAAATGTGTATACTTACCCTTTGGAACCCTGCGAGTAACACTGTCTGCTTGAAATTGCGGACAGACCACTCCATTCCCTGCATTTAGGCCCTTTGGCCCAAATCTACACCGTTGCACCGATCTCAACCAAAATTTGTATATTTACCCTTTGGAACACTGCGACTAACACTGTCTGCTTGAAATTGCGGAGAGACTACTCCATCCCCTGCATTTAGGCCCTTTGGCACAAATCTACACCGTTTCACCGATCTGAACCAAACTTTGTATACTTACCCTTTGGAACCCTGCGAGTAACACTGTCCACTTAAAATTTCGGACAGACCACCCCATTCCCTGCATTTAGGCACTTTGGCACAAATCTACACCGTTTCACCGATCAGAACCAATATTCGGAAACTTACCCTTTGGTTCCCAGCGAGTAACACTGTCTGCTTGAAATTGCGGACAGACCACTCCATTCCCTGCATTTAGGCCCTTTGTCCCAAATCTACACCGTTTCACCGATCTCAACCAAAATTTGTATATTTACCCTTTGGAACACGGCGACTAACACTGTCTGCTTGAAATTGCGGCGAGGCCACTCCATCCCTTGCATTTAGGCTGTTTGGCACAAATCTACACCGTTTCACCGATCTGACCCCAATTTTATATACTTACCCGTAGAACCCGACAAGTAACACTGTTCACTTTAAATTTCGGACAGACCACACTATTCCCTGCTTTTTGGCCCTTTGGCAGAAAACTACACCGTTTCACCGATCTCAACAAGATTTTACATAATTAGCCTTTGGAACTCGACGAGTAACACTATCCACTCGAAATTTCGGACAGACCACTCCATTCCACGCATTTAGGCCCTTTGGCACAAATCTACATCGTTCACAGATCGAAAACAAAATGTGTTTACTTACCCTTTGGAACCCGATGAGTAACACTGTCCACTTTAAAATTTGGACAGGCCACTCCATTCCCTGCATTTTGGCCCTTGGCACAAAACTACACCGTTTCACCTATCTCAACCAGATTTTACATAATCACCGTTTGGAACTCGACGAGTAACACTGTCCACTCGAAATTTCGGACAGACCACTCCATTTCCCGCATTAAGGCCCTTTGGTACAAATCTACATCGTTCACCGATCGAAAACAAAGTGTGTATACTTACCCTTTGGAACCCGATGCGTAACACTGTCCACTTGAAATTTCTGACATACCACTCCATTCCCTGCAAGTAGCTCAGGAATTCCTCGCGGTTGCCAGCTTCCTAACTCACCAGTCATGAGCCCTTGAGGGTGTACCAGAAGTGGTGGGTCTACACACACCCTGCCTCTTTGAGGGCCTTGAGCAGAAGACAGGAGATATTATGAAAAGGAAAAGAAGGCAGACCCCTCGAAGAATGAGGGTATCAGGAAAGATGAGACAAAGCCAATTAAGGCGGGAAATTGAAAGACTCCCTAGCCCTCGGATACCCTAATACAGTCTGGGTCGGAAGAGAACAAGAGTTGACCAAGGGAGGCCGACAGGAAAGAGAACTGAAATAAGCCCGGCACCAGGAAGTAGAAGCGATGCCAGACTCAGCTGGGGTTCCGTGGTCGCCAACCCACGTCCCACAAGTTGTGAGACCCTGGGGGGGTCAGTTGTGAGAATAGCTTGCTGATTCATCGCGAGGTGACTTGAGAGTACTTTCCAGAGCCCGCCGTGTTATCTCCTGCTGTCTATGCTGATGCCAGCACAGGGCCGTTGCGAAACAGTGAGTGATTCCCGGTCAATCTGTATAGGACGGGGAACCCCGAACGTGTGTCATCATATTTCGTCATCATCTGCGATCATCTCAGGTTCGTGCAGCTTGGACCTATATTCTTTGCCGAGCAGTACGCTCTTTCACTAGACGCATCCAGTACAGGCCTAAGCCAGAAAATAAGGTTGAGACTTTGGAAGACATCGAAGCTAGACACCTGAATTACCTATATCAATTTTAAAATAACACCATGTTCGTTTAGTAGTCATTTTTTCATTACCTTATTATTATCATCATAAGTGCAAATGACCTAGATGTTACGCGCATCATACCAATAATCACCGCCGCATAAAGTCTCTCTCGACTGTGATTTTTAAAATATTTATTTTTGGTTGGTTGGTTCTTAAGTTTAGGGGCTGTGACAACGCGGTCATGTAGCCCCGTGTACTTTAGGTGTGTGTAGAATCTGTCTGATAACCGGTGTTAAATGTGATGACTGTATTAGTGTGTGTTATCTGTTTTTTAATTTAAGTACAAACTGCAACTTAGAATTCTTCAAATAGTTCGTACTTTTGCCGCCAAGCGCCACCGTCAACGACTACTAGGCCAAGTTCGGAACTTAGCTACTAGACGCCACTGCAGTCGGCTCTTGGCAACGGACGTAGACATCTATGAGCGTTGTTTACCTATCCAATTTAGCTTCACACAGGTGTAATTAGTGGAAGGTTCTTTAACATGCCATAAATCTGACATGGGACCGCTGGCTTTACTTCCTCTCCGAAGAAAGGCATACTGACGGATTTTTAACGCTCTTAAAATATCCGACGGCTTCGGCTGGGTTTGAACCCGCTATCTTGGGCATGGAAGCTCAGCATGCTACCAAATACGCCACCGAAGCCACCATATAGGTATTTTTATTACAGTACATTGTGTACATTATACGTTGAAGTGTCAATTCAATACCGGTAGTAGTTTCCCTTATCGTCCTGATCATAAGAGCAAATGACCTACAGTAGATGTTACGCCCATTACACCATTAATCACCACACACAATAAGTCTTCCTCGCCTGTGAATTTTGAAATATGTATTTCTATTACGGTAGTTTTTAAGTTTGACGTGTCACTTCAACAGTAGTTTTTATTATCATCCTTATCAAAAGGGCAAATGACCTAGATATTACTCCCTCATTGTCTTTGGGGGCAAATGACTTAGATTTTAAGTCCATTATATTTCTAAGGAGACCTTAAAACATTATCATCATTCCACCGGGCGAAGCCGGGTACTACTGCTAGTATATAGATAAAACTCATTGTTGGTTTGTCTGTCTGTTATTTATACAAATCTCCACCGTTTCACCGGTCTGGACCAAAATTTGCATACTTACCCTTTGGAACCCTGCGAGTAACACTGTCTACTTTAAATTTCGGACAGACCACTCCATTCCCTGCATTTAGGCCCTTTGGCACAAATCTACACTGTTTCATCGATCTGAACCAAACTTTATGTATTTACCTTTTGGAACCCAACGAGTAACAATGTCTACTTGAATTTTCGGGCAGACCACTCCTTTCCCTGCATTTAGGCCCTTTGGCACAAATCTACACCGTTTCATCAAACTGAACCAAATTTTGTATACTTACCCTAAATGCAACCCTGCGAATAACAATGTCTACATGAAATTTCGGACAGACCACTCCATTCCCTGCATTTAAGCACCTTTGGCACAAATCGACACCGTTTCATCGATTTGAACCAAAATTTGTATACTTGCCCTTTGGAACTCTGCGAGTAACACTGTCTACATGAAATTTCAGACAGACCACTCCATTCCCTGCATTTTGGCCCTTTGGCACAAATCTACACTGTTTCATCGATCTGAACCAAACTATGTATTTACCCTTTGGAACCCAACGAGTAACAATGTCTACTTGAATTTTCAGGCAGACCACTCCTTTCCCTGTATTTAGGCCGTTTGGCACAAATCTAAACCGTTTCACCTAATTACAACGAATTTTACGTAGCGCTTGAAACCCTGCTGGTAACAATGTCCATTTGATATTTTGGACAACCCCCTCCATTTTCTATATTTTGAATAACAGACAAAAGAAACTTGAGAAATACGTTTTAAGGCCTTAGAACCATTCATGCACGTAGTAGTGTAACTGTAAGTTTATTTTAATATTTCTATTGTTGACTAACAAAGCGGGCTGCATCACGCCGCCCCTACCAGTGTTCTGGAGCAGAATTGCGAAAATAGTTGCATCTTGCGCTGCTTATAAATTGCAGTCAAGGGGAGTAATTAGTACAAAAAGATTTCTTAGGCCCCTGAAAACACTTATCATCGAAAATATTATGGTTCTGTAGAAGTGCGATGGTGTTGGAGCAGTATATCGAGGTTATCAGCTGCAATAAGCATTGGTGCTTTCAAATTTACTTTCATTTATTCCGATCCTTATCCTGGAGCGGTATGTGGCGATAAATGACACTATTGCTACCTCAGGAGCTCGGGACCGCCAAAGTTTTCCAAGGTGCTCTGATTATTTTCCTACGGCGCTATGCGACTAAAGACGACACTATTGGTTTCTACTTTTCTAACAGCCAATGAGATATATGCCCTAGCCAGTGTCTTTTATTTTACTTACTCCTCTTTCTAATCATATTTTTCAATTCGATTGTAAATTACATGTGTCAGTACTGTAGTTAGTAAATAGCCGTTTCCCTATTCATTATTATCGATAGATAGATTTTATTAATTCCATTTGATCAAATACATGTATTCAATACATTTTTGATATAGGACACGTCAGAATTTACATCTATAAAATAAAAGTACTAACATGTATATATTACTAATACTAGAACTATTTATAACTTATTATAACAACAGATCTTAAGAGTTACAATCTTATTGGACAACTATTTACACCTTACTCTATTATCATAATATGAAAACTTAATTCTATAAATACAACAACTTACAGCTAGCTATTACAATTAAAATAGAAAAGTAAAATATAATTATAGATTTCGTCGCTCCTATACGCTAAGATATTCAACTACAGCGTAAAAACAATGGCACTGCAGATAAGCTTTCAACATTCTATCACAGGTTTTTATTTTTGGGGCAAGTTTTATATACTGGGGTAGTTTATTGTATAATTTAACTCCTGTATGAAATGTTCCTTTTTGATATATGCTTGTGTGTGTGTTTGAATTATGAATGTTTTGATTTTGTCTTGTGTTATGCCTATGAACATCATTGTTTGTTTTAAGAAAAACATCCTTATTCATTAAATTCTTAAAAAAAAAAACCAATACTTTCAAAGATATATATGCAGGGCAGTGGGAGAATGTTTAAATGTTTAAACAGAGGTATACACGATTCTCTAGTGTTTACATTTGCATAATTCTAATCGCCCTCTTTTGTATCCTAAACGTGCTTAGTACATCTGGCGACATACCACAAAATATGACCCCATATCTTAAGTATGAATGGAAACAAGCAAAATAAGTATTTCTTAATGTGTGCATGCTAGTGCAGGTTTTCAAAATACGTAACGCAAAGCACATCGAGTTCAGTTTAGTATTCAGATATTGTATATGTTTATTCCATTTCAAGTCATGTTGTATCCATAGTCCTAAAAACTTCGTTTCTGATTAATTTTCAATTTGATGACCATTTAATGTTATATTGGGCTTCGCAGGATTCCTATTCTGTATAGTGTGGACATTTAGACATACTGTTTTTTATAGTTTATTATGAGGCGATTATCTTGTGACCATTTGGTTACTCTCCTGTAACGGAGTCAGCAGACTGCTGTATGACCTGTTTAGTTTCACCTTTTATTACGAGTGTTGTATCGTCCGCAAACAAAATTTCCTTATGTGAATGAACGTTCTGTAGTGTATCATTGATATATAGAAGAAAGAGTAGTGGGCCCAAAACCGATCCCTGGGGTACTCCAAATTTAATAATTCCCTCATTGGACAATGTTTCATTAAGTAATTTGGTTGCATCATCCTTGTGTCTCAAGCTTACTATTTGTTTACCCCTTGTTAAGTAAGACTCGATCCATGTATTAGCTAGACCTTTAATACCACATTGATTTAGTTTGGTAAGGAGGATTTTATGGTCAACAACATCAAATGCTTTCGATAAATCCAAGAATAGGCCAGTTACATGTTCCTTATTGTCAATTAATTTCAGTATACTATTAGTACATTCATAAATTACTGTCTGTGTAGATTTTTCCGTTCTGAATCCATGTTGTGATTTTGATAATATTTTATTTTTTTCTATAAAACTTATACATGATTTTTCCCCACAATTTTTGCAATACCAGAGGGTAAGGTAATAGGACGATAGTTATCTAATTCATCTTTAGAACAGTTTCTGTGCACTGGAATTACTTTTGATAACTTCTAAATATCCGGTTAAGTTCCTGAGAGAATTGAACTGTTTATTAAGTGTGTAAGTAGATTTATTATATTTTCTGCACATTTCTTTAAAATTGCATCAGGAATGCCATCAATGCCAGCACAGAATTTATTTTTAGCTCTTTTATAACTATTCTTACCTTTTCACTTGTGACGTGGTTTATAAATAAAGAATCACTACATATATTTATTTTATTATTAGAATTTAGTGTATTGACCTGTGATTTATTTAATAATTTTTGTGGAATTTCCAGAAAATAGTCATTAAAAGTGTTTGCTATTTCCTCTGGATTATTAATCACTTTATTATTTCTGGTCAGTGTAATGTTCTTTGTATTTTAACAGATTATCCAGTTTCTTTCTTTATCACGGACCACATAGCCCTGTTTTTATTAGATGATTGGGAAATAAAATTATTATTATGCATTTTCTTTGCTAGTCTTATTACCTTATTTAATATGCTAGTGTATTTTTTGTAGTATAAATTGAATTTAGGTGTTGTGTGGTATTGTTTATATAATTTGTGTAGAAATTTCTTTCTTTGACATGAATATATAATCCCTGTTGTTATCAAATTGCTAGTTTTGTTATTTTGAACAGTTCTTTGTCTAAAGGGGAATGCTGTTTCAAAATTGTGTTTTAGGGTATTGTTAAATGCATTAAATTTATCATTTACGTTTTCTAGTTTATACATTTCTGAGATTTTCTGATGACATCGTCATCTTGGCCGACAAGCCTGAGGATTTGAATGAGTTTTTGAATGGTATGAACTCCGTCTTATGGAAAGAATTCATGATGAAAATTAATAAATGTAAAACAAAAATACTGGAATGCAGCCGAAATAAATCAGAAACCTCTATGGAGATCAAATTGACAGGTGAAAAGCTGAAGGAAGTAGGAGACTTCTGTTACTTAGGAAGCAGAATAACCAGTGATGCACGAAGCAAAGGGGATATAAAAAGTAGGTTGGCTCAGGCAAAGAAAGCATTTCTACAAAAAAGGAATCTGCTGACATCGAATATAGATTTAGGTATTAGGAAGTCATTTTTGAAAGCCTTTGTCTGGAGCGTGGCGCTCTATGGAAGTGAAACTTGGACTATAGGTGCAGCAGAAAAGAGGAGAATTGAAGCATTTGAAATGTGGTGTTACAGGAGAATGATGAAGATCAGATGGGTAGATAGGGTTACAAACAAAGAGGTATTAAGACGAGTGGGAGAGGAGAGATGTTTCTGGCGACTGCTAATGAAGAGAAGAGATAGGTTGGTAGGACACATACTAAGACACCCAGGAATAGCAAGCTTAGTTATGGAAGGAAGGGTCGAGGACAAGAACTGTAGGGGTAGACCAAGGTTAGAATATATTAAACAGATTGCCTCGGATGTAGGGTGTGGTAGCTATGTAGAGATGAAACGATTCGCTCAGGACAGGGAGGCATGGAGAGCTGCATCAAACCAGTCAAAAGACTGAAGACTCAAACAACAACAATTTCTGACCATGTTTCCTTATTTAATAAGTCATTGAAATATGTAACATTTGTTTCAGTGAATGACCTGCACTTTGATTTTACTCCATTGTCATTATTATTGAATGTTTCTGGTACTTAAAAACTCAGTATTTGTCCATGGTGATCACTAAAACCCGGACAATAGACTTCTATTGAATAGTGATATTTATCTGTATTTATAAAAATTTGATCAGGAGTGGTTTTACTAAATTTTGTTATTATTGTTGGGGTATTTACTGTAGGTTTCACTCCATAGGAAATTAGTAACTGTGTTAATAATTCACAATTTCTATCACGTTTTAAGAAATCCACATTTACATCCCCACAAATGATTATATCGAAATTTACTTTGTTCATGTTATTGAGTAACAATTCTAATTTATCTATAAATAAAGGAAACTTTCCTGACGGAGAACGGTGTACGCATACAATTATTAACTTGAACTGCTGTATTTTTACGGAAAGAATTCAAAGTCCTGTTCCGTAATTAGATAATCATAAGCTGTTAACTGTTCATGATCTAAATTATTTCTTAAGAAGATACAAGTACAACCATGGCTAATATTAGATCTAGAGTTTTTACTAGCTTGTATAAACCCTGGGAATTGAATTAATTCGAGTTGTTCCTCTTTCAGCCAATGTTCTGAAATACATAGTGCTGAGATGTCTTTAAGTTCATTTTTAAGCATCAGATTTATGTAATCAATTTTATTATAGAGAGACTGAACATTCCGGTGGTAAATTTTAAATTTGTTACTTTTGCAAGCTTGTTTTGGTGATTTATTTACATTATTATTATCATAATTTTTATTATTATTGTTGCTAGACAAATCCGAAATACCATTGTTGGACTCAGTTAAATTTGACATCAAAAGATCTGATTGCCAAACCTCACGTTTGGCTTCTTTTACCAGTTTCCCTGCTTCCAGTCTAAGGATATTATTTTTGAACTATTCTTACCATTTGAATTTACAATTTTGCAGATTTCATCACTAAGATACTCTATTTAAGTGTAGGCCATGCTGAGTGTGGAACTTCCTGTCTAATTTACATCTATAATTTGGACATTTGGAAAACTCTTTACAAATTTATCATTTATCATTCATTATCTTTATGGGAAAATGACGTGAATGTTACGTCCATTATACTGTACTACTTATCACCCCCACTAACACCACCACTACAAAACGTTATATTTTTACATTTGTTTTTTTTTCTGTTAGTTTATGTATAATGTGCCAGTTCTGTAGTAGTATGCATTATCATCCATAAAACATATAAATCCACCAGGCGGAGCCGGGCACTATTGATAGTGATGTATAGTATTGAAATGTTGGTTATGTGTATGACAAGCAAGGTTTAGTGACTTAACTCTTTGTGGGTCAAATGAAACTCTACTAAATATACCCCAGAAGAGCAGAGAAATATAACTCTTAATTTTGTATAAAGTTAATTATTTTTATGTTGAGATTAGACCAAATTAACAACAATGAAGATGTGATGTATTCATTATTGTTATAAGGGCCGTGGAGGTGCAGCGGTCAAGCTGTTGGCCTTTCACCACGTTGGACTGGGTTCAATTCCCGGTCAATGCATGTGAGACTTTGAAAGTGAAATGATGTGTACTATGGTTCGGATTCCACGTAAAAGAAGGTCCGCGGATAATGATCTTGAGATTAATGGGCACGTAAAACTACTCTCTATTTTTGTTATAAGTGGGTGGGCAACTGTACACGATTCAGAAATAGATTTACGAGTTTACTTACAAAATACCACTGTGTACAAACTCTTAAGTGTGGATGTCTTGGAAACAAGGTATTCCATTCCTACGGCAGAGTGGACATCACAATTGCCTCACAACCATCTTGTACGGATCGGTGTCTTCTTTGAATTGCACATTGTCTTGGTGATTAAAGATGTTGGACTGATGACTGCTGCTCTCGAATCATATTGTTCTGTGAATACAAGGTTTACCTTGCTTCATAGCAATACAAGGTGATTTCCTACATTTGTTCTTTCCTGATTTTCTCTTCACTTGTACAATGCGAGGAGCATGAAGACCTTTGAAGTTTTCACGTCTCAAATTCTCGTTGCGCAAGCGTGGCATGTCCTGTTCTTTGTGCATTATGACATAGCAGTCAATAAAATGGAGATAAATCTTAATCACCATTTCTTGCTTTTCCTTTCTAGCTGATGGCCTCCTCTTAACCTATCATAATTGTCAACTAAATTCAGGTCACTATTGTAATCCTTCAGGCCTAGTCGACAAGAGTGCTTTCCTGATCCTTCCTTTCAACATTGGGTTGGTTTATTCATGAAAGAAATTTAGTTGTCTCCTCTTTGGCTTTCCAGCTATTTGCACAAACTACACAACCACTGACATTGAAATCTAACTCGCCTCTTTTCAAGCAATTGTCATCTCTGAATTGAGGGATTTATTGTGCCACATGTTCCTCTATTTGAATTGTTTGAACAATTCATGGGACGTTAAATAGTTGTCAATGTAAACAATGTAATTCTTTCCCTCCATCCCACTCACCAAATCTAAAAATACCCTTTGTCCAAGTCCAGTCTCTGTTTCCTTACCCACTTTTCCTGTGAACTTCTTCAGTTCGGTTTTATCACATAACTTCCAGATCTTTTAACCCCACTTCACAGGCTTGTCTCTCATGTACTGTTTCAAGGAAGATCATTCCTTGAATTATACCATAGCTTCATCAATATCAACCGTGAACTGGGGTTGGTAGCATTCTTAGAAAGACTTAGATAGAGAACCTTGTAACGCTATTCATAGTTAGGGCTGTTTTAGGCAGGCTAAACAGAGTTAACATTGATGGGAATATGACTGAGCAGAAAAAACTGAATTTTTTCACAGGCATGAACGGTGACAAATAGCTGTCATGAAGGTCTGACTCATTTGAGCAGTAATCCCTGTAACTGCGGCTTATTGTAATACCCAAATATTGTTAATTTCCTCGGCACTAGTTGGAGTGAATGGCTTTACAATTTGGGTGCTGTACAGATTAAGGTATTTGTTTGTAAATCCAAGATTTGCCTTTCATTCAAGCCTGGCAATCGTGCTCACTAAATATCAGGTCATGCACACCAAACTTTTACAAACTAGCAGTTTGCGACTAAACTGTTACCGTGACCACCCTTTAAAGAAGCAAACAGATAGTCAGAAATATTACAATTACACAAAGCTGCACTTCACATCAAATATAAGTTTACTCTCAATGATTTTGATCCAGTGAATACGGAAACAATTCACAAATATTATGTAAAAGCAACAACAAAGTATTTGGCACCAGCAAACAGTCGGAGCTCTTTGTTGGTAACAGAAGCACGTGTGAGCTCTCAAGTTGGATCTGACTGCTCCTGCCCTCTACATGTGCTCTGGCCAAACAACCAAGGGGGTGGTTACAGTTAACAGTCGCTGCCCGTGAAGAGAAACTGGTGGTGTCACTGTGTACCCACTGCTCAATTTGGTAATATGTAAGGTGGGCACAAATCATGTTGCCTGCCCTTCAAAGAGTAGTAAATGCTCGGCTAAGTTTTCATGTTACACTTAACTCTGTACTTATGTTGTGTCTAAGTATTTTACACTGGGACATATGTGTACAATGCTTCCAGGAGTCCAGTGAGCAGTTGCCCTCTGATAATCTGCAGGACGAGCCTGGTGATGTATTTGAAGTTGAAAGGATAGATGTTAAAGAGGAACATCAATTACAGGTAATTATGTGTTCTGCATTACCTCTCTTATAATAATACGAATTATTTTTAGATTGAATGTAGCCTAGAATAAAAGCGCACTTTCTCCAAAAGCATGATTATTCAGTAGAGCCTAAAAACTGATTCCAGCTGAACTCAAAGTTAATTAGTGAAACTCATGAGTGTGTATTAAAGATTTGACTTACGGAACACATTTCCAATACATCTCTCTATATATAAAAATGAAAGTTTGTCAGTTTTTTCTGAATTTCTATGGAAATTTGCGTTATTTACGCGTTTCAGACTGTTTTATGACGGATGCGCGTGAAAATATTTTTTTGTCTGTCTGTCTGTCTGTCTGTCTGTTTGTCTGTCTGTGGACAAAGTGGTTGTTCCCTTATAACTTGAGAACGGCTGGGTGGATCAACGTAAAATTTGGTACTGATATCCTTCAGAGACACGACGCTAATCATTGATGTAACTCTTGTCTGTACCTCTCATAAAAGGGGGCCTACCCCTTAAAATACTTGCTGAAATAGGCGTAGAAGGGCGAGACAAAGTTCATTTTCAGCCCCTCAATGTGAGAAACGAAACTCGGGAAACCGCATTTTAAGGCCCTAAAACCAACAGTTTTTGAGATATTTCCAGAAAACTAATTTCATTTTATACAATAACGAAATAATGCAAGCCGGTAACCATGGCAACGGAATCTCACAGGTTCATCGATTGCTGTAAGACGCAATACAATTACATTTATTACATCACTAAGATAGATTGCAAATGGCTGTAAGGTTATAACGGAACCAAATTAAGCTGTCAAATTCATCAATGTCATATAATGCGGTTAAGGGGGTAAAGGGGTACTCTAAATTTTTTTCACGCGATTTACACGTGCGGGTGTGGTACGGAAGGTCTATTATATCCCTATCCCTAAATTATTATTATCATTATTATTATACTACGGCCTGCAATGATGAGACAAATCTTATTTTCAGCCCCTTGGTGTCAGAAACAAAACTCGGTGCCCCTAAATAGCCGTAAAGGGTCCCCGAAAACTACATTTTAAGGTTCTAAAACCGACAGTTTCTGAGATATTCCCTGAAAACTAATTTCATTTAATAAACTGATGATGAAATGCAAGCCAGTAACCATGACAACAGTATCTCAAAAGGTGACATCCAACATTCCATCTATTTTTTCAAGAAGTAAAGCCACTCCATTTATTAAATTTCTGTGAATGTTTGCAAATGGCTATAAGGTTATTATGGAATCAACTAAAACTGTAAAATTCATCAATGCGCTTAAGGGGGTCAAGGGGTACCCTAGATTTTTTCACACGACTTAAATGTGCGTTATGTCGTACAGAAGGTCTATTATATCTCCAAACAGAAACATTATTTTCAAAAATTCCTGAATTTAAATAGTTTCTTTTTTATTTTATTTTTTGCTTTTATTAATTTGAGTCATTGGAGGCTAAAAAACCTGAATTTTCATGCACCACAAGCCTTTATAATTTATTAAAGGTGTCTTCCTCTGCGGACGTGACACAACAGTGAAGGTCAGTTTTATTTGACGTGTATTGCGTTTCGTGTACGAGGTTTTCAATTTTATTTTCACGTCAGGAAGTACACGTTAGGTAAATTTTGTTTCAGAGCATATTTTAACTAATCATTTTTCTTTGTCATCAAACAGGTTGCAAGCCCCTAACCATTGCAACAGTAGCTCAATTGATTACGTCGGGTTATTAATACAGAAGACCGTTCGAAGAATGGGTACTTCTGCTAGTAAAACATAAAACCAGATTATATCGACCTACCTGAAAATGTAAGGAGATTTAATGTTGGAGAAAGTTCACTTTGTCTGTAGGTAATGGAAAAAGAGCACTTTGACTCCAGCGGACGATGGGTAATAGCAATCAGGTGTCGATATAAAGTGTAATTGAAAAATGCATCTCATTTGCAAGATAATTTAAGGCATTTTAGACGTAATAAACATGTATTTTACTGAAAAAATGAAGACCATTACAAAAATTAAGGTGAATAAGTGGATTTTAAAACCATTGTAATTACGGTAGTGATTCTTAAAAGAACAGTGCACTCGTTTACTAAACAGACAAAAATTATACGAAGATATTTTTTTCTTCATCCAGTGGTTGACAGCACTGGGTAGCATTAAATCTTCTGCTTCTTTGCCTCCATCAATGGCATGCTTGTAGAACTGAATATTCCTCCACTCGTCTACATCATGTTTCTTCGGCAAGTTCTCTATGTCCTTCTTCTTTTCTTGCGTCTCCTTATTCATGTTGTGGATAGCAATGAGGTCAATGTTATTTAATATCATGAAGTCTTGCCAAGATTCTTCTAAGTACCTATGTTAGTTTTGAAATGAGGTTCTCCACATACCACAATCTTGTTTGTTTTGGACCGCTTGAAGAAAATTCTCTTCATTTTTGAAATTTGTAAGTGCCAAGATGTACATTTTTTACAACACCTTTCATGGACTCCTTAACATAGTAATTTTGGTGTCCGAACTAACCTCCTTGACAGATGAGTACCTTGATACCAAATCTATGGCGACAAATGGGAGGCTGCCATCGGCTGGCGCTAACTTCGTCACCAAACGGTGATTTTCTTACCTATTTTAACATTGATACAGTGCAGTTTGACACCAACTGACTAGGATTATTATATTCTTCAGACAATTCCGAATTGAAACATACAATAACCTCATTTTCGATATTTTTGGAGAAAGTGCAGTTTGATTCTAGGCTACTCAGTCTTGTTTCCTACAAGAGTAGCTGATGCTACAGCTTCACTGGGTCCTCTTGGAGGATCACGTGCCGTGTAAAAATTAAATCATATAAAGCATTTCAGATATGATTGCCTTTAAGTGAATATGCAGCGATTATGTATCCTATTGTTTATAGGTTAGCTTGTGAAAGGGAAGACCGCCATAGAAAAGCAAGCTCAGTACCGGCTAAAAGCAATGTTTGGTTTCTAAATAGACCGAAAGCAATCAAATTCTAATGAATAATCTTCTTCATCACCACATGTTTCTGTTTGATTTCTTAAAGATGAGACCGACAACTTAACTCGAAACGCAATACCTTCGATTCCAGGCTGTTGTGCTCAGCAATAAAATTATGGTCTTTGCCTGTGGAGGCTCATTTGACATTTCATGTAAAAGATTAGTTTGTTCAGTGCCACGCTCTTGGGAATAATTTGTATAAATCCTTGTTTTAGACGGCCCGAGTGAATACTAACTTGCCACAACTACAGTAATAGGAAGTTGTTTGAGACCCGCAGGACCTGAGTAGAGCGTGACACTGCGTCTGCTTACTTGTGCCGAGCTCCTTTCTTCCATAATTTCTATTGGCCTCCCTTGGTCAATTCTCCCTCAACTTCGATGCCGAGGTATTCATCCATTTTCCCACCTTAATTGACAGTCCCCTTTTTAACTCATAATTTACCCTAATTCCTTCATGATATTCTCTTCCTTTCATAAATTATGACTAAGAGGCCCTGTGTAGCCCACATTTAATGGTGCATACTGGGTAACACCCACAAGAGATCATCGCAAATGTTAATTTCCCTATCCCATTGAAGCAATGCACAAATATTGATTAGCTCTGAAATAATACATCTGTGATATTATTTAGTTTCCAAATCCGCTTGGGTGATCTCTACGGAAGGCAATATATGGAAGGCTTGAATGGGCACGTGAAAGAGTTCTTATATCCTCTCGTACCAACTACATTGCTACAGGCACTTTCCCCAGTATGTTTTGCTGCCCTCTAAGTATGTACATTGACTCGAGGGAATGGTTGACGTAGTAAAATAGGTGAGGACATTTCACATGGGCTGCGCCATGTCTAGCATGTGTTTCTAATGAGTACATTTTCATCCTTCCTGGGGATGGGTCATGTGAATTACGATATAATCAAGTAGTTCCGTGAAGAACTATACAGCCCATTTTCATATATCCTACTCATGTTAATTGCCTCTATCAACATACAAAATTTCAGTTGCATTGCTGTAATAGATTCGTAGATATTGACAACCGTCTAGATATTTCGGATGGTCGCTATGTTGAATTTTTATATAGGTACTGTAGGTTTTAGAGTTATGTACGGTGTAGTATTCAAACATCAATCGCTTGGTTAGGACACAAGATATGAAAGCGAGATTTTAAAATTTCGCACAGCTGCCATCTTGTGGTTATGAAAACAATTGAAATATATTATATGCCAGTGGTTAAAATTTGTACAAGCATTTACCGTACCTTCTGTCCGTGTGTATGGTCGTGTTTGCGTGTGTGTTCCCCTAATAACATCTAATCGGCTGCATTTAGATTGAAAGGAATTCACGGTAATGGAAACTTGATAAAAGGTCACATTATTCTTTGATTTCCGAAGGGCAAGGTTACAATTTATGTCTTATATGTATTTTCAACCTTTAAAACGAACGTGTTTATGAAACAAGTAATTTCTCTGCAGGATGATACTGATCTCAGTGGTGATATTAATTTTGAAGACATCTTAATGCCAGTGATAACATTAGAAACACCATCGACAGTGAGTGGTGGAGATTTAAAAGAGGTAAGTGCCTTAGAGGGTTACTACTTGTATGTTATGGAGGACTTGACCTGATCATCTCTACACAAATACTTTTTAGAGGTTCCAGATGTGTGCATTCAGTCCATACTGCTGACAAATGGAACCTGCCGTCTGGTAGTTTGTGTATCCTCGGAAAGTGCAAGTCATATCTGACCAAGGCTGGACTCGAACCAAAGATCAGCCTCTACGCATGTCATTGCTCTATACATTGAGCTAATGGAGAATATATCCCAACAGATGACTGGTACGAGATCCCATCAGGAGGGAATTAGAGGGTAGAAGGTCTTGACTACTTCTACAATCTTTTTAAGTGGTCGTCCTTGGCTTGTGACTCTAACTCCAGGCAATTGCTCTATACATTGAGCTAATGGAGAATAGATCCTAACAGATGACTGATACAAAATCCCATCAGGAGGGAATTAGAGGGTAGAAGGTCTTGACTTCTTCTACAATCTTTTTAAGTGGTCGTCCTTGGATTGTTACTTTAGCTCCAGGCAATTGCTCTATACATTGAGCTAATGGAGAATAGATCCTAACAGATGACTGATACAAGATCCCATCATGAGGGAATTAGAGGGTAGAAGGTCTTGACTTCTTCTACAATCTTTTTAAGTGGTCGTCCTTGGCTTGTTACTCTAGCTCCAGGCAATTGCAGGAATAGTTCTAACATAAGACGGTGATCACCCTCCTTCCTGATTCTGGATATATTATGTATATAGGCATATACAGGACATGATTGCTTACAAGAACGGCTTCCTAATAAATCCAACCTGCAGGTTAGAACACCATCTAAGTGAGCCTTAGGAAGAAATCACATGATAATTCATGTAGGCTTGTAGCATTACAGTTTACTTTAGTTGCCAGCGTGGATAAAAGGAAAGGTGCTGATTTTTAGAAGAAAGGAATTCCTGTTTCCCCCTACCACACTCGTTTTAATGACTGCCGTTGAACTATAATATGAATATAGTGAGCCTACTGCCTGCAGATATAGTGGCAATAATTGTGTTATAGTCTACAATACACTCTCTCCCGATACACTTAAATTTCCCTACTGTAAATTGAAATAAGAATTGATAGTCGTAATCAAAAATTGTGCAGTCCTTTTTGATAAGTTCTTGTAGAACATTGATTATCTAGCATATGTGAGTGATTTAAATGTTCAATGCTAAAAGCTGTGAGTTCCAAGTCAGTTATTAATGATATGAGCAGGTAGATTCTGAGACCGAAATAGAACAAAAGGTTGGACTGGTAAGGTAAAAATCCCCTTGTAATCTGTTTGCTATAAATTTCAAAATAAATGTTTATCATCAGTCCACACTCCTGTTACTTCCTTTAAAGTACCGTTCTGCGCGTATTCAATCACACTTAGAATTGCTGGTGGCTGTGATGTTTCAGAACAAGGGAAGAATTGTATATCCCAGTGAAATAGTTTTGGGAATAAGAATATCCTTACTCTCAGTTGAACTGTGCTGTCAAGTTACATTATTTGTTATTTGTTGTGCAGAAGCGCAGGAGAAGTTAATGGTTCATTCTTTTTACTAGGATATAACAGAAGAAACCCAGAATGAAGGGAGTGGAAACCATCCAAATGAGTAAGTGGGCAACATAATTAGGAATAGCACTTCATCTGTTTTATGTATGTCAACTAAAAATGTTGGATGTAAATAAGGTTTGTTGGTAAAATCATAAATCCTGATATTATATCTTTCTTTGGATGTATTTGTTTATGTTATTACATGTCTTCAGAGCAAATTGATATTCACTTGTTATTCACACTACAACTGAAGTACAGTCATTGGCAAATATAATGACGTTCTGTTCGTAACTACGTAACGTGTACTTCTGCGTCACACAATACTTCGAAGTGGACTGTACTGTCTGCTCAAGTCTGGAATTCCATTACATCAGGTCGGTGGTGAAAAGTGTGAAGAGATAGGGTGAGAGAGTGAGTGAGTGTAGGCTCACCCACAGGCTTCAAGGTCAAGGGCAATCGTCTAAAACAATATGAAGAGTGCGCTAATC
Source organism: Meconema thalassinum (assembly GCA_946902985.2). NCBI lineage: Eukaryota > Metazoa > Arthropoda > Insecta > Orthoptera > Tettigoniidae > Meconema > Meconema thalassinum. Next base: position 978,195 of record OX336396.1, read on the forward strand.
AGTTAATGATATCCAGTGTGAATATTTTTGAGGAGATGACCTCCGCTCTTATAATGTACTGCAATTGTGATGTGTGGAAACACACTTTCCTGTAGGAGAATCAGATTTATTTATTTAGCGTATGGCATTACACATGAAACACAATAATAACAATAATAATAAAAAGGACATTCAAGCACAGATATCGACCTTATTATAACCGTATTTCCAGTCCAGGCTCGATGGCGCAGCACTGTTATGGTCACCTAAGTACGCTCTTAGTTTTTCAATCTTCCACAATGTGCCTGATGGTCTGGTTCGATGAACCGCAATCACAGCAACGCTTCCACCATTTTTGCTGGTTGTATGCACAAACTCCATGTCCTGTACGGGTGTGGTTAATGGTCTTCCATATATGTCGCGGTTGTTCAAAGCCCTTGATTTTCTTTACAGGATCAATGAGGTCACGTACTACGGGTGGGGAATTTCTAGTCCATGTTCACGACATTTAACTGCAATGTTGAAATTACTATCAGCAAGCTGTTGAGCCAGTCGCAGGGGGTGGATTCCTGGACCGGAGCCGGTTTATTGCCAGAGTGGGAATGTCATCACATGGATTGAAAGTGCAGGGTTGTTCATTATTAGCCTACTTTCGATTTTTGCAAAAAATGAAAGTAGACTTATGAGATCAACACAGGGCGAAAAAAGTGTGTCTGTCTGTGTGTGTGTATGTGTGTGTGTGAGTCTGTGTGTGTGTATGTGTGTGTGTGAGTCTGTGTGTGTGTGTGAGTGTGTGTACTCTGAATGTCTGTCCCCCCCTATCAATTCGAACACGGTGAATGCGAATTGAACGAAATTTGGTACAAAGGTAGCACTAGCAAAGGACACCTCAGTGTCATGTTTTATATCGCCGCCATCTTTACTAAAACTGAATGGCGGCCACTCAAACGTTCAAAACGTAAAATCAAATAACGACTAACCAAATCATCCAATCTCTACCAAATTTGGTAACAACATACCTTCGTATAGGATGCGTCTTGTGACCAAACTACAAGGTCGTCCGCCTTACCATTTCAGGATGGCGGCCGTGCGAATTATGCAAACTTTATAATCCATATCATGGGACCCACCAGTTCCGATTATCGAGCCGAGAATCGTTTTAACTGTTCTAAAGGAAGAGGCACGTACGAAATTAAAAGTTTATTTTGTAATACTATAGTGCAGACGTGATTTTAAAAAGCTCAGCTGATTCATTAATAAGACAAGATGGCAGCGGATATCTTGTGCCTGACTTATATTTCACTAATTTGAGTATTGCATGCAATATAGCGTACTGAAACAAAATAAATAAACTTTGTATGAAATGCTTTATATATAAATAATATACTTCAGTGATGAAATCGTTTAGTATAAATCATTATTTGCTAACAAGTTCTATGTAAGTCATTTTATATAGAACGATATTCGTTGACACAATTAGCTCAGTGGTAAAGCGTTAGTCTGTCATTCATATGCCTATGGTTCAAACCCCATCAGAGTTAGTTTTTTGCTTGACATTTTACATATTTGTTGCTTTGTAATGACTCAGACGTTTTAAAATTAAGCGTTATATTGCGCATATTACGGTGCAAAACATATACTTAATTAAAACATAATTCGCCAGCAGATTTAATCGAGACATCTAGCTGACAAAAAGGTAACAGATTTTATTGAAAAGTTTCTTCTTCTGGCCGCTGGAATGCACTCGCTCTGTTAGGATTATATTGTTCGATATTTCACAACTAGATATCACGACTAGTTTTTATATTTATTGTTTCTTGAGTACTGAGACGTTATAAAATAAAGCTTTATATGGTGCTTTTTGCAATGGAAATTATATATTAAAAAAACGACATTCTCCACTGGAGTGACATCTTCCAGCCTTCAGTTGTACTATGCAGAAACTATAGATTCGAGCAGCGCTCTATACCGGCCAGTTAGTGAACCCAGTCTTAACGACTGCTAGGAGTAATAAGACAGTAACATTCGTTTATTCCTTGTGCACAGAGGCGTTGTTGATAATCTCAAAACTTGCAATATGGATGATTTGGAGATGGATTATTTTGTTATACCGTGTATTTAAGATTAGCCTATAAATTAACGGGTTGCGAAGTTACTTCACTTAGTTCTATATCATTCGTACACGACACAGAACAACAACGTGACGTCAGTTTCTGATCTGCTCTGATTGGCTATTACATTGCTGCAGTCGGGTAGTTGGCAGTCAAGGATAAAATTCTCGACTGCCAACTGCCAGCTACCAACTGCAACTTCATGTTGTGTATGGTGCCTATAGTATACACGGAGTCGATCGCGACTGCCGACCGAGGACTACCAACTACGGACTGCCGACTGCGCATTGTAGATGGGCCTTATTAGAGCAACGAAGTTTCAATTATTGTAAGTAGTCGGTGTTTGGAGTGTTTGCTGATGAAATTGCAAAATGCTGGGGTAAATTATAAACTATGGTTTGAACGCCACTGTTCAAATCCTGTGTGCCAATTTGCACTTCAAATAGGAAGAAATTAGGAGATGATAAGGACAGAGAGTTATAACTATACCCATACATTTCGGAGAAAGTAGGCTATATGTTCTTTCCCGAACATCTTGTTTTTAGAATATTCCTTCCTCAGTGCATCTTGTCTTCTTAACTCCGGAGGGGCTATGTGGCTGAGTCTTGGAAGCCAGCAGAATGGAGTAGTTCTTTTACAACCGGAGATGGTTCTCATTGCTATGTTGAGCTGAGTGTCTACCTTCTTTACGTGGGGGCTGTTCATCCGTACCGGCGCACAATATTCAGCTGTAGAATACACTAAACTGAGCGCAGAAGCTCGAAGCGTATCTGCTGATGCTCCACAACTAGTGCTGCATAGTTTGTGTGAGGTTATTTCGTGTGCTTGCTTTTTGAGATGAAATTTCCAAATGTTTCTTGAAGTATAGAGTCATATCAAGAGTCACTCCTGGAGCTAGAAATGGAAGGGGGTTGAAAAGTTTAGCTATCTCGGACAATACATGCCTTTTTGTATTAGGAAGATCTTCAGAAAGAGATACTTTGTGGGTGAGCGTGTCACTGCGAGTTCACCATTGCACACCCAATATTTTATTCGAATCACCGCACATTTCAACCGAAGAGGAGTCGACTTCTTCGATAGGAAATTGAGAAAGGAACTCTGAGGAATTAGGGTTCCATTTGTGAAGTGGAAATCCTCCATTACTAAGCAGCGCTTTTAATTCACGGGAAACAAGAGAAGTTTCTTCAAGAGATTCGAAAGACTGAAGATAATGGTTGACATAAAAAGACGAGGTCAAATCTTCTGAAGCTGCGGGTGGAACAAGTGGCCGTCCTGAGCTGCGAGCATATGCAACGAGCAGATAGCAAGAAATGCGGTAGGTTACAGTTTTCAAACGAAATATTTTTTTATTGGCTTACTGGGTTCATCATGCCATAAGATGCGTTGGAGATCCTGTTGTTGCGAATTGATTAAATACGATACATTTGCTTGATATCAGCGATGAAGGATATGGGAAAATGTCGAAAGTTCAAAAGAATAGCGGACAAATTGGCTTGAATATTGGGGCCAGAGTAAAGAGTGTCATTAAGGCTATTGCCATTAGCGTCAGCATCAGGTGAGGATTCATTGAGGACTACACGAATTTTGTCGCGAATGAGTGGTTGTTTTCCATACAGGGTGATTCTGTTATTTAAACTAGTTTCCATGATGGTTCCGTATTGACGTACTAAATAGTTTTAACAAACAAATTGTATATCCGCCTTAGCAAGTGTAATTATAATTTATTTTCGTTTATGTATTGACTAAGGCGGATATACAATTTGTTTGTTAAAACTATACAGGGTGATGATTCAAAAAGACGGTTTCGACCGGTGCATGGGGTTCGTCATCGGCTCTTTTGACGACCTCCATATGACCTCGGCTTTCGTATTCTTCAAGAAAGCTGGTGTACTGTGCACTGACGATGGGATCTTTTTTAAATTTTCTCTCAATGGTAAAGAGGGTCTTGAGAGCTTTGGGTTGAGAGTTAAACATTTTGAGAGGTTTGGGCGGCCGAGGCATGTGCACAACACATCTACCCTCTGGAGTGCGAGTGGTATTAGAGACAAAGAGCTGCTCACAGAATTTGTTTTTGGATGTAATAGGACTATAGGAGTCAATGGTTTCCAATTTCCAAAACTGTTCTAAGTTGGTGCTGACGAAATGACATTGAGAAGTGGGCTGAGGACTAAAATGAGGAAGTTGACCAGCGATGATCCAACCGAATTTGTAAACATTAGCGAAAATATCGGAAGCTTGATGGCGCCTTTGCATACATAAGCTGTTCCAAACAACGCTGGCACTGAACAGAATATCAATATTGAAAAGAGGGTCGGCAAGCCTCAAATGATCAGGAATGTTTAAGCGGGTAGTATCGACAGAGCGACTTGGGGTATCCTTGCCCATGATATTCAGGATGATACAATCTAATTTTAAGGTACCGATATTATTTCTCTGACTAGCGTCTTCGAGTTGCAACTTCGAGAATTGTAGAGCTTGACTTTTATAATTATTAATGCCAGATACTTGTAGGTATTACGGGAAGATCAAGTTTTTCAATTAACGGCCATGACACGAAATCGTGTGTGGTGGTGGAATCCTGAAGACCTCTGGCTCGAATCTAATTACCACACCTATCTTGAATATCCACTTGAACTGTGGATAAAAGTACCAGAGCACTGCGTCTTGATTTAGAATTCTGAACGAAGGAGGAAGCATTAGACTTCTCATCGTTATCACTTTGTTTCGGGAGTAGAAGGTGAAGTGGCTGATGATTTCGCTTTCTCGTGACAATGTAGCAACGTACGATGCGGCTTTTGGCAATGGCAACAGAGTCTAGTGGATGGGATATTAGTCGCAAAATGTTTAGACGAAAGGCAATAAAAGCAACAATGATGTTGGGCAATGAGCTTACTCCAAGCGTCGATAGTGAGAGCCTGAAAGGAATCACAAAAATACCAAGCGTGGTATTTCAGACAAAATAGACATTTCGGAATATTATTGAGCATTTTATGCACAGCGCCTTGACTATTGAATGCAGTGGAGCTGGCTTGTCATATTTCTGAAGACCTCAACCTATAGCCACTTGATGGACCGCTAGATTTAGTAGCGAAAGAAGCAAGCCGTTGAGCGGCATGCAATCATCTACTGTTAATTATAGTGACCATATGCTTATGGGAGTGCTCGACTTCCCATGCTTTAAGGTTGCGACGTCAAATTTAGAAGTAACGAGATGAATGAGGAAGGTATCCCAATGTTGGGTGGGTTTTTCAAGTTGGTATAAAGCTTTGACATGAAGCTGAGTGGTGTCCACAAGAGCTCTCACAGAATTGACAACATTAGAACGAGTTGAAATGCGATTTCATGTGACGCTGTATGCGAAGACGAGTGTTACGATACATTTCGTTAAGTAGATTAAAAGCAGCAGGGTAGTTGTCGGTGCCTAATGGAAGGGCTTCAATCAATTGTAACGCTCGGTTGTGAGAGAGGATATTATGCCCGTTGCTCACGGTAAAATGTTTCTTAAAATTTATTTTACAACTAATTTTATAAAAATTTGACGAAAGCAAGCTGTGTTGTTCACGGTAAAATTATTTTATAAAATCCGTGGATGTATCAGGATCGCCATCTACCGATAAACTTCTGAACCAAGAATCAGCTGTTCAACACACATTGGTTTGAGAGTATGGCTCCAACAAACAAAGCAAGCATTGCAAAAATTGCTGCTTAATTTAGCTACAATTAAATGTCGTACAGTGGTAAAAAAGGAAGAAAAGAAATGCTAGGAAGTCCTGGACTCGGGAATGGAGAAGAGAAGAGTAGAGGAATACTCTCCTTGGTCGAAAATGAGTTGAGGTTAGAAATCAAAATTCATATAGGAATTTTCTAAGAATGGAGGAAAGCAGTTTTAAAAAACTCCTAGCTATATCCAGTAAATACAGAACGTGTCATATTATTATTATTATTCTGGGATAAATATTTAACTATTTAAATTCTAATAGTTATCACGAATGGTATCCGTCCATGGTTACAGTATTTAGGGAAAATAAAAATTTTAAATGGGAGAAAACACAAAACAATGTTGCAATATTGCTGTACGATGTAAGGAGGAAATTATAAAATAATTAAAAGGAAGTAAAAATTTGCGCCCCTGGATAGCCTTGAACCCGGGATCTTCTGATCAGCAAGCGAGCGCGATACCACTAGCACACTTTTCCAACTGACGATACAGCAATTTGTTGCACTTCTTAACAGCGCGTATGGTTAAATATCCAATTATTACAATTATATCTTAAATATTGATTGGAATTAATTCATTCAGTACCACGCATATTTTCAAATGTACGTAAAGCAAGTTTCATGACCGCTTTGCGTTAATAATGCGAATCGACTGTAAATTTTACCCCCAAACGACAACCGTCCTCCATGTTTTATTTTCGAAGAGTTTGTTTACAAGCGAGCTTCACAATCTTCTCACAACGTGGCGCCAGCATCATCTTCATGTCAGCTTCCTTGATTGGTTCGTTTCGTAAAATTAATTTTACGGAATAGAACATGTCCTATTTTATGAAACGTTTTATCAAAGGTTTTATAAAACTTGAATTTGACCGTGAGCAACATAAATTTTATAAAATTAAATTATTGTACAATAAATTTGAAGGAAAATTTTACCGTGAGCAACGGGCATTACTGTAAATAGTAAAACTGAGGAAGTGCCAGAATTGAGTCATTATTATGGATTAGAAGACAGAAAAGTTCGTAAAACTAATCCCATTGGTTTTCATCGCCCGAGAGATGGGGCAGTTAAATTTTTGGGAGTAACGGTCTAGGCTTGAGAGTGCTATCGTGTGAAGCAGTTTGTTGAGATTGAGCCGGACTAGGAGCTAGAATGTCCTTTTTCTGATCTTCCGAGATTTTCCTGATTAAAGCATGAGCCGTGCCAACACCCTGATAATACAAGCCTTCCACCTCATCACATCACGGTCCCTCTCCTGGTCAGGAGCGACGGATTCGATCTCTGTTTGTCATGCGTCATAACTGCCAGCTTGTATCTCTGATGAAGAAAATACACATTTAAATCTGTTAGTACATGGTGAAAAGGGGAGGAAAGTAAATTAGGTTTTTTCGCTGTTGATTTTAGTATGGGTACCCAACACTGGAACCGTTAGTACGGCACTCCAGATTATTTTTTGGCCCGATGCACTTTTCAGTTTTGGAGTTGTGGATAGAGTTTCTCTTTAAAAATATCACTGATTAAAATGGTGAATAATTCTGGGTTGAGAATTTGCATAGTTTCAACCTTTAATATTAATGTAATTGCTTGAGGTTGGGTGTCCTGTGATATGAGCAGAGTTGACCCATTAGACAGTTATATACGAAGTTACAAAATTCGCACGTTGTGTCAAGTTATTGACTTTGACAGAGTTTAGATGAAAAAAGAGAGAATCCTCCGCTGCCCCTAGCTAATTATTGTACTTTCACATTTAGCATAGAATCCCTCAGTGGTGAAATCGATGTTTAACATCAGGAATATGATACCTTGCCGGTTATATATAAATATAGCAGATTTGATTATTTGCTGGTACTAAAAAACTAGGTTAAAATAGAGTGTAACTTATCTTTGCATGTTGGTTGACTGACTGGCGGTGCTGATAGAGCAATTATCACTACATGCCTCTCACAAAATGTCGGACGAGTCACGGCGGTACCATGTAGATAGACCGAGCAAATCTCTTGGCTGCCCTTAGAAGAGTGACAAGTGAGAAGGCTCCCGACTGGCGAGGCGATCGAGGGGAGAGAAGGAGGACATAATGTTTGTGGAGGAACGGGAGCCAACTGCCGGAGCTTCTGCCGAAACTAACTTGTGATTGTTTGTATTTAGATGCCGAAACAAAATAATAAAAGTGTGTATCCATTAGCTCTCCCCGCACTACTCCTCTATTCAAGATATTGGTGCCGAGAAACTCGGGAACTTCAAGACTAATTAGACTAGTGACGAGAAACACGAGTTAAAATAATTCAAACTACGGTTTGGAGGTTCAAGTGATAAAACTTATGGAATCTGGAACAAGCTACGCTAGACTCTCCGTCGATTCACGACATATATGTAGTACCGAGATGATTGAATTAATAACTTATGGAAAATTTAAAAGAGCATTAGACTGACAGTGAATTATCACGTTTTGGTTGCGGTATTGTGCCCGTCTGTACACCAGGAGTGAACAGACATCCACATGCGAGGTAGCAGTAAATACAGTTTTAGCATGAGATCTCTCTCGGGGCGTTCTGGGCTTGGGCTGTAATTACTATACACTGTACTCGTGCTCCCCGTAAAGGAAAAGGAAAGACGTCACAACAAATAACAGAAAATGAAAGACATATTTCATAACAAACCAATTCACCAAAAACATTTATTCAATAAGTAACTGCCTACTGGCAGAAGCAAAACAATAGCACACGCATTCCCTATCGGATTTTTATGCCTCTCAAAATAAAAATACATCATAGTCTTATTTAAGATTGTCCGTTGGTCTAGACTATATTTATAAATCACTCTTTAATTTGCTAATCTATACAATTCGAGAACACATCAAGTTATATTTAAATTTACCCTATTAAGTTGCACTGTTAAATAATTCTATTCACTTATTTACAATTAATCATGACACTAGCATGGATTAGTTTCACATTCGATTCTTGATTTTCTTATGAAATGACACAATTCTTAACGCAGTTTGTTTAAATACATCATAGTGACTATAGCTTGCCACGGTGGGTGAGTGGTTATAGTGTCGGACTACCAACCCCAAGATTGCAGGTTCGCCCCTGGCCATGGTAAGTGATTTTTTAAGGCGACAAAAATCACGATACTCATGTCATACGTTGTTGGCATGTTAAAGAACCCATTTGAATTCAGTAGGCCATGTTCAATGGCAAAATTAATCTCGGGATTTTCCGCCAACACAATGTTCCTCCATTCTCTACTTGAAAGCGCTGTAGTGTCAAGGAGTTAAGATATCTAACCTCCTTGACTTTCATAGCGTTCAAAGGAACGACGAAATGCGACATGCAAGCTACCCTCTGGGTGTCAATTAACAAAGCTTGCACCAGGCACCCGAGGCCATCTATATATTTAAAACACTAAGCTGTTTTTTGTACACACGAGATTGTGAAAACCACTTAACCGATTGGCTTCGTAAGACATTCTAACGAAAGCTCTTGGCATGCAGATTTGCAGAGTTTCTTTAAAAGGAAAATATATGTTACGGTATATTTTTAAATGATTAAAGAAATATGTAATATTTGTCACTCCCGCGCATGCGCACAATGGCCTTTCTCAACAAGGAAAATGGCGATTCCGGTTGCGTCTAACTGAGATCTTTGTTCATGAGAATTAAAAAGGATCTCCAATAATGTTAGTTATGTTTTTACAATGTGCATTGAAATAGAATTATATTAAATAAACCACGAATTGAAAGACATAAACTGCAGGTTGAGTGTGTATACTGGTTAGATAGCTTAATACTGCAGTGTCACATAGTTGTCTGGTTGGCCAAGGGGATAAGGTTACTGGCCTGAAATTTGTATTATGCATGATCGAGAGGGTTCGATTCCCACCTCGGATATGTTTTTTTATTTTCATTTTCTTCCTTCCTACGATTGGTATTGCATTGTAGAAAGCTCTTGGCATGCAGATTTGCAGAGTTTCTTTAAAAGAAAAATATATGTTACGGTATATTTTTAAATGATTAAAGAAATATGTAATATTTGACACTCCCGCGCATGCGCACAATGGCCTTTCTCAACAAGGAAAATGGCGATTCCGGTCGCGTCTAACTGAGATCTTTGTTTATGAGAATCAAAAAGGGTCTGCAATAATGTTAGTTATGTTTTTACAATATGCATTGAAATAGAATTGTATTAAATAAACCACGAATTGAAGGACATAAAGTGCAGGTTGAGTGTGTATACTGGTTAGATAGCTTAATACTGCACTGTCACATAGTTGTCTGGTTGGCCAAGGGGATAAGGTTACTGGCCAGAAATTTGTATTGTGCATGATCGAGAGGGTTCGATCCCACTTCGGATATGTTTTTTTTATTTTCGTTTTCTTCCTTCCTACGATTGGTATTGCATTGTAGAAACATATTTCACTTTTATCATTCCCGTCAAGTAACGAATTCTCTGTTCCCATCGAGAGGGTTCGATTCCCACCTCGGTTATGTTTTTTTTATTTTCGTTTTCTTACTTCCTACGATTGGTATTACATTGTAGAAACATATTTCACTTTTATCATTCCCGTAAAGTAACGAATTCTCTGTTGCCATCCTTTGCATGGTCGAGAGGGTTCGATTCCCACCTCGGATACGTTTTTTTAATTTTCATTTTCTTCCTTCCTACGATTGGTATTACATTGTAGAGATATATTTCACTTTTTCATTCCCGTAAAGTAACGAATTCTCTGTTGCCATCCTTTGCATGGTCGAGAGGGTTCGATTCCCACCTCGGATATGTTTTTTTTTTGTTTTCTTCCTTCCTACGATTGGTATTACAGTGTAGAAACATATTTCACTTTTATCATTCCTGTAAAGTAACGAATTCTCTGTTGCCATATCTATATATTTAAAACACTAAGCTGATTTTTGTTACCGCGAGATTGAGGGAACGGTAGAACCGATTCACTTCGTAGAGCAATCTGTCGAAAGCTGTAGGCCTGTAGATTTGCAGAGTGTCTTTAAAATAAACAAATATGTTACCACATATTTTTAAATTTATAAACAAAGCTGCAAAATTATTGGCTCAAGCGCATGCGCAGAATCATCTTGATTAATGACAGTCATGGCGGATGTCCACCGCGTTTTAATGCAATAGTTATTTATAAGAATTATAATAAAGGAGGGGAATATTGATTATGAAGTTTCCAGGATATAAACGGAAATAGAATATTATAAAAAACGGGAAATGTAGAAGAACATATACGGACTGTTGAGAGTGAATGTTGTTTAAGTAACTTAATATTGCATTCTACTACCAGTGATTCCGTAGCTCAGACGGTAGCGTTCAAAACTCTTAATTTATGCATCGCGCAATGGAAGCAGTTCGAATCCCACCTCCGACATATATTTTTATTTCTCAATTATTCTTTCTGCCTATTGGTAATACATTGTCTTAACATATTTTACTTTTATTATTCCCATAAAGTAAGGAATTCTTCACGATTTACGTTCCCATATACTTTTAAATTATTAAATAAAAGATGGCCACAATCGCTTTCGCCATGAGAGACAATTGACGAACATGATTCATTTGTTGGACTCAGACATCGTGGTCACTCAGCCCCGTCTACTTTGGTGTGTGTGTCAAATTTTCTCTGATAACCTGTGTTATTGTGATGGCAGTACTGATGTGTGCATTTGTAATTAAAGTGGGGAATGGGAAATTGGCGACCGAGGCTTTAAGTTAGGAACTATCCCGGTATTTACCTGCAGTGGAAGTGGCTAACCACGGAAAACCACATCCCAGATTGTTGAGATGGGAATCGAACCTTGCCCTACTTAGTTTTGCCTCAAGAGTGCGCCCCGTTCCAGCCCTCAGACCAGAATTACACCTGCAGTGGAAGTGGCAAACCACGGAAAACCAAATCCCAGATTGTTGAGATGGGAATCGAACCTTGCCCTTCTTAGTTTTGCCTCAAGAGTGCGCCCCGTTCCAGCCCTCAGACCAGAATTACAGTTCTAGAGAAATGACGAATAAAGGATTCACCGTATCGTAGTGTGATCTTTGTTTTTGAGAATTAAAAAGAGGGGATTGAAGAACTTCAGCAGGCGTTTGAGTTCGTTTGTTGTTTAAGTAACTTAATATTGGTTTAAAAGTCTGTTGACTGGGTGGCTCAGGGGTAACATTGCGGATCCAGGAATGAATTTTGCATAGTCGAAGGAGTCTCACCTCAGACATGTATTTTTATTTCCTAATTATTCTTTCTGGCTATTGGTAATTCATTGTCTTAACATATTTTACTTTTATTGATCCCGTACAGTAAGGAATTCTCCACGATTTACATTTTTTTTTAGCGTATGGCTTTTAGTGCCGGGAGTGTCCGAGGACATGTTCGGCTCGCCAGATTTTGTAGCTGCTTCGAGACGGACACCCAATGGGTGAGCTACAAGTACCGTTGGGGAGGGAAGGAGGGAAGTTGGAATGTAAGGATGAGGAGTTGGGAGGTAGCGGCTGTGGCCTATAGTTAAGGACCAACCCCGGCATTTGCCTGGAAGGAAGATGGGAAACCACAGAAGACCATCTTCAAGGTTGCCGGCGGGGGGATTCGAACCTCCTCGCCTCCCGGATGTGAGCGACTGCCATCAGTCATGCCGTAACCACCACGGCTAACTCACCCGGTACGATTTTCATTGCCATATACTTTTAAATTATTAAATAAAAGATGGCCACAATCGCTTTCGCCATGAGAGACAATTGACGAATATAATTCATTTGATGGACTCAGACATCGTGGTTACTCAGCCCCGTCTACTTTGGTGTGTGTGTGTGTGTAAAATTTCTCTGATAACCTGTGTTATTGTGATGGCTGTACTGATGTGTGCATTTGTAAATCAAGTGGGGAATGGGGAATTGACGACCGAGGCTTTAAGTTACGAACTATCCCGGTATTTACTTGCAGTGGACGTGGCAAACCACGGAAAACCACATCCCAGATTGTTGAGATAGGAATCTAACCTTGCTCTCCTGAATTTTGCCTGAAGAGTGCGCCCCGTTCCAGTCCTCAGACCAGAAGTAAATTTCTTGGCAAACCAGGGATCGAACCTGGAATTCGGGGTGATAGCTCAGAATGTAGCCTTCAGATTGGGCTTCCCTGTGTTAGTACGATTTTTGACAAGCACTGAGCATATAGTCTAACTCTTAAACTCCCTCCATTACGGTGGCTGTCGAAGTGAGTCTATGCTCATTCCAGTAGTTGGCGAAGTATGCTCCCTTGCTTAATTTACTGTCATGGAAATGCAAAGGATTGTACCTACATCAGGTGATGGAAATTGCTTATTTAGAGCAGTTTCGTACTGTTTATTCCAAAATGCAGGACGTTATCCTGAGCTGCGTTTGCAAGCAAATTGCAAAAATTGTTGCTGGCATGAATAATTATAAGGATTTTATTATTGGCGATCAGTATCATCGCATTCTAATCAGCAACAAACTTGAGAATGAAAGTATCTGAACTTCATTGTATACTTGATTATTATTGTTTATTGATGATTTGTTTAGAGCACATAACAATGAGTCTAACCACGCTGTTGATTTTGGCAATGGAAGTATTATTTGCCATTTAATATTTGGCGGCTGCGTTGATGCAGGCCACTATAGTGTTATTGAATATGACGTTAATTTGGAGAGAAATGCTGCAATAAATATATCCATTTGACGAAAAGGAACATTAGCCACAAAAAAGTGGGAAATCGTAGAAAATACGAAGCCACTTTTAAAATCTAATATAAAAATGCCATTTCAGAAACAATTCCAGATATTATGCCGTACAGTGTATGGTCCTTGACGAACAAATGTAAACATTGTTCTGCACTGTATTTCTATAGCGAGAAATCTACGCCAGGTTACTTGGACCTTTGGTGTTGTAATGGCAAAATTAATCTTCCTAAATATAACATATTTGACAGACTGCAACAATTTTTCACTGGAAATGATATCTCAAGGAATTTAAGAGAGAACTTCGTTAATGTATATTCCAAAATTATAAGCGACGGTTTCTGCGGCCAGTTGTATATATTAGACTCCTCAGAATTCTTGAATTCCTTGGAATTAAGTGATTTGCTTCCACATACTCCAAACGATTGACCCATAGATATGCTCCTGAGAAATCTGAAGTTTCCTAAGGGCATCTAAATGCTACCATATTAATTACCGTAAAAGAAATATGTACGAAAATTGCTTGAATTTGGAAATAATAAGTGCAGTTAAAATTAGGCGGAGAGATCTAACCTTTCGACTTGATTCCATATTAATTATATGAAATATGCATGAAAAAGCTTGGATTTGGAAATAAGTGCAGTTAAAATTAGGCAGAAAGGTCTAATCCTTCGACTTGATTTAACACCACCGGATAAAACAATCATTTTCTTTTAAGAGGCAACATTTTCCGATTCGCTTGGCATACTTTCTCACAATCAATAAAGCTCAAGGGGGAACTCTGGAACGTATAGGTCTCAATTTGCCTCATCAAGTTTTCAATCATGGCCAGCATTATGTTGCAATGTCTATAGAGTGCAATCTTTTGACGCCCTTAAAGTTTCAATAGTGCCAAAAATAATTGAACAAAGAACGTATATAATAACATTCTTCAGTAATTATTTTCTTATTGGCCGTCATGTATTGACGGGTTTCAACTAGTACGATATTATTATTATAGTGACTATTATTGGGCACAGCAGTTAATTTTTTTTTCAGAAGAACATTGATAATAATAATAACCAGTGTTGGTTTCGTTGAAGTTAACTTTGAATATCCTTTCATAAATTTCAGGATCAAATGCTTTGAACATGAATTCAGATGGCCACAATAAAAATTGGCATGACAACATTGCTTGTAATAAATCAATAATTTGAGCTGATAATATCTCAGGGGAAATCTTTAGGATTTGGAACACATTGAAGCATTATGGGACAGGATCTAACTCCCGCAACTCCCATTTTACTTCTTATTAAAAAGCATACAGCTTTCTGTGGATCAGGATACGACTCCCGCAACATCCACTCAACACAACAATCAATGCTTCATTTAACTACTTTCCCAAAGTGCATTGGCACAAAATAACATCAATTAAGCTTCATTTATCAATACCCTATAAGATAACAGATTGTAAGCTCTCAGATTTATATGAACAATTAATTTTTAATCACTATTTTACACTTTTATCATAGTCTTTCATGTTTATCATTGTTAAGGAATATTACTTCCATAGCTATTCATAGAATTCAGCATTCATCAATATTAATTCATAGAAATATCTATTATTATTATTATTATTATTAGAAAAATATATTCTGTCATGCAGAATAAAAATTATTAATGCACATTCTGTGTCGTAAATCTGCTGCGTTATGAATGGGGTAGGACTACCCATATTATTTACTGCAATATAAAAATGAAACCTTGAGGATTGCACCTCAGCTGCAAGTCTAATTTGACTACAAGGAAAAATTACTCCTAAAAATATGCAACCATTCTAACTATAAAAGCGTATCATAAAAATAGTGAAAGTTATTTGGTTTATCGGAACGGCGGAAAATTCATGGCTCTAGAAAATATTTAGGCTTTTCGGAAGTCTACGATATCATAATTTCTGTGGCGATTGGACCTCCCTCGGTGCAGATCAAATCCTGTCACCACGGATCTGTGATGTCTAAACGCTGGGCATGGGACATGTCATAGTGTTCAACTCTCTCGCTGGAGATCGAATCCTGGCACCACGGATCTGTGAAGTCTAAACGCTGGGCATGGGACATGTTATAGCGTTCAACTCTCCTGTCGTCCAAAGAAATATGCCGCAGGTGGCCTAGCTCGTCGTTCTTAATTGGTCATCCTGGCATGATCTCCTCACATACCGCCGCCTTAGGTGCTAACCATCTTCGATAATTGGGGCAGTGAAATTATCCTATCATTGGGGCTGGTTCTCATGCACACAAGGCATGCTGCTAGTATGGCCCATTGTCAATCATGAAGTCCACATATACAACCCAGTGGTGTGACAGTTCATGCAAATGGTAACAATTCCTGCTGAGAGTGTCTTTATCAAACATGGGCGGAATCTTGCCTGCTATTCCCCGTACAAATGTAAGCTATTAGGGTAGCCTATTAGCACTTGCAAAAGTTCAATCGATAAACTTGAATGTGGTCCCAATTCTTGTTTGGTGTAAGTGGTGGGAATAACACACAAGACATCAGTCAACTACTTGTTTATAACAAGTCACACTCACATACCTTTTGATTTCTTGAAGTATTCAACCAGATGAATAATTATACGTTTTGAAGCACTTGGAATCACTGTGATGTTACCACTTACGTAGCACAAGGCTATGTCCACTCGGACATAGTAATGTGGTAGAAATTGCCTATCTCCAAGGAGCACTCGCTCATAATGACGGCGTATTGTACTGTCGTAGCGACACACACACGTGGACTAGTATGACGACTGTTGGACTGTTCGATGACTGTGTAGATTGTCGACACTACCTGACCTCTCACAGGGCTGGTTTTTATACTGTCCCAAGGACACATATCGATCGTTCAACTCGCATTACGTAATGCTAGATCTTACATTTGCCATATCCATAGAAGCATCCAAGAGGTTAGCAATTTCCATTAATACATCAGGAATAAACTGGTGAATTACTCCTAATTTAATTCAGGAGTGCTGATATAATCTTCTTCCATAACAAAAGCCTTACAAGTATACACTTTTCATAATCGTTGGCTACACGTGGGACATGCGACTGGTTCAAACTATGGTGGGTCGACAGCTGGTCAAGGGCTCGCTGACGTCACGGCGCTCTCTTCAAATTCACGCCCGACCAAACCATCGTAAATGGGCACATATGCCACCTACCTCTTCAAAAATAAAAAACTTCGAGTTTAAATTCTTTTATTTCTCCCTCGATGTTTCCTCTTCTTAGTCGGCGTGATACAATTTCATCAAGCTGGCTGCATTCAATGTGCCCTGAATTTCTCCAGGTCGTGCGGTTCCTCCTTTGGGTCTATTATGGCGTCCTTCGCCATGTCATCTTCTACTTCTTCGATGATCTGGTTCAATCTAAGTTCTTCCTCAATCAAATCCTCTTCAGTGGTCTGCCATAAGGTAATCGGTGTGAAACATCCTCCTGGCTCTATGTCAATCGTTCGTAAATCGGTGCTTTTTCTTTTCCTTTGCCTTCCCTAGAAGTTCCAGATTTGGGCTCTTCCTTCTCGTTCGACTGGTTAAGCTTCTCTAGGTATTTCATACTTTCTTTGTGCCCCTCTTCTAAATATTGGCGATTGTTGCCATCCCTGGAGTTTCGATTTCCCTGATTCTGGAATCTTTGATTATTCCTATCGTCTGAGTTCCTCCAATCCGGGTTATTCCTTCTAGAGTCGTACTGCCTCCCACGGCGATATCTCCCTCTTCTCTCATATTGGGGATATTGTCCTTGGTATCTCCCGCCATAGGATTCTTGTCGTGGTCTACCCTCACGATGGTCACGTGCTTCGTAATTCCTCTCAGTATCATTACTCTCTGTTTGGCAATGTCGGTCTGTCGTTACCAAATTAATGGTCCGAAGATGTGACCTGACGTTCCTCTCCCGAAAGTGTTGGTTGCTGACGTGCTCTAACCGTTGGAGAACTTCATCCAGGTCTTCCAAACTTTCGGCTCCAGCAGCTATTAGAGTTCTCTGGACCTCTAACGGGAACTGACGTGTCAATGCCGTAAACAATTTGTACTCTGGCATTGGGGGTTGCAAAAATTTGAGGTTCGATAACTGGCTTGCGAAGTAGCTTGAATATTGCGTAAGTTGTGTGTTGGAAAACGTCTTGGAGTATGCCTCGGAACGAATGACCTGCTGGATTTCTGGGGACCAAAATTTCTTCAAGAGATTTCTTGAGGAATCTTCAAAATCTGTCATGGTGTATCTAAAAGCTCGATACCATAAAAGTGCGGGACCCTCAAGCAGTTTGCCTATCACTTTCACCTCCCTAGCCGGGGAAACTCTCATTTCCGATAGATAATCCTGGACTTCTCTAAGAAATTCTACCGGGGGTAATGGTACCTACACCACTAAACTTGGCTGGTTTTTCCTCTTTACTTTTGATGACTGTCATCACTGAATCACGACCAGGCGTTGGACTGAAGTGAGAATAAGGTGTCTTTGCATTCGTCATGTTTGAATCTTTGGACCCTATTCCTGATTGGTATTCCGTTTTCACAGACCCAATTTTGTTTTCTAACGCAGAAACAGCTGCTTGAATCTCATTAGATGGGATTTTCGAGCTTTCTACCTTCCTATGCTCCATGCTGTCGGATTTAATCGTTCTGTTGAAAATTTGGAAACATCTATCCGTAACTGCTCCAAAATTTCGGATTTCAAGCGATCCGGCTGAATTTCCGTTTTTGATTGTTCCTGCTGAATTTTGGAGACCTCTACTTTGATTTGCTCTAACATTTCGGTCTTTAACTGTTCAGGTTGAAATTGGGAAATTTCCGCTCTGATTTTGGAGATATCAGTGTTCAACTGTTCTGGCTGAAATTTGGAAATTTCCGCTCTGATTCGGGAGATTTCAGTATTGAACTGTTCAGGGGGTGTTTCTACAACTCCGGACTTCAGCTGTTCTACGAGTTGAGATTTCATTTGCTCCTGAGCAGTCTGTAACTCCGTGTTTCTGTCTCGATTTTCTTTTTTATTTTGTTAAAATCGTCATGGAAATCCTGGTTGTAGGTCTCTATGCGACTCAAGATTTTCTCGGAGTCCGACACTCTTTTGGTCAAATCCTTTGTGACAATTTCTCCGATTTTGGCTACATCTTTTTGAATCACGCCCATGTCTTTTCTAAGGTGGTAATCGCATTTTCTAATGGCTTTACGAACGTTTTTCAGATTTTATTTCGACTTCCTCAGCTATGCATGTCAGTATCTGTTTCTGCATATTTTCAAAAATAGAATTTTTGAAGTCTACAGAGATTTTAGACTGTATCTGTGTCACAACACTATCCGTATCATCATTAATCTTGCCTTCTAATCTCTCTTCCATACAGCTAGCCTCATCTTATAGTTTCGCAACGTATCTTTGGGCCTTCTTAAGTACCGCCCCTTCTAATTGCTCTATCTCCTCGCGAGTCTTCGCCACGTTTTCCTCTAGCTTTAAAGATTTCTCAAGAACCCGACTCTCCACTGATCCGATATGGGCTTCTAAAGTACTAGAATTTTTCTTGAATTTTCCTTTCAATAGAATGAATGAAAACTGGACAACGGCTTCTGAGGCGGATGAAGATGGTTGGCATCATCTCAACGGTAAGGAAGGCGGAAGAACCAATATGGGGAAGATTGGTCTCCTCAGCCTTGGAAGGCAACCAATCTACGGGAGACAACCCTAATTCAAACCTACTGAAGCTCACAACCTCGGTAGTAACTTGATCAGGGGGTTAAACCTCTGATCCCCCTAACCAATCTTCAACTAAAGCATGGAAAGTAAACGCACGGAATTAACTACCCCAGGTGGTATCAAATCCACCTTCGCTGTCGGCGGTGTTAGTGGGCCTTTGGAGTCTGGGGAGCCCACACCAACATGCTTTAAGGACGGGTCGGAGCATCCTGGAACTACTAACAAAAAGATCAGACATAAACAACAGAACTACTTCGCCACACTGAACATCAACTCGCTACTTAAGATAGGCAAACTGAAGCATTTAACAGACACTTTGACTAATCACAAGATACTGCTCACAGCAATACAGGAAACCAGATATACTGATGAACATGCCTTTGACTCCCAAGGCTACCGTATTTTCAAAGGAAAGGTAGGACGTAGGAGAATGAAGAACGCACCACACCTGGGGACTGGTTTTATTGTAAGCCATAAGATACTGGATTCAGTTATTGACTTCAGCTCTCTCAATAGTCGAGTGTCTTTAATAACCTTCCGGTGCACAAACAAGGTCTACACTGTAGTAAATGTCCATGCACCCATCAATGAGGACAATAAGCGTAACCCTGAAAATACTGACAAGTTTTGGGAAGAACTAGAGAACATCATATGCAAGGTCCCAGAGCGTCATACAATCATCTTACTCGGTGACTTCAACGCCCAGCTAGGGAAAGAACGCAAGTACAGAGACATTGTGGGAGATTTCCCGGCCCACACAAGGACAAATAGGAATGGAGAGCGCCTAGTAGGTCTTTGTAAGGCCTTCAACTTGGTAATGAAGTCAACGGCTTTCAAGAGACTGCCAAGGAAGCAAAAGACCTGGACATCACCTAACTGTCTCTTGGGAGAATTCCAAATAGACCATGTTGCCATCTCAAAGAAGTCCCATAGAGAGATCCAGAATGTTCGAGTGTTAAGAGGAGCAAATTTGGACTCCGACCACTATCTCTCCAAGGTCAAGCTAAGATTTCTACCTCGGAATACTAAAAAAACAAAGTCACACAAACTTACTAAGTTTGATTTAGAAAAACTTTTAAATTGCAACCAGTTCACGGAGAAAATGGAAACCCTGGAATGTAAAACCTGGGATGAAGTGAGGGAGAACCTAGTGAAAGTTGTCACGGAGATAGCGCCATTACTGAAGCAGAAGAAGCATGCCTGGTGGACGACTACCTGTGATGAAGCGGTGACACAGAGACAAGCAGCCTGGCTTAAGTGGAACTCACAGAAGACACAAAACAACAGGGATAAGTTCATAGAGCAACGAAAGTTAACTGCCAGGATCATCCGACAAGTAAAACGGCAGTTCACAAAGGACCAACTGACTCAGTTGGATGACGATTTCAAGAAGAACAACACCAGAAATTTCTACAGAGGCTTTAAACGGAACCTCAGCCGTTATAATCCTCCCAGCCTCCACTTGAGAGGACTGGATGGACAGATAGCCTATAATGATATGGACAACTGCCACCTTCTGGCCAAGTACTTCGAGAATCTCCTTAACTGTGAATCACCTGACATATTCTTCACTTATCAAGACACCATCAGGCAACCAAACTCTCAACCACCAACCAAAGAAGAAGTGATAGACATCATCAAGTCCTTGAAAAACAACAAAGCATCAGGTGAAGACTCAATTGTAGCGGAACTATGGAAACAAGCTGGGAATCGGACTATAGGCAAGTTGACAGAAATCTTCCATGACATTTGGGAGACTGAAACATTGCCTAGTGACTGGACCTCTGCTTTGATTCATCCCCTACATAAAAAAGGAGACTTGACCGACATCAACAACTATCGAGGAATCTCGTTAGTACCTGTGACATACAAGATCTTTTCTAAGGCCTTATTAAACAGAGCTGAACCCCAGCTAGACCCTCGACTAGGAGAATACCAGGCAGGATTTAGAAAAGGACGCTCTTGTACGGAACAGATACTGGACTTGAAATCAGTGCTACGGCAAGCAAAAATGGCTAGTAAGAAATATGTCATCATTTTTGTTGATTTTAAGAAGGTGTATGATTCGGTTGACAGACCTACTCTCATGAAGATCCTGCAAGAACTAGGACTAGACGAGAAGACACATAACCTTATCCAACAGACTTTAAAGAACACCATGTCACGAGTGAAGTTCAGAGGAACCCTCTCTGAAAGTTTTGAAATTAAGTCAGGAGTAAGACAGGGAGACGGTCTCTCACCTCTCCTCTTTAACTGTGCCCTGGAAAAGGTGATAAGGGAGTGGCGAAAGGAGCTAACTAGTCAGGGGGTACCAAGTGGTATCACTTTGGGACACAAGTGCAATGGGCTCAGTGTTGATTGCCTGGCATTTGCCGGCGACCTGGCACTTCTATCTCATTCAATAAAAACGTCTGTGAAACAACTTAATGTTCTCACGCAACAAGCAGCTAAGGTAGGACTATATGTATCACTTGAAAAAACACAGTACATCACAAACATCAGTGAATCTCCTTGTACACTGCATTTGGACCAGGGAGAGATCAACAAAACTGACAGATATAAGTACCTAGGAGAATGGCTTGAACCGAATCTCTCGGAAGTAAGGGCATTATCAACTCGAGTAAACAAGTTAGAAATGGCTTATCAACTAACCAAGAACACATATAATAAGAAGTGTCTCTCCCGAAAGACTAAAATGAGACACTACCAGACAGTTATACGTCCTGAAGCCTTATATGCATCAGAATGTCTAGTATTCAACCGGAAGGGACTCACGGACAAACTCGAAGTACAGGGGAGAAAGATAATGAGGAAGATATTGGGACCTGTTAAGGAAGGTAATGAATACAGAAGGCGGCCTAATCAAGAGCTCTACACGTACTGTGAAAGAATCACGGATGTTGTTAGAAAACGACGTCTAGCATTTTATGGACACGTCTACAGGATGCATCCTACCAGGTTGACCAATCAGCTCCTCGGTTACTGGCAAAAGCGGAAGACCAAGTCACCATGGTTGTGGGAAGTGAGCAAAGATATGCAAGAACTTGGAGGGACGGAATGAGTCTTAAAAGACCGGGCATCTCTCAGGAAGATGCTTCAGCAATTGAGGTTCCTGGACAAACCGCCAAGAAAGAAAACAGGTGCCCTCTGGACCCAGGAGAGGAGGTAACAACACAGCCAGAGGATATGTAACTACTGGGCAAACATCAAAGCCCACTCCAAAAGTAACAGTTGAACGTCGTGGTCCATAGATGGCCTATTCGAAACAAGAAGAAGAAGAAGAATGAATTTGATTTTCATGAGCTAAGTAGTTACTTTTGACCCTATTTTCTACCAAGGTGAGTGCAGCGGAGTTATCAACGATATGACATTCTAAATTGGCTTCTACTAACTTAATTTGTTTTTTTAAAGATTCAGAATTTTCCAAAATTTTCTTTTCCGACAAACTAGAAATACTGTCGATTTTAGTTTCAAGTACTTTGGAACTACTTTGAATTTTACCCTCAAGTTCTTTTGAACTATTTTGAATTTTATTTTGAAGGGATTCCGAAAGTTTATTCTCAAGTTCTTAGGAACTATTTTGAAGGGATTCAGAAAATTTAGTTTCAAGGGATTCAGAATTTTTGACCATTTTATTTTCAAGTTCTTTGGAACTTTCGACCATTTTATTCCCAAGTTCTTTGGAAGTGACTTGGATAGTTTCTAATATAGCATTAATCCTATCTTCTAATGTCTTTGTATTGGTTTTAACATTGTCATCTGCTGCTGAGAGAACATCAGAAATTTCCTTCATTCTTGTTCGCAAGGCATCTAAAATTAGAGAGTTCTCTGCCATTTTGTCATTCAAAGACATCAGTAAAGTTTTCAGTTCTACACTAGACATAATCAACACAATATAATAAATGGCAATTAGTGAGAAGACCCATCACCAGACGCAATCAAGGGACTTAGAGCTAATAGTAGATTGTGTAGTATTTCAGAGCCAAGAATTTCCTTCCGAAAAACGTAAAATTAATATGCTTAAACGACAACGATAAAAGAAATTGTCCTCAACCTCCGCTATATATGTTACCAAAACAAAAATCTAAAGCAAAAACTGGATCAAAATCCAAAAATAATACTCAAACAAGTGAGCTATATTACTCCTATCGATACTCTTAACGTGTCCTATCGAGTCCTATCGAGCTCCACAGGTTGGCCGACATATCTTTCTCTTTCTTATGTGCCCGTCTGTACACCTGGAGTGAACAGACAACCACATGCTAGGGAGCAGTAAATACAGTGTTAGCATGAGATCTCTCTTGGGGCGTTCTGGGCTTGGGCCGTAATTACTATACACTCTACTCGTGCTCCCCGTAAGGGAAAAGGAAAGACGTCACGACATATAACAGAAAATTAAAGACATATTTCGTAACCAACCAATTCTCCAAATAAAATTTATTCAATAAATAACTGCCTACTGGCAGAAGCAAAACAATAGCACACGCATTCCCTATCGGATTTTATGCCTCTCAAAATAAAAATAAATCATAGTCTTATTTAAGATTGTCCGTTGGTCTAGACTATGTTTATAAATCACACTTTAATTTGTAAATCTATACAATTCGATAAGACATAAAGTTATATTTAAATTTACCCTATTAAGTTGCACAGTTAAATGATTCTATTCACTTATTTACAATTAAGCATGACACAAGCGTGGATTAGTTTCACATTCGAATCTTGATTCTCTTATGAAATGACACAATTCTTAACGCAGTTTGTTTAAATACATCATAGTGACTATTATTGGACACAGCAGTTAAATTTTTACAGCAGAACATTGATAACAATAATAATAACAGTATTGGTTTCGTTGAAGTTAACTTTGAATATCCTTTCATAAATTTCAGGATCTAATGCTTTGAACATGAATTCAGATGGTCACAATAAAAATTGGCATGACAACATTGCTTGCAATAAATCAATAATTTGAGCTGATAATATCTCAGGGGTAATCTTTGGGATTTGGAATACAATGAAGCATTATGGGACAGGATCTAACTCCCGCAACTCCCATTTACTTCTTATTAAAAAGCATACAGCCTTCTGTGGATCAGGATACGACTCCCGCAACATCCACTCAACACGAGGATCAACGCCTCATTTAACTACGTTCACAAAGTGCATTGGCACAAAATAACATCAATTAAGCTTAATTTATCAATACCCTATAAGATAACAGATTGTAAGCTCTCAGATTTATATGAACAATTAATTTTTAATCACTATTTTACACTTTTATCATAATCTTTCATGGTTTTCATTCTTAAGGAATATTACTTCCATGGCTAATCATAGAATTCAGCATTCATCCATATTAATTCATAGAAATATCTATTATTATTATTATTATTAGAAAAATATATTCTGTCATGCAGAATAAAAAATTATTAATGCATATTCTGTGTCGCAAATCTGCTGCGTTATGAATGGGGTAAGACTTCCCATATTATTTACTGCAATATAAAAATGAAACATTGAGGATTGCACCTCAGCTGCAAGCCTAATTTGACTACAAGGAAATTTACGCTTAAAAATATGCAAGCTTTCTAACTATAAAGGCGTTTCTTAATAATAGAGAAATTTAATTGGTTTATCGGAACGGCGGAAAATTCATGGCTCTAGAAAATATTTAGGCTTTTCGGAAGTCTACGATATCATAATTTCTGTGGCGATTGGACCTCCCTCGGTGCAGATCAAATCCTGTCACCACGGATCTGTGATGTCTAAACGCTGGGCATGGGACATGTCATAGTGTTCAACTCTCTCGCTGCAGATCGAATCCTGGCACCACGGATCTGTGAAGTCTAAACGCTGGGCATGGAACATGTTATAGCGTTCAACTCTCCTGTCGTCCAAAGAAATATGCCGCAGGTGGCCTAGCTCGTCGTTCTTAATTGGTCATCCTGGCATGATCTCCTCACATACCGCCGCCTTAGGTGCTAACCATCTTCGATAATTGGGGCAGTGAAATTATCCTATCATTGGGGCTGGTTCTCATGCACACAAGGCATGCTGCTAGTATGGCCCATTGTCAATCATGAAGTCCACATATACAACCCAGTGGTGTGACAGTTCATGCAAATGGTAACAATTCCTGCTGAGAGTGTCTTTATCAAACATGGGCGGAATCTTGCCTGCTATTCCCCGTACAAATGTAAGCTATTAGGGTAGCCTATTAGCACTTGCAAAAGTTCAATCGATAAACTTGAATGTGGTCCCAATTCTTGTTTGGTGTAAGTGGTGGGAATAACACACAAGACATCAGTCAACTACTTGTTTATAACAAGTCACACTCACATACCTTTTGATTTCTTGAAGTATTCAACCAGATGAATAATTATACGTTTTGAAGCACTTGGAATCACTGTGATGTTACCACTTACGTAGCACAAGGCTATGTCCACTCGGACATAGTAATGTGGTAGAAATTGCCTATCTCCAAGGAGCACTCGCTCATAATGACGGCGTATTGTACTGTCGTAGCGACACACACACGTGGACTAGTATGACGACTGTTGGACTGTTCGATGACTGTGTAGATTGTCGACACTACCTGACCTCTCACAGGGCTGGTTTTTATACTGTCCCAAGGACACATATCGATCGTTCAACTCGCATTACGTAATGCTAGATCTTACATTTGCCATATCCATAGAAGCATCCAAAAGGTTAGCAATTTCCATTAATACATCAGGAATAAACTGGTGAATTACTCCTAATGTAATTCGGGAGTGCTGATATAATCTTCTTCCATAACAAAAGCCTTACAAGTATACAGCTTTTCATAATCGTTGGCTACACGTGGGACATGCGACCGGTTCAAACTATGGTGGGTCGACAGCTGGTCAAGGGCTCGCTGACGTCACGGCGCTCTCTTCAAATTCACGCCCGACCAAACCATCGTAAATGGGCACAGTATATCGAATGTCACTGTTGGAAGTTAGTTGATATATTTCTTTCAATAACCTTCATACGACATAGGAAAAGAGGTTATATGTGTGATTCTAAAGGGATTCCAACACGCTCATCGTGACTAATAGTGATATCTTCTTTTCTAAACCTCAACTCCCTTATTTCATATAAACACGAGGTGAGCTACGGGAATTTCACGGCTTACTTCACATTTCAGAACTGTCATTTTTTCCTGCCACCTATCGGCAAACTAAATCAACTATCTACCATCGCTAAATAACCGGGTGAGTTAGCCGTGGTCGTTACGGCATGACTGCTGGCAGTTGCTCACATCCGGGAGGCGAGGATGTTCGAATCCCTCCGCCGGCAACCTTGAAGATGGTCGTCTGTGGTTTCCCATCTTCCTTCCAGGAAAATGCCGGGGTTGGTCCCTAACTATAGGCCACAGCCGCTACCTTCCAACTCCTCGTCCTTACATTCCAACTTTCCTCCCCAACGGTACGTGTAGCTCACCCATTGGGTTTCCGTCTCGAAGCAGCTACAACACTGGCGAGCCGAACATGTCCTCGGACACTCCCGGCACTCAAAGCCATACGCTAAAAAAAGAATAAAAATAAATAAAATCGCTAAATAAACGCCATTTTGTACGTCACGTTTGCCAAGAGACTACATGAAGTCATAGAGTATTCACGGATCATATCACGCTTCAAACTTGTACTTAGAGACTCTTCAACTTAGAGACATCACTTACTATAACTAGATGAGCGAAGCCCAACTGGCAACGTTATCCAATTTGAAGAAGAAACGAAAGAGAGAGAGAGGACTAATGTTACTCGATTTTCTTCAGAAATAAATAGATTCACAGAAAAATCTTCCGTGGAAGACTACGAATATTCTACAAATCGTCTTAAGGAAACTCTGGATCGTCTAATGTCCCTTGATGTCGCTATCCATGATCTTCTATCCGAGACGGGTTACGACTAGTACGTGGTGACCTGTGAAGAATATATTGACAAGGCTAAACGGGACATTCATAAGGCTACGCGAGAACTTGAGAAGAGGCTTGCTGGCAACACAACAAGCATGACCAATATGCCGAATCTCTCAGCACAAATAGCCCACACTCCACTTCATTCCGTCAAACTACCTCCCATCAAACTTGAGCTGTTTTTGAAGGATGAGCTGTGCTGGTCCCGGTTTTGGGATCAGTTCGAAATGTCGATTGATCAGGACAATACCCTTTCTACTAGGAACAAGCACGTTTTCCAACGGGGGTACCTAGAAGGCGAATGTAAGCGACTCTTCGACGGAATAGACGTGAATGGTAATACCTACCAAGAGACTAAGCTAATTCTTCAATCAAAGTATGGGAACAAAACCGGATTATTCATGCCAATTTGGACTACTGTACTTACAGGACCATAAACAAACTCTCCATGATAGCCCTGAGTCACTGAACGTGACATATGTTGAATGTCACTGGCGGATCCAGCCTTTGATATCGTTAGGTGAACACATAAACGCCTATGGTCGGGTACTAACTTCAAATATTCTACGAGCCTTCCCCGAAGATATCTGCCGACGCTGGCTTATCCAATCCAAAGGGACGAACACACCTGAGAGCGATATCTCCGCACTGATGGTATTCTTCAATGAAGAAGTAGAAGGAGCTCTAACGGCGCAGAAGATCCGCGGTGCAACAATAGCCAGCTCCGACTTTACTCCTACCGCTGCAACACTTCATGTCCATTCAAACTAAAGGCAGCCTACGCGAGAGAATAGGCGTAAAGGACCATGTTGTGTCTTCTGCGAGGGTCAAGGCCACTGGGCTCAGTTCTGCAGGACTCTACCAGAGGTAAATAGCTGTATTGGCAAACTGAAGGCTGCAGACCGCTGTTCCCTTTGCCTTAATCGTGGCCACAGCTCCAAGGCATGCAGTAAGAAAGAAAAGGCACAATGTTCTATCTGTAAAGGAAACCATCACAAATCAATTTTCCACACCATTGGCAAACGCACGCACCTCAGCAACATCAGTCGGTAAGATAGACGTATCATCCCCAGATTTCACGTATTTGCAGACAGCGTGGGTGTGGATTACTGGACGTACAGGAATTAGCAAACTAACAAGATGTGTCCTAGACGGAGGTAGCCAGTCCTCCTTTTTGACTAAGCCCCTAATAGACGAACTACGCTTGAAGATAATCAACAATAGGTCCCTATCTGCAAGTTCCTTCGAAACCTTATCTTCTTTCCCTGGCCAACGCAGATTGATTCAGATAAACATGAAGGGGATTTGGGCCAATTCCATTATACCTATCGCTGCACTCCAAAGTAATCACTCGTTTTCCCCGCATCGGACTGTTCCTCATGATATTTACATGCTAGGGAAAAGGCGCAAACTATTACTGGCCTATTCCAAGGACAGCTGCGCTGATCTCCCTATTGAACTCCTGATTGGTGCTGATCAGTACCGCGGATTATCAAAGACACTTCTCCCATACGGCTTTCTGAATCAGTAGTACTACTGCCATCTCATCTGGGATGGATTACTAGTGGAAACCGCTCAGGAATAAAGGCAAATTCCGTGACCGTCAACTACATCAATCTTGATCAGATAGTCTCTCATGTAGAAAATGACTTTCACCTGGGATATAGAATCAATAGGAATCTCTGTTCAACAATCACGAACCATGACTGAAAGTGATTCTTCACTACTCTCTCAGTTTCACGCTTCACATGAACTTGAAGTTGGTATCTCTCCCCAGAAGGGAGCACTTCACACTATCTCGCAACTTTGAAAATGCTAAGCTTATTTCGTGTACTCGAAAGATACTTGAAAAGGACGAAACGCTACGTGACGTTTGTCACGAGCAAATTCTGAACTACATTCGACAGAAACAAGTAGTAATAACGCCGCCTGCTGACGGAACACAAGAAATTTTCTACTTACCCCCACCACTTAGTCAGCAAAGAGAAACGTGTAAACTCGTAATGGTGTGTCGTTCTTGATGGAAGAGCCCACGAGAAGGGAGCATATTCTCTAATCGACACTCTACAAGTAGGTCCCAATCTCCTTCCAGAGGTTCTTTCTATGATGCTAAAATTCCAGCAGCACCCCTGGGCAATTGTGGAAGATATTAGTCAAGCATTTCTACAACTGGCTCTCCATACTGGGCCCGTTAGTCCGGAGATTAACGCCCACATATGCGAGAATCTCGAAAACAGTTGAGCACGAGACTCAAAACATCTCAGGGAAAACTGGGTATGGGCTAATGGTGCTACTACAGTTCAGAAAGAATGCTATTGGTGTTACAGCTGATATAGCCAAGGCATTCCTGCAGATTACTGTAGCACAGCAGGATAGGAAAGTTTTAAAATTCCTGTGGTGGAAAAGTTTGGATTCGCAAGAAATAATGGTATTGAGACATTGCAGGGTAGTGTTCGGGGTAGCGCCTAGTCCAGTCTTAATAAGTGCTACTTTGCGCCATCACTTGGACAAGGCAGCAAAAGAACTGAGAGACACCTCTCAGAAGCTGAAGAAGTCATTCTATGTTCACAACTGCGTGACAAGTGTTGAATCGGAAGCTGAGCAGCTGCTTTTGGAACCAGATTCTACACCGCCTTCAATGGGTACCCAGGAAAAGGACTCCATAACACCAAAGGCAGAAGCAAAGAGGCGCACAAGAATCGGGCGATGTGTGAAGATGCTTAATAGGCTTGACTTGTGACTAAGAAAAATGAAAGGTTGCAATGTTTCACTTTCTAGAAATTGCAAGGTGGGAGAAAATGTGCATTGCTATTATGCTGTTGCAGCCATTTGCAGCGACGCGTGTCGTGCGGTGGCGCTCTCGGGAATCAAGGGTCCTGTATTTCTCTTTGGTACATACGTCTCATTGTACTTACTGATTATTACTGTTCACGATTTAAAGTAACTAAGAGTGGTGAGCAAATATTGATATAAATGAATTACCTTGAGTTCCAGTTAATTAAAGTCTTCATTTTCCTGCTGCAGCAATAAAAAACATTAACAGCCACAATACTCATATCTAACCTGTTGGCTGAGAACTACATACAGGTGGCTGATGGCATCGTGTTGTCAGACTGGTTGACACAGAAAATAGGAGTCTTTCAAGATGACCCACTCAGCCCTATATTATTCAACGCATTCACCTCCGATGTAGAGGCAGAGATAAAGGAAAGGACCGACACAGAAATGTACTTGTATGCCGATGACATGGCAATCGCGGCTGACGACATAATAGAACTACAACGTGATTTGAAACTACTAGCGGACTGGGCAAACAGGAACGAAATGAACTAATCGTATTCAGGAAAGGAGGTAAACTAAAGGAAGCAGAGCACATAACGTGCAATGGCGTTCGCCTTCGCAGAACTAACAGCTTCAGATACCTAGGTGTGACCTTGCAGACCACATGCAGCATCTTCAGGATCCACTTAAGAACTAGAATGATTGCAGCTCTGAAAGCGATGAATGACATCGATAACATCGCGCAAATTGCAGGAGACAGCCATGGTGCTTTTTCGAGTTAAAGTGCTACCAGTATTAACCTATGGACTTGAAATCATAGGAGAATTCCTGAGTGCAAAGCAACTAGAAGATCTGTAAAAGATTAAATCCAGATACCTGGAGCGAGTCCTGAGTGTATCGTATATGAGCTCGCGAAGGAGACTTTCCTGATCGAGGGCCTGAGATGCAACCTTATTCTACCAGGAGGAGCAGCATATGATAATCTGTTGTATAAGCTAAGGGAAAAAAAGGGACATTTGGGAGGACTTCTATTCAACGGAGGCCATGACGGATCGGACATGCATGGAAACGGGCTACCAACTGAGGCATATAGTCACGAGTCTGACTGTCAACGGGTTCCACTTCAAGATGTGTAAAAACAAAGTTTTCCATGAACCGAACACAAACTGTGTGTGCAGGCTACGAGACCAGATATGTGAAAGATATCACATCCAAGAAGTGTTCCTCGAGGTCAGGTTCTATTAGTGAGTTTATCAACGACTAACACTTATTGAGAGCTCATTGGTCGTCACGTTGTTACGGTATATGTTTTATTTTGCTGTATTACTATAGTATTGCGATCCTCTATGCACATTGTGAGCAATAAAGTTTATTAAAAATTCCTTTCGGCACGACGGAAGGCGGAGGTAGATTCCACAGGGCAAACTAAGGGATAGGCTATAATAGGCAAAATATGCAGGTTTCGTAGAAGGATCAGACCTCATTTATTGCGAGAAAGTATTTTACAATGTAATTGGAGCTCAATTAACTTTTCTTTCGTCTTACTATGCATATTTTTAACATTTTATTGTCTTATGGGGACAGTAACCTTCTTGTCAGTTGGGGTCCAGTATTAGCCTATTTTCAATTTTGAAAAAATAGGCTTATGAGATCACCTTTTGTCCGTGTGTGTGTGTGTGTGTGTGTGTGTGAGAGAGAGAGAGAGAGAGAGAGAGAGGTGTGTGTGTGCCTCCCCCCCTAATAAATTCTAAACGGCTGGAGCGATTTCAATGAAACTCGGTAAGTTCATAGCACTATTCCGGGCAACACCGACCGTGCCCTTCAAATTTTGTTACGTCTCACCAATTCAACATGGCGGCTGTGCGAAATATTTCACCATTATTCAATATCTCCCAATCTATTCCAGATATCACCCTGAAATTTTTTGCGGTGATAAAGGGAACTACTAGAAGTTCATCTATGTGACTTTTATAAAACTGGTAACTACAAAACCAACATGGCGGCCACGCGAATGTGGGACTTTTAAGTAGACGTTTCTCGCGATTTAACCAACCAAACGCAATAAAACGTGGTACAGTATATGTTTATACACATTGTAATGCACCGACATCTAGTTTGGTTCAATTGTTTACATAACCACAAGGTGGCGGATGTGTGAAATATTTCACCGGCATTCGATATCTCTGAAACTATTAGCGGTATCACCCTGAAATTTTGTACGGAGATAAAAGCCACGTTTGGAAGTTCATCTATAAGATTTTCAAAAACCGGTTAACTACAAAACGAACATGGCGGCCAAGCGAATTTGAAAATTTTAAATAGACCTTTCTCGCGATTTAATGTTCCAAACGCAATGAAATCTGGTACAGGAAATGTTTATACACATTGTAATGCACTGGTATCTAACTTAGTTCAATTGTTTACATAACCTCAAGATGGCGGCTGTGCGAATTTTAAAATTGAGTTTTTATTTCTTGTGTCGTAATCATGCGATTGAAGTGAAAGTTTGAAAAATGAACCTACGCAATAATTTTCCTTTAATGGTACATGACTCTATGGCCTATACATTTAACAATCCAACATGGCGACCATCCGAAATATTAAGACGGCTCTGAATATCTACGAATCTATTATAGCAATCAAACTGTTTTTTTTATATTCATAGGGGCTATGAACTTAAGTTCACCTATATGACTTTAAATAACCTGGTGATCACAAATCCAACATGGCGGTGACGCGACGTATAAATATTCACATAGACGTTTTTCGCAATTTAACCATCCGAGTGCAGTGAAACATGGTACAGTAAATCCTTATATGAATGTTAATCCACTGGCATCTAATTTATTTCAATTGTTTCCATAACCACAAGATGGCAGCTGTGCGAAATTTTAAAATCTCGTTTTTACTTCTTGTTTCCTAATCATGCGATTGAAGTTTGAATGCTACACTTACACAATAATCTTCATGTAACAGTACATACCTCTAGGACCTACATATATTAAAATCCAACATGGCGACCATCCGAAATATTTAGTCGGTTCTCAATATCTACGAATCTATTACAGCAATCAAACTGAATTTTTTTATGTTGATAGTGGCTGTTAACATTAGTAGGATATATGAAAATAGGCTGTATAGTTCTTCACGGAACTACTTGTTATACTTGTGGTCACACCGTCCTTATGCAAGGTTTGGAACTGATGTGTAACTATCTAACAGTCTGTTACTTCTTCACGTCAAATTTTATCTCCCGCAGAGATGTTATTGGCTCCTCAGTTTTGAGCTGCGACAACGCGGTCGTGTAACCCCGTGTACTTTGGGTGTGTGTAGAATCTGTCTGATAAACGGTGTTAATTGTGATGGCTGTATTAGTTTGTAATTCAGGTAAGGACTGGATAGGTCAATTTCAAGTAGTAGTTCCTAATGTTGGTACGAAATATACCGTCATCGACGCCTAGCTGTGAACTTGGCTACTAGATGCCACCACAACCAGCAACATGCGACGAACGTTGGACTTTCCCTCTGAAGGAAAGCATACTGAGGGATTTTCAGCGCTCTTTGAAAATCTGACGACTTCCGCCGGCTTTGAACCCGCGACCTTGGGCATAGCAGTTCAGCATGCTACCAGCTAGGCTACGTCTCCGAAGCCGCTTCCCATATAGTCAGATGGAAAATTGAATGTGATCTCGTCATGGCAACCTCTGATAGCTCATCCCTCATCAATTTAGAAGTGTTGTCATGGTAACCTCTGATGGCTCTTGGCATTTTATTCTATTTCCGAAATCATTTTTCTCATCCCTTGGCGTAATGGTGGGTTGTATCAAAAGTTCTTTCAGACAAAAGTTTAAGGTAATATTTAGGGGAATATCGTCCATTTTGTACGGTTTTTATATTGTACCTATTAAGAGAGATATTATTAAAGTTTCCCGAAAAACCCACTTTTTTCCACCCCATTGGTCAATGGTTGGTGCTATCAAAAATTTTTTTAAACATAAATATTTTGCACTTATCCGACACATAATATGAACTTTGAAGGGATTCGATATTTCTCATTTTAATAGAGCTATAGTGATATTTCACTTTTTCGAAAAAAGCCCCCATTTTCACCCCCCTTCGACCGATTTTGCCCATTAACGAACTCGACCGAGATTTTTTAGGGATAAATATTATGTAAAAAAATTCAAAGTGTTTGGTGCAAAATTACGGCAGTTATCGTGTCCACAAGAAACTGATATATATATATATATATATATATTCATAAATTATATATAAACATTTGAACTGACGGTAGTTTTGGGGTCAGGGGGATGTGAAACGCGAAGATATGTCGAAATTTTCCGGAAGTCGAAACATGGTACCCATTGCAATAGTTAGCTTTCTGATGAAATCTACCTTATATGGAAAGTATAAGCTAAGAAACAATTTAAAGTTATTTCGACTCAGAGATGTACTAACGACCTCGTCATCTTAGCCGATTCAACAGCGAATTTGAATGTTTTTCCAATCGGTATAAATCTAAATGCTGAGAAAATAATTCGTGATAAAATCCGAGTAAGTAAAACAGGAATACTGAAATGCAGCCGGGAGAAATAAAACAAAAAACTCCATTGGTTGATGAAACGCTAAAGAAACATCACAGTCAAAGCAAAAAAGATAAATAAAACGTGGGTTTCCGTAATGTTGACATCACATATAGATGTAGATAGTACGATTTCATGATTGAACCCATGGTTTTGAGCGTGGCAACATTTGGAAGTGAAACATCGATTGTTTGTGCTGCAGAGAAGAGATAATAGAAGCATTTGAATGTGGTGTTATAGGAGAAAGGTGGACATTGGATTTGCTTGATACAGTGAAAAATGAAGGGTATTGAGATGAATGGAGGTGGGGTTAGATAATTTTGGTGAGTGGTAATAAATGGAAGATATATCTAGGTAGGGCACATACTATGGCGCAGTAGTTACGGCAGGAAGGGCCAAGGGGTTAGCCAAGTTTAGAATATGTGAAATAGATTGCTTCAGATGTAAAGTTTGGTAGCTATGTAGAGATGAAACGATTAGCTCAGGACAGGGAGACACGGAGCGCTGCATCAAACCAGTCAAAAGACTGATACTACAACATCAACAACAATTCTCTCGGCACTTTAGCTGCCTGTGTGAAATCTCACTCCGTTATGCGCAATAATAAGCGCATTTACTTAAACATGTTCTTATCGATGATCAATTGGCGAAGGTTGAGCAGAGTTGCAGAGGGTACAGACAACAACGGCTTCTTCTTTTATGACACCCGGTATGTAAAATTCTAACGACTTGGGATCGATAGACTATGGTGGCTAAGATACAATCCTTATACACTCATGCACTCAGAGGTGTGACAAAAATCTCCAAGACACACTGTTTGTTTAATATGCATGTATATGCACTCTATGATCAACATATATATTGGAGAGTAGAGTCGACGTGAGCTACCGGCACTTCTTGAAGAAAAATTTTCTGGTAGTGGTGTTAAAATATTTGCCCAATTCAATGGGTGATAAGTTAAAAGGGAACTGAGTCACCAGATTGGTCATTTCGAGTTAGTGGCAGATTCGAATTGGCTGAGGATAGATACACATTTGAGTGTCAACGGTCCTAAAGAAATGATTGTAAGAAGGGACCTAGTCGTCAGGTTGTTCTTTTTTTCTTTTTTTTTCTTTAGTGTCGCACAGTACAGAGTTTAGGTTTGTGAAAGTTATAATATATTCTGTTTCACAATACAATAAAAAGCAGTGCTTTATTGTGGCGTAGAAGTAAGAAATTATGACTTGTTTGCTAAAAGGTTCCCAAGTCATCAGATTCTAAGAACGATTGTCTCCTAGGAAAACATTATCATCAAAGAATCTCTACTTCTTTGTTGCAGGACGGGGAAGATTTTTGTGTTTTTCTTAGAACTGTCCATAGGTGACTTAGGTCCCTTTTAACTATAACCCATTCAATTATATTTACCTTAGATACCTTACCAATGATAATGTACAGCAATTGAAACAGTTAGTGCTAATTATTTCAGGCTGATTATTTGTCCAGATACGTTGGATCATGCTCTGGGGATGACTGATGCATTAAGTAATAGTAAAAGACAATATTCTAACAATGCATCAAAGGAAGAATTTTCTAGCAAACAAAAGTCCAACATTTTATGCCATACTGGAGAGAGAGCACACACATGCAGCGTTTGCGAAGCCAAGTTTATCAGGAAAGGACATTTGAAGGAACACATGAGAACCCATGGCGGTGAGAAGCCATATCCATGTACCGTATGCGAAGCTAAATTTACCCGAAAAGGATCTTTAAATGCACACATGCTTATCCATACCAGTGAGAGACCATATTCATGTAGCGTATGCGAAACCAAATTTAGGCAAAGGGGACATTTAAATGTTCACATGCTTATCCATAGTGGTAAAAGACCATATTCATGTAGCGTATGCGAAGGCAACTTTATGCGGAGAGGAGACCTAAGAAGACACATGTCGATCCATAGCGGCGAAAAGCCACATTCATGTAGTGTATGCGAAGCCAAATTCAGAAGGGGAGGGGATTTGAAAGTACACATGCTGTTCCATAGCGGTAAGATGCCATATACATGTAGTGTATGCGAAGCCAACTTTAGCCGGAAAGGACATCTGAACGATCACATGCTAATCCATAGCGGTGAGAGGCCATACTCATGCACCGTATGCGAAGCGAAATTTACTCAAAGAGGATCTTTGAATGGACACATACTTACCCACACCGGTCGGAAGCCATATGCATGTAGCTTATGCGAAGCAAAGTATACCCGGAGAAGGCACTTGAAAGAACACATGGTAATCCATACCGGTGAGAAGCCATATTCATGTAGTGTATGTGAAGTCACTTTCAGTCGGAGAGGAACTTTGAAACGACACATGGTTACCCATACTGTTGACAAGCCGAATTTTCCCGTAGAGGATGTTTAAAGCGACATGAGCTAATCCGTCCGGGTGAGAAGCCATATACGTTTGGTGTATACGAACCCGAAAAGGAAAGTGGTGAGAAGCCAGATTCATCTAGCGTATGGAAGGCCAAATTTACCCGGAGAGTATCGACGAAGACAGTCACGATAACCGCAGGGGAGTCTTGTTACAACACATGCTACTCCATAGCAGCATTCATATAGCGTTTTAGAAGCAAAATTTAGCAAGATAGAAAATTTGAAGTGATTCATACTTATCCATAGCTTCATGAGCAGATAAATTTACCCAAAAAGGAAAATTAAGACACATGGTAGTCCATGGCGGTGAGATGGCAGATTAAGTACCATCTGCAAATCAATGTTCACTCTCAAGCAAGATTTGAAGACTCGCAACTTAAACAATAGCGGCAAGAGACTATTTGCCTATAGAATATGCGAAGGTAAATTTCCTTGATGAGAACAACATTTGGGGACACACGTTGTAATCCATAGCGCGTAGAAACCGTTTTTTCTTCCATCACAGTGTCGCCAACCTCATTTTACGCATGCTGATAAATTCAATATTTAAATGCTATCTATTGGACCTCAACCAAATTTGGCATGTGCATTGTGTACCTTAAGAGATGGAACTAAGAATATATTTAGAGTTGCCAGGTCTGCCAACTGTTGATGTATGGTCTCTATAATTATAAGAAAAGTTGGCTCTTTAGTTTGTCATGCAACTATTTGTTCTTTTTTCTACCTTCCAAAATCAGCCTAAGACTTAGTACAGCTTCCCTTGTTTTTAAGTTTCTCCGAAATCCTAACTGGTCTTGTCCCAACTCGGTTTCCATCTGTCTTTGCATCCTCTTGTAAATAATTCTAGTCAGAATCTTTGATGCATGAGTTATCAAGCGGATTTTACGATAATCTTCCTATATGTCTGCTCCTGTATTCTTCGGTATATGGATGAAGACTCATAAATCATACTTACCAGGTGAAATATCCCGTGTTAACCTCTGTTTCCTACACATTGTTTGAACTCAGTCGATATATCACCCATTCCTTGTGTTTTGTTCCTTTTCCTAGTGCTCTATTAAATTTTGATGTCAATATTAAATCTCCATCTCATCCCCACGAATTTCCTTCTCCTTTTCCATTTCATAATTCTAAATCTCTTTAACTCTATGCAAACGC
This sequence comes from Meconema thalassinum, assembly GCA_946902985.2. Classification (NCBI taxonomy): domain Eukaryota; kingdom Metazoa; phylum Arthropoda; class Insecta; order Orthoptera; family Tettigoniidae; genus Meconema; species Meconema thalassinum. The sequence continues at coordinate 1,016,288 of OX336396.1, forward strand.
TCTATGTAAGCTTTCTGTCTCTCTACCTTTTCTTCTCTCTCTGTCAGAGGTTTTTCATCTGAGTCTGTAATATGACAGCACTTAGGCTTCCTTTCGCCTGAAGTACTCTCAATCCTTCAATAAGCTGCATCTATGTTTCCAACTTTCAGATAATTTTCTGTAATTATACATTATGTCTCTTTCCAAATTCTTATTTCGCTTCTTTGCGCTTCTTCTTACCTCATTTTATGGTTTTACCCTTATTAACTCCTGCATTCTTGCGCTTGCGCCTTTCGTCCATTGATTTTAGTGTATTCTTAGTGATCCACGGTTCTCTGCCTATATTTTCTTTTGCATATTTTGTTATTTCATTCTTCAAAAGTGCCCGTTCCTCTGCATTTGAAGTTTGTATAGGGTTCTTTTTTAGTTCTCCTCTTAAACACCTCTTAAGTCTTTTGTTCATGTTCTTCACTTTCAGTTTGTTTAATGCCCATCTTTTTGGCTTTCGACTTTCTTCAGTTTCTTTAGCTTTAATCTGAATTTCATAATAACCAACTTGTGGCAATAGTTTGTCAGCTCCGGGAGAAATTTTTGGAATCTAAAATATGGTTTTGTAATCTCTGCTTGACCATAATGAAGTTGATGAGGGAACAATCTGAATCGCCAGCTCCAGAGGTCTTCACAGTGGGAGCGCAGAGAGTTGAAATATTTGTTTCATATTCTATAACAAATATTGCTATCTTCATATCCATTAACATATCATAAACAGGAAGCTTCCACGAGGATTCAAGACTAACAAACTGGAACTTTTGCTGTCTTATTTCACAAGAATTAATCAGTAGATCCTGCCTTCATGAATTCTGAGAGAAGGTGTATAGTAACATTACCTCCCCCCGCTTTCACCCATCACCCGAAGGGATATCGCCTTACGCAACACCTAACAACCATAATGACAATAAGCCGCAAAAATTTGGTGAACATTGATGAGCTCTTGGAATTGTAAATTGTGTGTTGTTATTATTAATTTTATAACTGGTAGTTGTAGTAATTAGAAAGAAGCTAATACTAATACTACGTGCACCACAGTGGTACAAGTCTCTATGCCTACCAGTCAAGCTGATGATGCAAATGTTGAAAAGGTCTACGTAAAATAGATGAAATTCTGAGGCAAGTCAAGGGTGATGAAAATGTTTTAGTTATGGGATATTGGAATGCTCTCGTAGCAAAAGAAGAGAATGGAAGGTAGTAGGAGATTTAGGATTAGGTGAAAGGAATTATCGAGGAAGCAGACTGATGGAATTCTGCACCGAGCATGAGTTGGTCATAGCTTATTCAATAAACAAAATAGAAGAATATACACATGGATGAGACCACGAATTACAGGGCGTTACCAAATCAACTTCATTATGGTCAAGCAGAGATTTCGAAGGCTTTGGATTGCAGAACATATCCCGGTGCTGACAAAACCTCTGACCACAATCTGGTTGTTATGAAATGCAGATTAAAAGTCGAAGAAAATGAAGAAAAGTTAAAAGCCGAAAAGGTGGGCTATAAACAGACTGAAAGAGAACGATGTAAACGAAAGATTCAAGAAGAGTATAAAGAAAGGACTAAAGAAAAAACCCTAAACAAGCTTTAATTACAGACGAATTGGCATTTTTGAAGAATGAAATTATAAAATTCACAGAAGAAAACAAAGGTAGGAAAGAATTAATAGGTAGAAAGCCGTGGATCACGCAGGATATACTAGAGGTAAGGGATGAAAGGCGGAAAAACAAGAATTTAGAATTTAAGAGATGAAAATGGGAAAGCAGACTACAGACGTCTGAGAAATGAGGTTAACAAGCAGTGCAGGTAAGTGAAAGAAGAATGGTTGAAAAAGAAATAGGCAGGTATAGATAATTGTCGGAAATTAGGAAAAGTAGATACAGCTTATCGAAATATTAAGAACACTTTCTGTAATATTACGGACATAGATGGAAAGCCTCTAACAGTTAGGGAAGACAAGGTTGAGAGATGGAAAGCTTACATAGAGTGTTCGTATAAGCATAAGGGAAAGAAGATTGAGAATCATGTAATGGAAAGGGAAAGAAATTGATGACGATGCGAAAGGAGGTTTATTATTTGGATCACAATTTGACAGAGCATTGGAAGACTTAAGCAAGAACAACGCACCAGGCATACATGATAATTATACCGATTGAGTTGCTACGCTGCATAGGTGATAGTCTGGTCAGGTTATTTCACTTGGTGTGTAGGGTTCATGAGACAGGTGAGGTACCCTCTAATTTCAAGAAGAATGTTATCATCCCTAAACCAAAGAAAGTAGGGCTGACAGATGTGAAGATTACCGTACAATCAGCTTGATTACTCATGCTTCAAAGATCCCGTCTAGAATAATTTACAAGAGGATGGAAACTCAGATAGAAATGGAGTTGGGTGAAGACCAGTTCGGTTTCTGGAGAAATGAAGGAACAAGAGAAGCTGTACTAAGTCATAGGCTGATTTTGGAAGGTAGAATAAGGAAGGATAAGAGAACGTTCATGGCATTTGTAGACTTAGAAAAGGCTTTTGATAACGTTGATTGGGCTAAAATGTTTGACATTTTGAAAACGATTGGAATAAAGTACAGGGATAGGAGGGTGATCTACAATCCATACAGAAACCAGACTGCTGTCATTCGAGCTAAAGGACATGGGAGAGAAGTTGGTATTCAGAAAGGTGTAGGGCAAGGCTGCAACTTATCAGCCATACTTTTCAATCTTTACATTTAACAAGCATTGAAGGAAATTGGAGATAAATTTAAAGTGGGAGTGAAGATTCAAGGAAATATAATTTAAACTCTGACGTTTTCTGGTGATATCGTCATCTTCGCCGACACGCCAGAGGATTTGAATGAGTTTGTGAATGGTATGGACTCCGTCTTGGGGAAGGAATTCATGATGAAAATAAATAAATGTAAAACAAAAATATTTGAATGCTGCCGAAATGAATCAGAAACCACTATGGACATCAAATTGGCATGTGAGAAACTAAAGGAAGAAGGAGACTTTAGTTACTTAGGAAGCAAAATAACCAGTGATGGACGAAGCTAGGAGGATATAAAGAGTAGGTTGGCTCAGTCAAGGAAAGCATTTCTACAAAAAATGAATCTGTTGACATTGAATATAGATTTAGTTATTAAGTCATTTTTGAAAGTCTTTGTCTGGAGCGTGGCACTCTATGGAAGTGAAACTTAGATTATTGGTGCAGCAAAAAGAGGAGAATTGAAGCGTTTGAAATGTGGCGTTATAGGAGAATGATCAGATGGGTAGATATGGTTACACATGAAGAGGTATTAAAACGATTGGGAGAGGAGAGATGTTTCTGGTGACTGCTAATGAAGAGAAGAGATAGGTTGGTAGGACACATATTTAGATACCCAGGAATAGCAAGCTTAGTTATGGAAGGAAGGGTCGAGGACAAGAACTGTAGGGGCAGACCAAGGTTAGAATATGTTAAACAGATTGCCTCGGTTGTAGGGTGTTGTAGTTAGTTATGGAGATATGAAACGATTAGATCAGGACAGGGAGGCATAGAGTGCTGCATCAAACCAGTCGAAAGACTAATGACTCAAACAACAACTCTGTTGATCTTGTGATCCGATTATTTTGTGCGAAGTACTAAGAAAGTAAAGGGGGTGGGGCTAGATATTTCATGTTTCAGAAGGTTGGTGTATCAGAAAGTTTGAGAACTCCTAGCTGGTCTAATCCATGTGTATATTCGTGTATTGTGGTTATTGAATAATGTGTTAGCTATGACCAACTTGTGGTCGGTACAGAAGTCCGTCAGACTTCTTCCTTTCATGTTATCCATGTGTATATTCTTCTATTGTGGTTATTGAATAAAGTGTTAGCTATGACCACCTCGTGGTCGGTACAGAAGTCCGTCAGCCTTCTTCCTTTCAACTTATCCATGTGTATATTCTTCTATTGTGGTTATTGAATAAAGTGTTAGCTATGACCAAATCGTGATTGCTACAGAAGTGATTGGTACTTCAAGTCCAAGAGACCCAGTGGCAAGAATCAACTACTGTAATGGCTTTTTCAAGTCTGTGCATGAAGGAATTTTAGATCCACAGTGTTTTTCCGTGACAAAGCGTGGTTTCATTTACATGGACTTGTGATTTCACAAACAATCGATACTTGTCACTTGTGAACCCAAGACTGATCCACCAAAACCACCTGTATGACCCAAAAATCGGAGTCTGGTGCGCAGTAACCTCAAAAAGAATTATAGGCCCTAATTTTTCCATTAAACTATTAATTCATCTGGATACGTTGAGGTTATTTTGAATAATTCTATTGTCCAAGCAACAGAAAGGGAAATATTGTACGGTTTATTCATCAAGGCGATTCAACTGCGCATACTGCGCAGAGCTCATTGGACGCAATGAGTGCTGTGTTTGGTGACAGAGTGATCAGTGCAGGATTGTGGCCACCTCGAAGCCCGGATCTAACACCATGTGATTTTCATTTGTAGGGTAGCTTAAAAGACAAAGTGTATCGGTCTAATCCCTGCACACTAGAGGAGCTAAAGAAATATATACGACGGCAGATATCCCTCGTTACGGAAGGAGAATTACAACGTGTAAACGCCAATTTATTTACACGATAGAACGCCTGTCTGTCAGCTGAAGGAAAAACATTTTCATCATCTTCTGTGAAAAGGTAAGTTCTTTAATCATGATTAGCCGGTGAATTTACCAATTAATAAAGTATTCTGTTCCGGGTCCTTAATCTGCATAATCTGTGGCCCGAGTTCGGTTGGCTGGGGGAAGGCGTGTACGTGCCTGGTAGTCGATTGCCCCACTCCAGCTAAAGAATCTCACTGTATAATTATCTTCAACTGTACGAGTTTGCATTCTTGATAATATGATATATTAAAACGACATCTACTCCCTATTTGTCTATATTTTTTACGATGAAGATGAATACGGCATACCACAAAAAAATCACAGTTCTTAACCTTCATGCTGGGAACGTAATGTTGAAAACATGATTTGGGAATATTTTATATTCGTGTTAGTGGTACAAAAAGACATAAACATGAAAACAAGAAAGTAACTGAAAATGGACACAAGATTATGCAACTTCAAACAGTTCCTGCATAAGAAATAGCTAGTTCGGGAACATTTGAATTTTCTTGAGTCAATTCACTCATTGTACAACCTGGGAATTAATATTTTAGGATAACAAAAAAGAAAAGAAATAATAAAGGTAACATCAATTTAGTGAACTACATAGATAAAGGATGTGGCCTAACTGTGGGTGTGCATGACTTGCCATCAAAACGGAAGTAGATATTTAGATTTTGATTTGACCATGTATAAGTCAATACTAGCGCTCGAAGTGATAGATTTAGTGATCTGAATACGGCAATAGATCTAGTCTAACGCTTGGTGTCCATGAATTGTTTGAACGAAACCATACGAGTGTCGCCCATGATCGTCTCCTGTTGGTTAGGTTTGCGTTTCATTGAAGGAATATCATTTGTAGTTGTCGATCGTTCACAGGATACGTCTTTATCGTGTTGCCGACTCGTTTAGGTTCGTCGCTGGATCTACTACACTTTGCCTTTTAATTTTATTATTCCACTTTTGAATATTTTATGTATTAACACACCAAACTGACATGTAATGGACACCAGGCGTAAGACCACAACTTTTGTCATGTGTAGTTTACTAAAAAAAATGGTCAAAAAATCGAAATATCTACTTCAGTTCTTATTGACAAATCATGCCCACCAATAGTTAGAACATATTCTCTGTGGCCTAAATCTGTCACTACGAGCACTAGTGTACCCATACATGGTCAAATCAAAATGAAAATTTCTAATTCTTTTTGAGAAATTCAAAAATCTACTTCCTAGAATTTATAGATAATAATAAATCAAAGATGACATTTAAACAATCAATCTTTAATTTAAATTAAATCCACAGAACGTTTTAAAAACAAGCGTTTTATTAACATATTTTTAAGATATAATCTTAGCCGGAGGTAATTAGGTAGATTTCTTTAGAAAGCTAACTATTGCAATGGGTCCCATGTTTCGACTTCCGGAAAATTTCGACATATCTTCGCGTTTCACATCCCCCAGACCCCAAAACCACCGTCAGTTCAAAAGTTTATATATAATTTATGTATATATGTATATATATATATATATATATATATATATATATATATATATCAGTTTCTTGTGGACACGATAACTGCCGTAATTTTGCACCAATCACTTTGAATTTTTTACATAATATGTATCCCTATAAAATCTCGGTCGAGTTCGTTAATGGGCAAAATCGGTCAAAGGGGGTAAAAATGGGGGGCTTTTTTCGAAAAAGTGAAATATCGCTATAACTCTCTTAATACATGAAATATCGAATCCCTTCAAAGTTCATAATATGTGTCGGATAAGTGCCAAAAATTTATGTCAAATAAGTTTTTTGATAGCACCAACCATTGACCAAAGGGGTGGGAAAAAGTGGGTTTTTCGGGAAACATTAATCATATCTCTGTTAATAGGCACAATATCAAAACCGCACAAAATGGACAATATTCCTCCAATAATTACCTAAAACTTTTGTCTGAAAGAATTTTTGATATGACCCACCATTACGCCACGGGGTGAACAAAATGATTTTAATTATAAGAAAATGCCAAGTGCCAAGACAGGTTGCCATGACAACTTTACTTTTAATTGATAAGGGATGACCATCAGCAGTTGCTATGACAACGCCACTGCACGAGATCACATTCAGTTTTCATATGTCAGTGGGAAGCGACTTCGGTATCGAAACTGGTAGCATGCTGAACTTCTATGCCCAAGGTCGCGGGTTCAAACCCGGCTGAAGTCGTCGGATTTACTAAGAGCGCTAAAAAACCTGAGTTTGCTTTCCTTCGGAGGGGAAGTTCCAACGTTCGTTGCGAGTTGCTGATTGAGGTGGCATCTAGTAGCCAAGTTCACAGCTAGGCGTCGTTGACGGCAGTATTTTAGGTAGATTTCATTAGAAAGCTAACTATTGCAATGGGTACCATGTTTCTATTTCCGGAAAATTTCGACATATCTTCGCGTTTCACATCCCCCAGACCCCAAAACCACCGTCAGTTCAAAAGTTTATATATAATTTATGTAATATATGTATATATGTATATCAGTTTCTTGTGGACACGATAACTGCCGTAATTTTGCACCAATCACTTTGAATTTTTTACCGAATATGTATACCCATAAAATCTCGGACGAGTTCGTTACTGGGCTAAATCGGTCGAAGGGGATGAAAATGGGGGACTTTTTTTTTTTCGAAGAAATGAAATATTGCTATAACTCTCTTAATATGTGAAATATCGAATCCGTTCAAAGTTCGTACTATGTGTCGGATAAAGCTCAGAAATTTATGTTTGAAACGTTTTTTGATAGCACAACCATTGACCAAAGGGGTGGGAAAAAGTGGTTTTTTCGGGAAACATTAATCATATCTCTGTTAATAGGCACAATATCAAAACCGTACAAAATGGACAATATTCCCCTAATAATTACCTAAAACGTTTGTCTGAAAGAATTTTTGATATGAGCCACCATTGCGCCAAGGGATGAGAAAAATGATTTCGGAATTATAAGAAAATGCCAAGAGCTATCAGTGGTTGACATGGCAACACTACTAAATTGATGAGGGATGAGCCATCAGACGTTGCCATGACAACGCACTTGCGCGAGATCAGATTCAGATTTCCATCTGACTAAGTGTGAAGCGGCTTCGGTGACGTAACTGGTAGCATGCTGAACTTCTATGCCCAAGGTCGCGGGTTCAAAGCCGGCCAAAGTCGTCGGATTTTCTAAGAGCGCTAAAAATCCCTCAGTAAGCTTTCCTTTGGAGGGGAAGTTCCAACGTTCGTTGCGAGTTGCTGATTGAGGTGGCATCCAGTAGCCAAGTTCACAGCTGGGTGGCGTTGACGTTAGTATCTGGTAGCAACATTAGGAACTACTGCTTGAAATTTAGCGTCTGCATTCCTTACCTGAATTACAGACTAATACAGCCATCACAATTCACACCGTTTATCAGACAGATTCTACACTCACCCAAAGTACACGGGGTTATATGACCGCGTTGTCGCAGCCCCTTAACTGAGGAACCAACCAACATCTCTGCGGGAGATATAATTTTGCATGAAGAAGTAACAGACCGTTACATAGTTACACATCAGTGTCGAAACCTTGCATAAGGACAGTGTGACCACAAGTATAACAAGTAGTTCCGTGAAGAACTGAACAGCCTATTTTCATATATCCTGCTCATGTTAATTGCCTCTATCAACATACAAAATTTCAGTTTAATTGCTGTAACAGATTCGTAGATATTGAGAACCGTCTAAATATTTTAGACGGTCGCCAGGTTGGATTTTTATTTTTGTACTATTATATTAAGATTATTGTGTAAGTGTGGTATTCAAACTTCAATCGCATGATAAGAACACAAGAAGTAATAAAAACGAGATTTTAAAATTACGCACAGCAGCCATCTTGTGATTATGCAAACAATTGAAATAAATTAGATGCCAGTGGATCAACATTTGTGTAAGCATTTAAAACGTGCAACGTTTCACGGCACTCGGATAGTTAATTCGCGAGAAACGTCCATTTAAATATTTATACTTCGCGTCGCCGCCATGTTGGATTCGTGCTCACGAGGTTACTGAAAGTCCTATAGGTGAACATATGTTCATAGTCTCTATGAACATAAAAATTTCAGTTTGGTTGCTGTAAAAGATTCATATATATTCAGAACCGTCTAAATATTACGGAAGCTTGCCATTTAGGATTGTTATATGTATAGGCCATAGAGTTATGTACTATTCAAGGTCACTTATTGCCTAGGTTCATTATTCAAACTTTCACTTCGATCGCATGATTACGACACAAGAAATAAAAACTTAATTTTAAAATTTCGCACAGCCGCCATCTTGAGGTTATGTAAACAATTGAATTAAATTAGATGGCAGTACATTACAATCTGCAAAATCATTTACTGTACCACATTTCACTGCGCTCAGAGAGTTAACTCACGAGAAAAGTCTATTAAAATATTTCAAATTCGCTTGGTCGCCATGTTCGTTTTGTACTTTACTGGTTTATGAATTATACATAGGTAAACTTGTATCAGTACCCTTTATCACCGTACAAAATTGCAGGGTGATATCTGTAATAGTTTCGGGGATATAGAATGTCAGTGAAATATTTTGCACAGGCGCCATTTTGAGGTTATGTAAACAATTGAACTAAATTAGATTCCAGTGCATTGCAATGTATATAAATATTTGCTGTACCAAGTTTCATTACGTTTGGATAGTTAAATCGCGAGAAAAGTCTATTTAAAAGTCTCCAATTCGCTTGGCCGCCATGTTGGTTATGTAGTAACCAGGTTTTTGAAAGTTTCATAGGTGAACTTCTAGTAGTACCCTTTATCACCGTACACAATTTTAGGGCGATATCCGTTATAGTTTCGGAGATACTGAATGCTAGTGAAATATTTCGCACAGCCGCCATGTTGGATTGGTGAGACGTAACAAAATTCGATGGGCACGGTCGACGTCGCCGGGAATAGTGCTATGAACTTACCGAGTTTCACTGAAATCGCTCCAGCCGTTTAGATTTTATTAGGGGGGGACACACACCCACACCTCACATACCCACACACGGACAAAAGGTGATCTCATAAGCCTATTTTTTCAAAATTGAAAATAGGCTAAAAATGGACTCCAAATGACAAGAAGGTTACCGTCCCCGTAAGACAATAAAATGTTTAAAATATGTTTAAAATGAAGACAAACAAAGTTAATTAATCTCCAATTATAAAATACTTTCACGCGATAAATGAGGTCTGATCCTTCTACGAAAACCTGCATATTCTGCCTATTTTCGCCTATCTCCAAGTTTGTCCGGTGAAATCTACCTCCGCCTTCCGGCGTGCCGAGAGGACTTTTTTTCAATATGTAATTAAAATATGAATTGCAGCCAATGGCTGATTTAATACATTTCTGAATATTAATTACATCTGTTCCTTAATTCAAATTGTTCTCTTCGCTTTTAGTTTCAAGAGCAAGGATCACCTTTTTTAAAATGCTCATATTTACTTCTCCTCTAAATTCTACAGATTTAATGTCTAACTGTAAATTCTTTAAATTATCCTGTAATCTCGTTTCTACAGCTTGCAAATTATCTTTTAACTCTTTCCTAATCTCCTCATTACTAGTTTGTATTGTAGTTTGCAACGCTTTTAAACTGTCCTCATTACTAGTTTGTATTGTAGTTTGCAACGCTTTTAAACTGTCCTAATTACTAGTTTTTATTGTAGTTTGCAACGCTTTTAAACTATCCTCATTACAAGTTTGTATTGTAGTTTGCAACGCTTTTAAACTATCCTCATTACTAGTTTGTATTGTAATTTGCAACGCTTTTAAACTCTCCTCATTACTAGTTTGTATTGTAGTTTGCAACGCTTTTAAACTATCCTCATTACTAGTTTGTATTGTAGTTTGCAACGCTTTTAAACTGTCCTCATTACTAGTTTGTATTGTAGTTTGCAACGCTTTTAAACTATCCTCATTACTAGTTTGTATTGTAGTTTGCAACGCTTTTAAACTATCCTCATTACAAGTTTGTATTGTAGTTTGCAACGCTTTTAAACTGTCCTCATTACTAGTTTGTATTGTAGTTTGCAACGCTTTTAAACTATCCTCATTACTAGTTTGTATTGTAGTTTGCAACGCTTTTAAACTATCCTCATTACAAGTTTGTATTGTAGTTTGCAACGCTTTTAAACTGTCCTCATTACTAGTTTGTATTGTAGTTTGCAGCGCTTTTAAACTGTCCTCATTACTAGTTTGCATTGCAGTTTGCAACGCTTTTAAACTATCCTCATTACTAGTTTGTATTGTAGTTTGCATTAACTATCCTCATTACTAGTTTGTATTGTAGTTTGCAACGCTTTTAAACTGTCCTCATTACTAGTTTGTATTGTAGTTTGCAACGCTTTTAAACTATCCTCATTACTAGTTTGTATTGTAATTTGCAACGCTTTTAAACTGTCCTTATCACTAGTTTGTATTGTAGTTTGCAACGCTTTTAAACTGTCCTCATTACTAGTTTGTATTGTAGTTTGCAACGCTTTTAAACTATCCTCATTACTAGTTTGTATTGTAGTTTGCAACGCTTTTAAACTATCCTCATTACTAGTTTGTATTGTAATTTGCAACGCTTTTAAACTCTCCTCATTACTAGTTTGTATTGTAGTTTGCAACGCTTTTAAACTATCCTCATTACTAGTTTGTATTGTAGTTTGCAACGCTTTTAAACTGTCCTCATTACTAGTTTGTATTGTAGTTTGCAACGCTTTTAAACTATCCTCATTACTAGTTTGTATTGTAGTTTGCAGCGCTTTTAAACTGTCCTCATTACTAGTTTGCATTGCAGTTTGCAACGCTTTTAAACTCTCCTCATTACTAGTTTGTATTGTAGTTTGCAACGCTTTGAACTATCCTCATTACTAGTTTGTATTGTAGATTGCAACGCTTTTAAACTGTCCTCATTACTAGTTTGCATTGTAGTTTGCAACGCATTTAAACTGTCCTCATTACTAGTTTGTATTGTAATTTGCAACGCTTTTAAACTGTCCTCAACACTAGTTTCTATTGTAGTTTGCAACGCTTTTAAACTGTCCTCATTACTAGTTTGCAACGCTTTAAAACTATCCTCATTACTAGTTTGCAATGCTTTTAAACTGTCCTCATTACTAGTTTGCAATGCTTTTAAACTGTCCTCATTACTAGTTTGCATTGTAGTTTGCAACGCTTTTAAACTGTCCTCATTACTAGTTTGCATTGTAGTTTGCAACGCTTTTAAACTGTCCTCATTACTAGTTTGCATTGTAGTTTGCAACGCTTTTAAACTGTCTTCATCACTAGTTTGTATTGTAGTTTGCAACGCTTTTAAACTGTCCTCATTACTAGTTTGCAACGCTTTTAAACTATCCTCATTACTAGTTTGCAACGCTTTTAAACTGTCCTCATTACTAGTTTGCATTGTAGTTTGCAACGCTTTTAAACTGTCTTCATTACTAGTTTGCATTGTAGTTTGCCACGCTTTTAAACTATCCTCATTACTAGTTTGTATTGTAGTTTGCCACGCTTTTAAACTGTCCTCATTACTAGTTTGTATTGTAGTTTGCAACGCTTTTAAACTGTCCTCATTACTAGTTTGCAACGCTTTTAAACTATCCTCATTACTAGTTTGCAACGCTTTTAAACTGTCCTCATTACTAGTTTGTATTGTAGTTTGCAACGCTTTTAAACTGTTCTCATTACTAGTTTGCATTGTAGTTTGCAACGCTTTTAAACTGTCCTCATTACTAGTTTGCATTGTAGTTTGCAACGCTTTTAAACTGTCCTCATTACTAGTTTGTATTGTAGTTTGCAACGCTTTTAAACTGTCCTCATTACTAGATTGTATTGTAGTTTGCCACGCTTTTAAACTATCCTCATTACTAGTTTGCATAGTAGTTTGCAAAACTTTTAAACTATCCTCATTACTAGTTTGCAACGCTTTTAAACTGTCCTCATTACTAGTTTGCATTGTAGTTTGCAACGCGTTTAAACTATCCTCATTACTAGTTTGCATTGTAGTTTGCAACGCTTTTAAACTGTCCTCAATACTAGTTTGTATTGTAGTTTGCAACGCTTTTAACTATCCTCATTACTAGTTTGTATTGTAGTTTGCAACGCTTTTAAACTGTCCTCATTACTAGTTTGTATTGTAGTTTGCAACGCTTTTAAACTCTCTTCATTACTAGTTTGTATTGTAGTTTGCAACGCTTTTAACTATCCTCATTACTAGTTTGTATTGTAGATTGCAACGCTTTTAAACTATCCTCATTACTAGTTTGTATTGTAGTTTGCAACGCTTTTAAACTCTCCTCATTACTAGTTTGTATTGTAGTTTGCAGCGCTTTTAAACTGTCCTCATTACTAGTTTGTATTGTAGTCTGCAACGCTTTTAAACTGTCCTCATCATTAGTTTGTATTGTAGTTTGCATCGCTTTTAAACTGTCCTCATTACTAGTTTGCAACGCTTTTAAACTATCCTCATTACTAGTTTCCAACGCTTTTAAACTGTCCTCATTACTAGTTTGTATTGTAGTTAGTAACGCTTTTAAACTGTCCTCATTACTAGTTTGCATTGTATTTTGCAACGCTTTTAAACTGCCCTCATTACTAGTTTGCATTGTAGTTTGCAACGCTTTTGAACTGTCCTCATTACTAGTTTGCATTGTAGTTTGCAAAGCTTTTAAACTGTCCTCATTACTAGTTTGTATTGTAGTTTGCAACGCTTTTAAACTGTCCTCATTACTTGTATGCATTGTAGTTTGCAAAGCTTTTAAACTATCCTCATTACTAGTTTGCAACGCTTTTAAACTATCCTCATTACTAGTTTGTATTGTAGTTTGCAACGCTTTTAAACTGTCCTCATTACTAGTTTGCATTGTAGTTTGCAAAGCTTTTAAACTGTCCTCATTACAAGATTGTATTGTAGTTTGCAACGCTTTTAAACTGTCCTCATTACTAGTTTGTATTGTAGTTTGCAACGCTTTTAAACTGTCCTCATTACTAGTTCGTATTTTAGTTTGCAACGCTTTTAAACTGTCCTCATTACTAGTTTGTATTGTAGTTTGCAACGCTTTTAAACTCTCCTCATTACTAGTTTGCAGTTTGCAACGCTTTTAAACTGTCCTCATTACTAGTTTGTATTGTAGTTTGCAACGCTTTTAAACTGTCCTCATTACTAGTTTGCAAAGCTTTTAAACTGTCCTCATTACTAGTTTGTATTCTAGTTTGCAACGCTCTTTAACTGTCCTCATTACTAGTTTGCATTGTAGTTTGCAAAGCTTTTAAACTCTCCTCATTACTAGTTTGTATTGTAGTTTGCAACGCTTTTAAACTGCCCTCATTACTAGTTTGCATTGTAGTTTGCAAAGCTTTTAAACTGTCCTCATTACTAGTTTGTATTGTAGTTTGCAAAGCTTTTAAACTGTCCTCATTACTAGTTTGCATTATAGTTTGCAACGCTTTTAAACTATCCTCATCACTAGTTTGTATTGTAGTTTGCAACGCTTTTAAACTGTCCTCATTACTAGTTTGTATTGTAGTTTGCAACGCTTTTAAACTGTCCTCATTACTAGTTTGTATTCTAGTTTGCAACGCTTTTAAACTGTCCTCATTACTAGTTTGCATTGTAGTTTGCAACGCTTTTAAACTGTCCTCATTACTAGTTTGTATTGTTGTTTTCAACGCTTTTAAACTGTCCTCATTACTAGTTTGTATTGTAGTTTGCAACGCTTTTAAACTGTCCTCATTACTAGTTTGTATTGTAGTTTGCAACGATTTTAAACTCTCCTCATAACTAGTTTGTATTGTAGTTTGCAACGCTTTTAAACTGTCCTCAATACTAGTTTGTATTGTACTTTGCAACGCTTTTAAACTCTTTTCATTACTAGTTTGTATTGTAGTTTGCAACGCTTTTAAACTGTCCTCATTACTAGTTTGTATTGTAGTTTGCAACGCTTTTAAACTGTCCTCTTTACTAGTTTGCATTGTAGTTTGCAAAGCTTTTAAACTCTCCTCATTACTAGTTTGTATTGTAGTTTGCAACGCTTTTAAACTGTCCTCATTACTAGTTTGTATTGTAGTTTGCAACGCTTTTAAACTGTCCGCATTACTAGTTTGTATTGTAGTTTGCAACGCTTTTAAACTGCCCTCATTACTAGTTTGTATTGTAGTTTGCAACGCTCTTAAACTGTCCTCATCACTAGTTTGTATTGTAGTTTGCAACGCCTTTAAACTGTCCTCATTACTAGTTTGTATTGTAGTTTGCAACGCTTTTAAACTGTCCTCATTACTAGTTTGCATCGTAGTTTGCAAAGCTTTTAAACTCTCCTCATTACTAGTTTGTATTGTAGTTTGCAACGCTTTTAAACTGTCCTCAATACTAGTTTGTATTGTAGTTTGCAACGCTTTTAAACTCTCCTCATTACTAGTTTGTATTGTAGTTTGCAACGCTTTTAAACTGTCCTCATTACTAGTTTGTATTGTAGTTTGCAACGCTTTTGAACTGTCCTCATTACTAGTTTGCATTGTAGTTACAACGCTTTTAAACTCTCCTCATTACTAGTTTGTATTGTAGTTTGCAACGCTTTTAAACTCTCCTCTTTACTAGTTTGTATTGTAGTTTGCAACGCTTTTAAACTGTCCTCATTACTAGTTTGTATTGTAGTTTGCAACTCTTTTAAACTGTCCTCAATACTAGTTTGTATTGTAGTTTGCAACGCTTTTAAACTCTACTCATTACTAGTTTGTATTGTAGTTTGCAACGCTTTTAAACTGTCCTCATTACTAGTTTGTATTGTAGTTTAAACGCTTTTAAACTGTCCTCATTACTAGTTTGCATTGTAGTTTGCAAAGCTTTTAAACTCTCCTCATTACTAGTTTGTATTGTAGATTAAACGCTTTTAAACTGTCCTCATTACTAGTTTGTATTGTAGTTTGCAACGCTTTTAAACTGTCCTCATTACTAGTTTGTATTGTAATTTGCAACGCTTTTAAACTGTCCTCATTACTAGTTTGTATTGTAGTTTGCAACGCTTTTAAACTGTCCTCATCACTAGTTTGTATTGTAGTTTGCAACGCTTTTAAACTGTCCTCATTACTAGTTTGTTTTGTAGTTTACAACGCTTTTAAACTGTCCTCATTACTAGTTTGTGTTGTATTTTGCAACGCTTTTAAACACTCCTCATTACTAGTTTGTATTGTAATTTGAAACGCTTTTAAACTGTCCTCATTACTAGTTTGTATTGTAGTTTGCAACGCTTTTAAACTGTCCTCATCACTAGTTTGTATTGAAGTTTGCAACGCTTTTAAACTGTCCTCATTACTAGTTTGTATTGTAGTTTGCAACGCTTTTAAACTGTCCTCATCACTAGTTTGTATTGTAGTTTGCAACGCTTTTAAACTGTCCTCTTTACTAGTTTGCATTGTAGTTTGCAACGCTTTTAAACTATCCTCATTACTAGTTTGCATTGTAGTTTGCAACGCTTTTAAACTGTCCTCATTACTAGTTTGTATTGTAGTTTGCAACGCTTTTAAACTGTCCTCATTACTAGTTTGCATTGCAGTTTGCAACGCTTTTAAACTGTCCTCATTACTAGTTTGTATTGTAGATCGCAACGCTTTTAAACTGTCCTCATTACTAGTTTGTATTGTAGTTTGCAACGCTTTTAACTATCCTCATTACTAGTTTGTATTGTAGTTTGCAACGCTTTTAACTATCCTCATTACTAGTTTGCATTGTAGTTTGCAAAGCTTTTAAACTCTCCTCATTACTAGTTTGTATTGTAGTTTGCAACGCTTTTAACTATCCTCATTACTAGTTTGTATTGTAGTTTGCAACGCTTTTGAACTGTCCTCATTACTAGTTTGCATTGTAGTTTGCAACGCTTTTAAACTGTCCTCATGATTAGTTTGTATTGTAGTTTGCAACGCTTTTAACTCTCCTCATTACTAGTTTGTATTGTAGTTTGCAACGCTTTTAAACTGTCCTCATTACTAGTTTGTATTGTAGTTTGCAACGCTTTTAACTATCCTCATTACTAGTTTGTATTGTAGTTTGCAACGCTTTTAAACTCTCCTCATTACTAGTTTGTATTGTAGTTTGCAACGCTTTTAAACTGTCCTCATTACTAGTTTGTATTGTAGTTTGCAACGCTTTTAAACTGTCCTCATTACTAGTTTGTATTGTAGATTGCAACGCTTATAAACTGTCCTCATTACTAGTTTGCATTGTAGTTTGCAAAGCTTTTAAACTCTCCTCATCACTAGTTTGTATTGTAGTTTGCAAAGCTTTTAAACTGTCCTCATTATTAGTTTGCATTGTAGTTTGCAACGCTTTTAAACTCTCCTCATTACTAGTTTGTATTGTAGTTTGCAACGCTTTTAAACTGTCCTCATTACTAGTTTGCATTGTAGTTTGCAAAGCTTTTAAACTGTCCTCATTACTAGTTTGTATTGTAGATTGCAACGCTTTTAAACTGTCCTCATTACTAGTTTGCATTCTAGTTTGCAAAGCTTTTAAACTCTCCTCATCACTAGTTTGTATTGTAGTTTGCAAAGCTTTTAAACTGTCCTCATTACTAGTTTGCATTGCAGTTTGCAACGCATTTAAACTATCCTCATTACTAGTTTGTATTGTAGTTTGCATTAACTATCCTCATTACTAGTTTGTATTGTAGTTTGCAACGCTTTTAAACTGTCCTCATTACTAGTTTGTATTGTAGTTTGCAACGCTTTTAAACTATCCTCATTACTAGTTTGTATTGTAATTTGCAACGCTTTTAAACTGTCCTTATCACTAGTTTGTATTGTAGTTTGCAACGCTTTTAAACTGTCCTCATTACTAGTTTGTATTGTAGTTTGCAACGCTTTTAAACTATCCTCATTACTAGTTTGTATTGTAGTTTGCAACGCTTTTAAACTATCCTCATTACTAGTTTGTATTGTAATTTGCAACGCTTTTAAACTCTCCTCATTACTAGTTTGTATTGTAGTTTGCAACGCTTTTAAACTATCCTCATTACTAGTTTGTATTGTAGTTTGCAACGCTTTTAAACTGTCCTCATTACTAGTTTGTATTGTAGTTTGCAACGCTTTTAAACTATCCTCATTACTAGTTTGTATTGTAGTTTGCAGCGCTTTTAAACTGTCCTCATTACTAGTTTGCATTGCAGTTTGCAACGCTTTTAAACTCTCCTCATTACTAGTTTGTATTGTAGTTTGCAACGCTTTGAACTATCCTCATTACTAGTTTGTATTGTAGATTGCAACGCTTTTAAACTGTCCTCATTACTAGTTTGCATTGTAGTTTGCAACGCATTTAAACTGTCCTCATTACTAGTTTGTATTGTAATTTGCAACGCTTTTAAACTGTCCTCAACACTAGTTTCTATTGTAGTTTGCAACGCTTTTAAACTGTCCTCATTACTAGTTTGCAACGGTTTAAAACTATCCTCATTACTAGTTTGCAATGCTTTTAAACTGTCCTCATTACTAGTTTGCAATGCTTTTAAACTGTCCTCATTACTAGTTTGCATTGTAGTTTGCAACGCTTTTAAACTGTCCTCATTACTAGTTTGCATTGTAGTTTGCAACGCTTTTAAACTGTCTTCATCACTAGTTTGTATTGTAGTTTGCAACGCTTTTAAACTGTCCTCATTACTAGTTTGCAACGCTTTTAAACTATCCTCATTACTAGTTTGCAACGCTTTTAAACTGTCCTCATTACTAGTTTGCATTGTAGTTTGCAACGCTTTTAAACTGTCCTCATTACTAGTTTGCATTGTAGTTTGCCACGCTTTTAAACTATCCTCATTACTAGTTTGTATTGTAGTTTGCCACGCTTTTAAACTGTCCTCATTACTAGTTTGTATTGTAGTTTGCAACGCTTTTAAACTGTCCTCATTACTAGTTTGCAACGCTTTTAAACTATCCTCATTACTAGTTTGCAACGCTTTTAAACTGTCCTCATTACTAGTTTGTATTGTAGTTTGCAACGCTTTTAAACTGTTCTCATTACTAGTTTGCATTGTAGTTTGCAACGCTTTTAAACTGTCCTCATTACTAGTTTGCATTGTAGTTTGCAACGCTTTTAAACTGTCCTCATTACTAGTTTGTATTGTAGTTTGCAATGCTTTTAAACTGTCCTCATTACTAGATTGTATTGTAGTTTGCCACGCTTTTAAACTATCCTCATTACTAGTTTGCATAGTAGTTTGCAAAACATTTAAACTATCCTCATTACTAGTTTGCAACGCTTTTAAACTGTCCTCATTACTAGTTTGCATTGTAGTTTGCAACGCGTTTAAACTATCCTCATTACTAGTTTGCATTGTAGTTTGCAACGCTTTTAAACTGTCCTCAATACTAGTTTGTATTGTAGTTTGCAACGCTTTTTAACTATCCTCATTACTAGTTTGTATTGTAGTTTGCAACGCTTTTAAACTGTCCTCATTACTAGTTTGTATTGTAGTTTGCAACGCTTTTAAACTCTCTTCATTACTAGTTTGTATTGTAGTTTGCAACGCTTTTAACTATCCTCATTACTAGTTTGTATTGTAGATTGCAACGCTTTTAAACTATCCTCATTACTAGTTTGTATTGTAGTTTGCAACGCTTTTAAACTCTCCTCATTACTAGTTTGTATTGTAGTTTGCAGCGCTTTTAAACTGTCCTCATTACTAGTTTGTATTGTAGTCTGCAACGCTTTTAAACTGTCCTCATCACTAGTTTGTATTGTAGTTTGCATCGCTTTTAAACTGTCCTCATTACTGGTTTGCAACGCTTTTAAACTATCCTCATTACTAGTTTCCAACGCTTTTAAACTGTCCTCTATACTAGTTTGTATTGTAGTTAGTAACGCTTTTAAACTGTCCTCATTACTAGTTTGCATTGTATTTTGCAACGCTTTTAAACTGCCCTCATTACTAGTTTGCATTGTAGTTTGCAACGCTTTTAAACTGTCCTCATTACTAGTTTGCATTGTAGTTTGCAAAGCTTTTAAACTGTCCTCATTACTAGTTTGTATTGTAGTTTGCAACGCTTTTAAACTGTCCTCATTACTAGTGTGCATTGTAGTTTGCAAAGCTTTTAAACTGTCCTCATTACTAGATTGTATTGTAGTTTGCAACGCTTTTAAACTGTCCTCATTACTAGTTTGTATTGTAGTTTGCAACGCTTTTAAACTGTCCTCATTACTAGTTCGTATTGTAGTTTGCAACGCTTTTAAACTGTCCTCATTACTAGTTTGTATTGTAGTTTGCAACGCTTTTAAACTCTCCTCATTACTAGTTTGCAGTTTGCAACGCTTTTAAACTGTCCTCATTACTAGTTTGTATTGTAGTTTGCAACGCTTTTAAACTGTCCTCATTACTAGTTTGCAAAGCTTTTAAACTGTCCTCATTACTAGTTTGTATTCTAGTTTGCAACGCTCTTTAACTGTCCTCATTACTAGTTTGCATTGTAGTTTGCAAAGCTTTTAAACTCTCCTCATTACTAGTTTGTATTGTAGTTTGCAACGCTTTTAAACTGCCCTCATTACTAGTTTGCATTGTAGTTTGCAAAGCTTTTAAACTGTCCTCATTACTAGTTTGTATTGTAGTTTGCAAAGCTTTTAAACTGTCCTCATTACTAGTTTGCATTATAGTTTGCAACGCTTTTAAACTATCCTCATCACTAGTTTGTATTGTAGTTTGCAACGCTTTTAAACTGTCCTCATTACTAGTTTGTATTGTAGTTTGCAACGCTTTTAAACTGTCCTCATTACTAGTTTGTATTCTAGTTTGCAACGCTTTTAAACTGTCCTCATTACTAGTTTGCATTGTAGTTTGCAACGCTTTTAAACTGTCCTCATTACTAGTTTGTATTGTAGTTTTCAACGCTTTTAAACTGTCCTCATTACTAGTTTGTATTGTAGTTTGCAACGCTTTTAAACTGTCCTCATTACTAGTTTGTATTGTAGTTTGCAACGATTTTAAACTCTCCTCATAACTAGTTTGTATTGTAGTTTGCAACGCTTTTAAACTGTCCTCAATACTAGTTTGTATTGTACTTTGCAACGCTTTTAAACTCTCCTCATTACTAGTTTGTATTGTAGTTAGCAACGCTTTTAAACTGTCCTCATTACTAGTTTGTATTGTAGTTTGCAACGCTTTTAAACTGTCCTCTTTACTAGTTTGCATTGTAGTTTGCAAAGCTTTTAAACTCTCCTCATTACTAGTTTGTATTGTAGTTTGCAACGCTTTTAAACTGTCCTCATTACTAGTTTGTATTGTAGTTTGCAACGCTTTTAAACTGTCCGCATTACTAGTTTGTATTGTAGTTTGCAACGCTTTTAAACTGCCCTCATTACTAGTTTGTATTGTAGTTTGCAACGCTCTTAAACTGTCCTCATCACTAGTTTGTATTGTAGTTTGCAACGCCTTTAAACTGTCCTCATTACTAGTTTGTATTGTAGTTTGCAACGCTTTTAAACTGTCCTCATTACTAGTTTGCATCGTAGTTTGCAAAGCTTTTAAACTCTCCTCATTACTAGTTTGTATTGTAGTTTGCAACGCTTTTAAACTGTCCTCAATACTAGTTTGTATTGTAGTTTGCAACGCTTTTAAACTCTCCTCATTACTAGTTTGTATTGTAGTTTGCAACGCTTTTAAACTGTCCTCATTACTAGTTTGTATTGTAGTTTGCAACGCTTTTGAACTGTCCTCATTACTAGTTTGCATTGTAGTTTGCAACGCTATTAAACTCTCCTCATTACTAGTTTGTATTGTAGTTTGCAACGCTTTTAAACTCTCCTCTTTACTAGTTTGTATTGTAGTTTGCAACGCTTTTAAACTGTCCTCATTACTAGTTTGTATTGTAGTTTGCAACTCTTTTAACTGTCCTCAATACTAGTTTGTATTGTAGTTTGCAACGCTTTTAAACTCTACTCATTACTAGTTTGTATTGTAGTTTGCAACGCTTTTAAACTGTCCTCATTACTAGTTTGTATTGTAGTTTAAACGCTTTTAAACTGTCCTCATTACTAGTTTGCATTGTAGTTTGCAAAGCTTTTAAACTCTCCTCATTACTAGTTTGTATTGTAGATTAAACGCTTTTAAACTGTCCTCATTACTAGTTTGTATTGTAGTTTGCAACGCTTTTAAACTGTCCTCATTACTAGTTTGTATTGTAATTTGCAACGCTTTTAAACTGTCCTCATTACTAGTTTGTATTGTAGTTTGCAACGCTTTTAAACTGTCCTCATCACTAGTTTGTATTGTAGTTTGCAACGCTTTTAAACTGTCCTCATTACTAGTTTGTTTTGTAGTTTACAACGCTTTTAAACTGTCCTCATTACTAGTTTGTGTTGTATTTTGCAACGCTTTAAGCACTCCTCATTACTAGTTTGTATTGTAATTTGAAACGCTTTTAAACTGTCCTCATTACTAGTTTGTATTGTAGTTTGCAACGCTTTTAAACTGGCCTCATCACTAGTTTGTATTGAAGTTTGCAACGCTTTTAAACTGTCCCCATTACTAGTTTGTAATGTAGTTTGCAACGCTTTTAAACTGTCCTCATCACTAGTTTGTATTGTAGTTTGCAACGCTTTTAAACTGTCCTCATTACTAGTTTGCATTGTAGTTTGCAACGCTTTTAAACTATCCTCATTACTAGTTTGCATTGTAGTTTGCAACGCTTTTAAACTGTCCTCATTACTAGTTTGTATTGTAGTTTGCAACGCTTTTAAACTGTCCTCATTACTAGTTTGCATTTCAGTTTGCAATGCTTTTAAACTGTCCTCATTACTAGTTTGTATTGTAGATTGCAACGCTTTTAAACTGTCCTCATTACTAGTTTGTATTGTAGTTTGCAACGCTTTTAACTATCCTCATTACTAGTTTGTATTGTAGTTTGCAACGCTTTTAACTATCCTCATTACTAGTTTGCATTGTAGTTTGCAAAGCTTTTAAACTCTCCTCATTACGAGTTTGTATTGTAGTTTGCAACGCTTTTAACTATCCTCATTACTAGTTTGTATTGTAGTTTGCAACGCTCTTGATCTGTCCTCATTACTAGTTTGCATTGTAGTTTGCAACGCTTTTAAACTGTCCTCATGATTAGTTTGTATTGTAGTTTGCAACGCTTTTAACTCTCCTCATTACTAGTTTGTATTGTAGTTTGCAACGCTTTTAAACTGTCCTCATTACTAGTTTGTATTGTAGTTTGCAACGCTTTTAACTATCCTCATTACTAGTTTGTATTGTAGTTTGCAATGCTTTTAAACTCTCCTCATTACTAGTTT
Organism: Meconema thalassinum; assembly: GCA_946902985.2. Lineage (NCBI taxonomy): Eukaryota > Metazoa > Arthropoda > Insecta > Orthoptera > Tettigoniidae > Meconema > Meconema thalassinum. The sequence continues at coordinate 1,039,241 of OX336396.1, forward strand.
GTATTGTAGTTTGCAACGCTTTTAAACTGTCCTCATTACTAGTTTGTATTGTAGTTTGCAACGCTTTTAAACTGTCCTCATTACTAGTTTGTATTGTAGATTGCAACGCTTTTAAACTGTCCTCATTACTAGTTTGCATTGTAGTTTGCAAAGCTTTTAAACTCTCCTCATCACTAGTTTGTATTGTAGTTTGCAAAGCTTTTAAACTGTCCTCATTATTAGTTTGCATTGTAGTTTGCAACGCTTTTAAACTCTCCTCATTACTAGTTTGTATTGTAGTTTGCAACGCTTTTAAACTGTCCTCATTACTAGTTTGCATTGTAGTTTGCAAAGCTTTTAAACTGTCCTCATTACTAGTTTGTATTGTAGTTTGCAACGCTTTTAAACTGTCCTCATTACTAGTTTGTATTGTAGTTTGCAACGCTTTTAAACTATCCTCATTACTAGTTTGTATTGTAGTTTGCAAAGCTTTTAAACTCTCCTCATTACTAGTTTGTATTGTAGTTTAAACGCTTTTAAACTGTCCTCATTACTAGTTTGTATTGTAGTTTGCAACGCTTTTAAACTGTCCTCATCACTAGTTTGTATTGTAGATTGCAACGCTTTTAAACTGTCCTCATTACTAGTTTGTATTGTAGTTTGCAACGCTTTTAAACTATCCTCATTACTAGTTTGTATTGTAGTTTGCAAAGCTTTTAAACTATCCTCATTACTAGTTTGTATTGTAGTTTGCAACGCTTGTAAACTGTCCTCATTACTAGTTTGCATTGTAGTTTGCAACGCTTTTAAACTGTCCTCATTACTAGTTTGTATTGTAGTTTGCAACGCTTTTAAACTCTCCTCATTACTAGTTTGTATTGTAGTTTGCAACGCTTTTAAACTCTCCTCATTACTAGTTTGTATTGTAGTTTAAACCCTTTTAAACTGTCCTCATTACTAGTTTGTATTTTAGTTTGCAACGCTTTTAAACTGTCCTCATCACTAGTTTGTATTGTAGTTTGCAACGCTTTTAAACTCTCCTCATTACTAGTTTGTATTGTAGTTTGAACGCTTTTAAACTGTCCTCAGTACTAGTTTGTATTGTAGTTTGCAACGCTTTTAAACTATCCTCATTACTAGTTTGTATTGTGGTTTGCAAAGCTTTTAAACTCTCCTCATTACTAGTTTGTATTGTAGTTTGCAACGCTTTTAAACTGTCCTCATTACTAGTTTGTATTGTAGTTTGCAACGCTTTTAAACTCTCCTCAATACTAGTTTGTATTGTAGTTTGCAACGCTTTTAAACTCTCCTCATTACTAGTTTGTATTGTAGTTTTCAACGCTTTTAAACTCTCCTCATTACTAGTTTGTATTGTAGTTTGCAACGCTTTTAAACTGTCCTCATTACTAGTTTGTATTGTAGTTTGCAAAGCTTTTAAACTGTCCTCATTACTGGTCTGTATTGTAGTTTGCAACGCTTTTAAACTGTCCTCATTACTAGTTTGTATTGTAGTTTGCCACGCTTTTAAACTGTCCTCATTACTAGTTTGTATTCTAGTTTGCCACGCTTTTAAACTGTACTCATTACTAGTTTGTATTGTAATTTGCCACGCTTTTAAACTGTCCTCATTACTAGTTTGTATTGTAGTTTGCCACGCTTTTAAACTGTCCTAATTACTAGATTGTATTGTAGTTTAAACGCTTTTAAACTGTCCTCACTACTAGTTTGTATTGTAGTTTGCAACGCTTTTAAACTGACCTCATTACTAGTTTGTATTGTAGTTTGCCACGCTTTTAAACTGTCCTCATTACTAGTTTGCATTGTAGTTTGCAAAGCTTTTAAACTGTCCTCATTACTAGTTTGTATTGTAGTTTGCAACGCTTTTAAACTATCCTCATTACTAGTTTGTATTGTAGTTTGCAACGCTTTTAAACTGTCCTCATTACTAGTTTGTATTGTAGTTTGCAACGCTTTTAAACTGTCCTCACTACTAGTTTGTATTGTAGTTTGCAACGCATTTAAACTGTCCTCATTACTAGTTTGTATTGTAGTTTGCAACGCTTTTAAATTGTCCTCATTACTAGTTTGTATTGTAGTTTCCAACGCTTTTAAACTGTCCTCATTACTAGTTTGCATTGTAGTTTGCAACGCTTTTAAACTATCCTCATCACTAATTTTTATTGTAGTTTGCAACGCTTTTAAACTATCCTCATTACTAGTTTGCATTATAGTTTGCAACGCTTTTAAACTGTCCTCATTACTAGTTTTTATTGTATTTTGCAACGCTTTTAAACTATCCTCATTACAAGTTTGTATTGTAGATTGCAACGCTTTTAAACTATCCTCATTACTAGTTTGTATTGTAATTTGCAACGCTTTTAAACTCTCCTCATTACTAGTTTGTATTGTAGTTTGCAACGCTTTTAAACTATCGTCATTACTAGTGTGTATTGTAGTTTGCAACGCTTTTAAACTGTCCTCATTACTAGTTTGTATTGTAGTTTGCAACGCTTTTAAACTATCCTCATTACTAGTTTGTATTGTAGTTTGCAACGCTTTTAAACTATCCTCATTACAAGTTTGTATTGTAGTTTGCAACGCTTTTAAACTGTCCTCATTACTAGTTTGTATTGTAGTTTGCAGCGCTTTTAAACTGTCCTCATTACTAGTTTGCATTGCAGTTTGCAACGCTTTTAAACTATCCTCATTACTAGTTTGTATTGTAGTTTGCATTAACTATCCTCATTACTAGTTTGTATTGTAGTTTGCAACGCTTTTAAACTGTCCTCATTACTAGTTTGTATTGTAGTTTGCAACGCTTTTAAACTATCCTCATTACTAGTTTGTATTGTAATTTGCAACGCTTTTAAACTGTCCTCATCACTAGTTTGTATTGTAGTTTGCAACGCTTTTAAACTGTCCTCATTACTAGTTTGTATTGTAGTTTGCAACGCTTTTAAACTATCCTCATTACTAGTTTGTATTGTAGTTTGCAACGCTTTTAAACTATCCTCATTACTAGTTTGTATTGTAATTTGCAACGCTTTTAAACTCTCCTCATTACTAGTTTGTATTGTAGTTTGCAACGCTTTTAAACTATCCTCATTACTAGTTTGTATTGTAGTTTGCAACGCTTTTAAACTGTCCTCATTACTAGTTTGTATTGTAGTTTGCAACGCATTTAAACTATCCTCATTACTAGTTTGTATTGTAGTTTGCAGCGCTTTTAAACTGTCCTCATTACTAGTTTGCATTGCAGTTTGCAACGCTTTTAAACTCTCCTCATTACTAGTTTGTATTGTAGTTTGCAACGCTTTGAACTATCCTCATTACTAGTTTGTATTGTAGATTGCAACGCTTTTAAACTGTCCTCATTACTAGTTTGCATTGTAGTTTGCAACGCATTTAAACTGTCCTCATTACTAGTTTGTATTGTAATTTGCAACGCTTTTAAACTGTCCTCAACACTAGTTTCTCTTGTAGTTTGCAACGCTTTTAAACTGTCCTCATTACTAGTTTGCAACGCTTTAAAACTATCCTCATTACTAGTTTGCAATGCTTTTAAACTGTCCTCATTACTAGTTTGTATTGTAGTTTGCAACGCTTTTAAACTGTCCTCATTACTAGTTTGCATTGTAGTTTGCAACGCTTTTAAACTGTCCTCATTACTAGTTTGCATTGTAGTTTGCAACGCTTTTAAACTGTCCTCATTACTAGTTTGCATTGTAGTTTGCAACGCTTTTAAACTGTCTTCATCACTAGTTTGTATTGTAGTTTGCAACGCTTTTAAACTGTCCTCATTACTAGTTTGCAACGCTTTTAAACTATCCTCATTACTAGTTTGCAACGCTTTTAAACTGTCCTCATTACTAGTTTGCATTGTAGTTTGCAACGCTTTTAAACTGTCCTCATTACTAGTTTGTATTGTAGTTTGCCACGCTTTTAAACTATCCTCATTACTAGTTTGTATTGTAGTTTGCCACGCTTTTAAACTGTCCTCATTACTAGTTTGTATTGTAGTTTGCAACGCTTTTAAACTGTCCTCATTACTAGTTTGCAACGCTTTTAAACTATCCTCATTACTAGTTTGCAACGCTTTTAAACTGTCCTCATTACTAGTTTGTATTGTAGTTTGCAACGCTTTTAAACTGTCCTCATTACTAGTTTGCATTGTAGTTTGCAACGCTTTTAAACTGTCCTCATTACTAGTTTGCATTGTAGTTTGCAACGCTTTTAAACTGTCCTCATTACTAGTTTGTATTGTAGTTTGCAACGCTTTTAAACTGTCCTCATTACTAGATTGTATTGTAGTTTGCCACGCTTTTAAACTATCCTCATTACTAGTTTGCATAGTAGTTTGCAAAACTTTTAAACTATCCTCATTACTAGTTTGCAACGCTTTTAAACTGTCCTCATTACTAGTTTGCATTGTAGTTTGCAACGCGTTTAAACTATCCTCATTACTAGTTTGCATTGTAGTTTGCAACGCTTTTAAACTGTCCTCAATACTAGTTTGTATTGTAGTTTGCAACGCTTTTAACTATCCTCATTACTAGTTTGTATTGTAGTTTGCAACGCTTTTAAACTGTCCTCATTACTAGTTTGTATTGTAGTTTGCAACGCTTATAAACTCTCTTCATTACTAGTTTGTATTGTAGTTTGCAACGCTTTTAACTATCCTCATTACTAGTTTGTATTGTAGTTTGCAGCGCTTTTAAACTGTCCTCATTACTAGTTTGTATTGTAGTTTGCAACGCTTTTAAACTGTCCTCATCACTAGTTTGTATTGTAGTTTGCATCTCTTTTAAACTGTCCTCATTACTAGTTTGCAACGCTTTTAAACTATCCTCATTACTAGTTTCCAACGCTTTTAAACTGTCCTCATTACTAGTTTGTATTGTAGTTAGTAACGCTTTTAAACTGTCCTCATTACTAGTTTGCAACGCTTTTAAACTGTCCTCATTACTAGTTTGCATTGTAGTTTGCAACGCGTTTAAACTATCCTCACTACTAGTTTGCATTGTAGTTTGCAACGCTTTTAAACTGTCCTCAATACTAGTTTGTATTGTAGTTTGCAACGCTTTTAACTATCCTCATTACTAGTTTGTATTGTAGTTTGCAACGCTTTTAAACTGTCCTCATTACTAGTTTGTATTGTAGTTTGCAACGCTTATAAACTCTCTTCATTACTAGTTTGTATTGTAGTTTGCAACGCTTTTAACTATCCTCATCACTAGTTTGTATTGTAGTTTGCAGCGCTTTTAAACTGTCCTCATTACTAGTTTGCATTGTATTTTGCAACGCTTTTAAACTGCCCTCATTACTAGTTTGCATTGTAGTTTGCAACGCTTTTAAACTGTCCTCATTACTAGTTTGCATTGTAGTTTGCAAAGCTTTTAAACTGTCCTCATTACTAGTTTGTATTGTAGATTGCAACGCTTTTAAACTGTCCTCATTACTTGTATGCATTGTAGTTTGCAAAGCTTTTAAACTATCCTCATTACTAGTTTGCAACGCTTTTAAACTATCCTCATTACTAGTTTGTATTGTAGTTTGCAACGCTTTTAAACTGTCCTCATTACTAGTTTGCATTGTAGTTTGCAAAGCTTTTAAACTGTCCTCATTACTAGATTGTATTGTAGTTTGCAACGCTTTTAAACTGTCCTCATTACTAGTTTGTATTGTAGTTTGCAACGCTTTAAAACTGTCCTCATTACTAGTTCGTATTGTAGTTTGCAACGCTTTTAAACTGTCCTCATTACTAGTTTGTATTGTAGTTTGCAACGCTTTTAATTTCTCCTCATTACTAGTTTGCAGTTTGCAACGCTTTTAAACTGTCCTCATTACTAGTTTGTATTGTAGTTTGCAACGCTTTTAAACTGTCCTAATTACTAGTTTGCAAAGCTTTTAAACTGTCCTCATTACTAGTTTGTATTCTAGTTTGCAACGCTCTTTAACTGTCCTCATTTCTAGTTTGCATTGTAGTTTGCAAAGCTTTTAAACTCTCCTCATTACTAGTTTGTATTGTAGTTTGCAACGCTTTTAAACTGCCCTCATTACTAGTTTGCATTGTAGTTTGCAAAGCTTTTAAACTGTCCTCATTACTAGTTTGTATTGTAGTTTGCAAAGCTTTTAAACTGTCCTCATTACTAGTTTGCATTATAGTTTGCAACGCTTTTAAACTATCCTCATCACTAGTTTGTATTGTAGTTTGCAACGCTTTTAAACTGTCCTCATTACTAGTTTGTATTGTAGTTTGCAACGCTTTTAAACTGTCCTCATTACTAGTTTGTATTCTAGTTTGCAACGCTTTTAAACTGTCCTCATTACTAGTTTGCATTGTAGTTTGCAACGCTTTTAAACTGTCCTCATTACTAGTTTGTATTGTAGTTTTCAACGCTTTTAAACTGTCCTCATTTCTAGTTTGTATTGTAGTTTGCAACGCTTTTAAACTGTCCTCATTACTAGTTTGTATTGTAGTTTGCAACGATTTTAAACTCTCCTCATAACTAGTTTGTATTGTAGTTTGCAACGCTTTTAAACTGTCCTCAATACTAGTTTGTATTGTAGTTTGCAACGCTTTTAAACTCTCCTCATTACTAGTTTGTATTGTAGTTTGCAACGCTTTTAAACTGTCCTCATTACTAGTTTGTATTGTAGTTTGCAACGCTTTTAAACTGTCCTCTTTACTAGTTTGCATTGTAGTTTGCAACGCTTTTAAACTATCCTCATTACTAGTTTGTATTGTAATTTGCAACGCTTTTAAACTGTCCTCATCACTAGTTTGTATTGTAGTTTGCAACGCTTTTAAACTGTCCTCATTACTAGTTTGTATTGTAGTTTGCAACGCTTTTAAACTATCCTCATTACTAGTTTGTATTGTAGTTTGCAACGCTTTTAAACTATCCTCATTACTAGTTTGTATTGTAATTTGCAACGCTTTTAAACTCTCCTCATTACTAGTTTGTATTGTAGTTTGCAACGCTTTTAAACTATCCTCATTACTAGTTTGTATTGTAGTTTGCAACGCTTTTAAACTGTCCTCATTACTAGTTTGTATTGTAGTTTGCAACGCTTTTAAACTATCCTCATTACTAGTTTGTATTGTAGTTTGCAGCGCTTTTAAACTGTCCTCATTACTAGTTTGTATTGTAATTTGCAACGCTTTTAAACTGTCCTCATCACTAGTTTGTATTGTAGTTTGCAACGCTTTTAAACTGTCCTCATTACTAGTTTGTATTGTAATTTGCAACGCTTTTAAACTGTCCTCATCACTAGTTTGCATTGTAGTTTGCAACGCTTTTAAACTATCCTCATTACTAGTTTGTATTGTAATTTGCAACGCTTTTAAACTGTCCTCATCACTAGTTTGTATTGTAGTTTGCAACGCTTTTAAACTGTCCTCATTACTAGTTTGTATTGTAGTTTGCAACGCTTTTAAACTATCCTCATTACTAGTTTGTATTGTAGTTTGCAACGCTTTTAAACTGCCCTCATTACTAGTTTGCATTGTAGTTTGCAACGCTTTTAAACTGTCCTCAATACTAGTTTGTATTGTAGTTTGCAACGCTTTTAAACTGTCCTCATTACTAGTTTGCATTGCAGTTTGCAACGCTTTTAAACTATCCTCATTACTAGTTTGTATTGTAGTTTGCATTAACTATCCTCATTACTAGTTTGTATTGTAGTTTGCAACGCTTTTAAACTGTCCTCATTACTAGGTTGTATTGTAGTTTGCAACGCTTTTAAACTATCCTCATTACTAGTTTGTATTGTAATTTGCAACGCTTTTAAACTGTCCTCATCACTAGTTTGTATTGTAGTTTGCAACGCTTTTAAACTGTCCTCATCACTAGTTTGTATTGTAGTTTGCAACGCTTTTAAACTGTCCTCATTACTAGTTTGTTTTGTAGTTTACAACGCTTTTAAACTGTCCTCATTACTAGTTTGTGTTGTATTTTGCAACGCTTTTAAACACTCCTCATTACTAGTTTGTATTGTAATTTGAAATGCTTTTAAACTGTCCTCATTACTAGTTTGTATTGTAGTTTGCAACGCTTTTAAACTGTCCTCATCACTAGTTTGTATTGAAGTTTGCAACGCTTTTAAACTGTCCTCATTACTAGTTTGTATTGTAGTTTGCAACGCTTTTAAACTGTCCTCATCACTAGTTTGTATTGTAGTTTGCAACGCTTTTAAACTGTCCTCTTTACTAGTTTGCATTGTAGTTTGCAACGCTTTTAAACTATCCTCATTACTAGTTTGCATTGTAGTTTGCAACGCTTTTAAACTGTCCTCATTACTAGTTTGTATTGTAGTTTGCAACGCTTTTAAACTGTCCTCATTACTAGTTTGCATTGCAGTTTGCAACGCTTTTAAACTGTCCTCATTACTAGTTTGTATTGTAGATCGCAACGCTTTTAAACTGTCCTCATTACTAGTTTGTATTGTAGTTTGCAACGCTTTTAACTATCCTCATTACTAGTTTGTATTGTAGTTTGCAACGCTTTTAACTATCCTCATTACTAGTTTGCATTGAAGTTTGCAAAGCTTTTAAACTCTCCTCATTACTAGTTTGTATTGTAGTTTGCAACGCTTTTAACTATCCTCATTACTAGTTTGTATTGTAGTTTGCAACGCTTTTGAACTGTCCTCATTACTAGTTTGCATTGTAGTTTGCAACGCTTTTAAACTGTCCTCATGATTAGTTTGTATTGTAGTTTGCAACGCTTTTAACTCTCCTCATTACTAGTTTGTATTGTAGTTTGCAACGCTTTTAAACTGTCCTCATTACTAGTTTGTATTGTAGTTTGCAACGCTTTTAACTATCCTCATTACTAGTTTGTATTGTAGTTTGCAACGCTTTTAAACTCTCCTCATTACTAGTTTGTATTGTAGTTTGCAACGCTTTTAAACTGTCCTCATTACTAGTTTGTATTGTAGTTTGCAACGCTTTTAAACTGTCCTCATTACTAGTTTGTATTGTAGATTGCAACGCTTATAAACTGTCCTCATTACTAGTTTGCATTGTAGTTTGCAAAGCCTTTAAACTCTCCTCATCACTAGTTTGTATTGTAGTTTGCAAAGCTTTTAAACTGTCCTCATTATTAGTTTGCATTGTAGTTTGCAACGCTTTTAAACTCTCCTCATTACTAGTTTGTATTGTAGTTTGCAACGCTTTTAAACTGTCCTCATTACTAGTTTGCATTGTAGTTTGCAAAGCTTTTAAACTGTCCTCATTACTAGTTTGTATTGTAGATTGCAACGCTTTTAAACTGTCCTCATTACTAGTTTGCATTGTAGTTTGCAAAGCTTTTAAACTCTCCTCATCACTAGTTTGTATTGTAGTTTGCAAAGCTTTTAAACTGTCCTCATTACTAGTTTGCATTGCAGTTTGCAACGCTTTTAAACTATCCTCATTACTAGTTTGTATTGTAGTTTGCATTAACTATCCTCATTACTAGTTTGTATTGTAGTTTGCAACGCTTTTAAACTGTCCTCATTACTAGTTTGTATTGTAGTTTGCAACGCTTTTAAACTATCCTCATTACTAGTTTGTATTGTAATTTGCAACGCTTTTAAACTGTCCTTATCACTAGTTTGTATTGTAGTTTGCAACGCTTTTAAACTGTCCTCATTACTAGTTTGTATTGTAGTTTGCAACGCTTTTAAACTATCCTCATTACTAGTTTGTATTGTAGTTTGCAACGCTTTTAAACTATCCTCATTACTAGTTTGTATTGTAATTTGCAACGCTTTTAAACTCTCCTCATTACTAGTTTGTATTGTAGTTTGCAACGCTTTTAAACTATCCTCATTACTAGTTTGTATTGTAGTTTGCAACGCTTTTAAACTGTCCTCATTACTAGTTTGTATTGTAGTTTGCAACGCTTTTAAACTATCCTCATTACTAGTTTGTATTGTAGTTTGCAGCGCTTTTAAACTGTCCTCATTACTAGTTTGCATTGCAGTTTGCAACGCTTTTAAACTCTCCTCATTACTAGTTTGTATTGTAGTTTGCAACGCTTTGAACTATCCTCATTACTAGTTTGTATTGTAGATTGCAACGCTTTTAAACTGTCCTCATTACTAGTTTGCATTGTAGTTTGCAACGCATTTAAACTGTCCTCATTACTAGTTTGTATTGTAATTTGCAACGCTTTTAAACTGTCCTCAACACTAGTTTCTATTGTAGTTTGCAACGCTTTTAAACTGTCCTCATTACTAGTTTGCAACGCTTTAAAACTATCCTCATTACTAGTTTGCAATGCTTTTAAACTGTCCTCATTACTAGTTTGCAATGCTTTTAAACTGTCCTCATTACTAGTTTGCATTGTAGTTTGCAACGCTTTTAAACTGTCCTCATTACTAGTTTGCATTGTAGTTTGCAACGCTTTTAAACTGTCCTCATTACTAGTTTGCATTGTAGTTTGCAACGCTTTTAAACTGTCTTCATCACTAGTTTGTATTGTAGTTTGCAACGCTTTTAAACTGTCCTCATTACTAGTTTGCAACGCTTTTAAACTATCCTCATTACTAGTTTGCAACGCTTTTAAACTGTCCTCATTACTAGTTTGCATTGTAGTTTGCAACGCTTTTAAACTGTCCTCATTACTAGTTTGTATTGTAGTTTGCCACGCTTTTAAACTATCCTCATTACTAGTTTGTATTGTAGTTTGCCACGCTTTTAAACTGTCCTCATTACTAGTTTGTATTGTAGTTTGCAACGCTTTTAAACTGTCCTCATTACTAGTTTGCAACGCTTTTAAACTATCCTCATTACTAGTTTGCAACGCTTTTAAACTGTCCTCATTACTAGTTTGTATTGTAGTTTGCAACGCTTTTAAACTGTTCTCATTACTAGTTTGCATTGTAGTTTGCAACGCTTTTAAACTGTCCTCATTACTAGTTTGCATTGTAGTTTGCAACGCTTTTAAACTGTCCTCATTACTAGTTTGTATTGTAGTTTGCAACGCTTTTAAACTGTCCTCATTACTAGATTGTATTGTAGTTTGCCACGCTTTTAAACTATCCTCATTACTAGTTTGCATAGTAGTTTGCAAAACTTTTAAACTATCCTCATTACTAGTTTGCAACGCTTTTAAACTGTCCTCATTACTAGTTTGCATTGTAGTTTGCAACGCGTTTAAACTATCCTCATTACTAGTTTGCATTGTAGTTTGCAACGCTTTTAAACTGTCCTCAATACTAGTTTGTATTGTAGTTTGCAACGCTTTTAACTATCCTCATTACTAGTTTGTATTGTAGTTTGCAACGCTTTTAAACTGTCCTCATTACTAGTTTGTATTGTAGTTTGCAACGCTTTTAAACTCTCTTCATTACTAGTTTGTATTGTAGTTTGCAACGCTTTTAACTATCCTCATTACTAGTTTGTATTGTAGATTGCAACGCTTTTAAACTATCCTCATTACTAGTTTGTATTGTAGTTTGCAACGCTTTTAAACTCTCCTCATTACTAGTTTGTATTGTAGTTTGCAGCGCTTTTAAACTGTCCTCATTACTAGTTTGTATTGTAGTCTGCAACGCTTTTAAACTGTCCTCATCACTAGTTTGTATTGTAGTTTGCATCGCTTTTAAACTGTCCTCATTACTAGTTTGCAACGCTTTTAAACTGTCCTCATTACTAGTTTGTATTGTAGTTAGTAACGCTTTTAAACTGTCCTCATTACTAGTTTGCATTGTATTTTGCAACGCTTTTAAACTGCCCTCATTACTAGTTTGCATTGTAGTTTGCAACGCTTTTAAACTGTCCTCATTACTAGTTTGCATTGTAGTTTGCAAAGCTTTTAAACTGTCCTCATTACTAGTTTGTATTGTAGTTTGCAACGCTTTTAAACTGTCCTCATTACTAGTTTGCATTGTAGTTTGCAAAGCTTTTAAACTGTCCTCATTACTAGATTGTATTGTAGTTTGCAACGCTTTTAAACTGTCCTCATTACTAGTTTGTATTGTAGTTTGCAACGCTTTTAAACTGTCCTCATTACTAGTTCGTATTGTAGTTTGCAACGCTTTTAAACTGTCCTCATTACTAGTTTGTATTGTAGTTTGCAACGCTTTTAAACTCTCCTCATTACTAGTTTGCAGTTTGCAACGCTTTTAAACTGTCCTCATTACTAGTTTGTATTGTAGTTTGCAACGCTTTTAAACTGTCCTCATTACTAGTTTGCAAAGCTTTTAAACTGTCCTCATTACTAGTTTGTATTCTAGTTTGCAACGCTCTTTAACTGTCCTCATTACTAGTTTGCATTGTAGTTTGCAAAGCTTTTAAACTCTCCTCATTACTAGTTTGTATTGTAGTTTGCAACGCTTTTAAACTGCCCTCATTACTAGTTTGCATTGTAGTTTGCAAAGCTTTTAAACTGTCCTCATTACTAGTTTGTATTGTAGTTTGCAAAGCTTTTAAACTGTCCTCATTACTAGTTTGCATTATAGTTTGCAACGCTTTTAAACTATCCTCATCACTAGTTTGTATTGTAGTTTGCAACGCTTTTAAACTGTCCTCATTACTAGTTTGTATTGTAGTTTGCAACGCTTTTAAACTGTCCTCATTACTAGTTTGTATTCTAGTTTGCAACGCTTTTAAACTGTCCTCATTACTAGTTTGCATTGTAGTTTGCAACGCTTTTAAACTGTCCTCATTACTAGTTTGTATTGTAGTTTTCAACGCTTTTAAACTGTCCTCATTACTAGTTTGTATTGTAGTTTGCAACGCTTTTAAACTGTCCTCATTACTAGTTTGTATTGTAGTTTGCAACGATTTTAAACTCTCCTCATAACTAGTTTGTATTGTAGTTTGCAACGCTTTTAAACTGTCCTCAATACTAGTTTGTATTGTACTTTGCAACGCTTTTAAACTCTCCTCATTACTAGTTTGTATTGTAGTTAGCAACGCTTTTAAACTGTCCTCATTACTAGTTTGTATTGTAGTTTGCAACGCTTTTAAACTGTCCTCTTTACTAGTTTGCATTGTAGTTTGCAAAGCTTTTAAACTCTCCTCATTACTAGTTTGTATTGTAGTTTGCAACGCTTTTAAACTGTCCTCATTACTAGTTTGTATTGTAGTTTGCAACGCTTTTAAACTGTCCGCATTACTAGTTTGTATTGTAGTTTGCAACGCTTTTAAACTGCCCTCATTACTAGTTTGTATTGTAGTTTGCAACGCTCTTAAACTGTCCTCATCACTAGTTTGTATTGTAGTTTGCAACGCCTTTAAACTGTCCTCATTACTAGTTTGTATTGTAGTTTGCAACGCTTTTAAACTGTCCTCATTACTAGTTTGCATCGTAGTTTGCAAAGCTTTTAAACTCTCCTCATTACTAGTTTGTATTGTAGTTTGCAACGCTTTTAAACTGTCCTCAATACTAGTTTGTATTGTAGTTTGCAACGCTTTTAAACTCTCCTCATTACTAGTTTGTATTGTAGTTTGCAACGCTTTTAAACTGTCCTCATTACTAGTTTGTATTGTAGTTTGCAACGCTTTTGAACTGTCCTCATTACTAGTTTGCATTGTAGTTTGCAACGCTATTAAACTCTCCTCATTACTAGTTTGTATTGTAGTTTGCAACGCTTTTAAACTCTCCTCTTTACTAGTTTGTATTGTAGTTTGCAACGCTTTTAAACTGTCCTCATTACTAGTTTGTATTGTAGTTTGCAACTCTTTTAACTGTCCTCAATACTAGTTTGTATTGTAGTTTGCAACGCTTTTAAACTCTACTCATTACTAGTTTGTATTGTAGTTTGCAACGCTTTTAAACTGTCCTCATTACTAGTTTGTATTGTAGTTTAAACGCTTTTAAACTGTCCTCATTACTAGTTTGCATTGTAGTTTGCAAAGCTTTTAAACTCTCCTCATTACTAGTTTGTATTGTAGATTAAACGCTTTTAAACTGTCCTCATTACTAGTTTGTATTGTAGTTTGCAACGCTTTTAAACTGTCCTCATTACTAGTTTGTATTGTAATTTGCAACGCTTTTAAACTGTCCTCATTACTAGTTTGTATTGTAGTTTGCAACGCTTTTAAACTGTCCTCATCACTAGTTTGTATTGTAGTTTGCAACGCTTTTAAACTGTCCTCATTACTAGTTTGTTTTGTAGTTTACAACGCTTTTAAACTGTCCTCATTACTAGTTTGTGTTGTATTTTGCAACGCTTTAAGCACTCCTCATTACTAGTTTGTATTGTAATTTGAAACGCTTTTAAACTGTCCTCATTACTAGTTTGTATTGTAGTTTGCAACGCTTTTAAACTGGCCTCATCACTAGTTTGTATTGAAGTTTGCAACGCTTTTAAACTGTCCCCATTACTAGTTTGTAATGTAGTTTGCAACGCTTTTAAACTGTCCTCATCACTAGTTTGTATTGTAGTTTGCAACGCTTTTAAACTGTCCTCATTACTAGTTTGCATTGTAGTTTGCAACGCTTTTAAACTATCCTCATTACTAGTTTGCATTGTAGTTTGCAACGCTTTTAAACTGTCCTCATTACTAGTTTGTATTGTAGTTTGCAACGCTTTTAAACTGTCCTCATTACTAGTTTGCATTGCAGTTTGCAACGCTTTTAAACTGTCCTCATTACTAGTTTGTATTGTAGATTGCAACGCTTTTAAACTGTCCTCATTACTAGTTTGTATTGTAGTTTGCAACGCTTTTAACTATCCTCATTACTAGTTTGTATTGTAGTTTGCAACGCTTTTAACTATCCTCATTACTAGTTTGCATTGTAGTTTGCAAAGCTTTTAAACTCTCCTCATTACTAGTTTGTATTGTAGTTTGCAACGCTTTTAACTATCCTCATTACTAGTTTGTATTGTAGTTTGCAACGCTCTTGATCTGTCCTCATTACTAGTTTGCATTGTAGTTTGCAACGCTTTTAAACTGTCCTCATGATTAGTTTGTATTGTAGTTTGCAACGCTTTTAACTCTCCTCATTACTAGTTTGTATTGTAGTTTGCAACGCTTTTAAACTGTCCTCATTACTAGTTTGTATTGTAGTTTGCAACGCTTTTAACTATCCTCATTACTAGTTTGTATTGTAGTTTGCAATGCTTTTAAACTCTCCTCATTACTAGTTTGTATTGTAGTTTGCAACGCTTTTAAACTGTCCTCATTACTAGTTTGTATTGTAGTTTGCAACGCTTTTAAACTGTCCTCATTACTAGTTTGTATTGTAGATTGCAACGCTTTTAAACTGTCCTCATTACTAGTTTGCATTGTAGTTTGCAAAGCTTTTAAACTCTCCTCATCACTAGTTTGTATTGTAGTTTGCAAAGCTTTTAAACTGTCCTCATTATTAGTTTGCATTGTAGTTTGCAACGCTTTTAAACTCTCCTCATTACTAGTTTGTATTGTAGTTTGCAACGCTTTTAAACTGTCCTCATTACTAGTTTGCATTGTAGTTTGCAAAGCTTTTAAACTGTCCTCATTACTAGTTTGTATTGTAGTTTGCAACGCTTTTAAACTGTCCTCATTACTAGTTTGTATTGTAGTTTGCAACGCTTTTAAACTCTCCTCATTACTAGTTTGTATTGTAGTTTAAACGCTTTTAAACTGTCCTCATTACTAGTTTGTATTGTAGTTTGCAACGCTTTTAAACTGTCCTCATCACTAGTTTGTATTGTAGATTGCAACGCTTTTAAACTGTCCTCATTACTAGTTTGTATTGTAGTTTGCAACGCTTTTAAACTATCCTCATTACTAGTTTGTATTGTAGTTTGCAAAGCTTTTAAACTATCCTCATTACTAGTTTGTATTGTAGTTTGCAACGCTTGTAAACTGTCCTCATTACTAGTTTGCATTGTAGTTTGCAACGCTTTTAAACTGTCCTCATTACTAGTTTGTATTGTAGTTTGCAACGCTTTTAAACTCTCCTCATTACTAGTTTGTATTGTAGTTTGCAACGCTTTTAAACTCTCCTCATTACTAGTTTGTATTGTAGTTTAAACCCTTTTAAACTGTCCTCATTACTAGTTTGTATTTTAGTTTGCAACGCTTTTAAACTGTCCTCATCACTAGTTTGTATTGTAGTTTGCAACGCTTTTAAACTCTCCTCATTACTAGTTTGTATTGTAGTTTGAACGCTTTTAAACTGTCCTCAGTACTAGTTTGTATTGTAGTTTGCAACGCTTTTAAACTATCCTCATTACTAGTTTGTATTGTGGTTTGCAAAGCTTTTAAACTCTCCTCATTACTAGTTTGTATTGTAGTTTGCAACGCTTTTAAACTGTCCTCATTACTAGTTTGTATTGTAGTTTGCAACGCTTTTAAACTCTCCTCAATACTAGTTTGTATTGTAGTTTGCAACGCTTTTAAACTCTCCTCATTACTAGTTTGTATTGTAGTTTTCAACGCTTTTAAACTCTCCTCATTACTAGTTTGTATTGTAGTTTGCAACGCTTTTAAACTGTCCTCATTACTAGTTTGTATTGTAGTTTGCAAAGCTTTTAAACTGTCCTCATTACTGGTCTGTATTGTAGTTTGCAACGCTTTTAACTGTCCTCATTACTAGTTTGTATTGTAGTTTGCCACGCTTTTAAACTGTCCTCATTACTAGTTTGTATTCTAGTTTGCCACGCTTTTAAACTGTACTCATTACTAGTTTGTATTGTAATTTGCCACGCTTTTAAACTGTCCTCATTACTAGTTTGTATTGTAGTTTGCCACGCTTTTAAACTGTCCTAATTACTAGATTGTATTGTAGTTTAAACGCTTTTAAACTGTCCTCACTACTAGTTTGTATTGTAGTTTGCAACGCTTTTAAACTGACCTCATTACTAGTTTGTATTGTAGTTTGCCACGCTTTTAAACTGTCCTCATTACTAGTTTGCATTGTAGTTTGCAAAGCTTTTAAACTGTCCTCATTACTAGTTTGTATTGTAGTTTGCAACGCTTTTAAACTATCCTCATTACTAGTTTGTATTGTAGTTTGCAACGCTTTTAAACTGTCCTCATTACTAGTTTGTATTGTAGTTTGCAACGCTTTTAAACTGTCCTCACTACTAGTTTGTATTGTAGTTTGCAACGCATTTAAACTGTCCTCATTACTAGTTTGTATTGTAGTTTGCAACGCTTTTAAATTGTCCTCATTACTAGTTTGTATTGTAGTTTCCAACGCTTTTAAACTGTCCTCATTACTAGTTTGCATTGTAGTTTGCAACGCTTTTAAACTATCCTCATCACTAATTTTTATTGTAGTTTGCAACGCTTTTAAACTATCCTCATTACTAGTTTGCATTATAGTTTGCAACGCTTTTAAACTGTCCTCATTACTAGTTTTTATTGTATTTTGCAACGCTTTTAAACTATCCTCATTACAAGTTTGTATTGTAGATTGCAACGCTTTTAAACTATCCTCATTACTAGTTTGTATTGTAATTTGCAACGCTTTTAAACTCTCCTCATTACTAGTTTGTATTGTAGTTTGCAACGCTTTTAAACTATCGTCATTACTAGTGTGTATTGTAGTTTGCAACGCTTTTAAACTGTCCTCATTACTAGTTTGTATTGTAGTTTGCAACGCTTTTAAACTATCCTCATTACTAGTTTGTATTGTAGTTTGCAACGCTTTTAAACTATCCTCATTACAAGTTTGTATTGTAGTTTGCAACGCTTTTAAACTGTCCTCATTACTAGTTTGTATTGTAGTTTGCAGCGCTTTTAAACTGTCCTCATTACTAGTTTGCATTGCAGTTTGCAACGCTTTTAAACTATCCTCATTACTAGTTTGTATTGTAGTTTGCATTAACTATCCTCATTACTAGTTTGTATTGTAGTTTGCAACGCTTTTAAACTGTCCTCATTACTAGTTTGTATTGTAGTTTGCAACGCTTTTAAACTATCCTCATTACTAGTTTGTATTGTAATTTGCAACGCTTTTAAACTGTCCTCATCACTAGTTTGTATTGTAGTTTGCAACGCTTTTAAACTGTCCTCATTACTAGTTTGTATTGTAGTTTGCAACGCTTTTAAACTATCCTCATTACTAGTTTGTATTGTAGTTTGCAACGCTTTTAAACTATCCTCATTACTAGTTTGTATTGTAATTTGCAACGCTTTTAAACTCTCCTCATTACTAGTTTGTATTGTAGTTTGCAACGCTTTTAAACTATCCTCATTACTAGTTTGTATTGTAGTTTGCAACGCTTTTAAACTGTCCTCATTACTAGTTTGTATTGTAGTTTGCAACGCATTTAAACTATCCTCATTACTAGTTTGTATTGTAGTTTGCAGCGCTTTTAAACTGTCCTCATTACTAGTTTGCATTGCAGTTTGCAACGCTTTTAAACTCTCCTCATTACTAGTTTGTATTGTAGTTTGCAACGCTTTGAACTATCCTCATTACTAGTTTGTATTGTAGATTGCAACGCTTTTAAACTGTCCTCATTACTAGTTTGCATTGTAGTTTGCAACGCATTTAAACTGTCCTCATTACTAGTTTGTATTGTAATTTGCAACGCTTTTAAACTGTCCTCAACACTAGTTTCTCTTGTAGTTTGCAACGCTTTTAAACTGTCCTCATTACTAGTTTGCAACGCTTTAAAACTATCCTCATTACTAGTTTGCAATGCTTTTAAACTGTCCTCATTACTAGTTTGTATTGTAGTTTGCAACGCTTTTAAACTGTCCTCATTACTAGTTTGCATTGTAGTTTGCAACGCTTTTAAACTGTCCTCATTACTAGTTTGCATTGTAGTTTGCAACGCTTTTAAACTGTCCTCATTACTAGTTTGCATTGTAGTTTGCAACGCTTTTAAACTGTCTTCATCACTAGTTTGTATTGTAGTTTGCAACGCTTTTAAACTGTCCTCATTACTAGTTTGCAACGCTTTTAAACTATCCTCATTACTAGTTTGCAACGCTTTTAAACTGTCCTCATTACTAGTTTGCATTGTAGTTTGCAACGCTTTTAAACTGTCCTCATTACTAGTTTGTATTGTAGTTTGCCACGCTTTTAAACTATCCTCATTACTAGTTTGTATTGTAGTTTGCCACGCTTTTAAACTGTCCTCATTACTAGTTTGTATTGTAGTTTGCAACGCTTTTAAACTGTCCTCATTACTAGTTTGCAACGCTTTTAAACTATCCTCATTACTAGTTTGCAACGCTTTTAAACTGTCCTCATTACTAGTTTGTATTGTAGTTTGCAACGCTTTTAAACTGTCCTCATTACTAGTTTGCATTGTAGTTTGCAACGCTTTTAAACTGTCCTCATTACTAGTTTGCATTGTAGTTTGCAACGCTTTTAAACTGTCCTCATTACTAGTTTGTATTGTAGTTTGCAACGCTTTTAAACTGTCCTCATTACTAGATTGTATTGTAGTTTGCCACGCTTTTAAACTATCCTCATTACTAGTTTGCATAGTAGTTTGCAAAACTTTTAAACTATCCTCATTACTAGTTTGCAACGCTTTTAAACTGTCCTCATTACTAGTTTGCATTGTAGTTTGCAACGCGTTTAAACTATCCTCATTACTAGTTTGCATTGTAGTTTGCAACGCTTTTAAACTGTCCTCAATACTAGTTTGTATTGTAGTTTGCAACGCTTTTAACTATCCTCATTACTAGTTTGTATTGTAGTTTGCAACGCTTTTAAACTGTCCTCATTACTAGTTTGTATTGTAGTTTGCAACGCTTATAAACTCTCTTCATTACTAGTTTGTATTGTAGTTTGCAACGCTTTTAACTATCCTCATTACTAGTTTGTATTGTAGTTTGCAGCGCTTTTAAACTGTCCTCATTACTAGTTTGTATTGTAGTTTGCAACGCTTTTAAACTGTCCTCATCACTAGTTTGTATTGTAGTTTGCATCTCTTTTAAACTGTCCTCATTACTAGTTTGCAACGCTTTTAAACTATCCTCATTACTAGTTTCCAACGCTTTTAAACTGTCCTCATTACTAGTTTGTATTGTAGTTAGTAACGCTTTTAAACTGTCCTCATTACTAGTTTGCATTGTATTTTGCAACGCTTTTAAACTGCCCTCATTACTAGTTTGCATTGTAGTTTGCAACGCTTTTAAACTGTCCTCATTACTAGTTTGCATTGTAGTTTGCAAAGCTTTTAAACTGTCCTCATTACTAGTTTGTATTGTAGATTGCAACGCTTTTAAACTGTCCTCATTACTTGTATGCATTGTAGTTTGCAAAGCTTTTAAACTATCCTCATTACTAGTTTGCAACGCTTTTAAACTATCCTCATTACTAGTTTGTATTGTAGTTTGCAACGCTTTTTAACTGTCCTCATTACTAGTTTGCATTGTAGTTTGCAAAGCTTTCAAACTGTCCTCATTACTAGATTGTATTGTAGTTTGCAACGCTTTTAAACTGTCCTCATTACTAGTTTGTATTGTAGTTTGCAACGCTTTAAAACTGTCCTCATTACTAGTTCGTATTGTAGTTTGCAACGCTTTTAAACTGTCCTCATTACTAGTTTGTATTGTAGTTTGCAACGCTTTTAATTTCTCCTCATTACTAGTTTGCAGTTTGCAACGCTTTTAAACTGTCCTCATTACTAGTTTGTATTGTAGTTTGCAACGCTTTTAAACTGTCCTAATTACTAGTTTGCAAAGCTTTTAAACTGTCCTCATTACTAGTTTGTATTCTAGTTTGCAACGCTCTTTAACTGTCCTCATTTCTAGTTTGCATTGTAGTTTGCAAAGCTTTTAAACTCTCCTCATTACTAGTTTGTATTGTAGTTTGCAACGCTTTTAAACTGCCCTCATTACTAGTTTGCATTGTAGTTTGCAAAGCTTTTAAACTGTCCTCATTACTAGTTTGTATTGTAGTTTGCAAAGCTTTTAAACTGTCCTCATTACTAGTTTGCATTATAGTTTGCAACGCTTTTAAACTATCCTCATCACTAGATTGTATTGTAGTTTGCAACGCTTTTAAACTGTCCTCATTACTAGTTTGTATTGTAGTTTGCAACGCTTTTAAACTGTCCTCATTACTAGTTTGTATTCTAGTTTGCAACGCTTTTAAACTGTCCTCATTACTAGTTTGCATTGTAGTTTGCAACGCTTTTAAACTGTCCTCATTACTAGTTTGTATTGTAGTTTTCAACGCTTTTAAACTGTCCTCATTTCTAGTTTGTATTGTAGTTTGCAACGCTTTTAAACTGTCCTCATTACTAGTTTGTATTGTAGTTTGCAACGATTTTAAACTCTCCTCATAACTAGTTTGTATTGTAGTTTGCAACGCTTTTAAACTGTCCTCAATACTAGTTTGTATTGTGGTTTGCAACGCTTTTAAACTCTCCTCATTACTAGTTTGTATTGTAGTTTGCAACGCTTTTAAACTGTCCTCATTACTAGTTTGTATTGTAGTTTGCAACGCTTTTAAACTGTCCTCTTTACTAGTTTGCATTGTAGTTTGCAACGCTTTTAAACTATCCTCATTACTAGTTTGTATTGTAATTTGCAACGCTTTTAAACTGTCCTCATCACTAGTTTGTATTGTAGTTTGCAACGCTTTTAAACTGTCCTCATTACTAGTTTGTATTGTAGTTTGCAACGCTTTTAAACTATCCTCATTACTAGTTTGTATTGTAGTTTGCAACGCTTTTAAACTATCCTCATTACTAGTTTGTATTGTAATTTGCAACGCTTTTAAACTCTCCTCATTACTAGTTTGTATTGTAGTTTGCAACGCTTTTAAACTATCCTCATTACTAGTTTGTATTGTAGTTTGCAACGCTTTTAAACTGTCCTCATTACTAGTTTGTATTGTAGTTTGCAACGCTTTTAAACTATCCTCATTACTAGTTTGTATTGTAGTTTGCAGCGCTTTTAAACTGTCCTCATTACTAGTTTGTATTGTAATTTGCAACGCTTTTAAACTGTCCTCATCACTAGTTTGTATTGTAGTTTGCAACGCTTTTAAACTGTCCTCATTACTAGTTTGTATTGTAATTTGCAACGCTTTTAAACTGTCCTCATCACTAGTTTGCATTGTAGTTTGCAACGCTTTTAAACTATCCTCATTACTAGTTTGTATTGTAATTTGCAACGCTTTTAAACTGTCCTCATCACTAGTTTGTATTGTAGTTTGCAACGCTTTTAAACTGTCCTCATTACTAGTTTGTATTGTAGTTTGCAACGCTTTTAAACTATCCTCATTACTAGTTTGTATTGTAGTTTGCAACGCTTTTAAACTGCCCTCATTACTAGTTTGCATTGTAGTTTGCAACGCTTTTAAACTGTCCTCAATACTAGTTTGTATTGTAGTTTGCAACGCTTTTAAACTGTCCTCATTACTAGTTTGCATTGCAGTTTGCAACGCTTTTAAACTATCCTCATTACTAGTTTGTATTGTAGTTTGCATTAACTATCCTCATTACTAGTTTGTATTGTAGTTTGCAACGCTTTTAAACTGTCCTCATTACTAGGTTGTATTGTAGTTTGCAACGCTTTTAAACTATCCTCATTACTAGTTTGTATTGTAATTTGCAACGCTTTTAAACTGTCCTCATCACTAGTTTGTATTGTAGTTTGCAACGCTTTTAAACTGTCCTCATTACTAGTTTGTATTGTAGTTTGCAACGCTTTTAAACTATCCTCATTACTAGTTTGTATTGTAGTTTGCAACGCTTTTAAACTATCCTCATTACTAGTTTGTATTGTAATTTGCAACGCTTTTAAACTCTCCTCATTACTAGTTTGTATTGTAGTTTGCAACGCTTTTAAACTATCCTCATTACTAGTTTGTATTGTAGTTTGCAACGCTTTTAAACTGTCCTCATTACTAGTTTGTATTGTAGTTTGCAACGCTTTTAAACTATCCTCATTACTAGTTTGTATTGTAGTTTGCAGCGCTTTTAAACTGTCCTCATTACTAGTTTGCATTGCAGTTTGCAACGCTTTTAAACTCTCCTCATTACTAGTTTGTATTGTAGTTTGCAACGCTTTGAACTATCCTCATTACTAGTTTGTATTGTAGATTGCAACGCTTTTAAACTGTCCTCATTACTAGTTTGCATTGTAGTTTGCAACGCTTTTAAACTGTCCTCATTACTAGTTTGTATTGTAGTTTGCAACGCTTTTAAACTCTCCTCATTACTAGTTTGTATTGTAGTTTGCAACGCTTTTAAACTCTCCTCATTACTAGTTTGTATTGTAGTTTAAACCCTTTTAAACTGTCCTCATTACTAGTTTGTATTTTAGTTTGCAACGCTTTTAAACTGTCCTCATCACTAGTTTGTATTGTAGTTTGCAACGCTTTTAAACTCTCCTCATTACTAGTTTGTATTGTAGTTTGAACGCTTTTAAACTGTCCTCAGTACTAGTTTGTATTGTAGTTTGCAACGCTTTTAAACTATCCTCATTACTAGTTTGTATTGTGGTTTGCAAAGCTTTTAAACTCTCCTCATTACTAGTTTGTATTGTAGTTTGCAACGCTTTTAAACTGTCCTCATTACTAGTTTGTATTGTAGTTTGCAACGCTTTTAAACTCTCCTCAATACTAGTTTGTATTGTAGTTTGCAACGCTTTTAAACTCTCCTCATTACTAGTTTGTATTGTAGTTTTCAACGCTTTTAAACTCTCCTCATTACTAGTTTGTATTGTAGTTTGCAACGCTTTTAAACTGTCCTCATTACTAGTTTGTATTGTAGTTTGCAAAGCTTTTAAACTGTCCTCATTACTGGTCTGTATTGTAGTTTGCAACGCTTTTAAACTGTCCTCATTACTAGTTTGTATTGTAGTTTGCCACGCTTTTAAACTGTCCTCATTACTAGTTTGTATTCTAGTTTGCCACGCTTTTAAACTGTACTCATTACTAGTTTGTATTGTAATTTGCCACGCTTTTAAACTGTCCTCATTACTAGTTTGTATTGTAGTTTGCCACGCTTTTAAACTGTCCTAATTACTAGATTGTATTGTAGTTTAAACGCTTTTAAACTGTCCTCACTACTAGTTTGTATTGTAGTTTGCAACGCTTTTAAACTGACCTCATTACTAGTTTGTATTGTAGTTTGCCACGCTTTTAAACTGTCCTCATTACTAGTTTGCATTGTAGTTTGCAAAGCTTTTAAACTGTCCTCATTACTAGTTTGTATTGTAGTTTGCAACGCTTTTAAACTATCCTCATTACTAGTTTGTATTGTAGTTTGCAACGCTTTTAAACTGTCCTCATTACTAGTTTGTATTGTAGTTTGCAACGCTTTTAAACTGTCCTCACTACTAGTTTGTATTGTAGTTTGCAACGCATTTAAACTGTCCTCATTACTAGTTTGTATTGTAGTTTGCAACGCTTTTAAATTGTCCTCATTACTAGTTTGTATTGTAGTTTCCAACGCTTTTAAACTGTCCTCATTACTAGTTTGCATTGTAGTTTGCAACGCTTTTAAACTATCCTCATCACTAATTTTTATTGTAGTTTGCAACGCTTTTAAACTATCCTCATTACTAGTTTGCATTATAGTTTGCAACGCTTTTAAACTGTCCTCATTACTAGTTTTTATTGTATTTTGCAACGCTTTTAAACTATCCTCATTACAAGTTTGTATTGTAGATTGCAACGCTTTTAAACTATCCTCATTACTAGTTTGTATTGTAATTTGCAACGCTTTTAAACTCTCCTCATTACTAGTTTGTATTGTAGTTTGCAACGCTTTTAAACTATCGTCATTACTAGTGTGTATTGTAGTTTGCAACGCTTTTAAACTGTCCTCATTACTAGTTTGTATTGTAGTTTGCAACGCTTTTAAACTATCCTCATTACTAGTTTGTATTGTAGTTTGCAACGCTTTTAAACTATCCTCATTACAAGTTTGTATTGTAGTTTGCAACGCTTTTAAACTGTCCTCATTACTAGTTTGTATTGTAGTTTGCAGCGCTTTTAAACTGTCCTCATTACTAGTTTGCATTGCAGTTTGCAACGCTTTTAAACTATCCTCATTACTAGTTTGTATTGTAGTTTGCATTAACTATCCTCATTACTAGTTTGTATTGTAGTTTGCAACGCTTTTAAACTGTCCTCATTACTAGTTTGTATTGTAGTTTGCAACGCTTTTAAACTATCCTCATTACTAGTTTGTATTGTAATTTGCAACGCTTTTAAACTGTCCTCATCACTAGTTTGTATTGTAGTTTGCAACGCTTTTAAACTGTCCTCATTACTAGTTTGTATTGTAGTTTGCAACGCTTTTAAACTATCCTCATTACTAGTTTGTATTGTAGTTTGCAACGCTTTTAAACTATCCTCATTACTAGTTTGTATTGTAATTTGCAACGCTTTTAAACTCTCCTCATTACTAGTTTGTATTGTAGTTTGCAACGCTTTTAAACTATCCTCATTACTAGTTTGTATTGTAGTTTGCAACGCTTTTAAACTGTCCTCATTACTAGTTTGTATTGTAGTTTGCAACGCATTTAAACTATCCTCATTACTAGTTTGTATTGTAGTTTGCAGCGCTTTTAAACTGTCCTCATTACTAGTTTGCATTGCAGTTTGCAACGCTTTTAAACTCTCCTCATTACTAGTTTGTATTGTAGTTTGCAACGCTTTGAACTATCCTCATTACTAGTTTGTATTGTAGATTGCAACGCTTTTAAACTGTCCTCATTACTAGTTTGCATTGTAGTTTGCAACGCATTTAAACTGTCCTCATTACTAGTTTGTATTGTAATTTGCAACGCTTTTAAACTGTCCTCAACACTAGTTTCTCTTGTAGTTTGCAACGCTTTTAAACTGTCCTCATTACTAGTTTGCAACGCTTTAAAACTATCCTCATTACTAGTTTGCAATGCTTTTAAACTGTCCTCATTACTAGTTTGTATTGTAGTTTGCAACGCTTTTAAACTGTCCTCATTACTAGTTTGCATTGTAGTTTGCAACGCTTTTAAACTGTCCTCATTACTAGTTTGCATTGTAGTTTGCAACGCTTTTAAACTGTCCTCATTACTAGTTTGCATTGTAGTTTGCAACGCTTTTAAACTGTCTTCATCACTAGTTTGTATTGTAGTTTGCAACGCTTTTAAACTGTCCTCATTACTAGTTTGCAACGCTTTTAAACTATCCTCATTACTAGTTTGCAACGCTTTTAAACTGTCCTCATTACTAGTTTGCATTGTAGTTTGCAACGCTTTTAAACTGTCCTCATTACTAGTTTGCATTGTAGTTTGCAACGCTTTTAAACTGTCCTCATTACTAGTTTGCATTGTAGTTTGCAACGCTTTTAAACTGTCCTCATTACTAGTTTGCATTGTAGTTTGCAACGCTTTTAAACTGTCCTCATTACTAGTTTGTATTGTAGTTTGCCACGTTTTTAAACTGTCCTCATTACTAGTTTGTATTCTAGTTTGCCACGCTTTTAAACTGTACTCATTACTAGTTTGTATTGTAATTTGCCACGCTTTTAAACTGTCCTCATTACTAGTTTGTATTGTAGTTTGCCACGCTTTTAAACTGTCCTAATTACTAGATTGTATTGTAGTTTAAACGCTTTTAAACTGTCCTCACTACTAGTTTGTATTGTAGTTTGCAACGCTTTTAAACTGACCTCATTACTAGTTTGTATTGTAGTTTGCCACGCTTTTAAACTGTCCTCATTACTAGTTTGCATTGTAGTTTGCAAAGCTTTTAAACTGTCCTCATTACTAGTTTGTATTGTAGTTTGCAACGCTTTTAAACTATCCTCATTACTAGTTTGTATTGTAGTTTGCAACGCTTTTAAACTGTCCTCATTACTAGTTTGTATTGTAGTTTGCAACGCTTTTAAACTGTCCTCACTACTAGTTTGTATTGTAGTTTGCAACGCATTTAAACTGTCCTCATTACTAGTTTGTATTGTAGTTTGCAACGCTTTTAAATTGTCCTCATTACTAGTTTGTATTGTAGTTTCCAACGCTTTTAAACTGTCCTCATTACTAGTTTGCATTGTAGTTTGCAACGCTTTTAAACTATCCTCATCACTAATTTTTATTGTAGTTTGCAACGCTTTTAAACTATCCTCATTACTAGTTTGCATTATAGTTTGCAACGCTTTTAAACTGTCCTCATTACTAGTTTTTATTGTATTTTGCAACGCTTTTAAACTATCCTCATTACAAGTTTGTATTGTAGATTGCAACGCTTTTAAACTATCCTCATTACTAGTTTGTATTGTAATTTGCAACGCTTTTAAACTCTCCTCATTACTAGTTTGTATTGTAGTTTGCAACGCTTTTAAACTATCGTCATTACTAGTGTGTATTGTAGTTTGCAACGCTTTTAAACTGTCCTCATTACTAGTTTGTATTGTAGTTTGCAACGCTTTTAAACTATCCTCATTACTAGTTTGTATTGTAGTTTGCAACGCTTTTAAACTATCCTCATTACAAGTTTGTATTGTAGTTTGCAACGCTTTTAAACTGTCCTCATTACTAGTTTGTATTGTAGTTTGCAGCGCTTTTAAACTGTCCTCATTACTAGTTTGCATTGCAGTTTGCAACGCTTTTAAACTATCCTCATTACTAGTTTGTATTGTAGTTTGCATTAACTATCCTCATTACTAGTTTGTATTGTAGTTTGCAACGCTTTTAAACTGTCCTCATTACTAGTTTGTATTGTAGTTTGCAACGCTTTTAAACTATCCTCATTACTAGTTTGTATTGTAATTTGCAACGCTTTTAAACTGTCCTCATCACTAGTTTGTATTGTAGTTTGCAACGCTTTTAAACTGTCCTCATTACTAGTTTGTATTGTAGTTTGCAACGCTTTTAAACTATCCTCATTACTAGTTTGTATTGTAGTTTGCAACGCTTTTAAACTATCCTCATTACTAGTTTGTATTGTAATTTGCAACGCTTTTAAACTCTCCTCATTACTAGTTTGTATTGTAGTTTGCAACGCTTTTAAACTATCCTCATTACTAGTTTGTATTGTAGTTTGCAACGCTTTTAAACTGTCCTCATTACTAGTTTGTATTGTAGTTTGCAACGCATTTAAACTATCCTCATTACTAGTTTGTATTGTAGTTTGCAGCGCTTTTAAACTGTCCTCATTACTAGTTTGCATTGCAGTTTGCAACGCTTTTAAACTCTCCTCATTACTAGTTTGTATTGTAGTTTGCAACGCTTTGAACTATCCTCATTACTAGTTTGTATTGTAGATTGCAACGCTTTTAAACTGTCCTCATTACTAGTTTGCATTGTAGTTTGCAACGCATTTAAACTGTCCTCATTACTAGTTTGTATTGTAATTTGCAACGCTTTTAAACTGTCCTCAACACTAGTTTCTCTTGTAGTTTGCAACGCTTTTAAACTGTCCTCATTACTAGTTTGCAACGCTTTAAAACTATCCTCATTACTAGTTTGCAATGCTTTTAAACTGTCCTCATTACTAGTTTGTATTGTAGTTTGCAACGCTTTTAAACTGTCCTCATTACTAGTTTGCATTGTAGTTTGCAACGCTTTTAAACTGTCCTCATTACTAGTTTGCATTGTAGTTTGCAACGCTTTTAAACTGTCCTCATTACTAGTTTGCATTGTAGTTTGCAACGCTTTTAAACTGTCTTCATCACTAGTTTGTATTGTAGTTTGCAACGCTTTTAAACTGTCCTCATTACTAGTTTGCAACGCTTTTAAACTATCCTCATTACTAGTTTGCAACGCTTTTAAACTGTCCTCATTACTAGTTTGCATTGTAGTTTGCAACGCTTTTAAACTGTCCTCATTACTAGTTTGTATTGTAGTTTGCCACGCTTTTAAACTATCCTCATTACTAGTTTGTATTGTAGTTTGCCACGCTTTTAAACTGTCCTCATTACTAGTTTGTATTGTAGTTTGCAACGCTTTTAAACTGTCCTCATTACTAGTTTGCAACGCTTTTAAACTATCCTCATTACTAGTTTGCAACGCTTTTAAACTGTCCTCATTACTAGTTTGTATTGTAGTTTGCAACGCTTTTAAACTGTCCTCATTACTAGTTTGCATTGTAGTTTGCAACGCTTTTAAACTGTCCTCATTACTAGTTTGCATTGTAGTTTGCAACGCTTTTAAACTGTCCTCATTACTAGTTTGTATTGTAGTTTGCAACGCTTTTAAACTGTCCTCATTACTAGATTGTATTGTAGTTTGCCACGCTTTTAAACTATCCTCATTACTAGTTTGCATAGTAGTTTGCAAAACTTTTAAACTATCCTCATTACTAGTTTGCAACGCTTTTAAACTGTCCTCATTACTAGTTTGCATTGTAGTTTGCAACGCGTTTAAACTATCCTCATTACTAGTTTGCATTGTAGTTTGCAACGCTTTTAAACTGTCCTCAATACTAGTTTGTATTGTAGTTTGCAACGCTTTTAACTATCCTCATTACTAGTTTGTATTGTAGTTTGCAACGCTTTTAAACTGTCCTCATTACTAGTTTGTATTGTAGTTTGCAACGCTTATAAACTCTCTTCATTACTAGTTTGTATTGTAGTTTGCAACGCTTTTAACTATCCTCATTACTAGTTTGTATTGTAGTTTGCAGCGCTTTTAAACTGTCCTCATTACTAGTTTGTATTGTAGTTTGCAACGCTTTTAAACTGTCCTCATCACTAGTTTGTATTGTAGTTTGCATCTCTTTTAAACTGTCCTCATTACTAGTTTGCAACGCTTTTAAACTATCCTCATTACTAGTTTCCAACGCTTTTAAACTGTCCTCATTACTAGTTTGTATTGTAGTTAGTAACGCTTTTAAACTGTCCTCATTACTAGTTTGCATTGTATTTTGCAACGCTTTTAAACTGCCCTCATTACTAGTTTGCATTGTAGTTTGCAACGCTTTTAAACTGTCCTCATTACTAGTTTGCATTGTAGTTTGCAAAGCTTTTAAACTGTCCTCATTACTAGTTTGTATTGTAGATTGCAACGCTTTTAAACTGTCCTCATTACTTGTATGCATTGTAGTTTGCAAAGCTTTTAAACTATCCTCATTACTAGTTTGCAACGCTTTTAAACTATCCTCATTACTAGTTTGTATTGTAGTTTGCAACGCTTTTTAACTGTCCTCATTACTAGTTTGCATTGTAGTTTGCAAAGCTTTTAAACTGTCCTCATTACTAGATTGTATTGTAGTTTGCAACGCTTTTAAACTGTCCTCATTACTAGTTTGTATTGTAGTTTGCAACGCTTTAAAACTGTCCTCATTACTAGTTCGTATTGTAGTTTTCAACGCTTTTAAACTGTCCTCATTACTAGTTTGTATTGTAGTTTGCAACGCTTTTAATTTCTCCTCATTACTAGTTTGCAGTTTGCAACGCTTTTAAACTGTCCTCATTACTAGTTTGTATTGTAGTTTGCAACGCTTTTAAACTGTCCTAATTACTAGTTTGCAAAGCTTTTAAACTGTCCTCATTACTAGTTTGTATTCTAGTTTGCAACGCTCTTTAACTGTCCTCATTTCTAGTTTGCATTGTAGTTTGCAAAGCTTTTAAACTCTCCTCATTACTAGTTTGTATTGTAGTTTGCAACGCTTTTAAACTGCCCTCATTACTAGTTTGCATTGTAGTTTGCAAAGCTTTTAAACTGTCCTCATTACTAGTTTGTATTGTAGTTTGCAAAGCTTTTAAACTGTCCTCATTACTAGTTTGCATTATAGTTTGCAACGCTTTTAAACTATCCTCATCACTAGTTTGTATTGTAGTTTGCAACGCTTTTAAACTGTCCTCATTACTAGTTTGTATTGTAGTTTGCAACGCTTTTAAACTGTCCTCATTACTAGTTTGTATTCTAGTTTGCAACGCTTTTAAACTGTCCTCATTACTAGTTTGCATTGTAGTTTGCAACGCTTTTAAACTGTCCTCATTACTAGTTTGTATTGTAGTTTTCAACGCTTTTAAACTGTCCTCATTTCTAGTTTGTATTGTAGTTTGCAACGCTTTTAAACTGTCCTCATTACTAGTTTGTATTGTAGTTTGCAACGATTTTAAACTCTCCTCATAACTAGTTTGTATTGTAGTTTGCAACGCTTTTAAACTGTCCTCAATACTAGTTTGTATTGTAGTTTGCAACGCTTTTAAACTCTCCTCATTACTAGTTTGTATTGTAGTTTGCAACGCTTTTAAACTGTCCTCATTACTAGTTTGTATTGTAGTTTGCAACGCTTTTAAACTGTCCTCTTTACTAGTTTGCATTGTAGTTTGCAACGCTTTTAAACTATCCTCATTACTAGTTTGTATTGTAATTTGCAACGCTTTTAAACTGTCCTCATCACTAGTTTGTATTGTAGTTTGCAACGCTTTTAAACTGTCCTCATTACTAGTTTGTATTGTAGTTTGCAACGCTTTTAAACTATCCTCATTACTAGTTTGTATTGTAGTTTGCAACGCTTTTAAACTATCCTCATTACTAGTTTGTATTGTAATTTGCAACGCTTTTAAACTCTCCTCATTACTAGTTTGTATTGTAGTTTGCAACGCTTTTAAACTATCCTCATTACTAGTTTGTATTGTAGTTTGCAACGCTTTTAAACTGTCCTCATTACTAGTTTGTATTGTAGTTTGCAACGCTTTTAAACTATCCTCATTACTAGTTTGTATTGTAGTTTGCAGCGCTTTTAAACTGTCCTCATTACTAGTTTGTATTGTAATTTGCAACGCTTTTAAACTGTCCTCATCACTAGTTTGTATTGTAGTTTGCAACGCTTTTAAACTGTCCTCATTACTAGTTTGTATTGTAATTTGCAACGCTTTTAAACTGTCCTCATCACTAGTTTGCATTGTAGTTTGCAACGCTTTTAAACTATCCTCATTACTAGTTTGTATTGTAATTTGCAACGCTTTTAAACTGTCCTCATCACTAGTTTGTATTGTAGTTTGCAACGCTTTTAAACTGTCCTCATTACTAGTTTGTATTGTAGTTTGCAACGCTTTTAAACTATCCTCATTACTAGTTTGTATTGTAGTTTGCAACGCTTTTAAACTGCCCTCATTACTAGTTTGCATTGTAGTTTGCAACGCTTTTAAACTGTCCTCAATACTAGTTTGTATTGTAGTTTGCAACGCTTTTAAACTGTCCTCATTACTAGTTTGCATTGCAGTTTGCAACGCTTTTAAACTATCCTCATTACTAGTTTGTATTGTAGTTTGCATTAACTATCCTCATTACTAGTTTGTATTGTAGTTTGCAACGCTTTTAAACTGTCCTCATTACTAGGTTGTATTGTAGTTTGCAACGCTTTTAAACTATC
This sequence comes from Meconema thalassinum, assembly GCA_946902985.2. Lineage (NCBI taxonomy): Eukaryota > Metazoa > Arthropoda > Insecta > Orthoptera > Tettigoniidae > Meconema > Meconema thalassinum. The sequence goes on from OX336396.1 coordinate 1,071,382, forward strand.
CTCATTACTAGTTTGTATTGTAATTTGCAACGCTTTTAAACTGTCCTCATCACTAGTTTGTATTGTAGTTTGCAACGCTTTTAAACTGTCCTCATTACTAGTTTGTATTGTAGTTTGCAACGCTTTTAAACTATCCTCATTACTAGTTTGTATTGTAGTTTGCAACGCTTTTAAACTATCCTCATTACTAGTTTGTATTGTAATTTGCAACGCTTTTAAACTCTCCTCATTACTAGTTTGTATTGTAGTTTGCAACGCTTTTAAACTATCCTCATTACTAGTTTGTATTGTAGTTTGCAACGCTTTTAAACTGTCCTCATTACTAGTTTGTATTGTAGTTTGCAACGCTTTTAAACTATCCTCATTACTAGTTTGTATTGTAGTTTGCAGCGCTTTTAAACTGTCCTCATTACTAGTTTGCATTGCAGTTTGCAACGCTTTTAAACTCTCCTCATTACTAGTTTGTATTGTAGTTTGCAACGCTTTGAACTATCCTCATTACTAGTTTGTATTGTAGATTGCAACGCTTTTAAACTGTCCTCATTACTAGTTTGCATTGTAGTTTGCAACGCATTTAAACTGTCCTCATTACTAGTTTGTATTGTAATTTGCAACGCTTTTAAACTGTCCTCAACACTAGTTTCTCTTGTAGTTTGCAACGCTTTTAAACTGTCCTCATTACTAGTTTGCAACGCTTTAAAACTATCCTCATTACTAGTTTGCAATGCTTTTAAACTGTCCTCATTACTAGTTTGTATTGTAGTTTGCAACGCTTTTAAACTGTCCTCATTACTAGTTTGCATTGTAGTTTGCAACGCTTTTAAACTGTCCTCATTACTAGTTTGCATTGTAGTTTGCAACGCTTTTAAACTGTCCTCATTACTAGTTTGCATTGTAGTTTGCAACGCTTTTAAACTGTCTTCATCACTAGTTTGTATTGTAGTTTGCAACGCTTTTAAACTGTCCTCATTACTAGTTTGCAACGCTTTTAAACTATCCTCATTACTAGTTTGCAACGCTTTTAAACTGTCCTCATTACTAGTTTGCATTGTAGTTTGCAACGCTTTTAAACTGTCCTCATTACTAGTTTGTATTGTAGTTTGCCACGCTTTTAAACTATCCTCATTACTAGTTTGTATTGTAGTTTGCCACGCTTTTAAACTGTCCTCATTACTAGTTTGTATTGTAGTTTGCAACGCTTTTAAACTGTCCTCATTACTAGTTTGCAACGCTTTTAAACTATCCTCATTACTAGTTTGCAACGCTTTTAAACTGTCCTCATTACTAGTTTGTATTGTAGTTTGCAACGCTTTTAAACTGTCCTCATTACTAGTTTGCATTGTAGTTTGCAACGCTTTTAAACTGTCCTCATTACTAGTTTGCATTGTAGTTTGCAACGCTTTTAAACTGTCCTCATTACTAGTTTGTATTGTAGTTTGCAACGCTTTTAAACTGTCCTCATTACTAGATTGTATTGTAGTTTGCCACGCTTTTAAACTATCCTCATTACTAGTTTGCATAGTAGTTTGCAAAACTTTTAAACTATCCTCATTACTAGTTTGCAACGCTTTTAAACTGTCCTCATTACTAGTTTGCATTGTAGTTTGCAACGCGTTTAAACTATCCTCATTACTAGTTTGCATTGTAGTTTGCAACGCTTTTAAACTGTCCTCAATACTAGTTTGTATTGTAGTTTGCAACGCTTTTAACTATCCTCATTACTAGTTTGTATTGTAGTTTGCAACGCTTTTAAACTGTCCTCATTACTAGTTTGTATTGTAGTTTGCAACGCTTTTAAACTCTCTTCATTACTAGTTTGTATTGTAGTTTGCAACGCTTTTAACTATCCTCATTACTAGTTTGTATTGTAGTTTGCAACGCTTTTAAACTATCCTCATTACTAGTTTGTATTGTAGTTTGCAACGCTTTTAAACTCTCCTCATTACTAGTTTGTATTGTAGTTTGCAGCGCTTTTAAACTGTCCTCATTACTAGTTTGTATTGTAGTTTGCAACGCTTTTAAACTGTCCTCATCACTAGTTTGTATTGTAGTTTGCATCGCTTTTAAACTGTCCTCATTACTAGTTTGCAACGCTTTTAAACTATCCTCATTACTAGTTTCCAACGCTTTTAAACTGTCCTCATTACTAGTTTGTATTGTAGTTAGTAACGCTTTTAAACTGTCCTCATTACTAGTTTGCATTGTATTTTGCAACGCTTTTAAACTGCCCTCATTACTAGTTTGCATTGTAGTTTGCAACGCTTTTAAACTGTCCTCATTACTAGTTTGCATTGTAGTTTGCAAAGCTTTTAAACTGTCCTCATTACTAGTTTGTATTGTAGATTGCAACGCTTTTAAACTGTCCTCATTACTTGTATGCATTGTAGTTTGCAAAGCTTTTAAACTATCCTCATTACTAGTTTGCAACGCTTTTAAACTATCCTCATTACTAGTTTGTATTGTAGTCTGCAACGCTTTTAAACTGTCCTCATTACTAGTTTGCATTGTAGTTTGCAAAGCTTTTAAACTGTCCTCATTACTAGATTGTATTGTAGTTTGCAACGCTTTTAAACTGTCCTCATTACTAGTTTGTATTGTAGTTTGCAACGCTTTAAAACTGTCCTCATTACTAGTTCGTATTGTAGTTTGCAACGCTTTTAAACTGTCCTCATTACTAGTTTGTATTGTAGTTTGCAACGCTTTTAAACTCTCCTCATTACTAGTTTGCAGTTTGCAACGCTTTTAAACTGTCCTCATTACTAGTTTGTATTGTAGTTTGCAACGCTTTTAAACTGTCCTCATTACTAGTTTGCAAAGCTTTTAAACTGTCCTCATTACTAGTTTGTATTCTAGTTTGCAACGCTCTTTAACTGTCCTCATTTCTAGTTTGCATTGTAGTTTGCAAAGCTTTTAAACTCTCCTCATTACTAGTTTGTATTGTAGTTTGCAACGCTTTTAAACTGCCCTCATTACTAGTTTGCATTGTAGTTTGCAAAGCTTTTAAACTGTCCTCATTACTAGTTTGTATTGTAGTTTGCAAAGCTTTTAAACTGTCCTCATTACTAGTTTGCATTATAGTTTGCAACGCTTTTAAACTATCCTCATCACTAGTTTGTACTGTAGTTTGCAACGCTTTTAAACTGTCCTCATTACTAGTTTGTATTGTAGTTTGCAACGCTTTTAAACTGTCTTTCATTACTAGTTTGTATTCTAGTTTGCAACGCTTTTAAACTGTCCTCATTACTAGTTTGCATTGTAGTTTGCAACGCTTTTAAACTGTCCTCATTACTAGTTTGTATTGTAGTTTTCAACGCTTTGAAACTGTCCTCATTTCTAGTTTGTATTGTAGTTTGCAACGCTTTTAAACTGTCCTCATTACTAGTTTGTATTGTAGTTTGCAACGATTTTAAACTCTCCTCATAACTAGTTTGTATTGTAGTTTGCAACGCTTTTAAACTGTCCTCAATACTAGTTTGTATTGTAGTTTGCAACGCTTTTAAACTTTCCTCATTACTAGTTTGTATTGTAGTTTGCAACGCTTTTAAACTGTCCTCATTACTAGTTTGTATTGTAGTTTGCAACGCTTTTAAACTGTCCTCTTTACTAGTTTGCATTGTAGTTTGCAAAGCTTTTAAACTCTCCTCATTACTAGTTTGTATAGTAGTTTGCAACGCTTTTAAACTGTCCTCATTACTAGTTTGTATTGTAGTTTGCAACGCTTTTAAACTGTCCGCATTACTAGTTTGTATTGTAGTTTGCAACGCTTTTAAACTGCCCTCATCACTAGTTTGTATTGTAGTTTGCAACGCCTTTAAACTGTCCTCATCACTAGTTTGTATTGTAGTTTGCAACGCCTTTAAACTGTCCTCATTACTAGTTTGTATTGTAGTTTGCAACGCTTTTAAACTGTCCTCATTACTAGTTTGCATTGTAGTTTGCAAAGCTTTTAAACTCTCCTCATTACTAGTTTGTATTGTAGTTTGCAACGCTTTTAAACTGTCCTCAATACTAGTTTGTATTGTAGTTTGCAACGCTTTTAAACTCTCCTCATTACTAGTTTGTATTGTAGTTTGCAACGCTTTTAAACTGTCCTCATTACTAGTTTGTATTGTAGTTTGCAACGCTTTTGAACTGTCCTCATTACTAGTTTGCATTGTAGTTTGCAACGCTTTTAAACTCTCCTCATTACTAGTTTGTATTGTAGTTTGCAACGCTTTTAAACTCTCCTCATTACTAGTTTGTATTGTAGTTTGCAACGCTTTTAAACTGTCCTCATTACTAGTTTGTATTGTAGTTTGCAACGCTTTTAAACTGTCCTCAATACTAGTTTGTATTGTAGTTTGCAAAGCTTTTAAACTCTCCTCATTACAAGTTTGTATTGTAGTTTGCAACGCTTTTAAACTGTCCTCATTACTAGTTTGTATTGTAGTTTAAACGCTTTTAAACTGTCCTCATTACTAGTTTGCATTGTAGTTTGCAAAGCTTTTAAACTCTCCTCATTACTAGTTTGTATTGTATTTTAAACGCTTTTAAACTGTCCTCATTACTAGTTTGTATTGTAGTTTGCAACGCTTTTAAACTGTCCTCATTACTAGTTTGTATTGTAATTTGCAACGCTTTTAAACTGTCCTCATTACTAGTTTGTATTGTAGTTTGCAACGCTTTTAAACTGTCCTCATCACTAGTTTATATTGAAGTTTGCAACGCTTTTAAACTGTCCTCATTACTAGTTTGTATTGTAGTTTGCAACGCTTTTAAACTGTCCTCATCACTAGTTTGTATTGTAGTTTGCAACGCTTTTAAACTGTCCTCATTACTAGTTTGCATTGTAGTTTGCAACGCTTTTAAACTATCCTCATTACTAGTTTGCATTGTAGTTTGCAACGCTTTTAAACTGTCCTCATTACTAGTTTGTATTGTAGTTTGCAACGCTTTTAAACTGTCCTCATTACTAGTTTGCATTGCAGTTTGCAACGCTTTTAAACTGTCCTCATTACTAGTTTGTATTGTAGATTGCAACGCTTTTAAACTGTCCTCATTACTAGTTTGTATTGTAGTTTGCAACGCTTTTAACTATCCTCATTACTAGTTTGTATTGTAGTTTGCAACGCTTTTAACTATCCTCATTACTAGTTTGCATTGTAGTTTGCAAAGCTTTTAAACTCTCCTCATTACTAGTTTGTATTGTAGTTTGCAACGCTTTTAACTATCCTCATGACTAGTTTGTATTGTAGTTTGCAACGCATTTAAACTGTCCTCATTACTAGTTTGCATTGTAGTTTGCAACGCTTTTAAACTGTCCTCATGATTAGTTTGTATTGTAGTTTGCAACGCTTTTAACTCTCCTCATTACTAGTTTGTATTGTAGTTTGCAACGTTTTTAAACTGTCCTCATTACTAGTTTGTATTGTAGTTTGCAACGCTTTTAACTATCCTCATTACTAGTTTGTATTGTAGTTTGCAACGCTTTTAAACTCTCCTCATTACTAGTTTGTATTGTAGTTTGCAACGCTTTTAAACTGTCCTCATTACTAGTTAGTATTGTAGTTTGCAACGCTTTTAAACTGTCCTCATTACTAGTTTGTATTGTAGATTGCAACGCTTTTAAACTGTACTCATTACTAGTTTGCATTGTAGTTTGCAAAGCTTTTAAACTCTCCTCATCCCTAGTTTGTATTGTAGTTTGCAAAGCTTTTAAACTGTCCTCATTATTAGTTTGAATTGTAGTTTGCAACGCTTTTAAACTCTCCTCATTACTAGTTTGTATTGTAGTTTGCAACGCTTTTAAACTGTCCTCATTACTAGTTTGCATTGTAGTTTGCAAAGCTTTTAAACTGTCCTCATTACTAGTTTGTATTGTAGTTTGCAACGCTTTTAAACTGTCCTCATTACTAGTTTGTATTGTAGTTTGCAACGCTTTTAAACTATCCTCATTACTAGTTTGTATTGTAGTTTGCAAAGCTTTTAAACTCTCCTCATTACTAGTTTGTATTGTAGTTTAAACGCTTTTAAACTGTCCTCATTACTAGTTTGTATTGTAGTTTGCAACGCTTTTAAACTGTCCTCATCACTAGTTTGTATTGTAGATTGCAACGCTTTTAAACTGTCCTCATTACTAGTTTGTATTGTAGTTTGCAACGCTTTTAAATTATCCTCATTACTAGTTTGTATTGTAGTTTGCAAAGCTTTTAAACTATCCTCATTACTAGTTTGTATTGTAGTTTGCAACGCTTGTAAACTGTCCTCATTACTAGTTTGCATTGTAGTTTGCAACGCTTTTAAACTGTCCTCATTACTAGTTTGTATTGTAGTTTGCAACGCTTTTAAACTCTCCTCATTACTAGTTTGTATTGTAGTTTGCAACGCTTTTAAACTCTCCTCATTACTAGTTTGTATTCTAGTTTAAACCCTTTTAAACTGTCCTCATTACTAGTTTGTATTGTAGTTTGCAACGCTTTTAAACTGTCCTCATCACTAGTTTGTATTGTAGTTGCAACGCTTTTAAACTCTCCTCATTACTAGTTTGTATTGTAGTTTAAACGCTTTTAAACTGTCCTCAGTACTAGTTTGTATTGTAGTTTGCAACGCTTTTAAACTATCCTCATTACTAGTTTGTATTGTAGTTTGCAAAGCTTTTAAACTCTCCTCATTACTAGTTTGTATTGTAGTTTGCAACGCTTTTAAACTGTCCTCATTACTAGTTTGTATTGTAGTTTGCAACGCTTTTAAACTCTCCTCAATACTAGTTTGTATTGTAGTTTGCAACGCTTTTAAACTCTCCTCATTACTAGTTTGTATTGTAGTTTTCAACGCTTTTAAACTCTCCTCATTACTAGTTTGTATTGTAGTTTGCAACGCTTTTAAACTGTCCTCATTACTAGTTTGTATTGTAGTTTGCAAAGCTTTTAAACTGTCCTCATTACTGGTCTGTATTGTAGTTTGCAACGCTTTTAAACTGTCCTCATTACTAGTTTGTATTGTAGTTTGCTACGCTTTTAAACTGTCCTCATTACTAGTTTGTATTCTAGTTTGCCACGCTTTTAAACTGTACTCATTACTAGTTTGTATTGTAATTTGCCACGCTTTTAAACTGTCCTCATTACTAGTTTGTATTGTAGTTTGCCACGCTTTTAAACTGTCCTAATTACTAGATTGTATTGTAGTTTGCAACGCTTTTAACTGTCCTCACTACTAGTTTGTATTGTAGTTTGCAACGCTTTTAAACTGACCTCATTACTAGTTTGTATTGTAGTTTGCCACGCTTTTAAACTGTCCTCATTACTAGTTTGCATTGTAGTTTGCAAAGCTCTTAAACTGTCCTCATTACTAGTTTGTATTGTAGTTTGCAACGCATTTAAACTATCCTCATTACTAGTTTGTATTGTAGTTTGCAACGCTTTTAAACTGTCCTCATTACTAGTTTGTATTGTAGTTTGCAACGCTTTTAAACTGTCCTCATTACTAGTTTGTATTGTAGTTTGCAACGCATTTAAACTGTCCTCATTACTAGTTTGTAGTTTGCAACGCTTTTAAACTGTCCTCATTACTAGTTTGTATAGTAGTTTCCAACGCTTTTAAACTGTCCTCATTACTAGTTTGCATTGTAGTTTGCAACGCTTTTAAACTATCCTCATCACTAATTTGTATTGTAGTTTGCAACGCTTTTAAACTATCCTCATTACTAGTTTGCATTATAGTTTGCAACGCTTTTAAACTGTCCTCATTACTAGTTTGTATTGTAGTTTGCAACGCTTTTAAACTGTCCTCATTACTAGTTTGCATTGTAGTTTGCAACGCTTTTAAATTCTCCTCATTACTAGTTTGTATTGTAGTTTGCAACGCTTTTAAACTGTCCTCATTACTAGTTTGTATTGTAGTTTGCAACGCTTTTAAACTGTCCTCATTACTAGTTTGCATTGTAGTTTGCAACGCTTATAAACTATCCTCATCACTAGTTTGTATTGTAGTTTGCAACGCTTTTAAACTATCCTCATTACTAGTTTGCATTGTAGTTTGTAACGCTTTTAAACTGTCCTCATTACTAGTTTGCATTGTAGTTTGCAACGCTTTTAAACTATCCTCATCACTAGTTTGTATTGTAGTTTGCAACGCTTTTAAACTATCCTCATTACTAGTTTGCATTGTAGTTTGCAACGCTTTTAAACTGTCCTCATTACTAGTTTGCAAAGTTTTTAAACTGTCCTCATCGCTAGTTTGTATTGTAGTTTGCAACGCTTTTAAACAGTCCTCATTACTAGTTTGTATTGTAGTTTGCAACGCTTCTAACTGTCCTCATTACTTGTTTGCATTTTAGTTTGCAACGCTTTTAAACTATCCTCATCACTAGTTTGTATTGTAGTTTGCAACGCTTTTAAACTATCCTCATTACTATTTTGTATTGTAGTTTGCAAAGCTTTTAAACTGTCCTCATTACTAGTTTGTATTGTAGTTTGCAACGCTTTTAAACTATCCTCATTACTAGTTTGTATTGTAGTTTGCAACGCTTTTAAACTCTCCTCATTACTAGTTTGCAACGCTTTTAAACTATCCTCATTACTAGTTTGTATTGTAGTTTGCAACGCTTTTAAACTCTCCTCATTACTAGTTTGTATTGTAGTTTGCAACGCTTTTAAACTGTCCTCATTACTAGTTTGTATTGTAGTTTGCAACGCTTTTAAACTCTCCTCATTACTAGTTTGCAACGCTTTTAAACTATCCTCATTACTAGTTTGTATTGTAGTTTGCAACGGTTTTAAACTGTCCTCATTACTAGTTTGTATTGTAGTTTGCAACGCTTTTAAACTATCCTCATTACTAGTCTGTATTGTAGTTTGCAACGCTTTTAAACTGTCCTCATTACTAGTTTGTATTGTAGTTTGCAACGCTTTTAAACTATCCTCATTACTAGTTTGTATTGTAGTTTGCAACGCTTTTAAACTCTCCTCATTACTAGTTTGTATTGTAGTTTGCAACGCTTTTAAACTGTCCTCATTACTAGTTTGCATTGTAGTTTTCAACGCTTTTAAACTGTCCTCATTACTAGTTTGCATTGTAGTTTGCAACGCTTTTAAACTATCCTCATTACTAGTTTGTATTGTAGTTTGCAACGCTTATAACTCTCCTCATTACTAGTTTGCATTGTAAGTTTGCAACGCTTTTAAACTGTCCACATTACTAGTTTGTATTGTAGTTTGCAACGCTTTTAAACTCTCCTCATTACTAGTTTGTATTGTAGTTTGCAACGCTTTTAAACTCTCCTCATTACTAGTTTGTATTGTAGTTTGCAACGCTTTTAAACTGTCCTCATTACTAGTTTGTATTGTAGTTTTCAACACTTTTAAACTCTCCTCATTACTAGTTTGTATTGTAGTTTGCAAAGCTTTTAAACTGTCCTCATTACTAGTTTGCATCCTAGTTTGCAACGCTTTTAAACTATCCTCATTACTAGTTTGCAACGCTTTTAAACTATCCTCATTACTAGTTTGCATTGTAGTTTGCAACGCTTTTAAACTGTCCTCGTTACTAGCTTGCATTGTAGTTTGCAAAGCTTTTAAACTCTCCTCATTACTAGTTTGCAAAGCTTTTAAACACTCCGCATTACTAGTTTGCATTGTAGTTTGCAACGCTTTTAAACTGTCCTCATTACTAGTTTGTATTGTAGTTTGCAACGCTTTTAAACTGTCCTCATTACTAGTTTGCATTGTGGTTTGCAAAGCTTTTAAACTGTCCTCATTACTAGTTTGTATTGTAGTTTGCAACGCTTTTAAACTATCCTCATTACTAGTTTGTATTGTAGTTTGCAACGCTTTTAAACTCTCCTCATTACTAGTTTGTATTGTAGTTTGCAACGCTTTTAAACTCTCCTCATTACTAGTTTGTATTGTAGTTTGCAACGCTTTTAAACTCTCCTCATTACTAGTTTGCAACGCTTTTAAACTATCCTCATTACTAGTTTGTATTGTAGTTTGCAACGCTTTTAAACTCTCCTCATTACTAGTTTGCAACGCTTTTAAACTATCCTCATTACTAGTTTGTATTGTAATTTGCAACGCTTTTAAACTCTCCTCATTACTAGTTTGTATTGTAGTTTGCAACGCTTTTAAACTGTCCTCATTACTAGTTTGTATTGTAGTTTGCAACGCTTTTAAACTGTCCTCATCACTAGTTTGTATTGTAGTTTGCAACGCTTTTAAACTGTCCTCATTACTAGTCTGTATTGTAGTTTGCAACGCTTTTAAACTGTCCTCATTACTAGTTTGTATTGTAGTTTGCAACGCTTTTAAACTATCCGCATTACTAGTTTGTATTGTAGTTTGCAACGCTTTTAAACTCTCCTCATTACTAGTTTGTATTGTAGTTTGCAACGCTTTTAAACTGTCCTCATTACTAGTTTGCATTGTAGTTTGCAACGCTTTTAAACTGTCCTCATTACTAGTTTGCATTGTAGTTTGCAACGCTTTTAAACTATCCTCATTACTAGTTTGTATTGTAGTTTGCAACGCTTTAAAACTCTCCTCATTACTAGTTTGTATTGTAGTTTGCAACGCTTTTAAACTCTCCTCATCACTAGTTTGTATTGTAGTTTGCAACGCTTTTAAACTATCCTCATTACTAGTTTGTATTGTAGTTTGCATCGCTTTTAAACTCTCCTCATTACTAGTTTGTATTGTAGTTTGCAACGCTTTTAAATTGTCCTCATTGCTAGTTTGTATTGTAGTTTGCAACGCTTTTAAACTGTCCTCATTACTAGTTTGCATTGTAGTTTGCAAAGCTTTTAAACTGTCCTCATTACTAGTTTGCATTCTAGTTCGCAACGCTTTTAAACTATCCTCATTACTAGTTTGCATTGTAGTTTGCAAAGCTTTTAAACTCTCCTCATTACTAGTTTGCATTGTAGTTTGCAACGCTTTTAAACTGTCCTCATTACTAGTTTGTATTGTAGTTTGCAACGCTTTTAAACTATCCTCATTACTAGTTTGCATTGTAGTTTGCAACGCTTTTAAACTGTCCTCATTACTAGTTTGTATTGTAGTTTGCAACGCTTTTAAACTATCCTCATTACTAGTTTGTATTGTAGTTTGCAACGCTTTTAAACTATCCTTATTACTAGTTTGCAACGCTTTTAAACTATCCTCATTACTAGTTTGTATTGTAGTTTGCAACGCTTTTAAACTGTCCTCATTACTAGTTTGTATTGTAGTTTGCAACGCTTTTAAACTCTCCTCATTACTAGTTTGTATTGTAGTTTGCAACGCTTTTAAACTATCCTCATTACTAGTTTGCAACGCTTTTAAACTATCCTCATTACTAGTTTGTATTGTAGTTTGCAACGCTTTTAAACTGTCCTCATTACTAGTTTGCATTGTAGTTTGCAACGCTTTTAAACTGTCCTCATTACTAGTTTGCATTGTAGTTTGCAAAGCTTTTAAACTCTCCTCATTACTAGTTTGCATGTAGTTTGCAATGCTTTTAAACTGTCCTCATTACTAGTTTGCATTGTAGTTTGCAAAGCTTTTAAACTCTCCTCATCACTAGTTTGCAAAGCTTTTAAACTCTCCTCATTCTTAGCTTGTAGTTTATTTACGTTTTCCTCACACTTAGTTTGTAACCTATCCTCCGAAGCATTTATGTTTTCTTTAACCTCAGCTTCCATTTTCTTAATATTCGACTCGACAGTTGACATGCTGCCTTGCCACTCCAAAAACATTTCCTTTATCTCCTCTTTTGGCGTAACTACAATTAATATATGGATATAAATACAGAGATATGGATAGCCGAGCATTGTGACGTCCCAAGTAGATCTTGAGTATACATTCATATGTCTGAGCACAAATATTGGTTTGAGCATAATTATGAGCACACAGGTATAATCAACTTGCCAAATTCAATAAATTTTGTAAAATAATCAACTGAAACAGAGATCAATCTCCAGATAATAAGATAAGGAATGTGTCGGAACCCAGTTGAAAAATAAAACAACAAATAGCTGTGGGTAGCACGAGACGAGGTGTCTTAGGGTCGTATACGGGCTTAATTAACAACAATAAAAGAAAGGGGCGCCATCAAGCTTGATTCCTAACAAACCACATCCTTCCTGGTCTGTTAGGTAGTCAGCCCGAAGGCTGGTTGGATCCTCAAAAAGTACCGCCGTTACGTTATGTGAGTAGATACCCACAAAAACCCAAGGCAGCGCTATTTTGAGGCGTTCTAGGCAAGAAGAGGAGTGAGGTAGTTTGCCATTGCTTTCCTCACTGAGTCAGAACGGTAGTCCTAACCCTATGAGTTGAACCTTTCACAGCATTCACAGGCACTGACTGTGCCCCGAATGCCATTATTAAGACCCATACCTCAGTAGCTTCCATATACAGTGGAATCTCGCCAGCACGCCCTCGGCCACGACGCCCTCCCGCTCATCGCGACGACCCTCTCAAGTCCCAGTCCCAATTCCACAAAACACATGCCGATACATCCCCCCAACACGCTCTCCACTCCCGCTCACGACGATCAAACCTCCGTTGTACCATCTGCACGCGAACCGGACTCTACTCCCACCTCATTACAAAACTCGGCCTCTGGAAAACACGACGCGACACCGCCTCATACTCTCCGACAGCCACTGACAGTGTAGACGATTTCATTGTGCTTGACGGCGCAGAAGCGGTCACAGCAATGACGCAACACAGGTGACGTGTGTCTCTCCCGCTGCCCCTTCTCTCCTCTCTCAAATCCCTATCCCACCAAATTCATGCTGATACATCCCCCCAACATGCCCTCTACTCCCGCTTACAACGATCAAATCTCCGCTGAACCACCTGTCAGTGAACCGCACTCCATTCTTCCCTCATTTCAAAATTCGGCCTCTGGAAAACAAGACGCGATACCGCCGCACACTCTCCGATAGCCACCGACAGCGTAGACGACTCTACCGTGCCCGACGGCGCAGAAGTGGCCACAGCCATGACGCAACACAGGTGACGCGTCTCTCTCCCGCCGCCCCCCACCCCCCTCCCCCATTCCACCTCTCACGCAGGCACACCACCGTCTCCGCGCTCCGCACTACCGTCTTCCAGTTCCCAGCGCTCACATCCAGCTACGACCCACCCCACTGCGTGTTTCATAATGGACAAGAAGAAAGCACGGCATACAACCGATGACGAGAAGACCAAACACATTCGAGACGCGGACCGCAATCCTCACATAGCGCGAAAGTGGAACATTCCCCCGTCCACACCGAACACGACCCTCGGCAAAAGGAAGGAAACCGAACGTGCACTTGAAGAAGGGGTGAGCGGCAAAAGGAAACGCGTGCGAGAGGGACAGCCTCCTGAACTAGAACGCGTCCCACTGAAGTGGTTCAAGCAAGCCCGCGCCCCAAACACATGCGCGCGCGGTCGCCGGCGATAGAGCCGTCAGTGGTAGAACGCGAGAGCGAGAATGTCGTTGCTGATCAAATATAAAGAAAGACCCTGTATTATATGTGTTTGGAAGCGGATGGGGAACATTTTCAGCATCTACTGTAAATCATGGCGAGTAAAACTGCATGGTAGGCTACTGATTTTAAGCACCGTATTCTGCCGTAGGCCTACATATGCGTGCGCGGTCGCCGCCAACAGAGCCGTCACTGGCGGAGCGCGAATGTCCCTGCTAAGCAGAAACAAAGACCCCGCATTACACTGTGGTGCAGAGGTACAGCAATTAATCCCCATGCCATCCATTGCGTGTAAGTCACTGATAACCCATGTCCACGTCGCGACCGCAGCAGTGCACACAATCACCCACCAAGGTCGGCGATTGAACGTCCATACACACGCCGCGCTCCCCCCCCCCCCCCCCCCAAAAGGCTGCAAATGCAGCACGGCGCCCCTCAGCAGCACGCCCTCCCGCACACGACGTCCAAACCCCTCAGTCCCCCGAAAAACGCACCAACGAGACTCCACTGTAATCACAGCCATGAGTGAGACTGAGACATCGGTGAAAAGCCACCTTTTACTCTAGCCTGTGCCAACTGACAAATGCAAAAGTACTGTATTCATCAAGAGATGGCGAACAGGCTGATGTTGGTATGTGGGTTGATATTGATTTACAACCCTGTTGGTATGTGGGTCCATATTGATTTACAACCATGCTGGTATGTGGATGCATATTGATTTACAACCATGTTGGTGTGTGGATCCATATTGATTTACAACCATGTTGGTATGTGGGTCCATATTGATTTACAACCATGCTGGTATGTGGATCCATATTGATTTACAACCATGTTGCTATGTGGATCCATATTGATTTACAACCATGTTGTGTGGATCCATATTGACTTATAACCATGTTAGTGTGTGGATCCATATTGGTTTACAACCATGTTGGTATGTGGATCCATATTGATTTACAACCATGCTGGTATGTGGATCCATATTGACTTACAACCATGTAGGTATGTGGATCCATATTGATTTACAACCATGTTGGTGTGTGGATCCATATTGATTTACAACCATACTGGTATGTGGATTCATATTGATTTACAACCATGTTGTTGTGTGGATCCATATTGACTTATAACCATGTTGGTGTGTGGATCCATATTGGTTTACAACCATGTTGGTATGTGGATCCATATTGATTTACAACCATGCTGGTATGTGGATCCATATTGACTTACAACCATGTAGGTATGTGGATCCATATTGACTTACAACCATGTTGGTGTGTGGATCCATACTGACTTATAACCATGTTGGTATGTGGATCCATATTGATTTACAACCATGTTGGTATGTGGATCCATATTGCTTTACAACCATGTTGGTGTATGGATCCATATTGACTTATAACCATGGTGGTATGTGGATCCATATTGACTTACAATATTGATTTTTTTTAATGGTTCCAATTCAACAATACTGATTATTATTTACCGTATTAAATAAGCTGATTTGTAGATGTTTCAATCCTACTTCGGATCTTATTCAGAAAAGTTTTTTTTTTATACAATCGCAAGCATAGTCTACCTAGGTATGTTGGTTGCTGCTGTCAGGATGAGAATTACATTAGCCATTAAACAAAAACATTATAAAATTTCTGTTAAAAATGTTTGTTTGACAATGTTTTCCAAAATCATATTAGTATCCATCCAATTGTCCCATTTTCTCTCTTGTTCACAATATCAGTTTTCGATGTGATGTAATTCTGATGGGAGTACATGATGGAAACATATTAGAATACATTAAAAAGTACGGTAGTTGATATCGTATATCGTGGACCAACAAGGTGAGAAACACCTAGGTGCTGGATTGGATGGGCAAGGAGATGGAGGTGCTCTACACATCAAGCAACAGAAGCTACAATATTTTTGGACACATGATTCGAAATAACAAGTAGACTAATCATGGAAGGCAAGATTGAAGGACGGCGCAGACCAGGGAGGAGGATCTCCTGGCTCAAGAATTTGAGGGAGTGGTTTGAACTTGACTCAGCATCTCTGTTTCGAACGGCAACCTCGAGAGAAAGGATTGCAATGATGATCACCAATCTTCGACGCGGAGAGGGCACATAAAGAAGAAGTTAAATTGTAAATATTGTAGTTTCCAAACTTGTCAATTTTCCTTCTTAATTAAAAAGTTGAGGAAATTGGGGATATGATATAAAATTATGGGCTTAGACAAATGTTTGTAATTAATCCGATGGATAAGAAATGGATTGTCAAAAACGTTGATATTGTTTGGCGGGTGGGCAAATCAGATAACACAGTCGAAAATGTGCCAAGATGGATCCCAGGTTGGTTAAAATTGTTAAAAGTCCTCTGTCCCTCTGACGTATTCTCTAAGAAAAGGACAAAAACTGTCAAAAAAATTTGAATGATCTTGAAAAATGAGATAAGAGGAAATATCGTCGGCACTTCAGATAAGCTGTGTGTTGGGGACCTCAACTTAAGCCTTATAATGAAAGAGAAAAGATACCATCACAAAATTTTAAAATTCAAACAAAGAAAATTTATTAAATTATTGGCAACATCAAAAGTAATCAGAGAAAATCCTGCCTAGGAGTGGATAAATTATTAGGTTCAGAGAGTTCATTTCAATTCCATCCATACCCATCCTGCATTACTGTTCACATGATAAAAGAAATAAACTAAAAGGTCATCTTGTTCATTCAGGATCACCGAATCACTTTTCACACGACACAATCACTTGTGATCCCTGAGACCTAATATCAATTTACATGGTTCAACAGCAATTCATGTGAACTACAAATGGTTGCATTATTTCTCACACATTTATACAAATTATACTGATCATTCGTTTTATGCAAGCATGTCTATCGTTCCTAACATCATTATCACAATAAATTCGTAATCATCTTAGTCATAAATTCTTAATCATCTTAATCATAAATTCTTAATCAGATATCATCTGGTTTGGTCAAGATATGTTAGTAAATTCGTTAATAAATTTGGCATGTGATCTACTTAATTCAGCCAAAATCATATGTTTCCTTGGTTTCAGTAAATAATCAGGTCAGATTAGCGACAAAATTCCTGATCCATATTGAGTTAATTAAATATCATAAGAACAACTTGGATTAAATTCAAATATCCAGAATACTCAACTTTGATCATATTTGAGGTGTCATCATATCCTATTACAGCTATTTAAAAATTCCATATTTCGTTATAATCAAATAATTTTGAGGGCTATGCTTACATTGCACTCAACAACCATATAAATTGCCATTCCGAACGACTACCATAAATTCTCCACATTTGGCTATCATTATCCAATACTAGCCACATGACCCAATGCTCATTTAGAAAACCACTTCATTAATGCATTATCAAACATCATCATCTATTCACAATAATTGTCCAGCGCTTTGCCTGAACTAATAACCAGAATGGGTTCACACTAACCTTTCAGACAATATTTATTTCCACGTCGTAACCTCTCAAAAACTGTGGCAACATTTTCACATTATAAACTTGGCAAAATTCCTCAAAATATGCATTCAATAAGCATCACAAACTCGCCTAACTGGCTTCAAAAGTTAACAAATGTTAACAAAGCTGATCCATAAAGCTACGGTCAAAATGACTGCGTTTAACAACCTCTCAAATAAAGTGTAGATCATGGAATAAATTTTCAACAACCTCCATGCATGAATTAAATTTAAAGATAGCATTACTCTGGATAACCTCCTAAAATCTGCATTCATATAATGGTTATACCAATATTCCTGATTATACATGACTTATTTCTGCCTGAGATTTATTTCTGATTCAAAAACCTTTCTGTTAGAGGAACTAACTATTCCAAAATCCTTAGTCATGTCTTAAATCAACCACAAAAAATTGAATTTAATATTCAAATTACTATTCTTCAAAAATAGAACACTGACATAAAATCGTGGAAAAGAATCACATGATGTGATCCTGATGACATTTATCATTACGGTATCAGATGAAAAATCAACCAATATGTGACCAACAATCGTAGTTTAATTCACTTACTGTCCTTTTAGCATTGTGATGAAAATATGACTCCCTAGTGTAGGTCAGGTGATAAACACCACAATGTTATTCAAGAGAACATGCCCTACATCGTAGACTATCGAAGATATTCCGTAGTGTAGGTCAGGTGATTGACACCACAATGTTATACAAGATAACATGCCCCACATCGTAGACTATTGGGGGATATGAATTGGACTGGAATCAACTACCACTGTTTGGTCAAATATTACTGATATATTTTCGCTAAAGCGACTTAAATTCAAAAAAACATATGATCCATTCGAAGAAGAAATAACTAACATCAAGCTCCACACGTCTATAAAAAATGTGACCTACTCACAACTATATCAGCGCATTGTAAAATGCTCATATAAATCAGCAAGATATCCATATGCTCGTGAAACCACAATGAAATAATCTAATTAAATACTGTCAACGACGTTTAAATATACCAGTGTGCTCATAATAATTCGTTTAGCGATTAACTCATATGGACGCTCACATTACCTTGTGATGTTTCAGTCGTTCGTGAATGTTCAGTTCCAAAGATCGTCGAAAACCTCTAAAATTCATGAATAATTCCCAAAAGATCGGCGACATCTTGTATCTTCACCTCGGATCTGGTATCGGTAATCTTCTTAGACTGGGTCGACTTCGGGACCGCCACTCCGCTCGTTCATCCTGCCTCTTCAGTGTTAAGTGCTCCATGTCGATGCAAAAAGTTCCCATCTCAAAGATGGTCTCGAAAAAGTTCCATAATTTCCCAGGGTTAATCGGCATAAATGGTAACCCCATTATATTGTCTGTCATATCACGCCACTGCTCCATAAGTATTTTCAAAATCGTATCAATAGATTCACCAAAAATAATTAAAGGTTTGCACAATAAATAAATTGTATGTTGCGTGACGATAATTTTTTGTACACCCTGTAGCTCGCAGTTGACATAACTGTAACATGCACGACTATGGCTTGTGCATGTCTCCCAAAGTTCCAGAAGAAAGTCAGTTGTGCGACACATCATCACTGGAAATATTGTAATGCAATGTCCACTTGGTTGGTCAAGAGATCGTTCATTAATTAGAAGCCCGTGGTTGCCATGTTACAATTGGAAAATATTGCATCAGCTGTGCTACGAAATGTAGCCTTAATATTGTTCATAAATACTGTTAACTTGTAGGCACGCACATAGGATTCACTGAAGTGAGTATCTGAACAAAGTTTCAACAAAGTGTTTCACTTAAAGGACAGCTTACCATGGTGGGTGAGTGGTGAACGAGTCGGTCTACTCACCCCAAGCTTGCAGGTTCGCTCTTGGCCGTGGTAAGTAATCTTTGAAAGGAGGCAAAAATTACGACACGCATGTCATACGATGTTGGCATGTCAAAGAACCCATTTGAATTCAGTTGGCCGTGTTCATAATAGCAAAATTAATCTCGGGACTTTCCACCATCACAAAGTTCCTCATTTCTCTAATAGAAAGCGCTATAGTGTTCAAGGAATTTAGATATCTAACCTCCTTGACTTTCATAGTGTTTCAAGGAACAACGAAATTCGACATGCAAGCTACCCTCTGGGTGTCAAATAACAAAGCTTTCACCCGGCACCCGAGGCCATATTATTAAATTACTTAAAGGATGTAGAATGTGCTTCGAAATATAACTGATTTCCTGCACTAGAATACACACACGTCAGCTGGTTGAAATCACGAGGGGGGGACCAACGCCTTTAATAAACGTGCTGTGAAATAAGTGTTACGTCTTTCAAGAAAGAAATATTTATTAACTATACAAAGCTGCAAGGTTGGAAATCACAAAAGAATCGCCTTTCATTAACGAATCTGCAATGGTTTGGTCTACTTAGACGATAAGCCCCCAAAATAGAAATAAGAAGTAACTTCAATATCTAGGAGTGTGTTAAATATTGATGCATATTAAATTAAATTGAACGCGATCAAGTCACGCTGTTAACGTTGTGGTAATATTGTGACACAAATCCCCAAAATATTAACAGAGACCTACAACAATGAACAAAAATAAGCAGGGCCTTTTGCACTAACATTGTGTAAAATGTAAAGTTCAATGTACACATGCTGCTAATACCACCAATCAAATTAAGTGTAAAATTGACGTAAAGTGTTTTGTACACAATGGAGAGTGTATTTGTTTTCACGCTGCTAATACAACTAATGAAGTGAAACATGATCTGAAAGTGTATTGTCTTTATGTTACTAATACAACTAACTATATGTCAATGAAGTAAAGTGTAAACTTGTCTAAATGTGTATTGTATTCATACTGCTAATACTACTAACACTGTGTTATTGAAGTGAAAACTTATCTAAATGTGTACTGTCTTCGAAACCAACCACTGGGGAGCAGCCCAGTTCAATTGTGCCGGGCCCAAGTCCAGGTCAACGGTTGGTGGATCAGTCTCAGTGGATGCTCCAATGATGGGTAGGTGTTACCGTACCAATAAATGCTTGAGTTGATAGGCTTGCCTAATTACATAATCAGCAAAACTCTACTCCTTTAAAGGAGATCGGCGAAGGCGTGTATCCGGCGAACTAAAGCGAGATTTTCTTGGTTTAGAGAGAAAATGGTCGTCGACTACCGACCTCATTTCGTAAAAATTTTATTTGTTTCGGAACCCAATGGTAACGGCCGGACTGATCTACGACGACTACTAATGGCATGAAAATGGCAATTCTAAATGGACACATAACGTTTTCATTGCAACATGGAATGTAAGAGGTTTACATAAACCAGGTGCACTACAATGTCTCAAGGTTGAAATGGACAAGTATAGGATAGCAATAGTTACGATACAGGAGATAAAATGTCGTTGGAGTGGGCTTATCCAGAGTGGAGGTTACTGGACAAGTGGAACAGCAGAGTGGCACAAGAAATACATAGCAGGAGTAAAGGAGAATGTGTAGTCTAAAGATGACAGGCAGATTCTTCAATATGTCATTTACATATGTGTATGCTTCAACATAGGAAGCAGCTGAAGAAACCAAATCAACTCGAGCAAGAAATAGATCGTATATTGGCTTTCACTGCCAGTGAATTAAAACTCAGCAAATTTTCTAGGTTAGTGACATGTCTTTAGTTGGGTATAACCTAGGACACCAATCTAGCTTATTAGCGAGCTCTTGGTGTTCCCGCCCGTACCCTCACAGGAGTAGCGAACTGCACGCTACCTTCCTTTTTATGAAGCGCACCTGCGCCTTTTCACTGCAAGAACTAAAAGCTCAAGCAGCCATAACCTCCCTATGAACGCTTCCAAAAAGATGGTATATCGGCTTTCACGGCCCGTGAAAAAAACTCCGGTGTCCGGGCGGGAACGCCAAGAACTCGTTGATGAGCCAGCTTGGAGTCCTAGGCGAACCCCCACACGAGGGGGCACAGACCTAAAAAAAATGCTGATTTTTAAGAAATGGATTTTATCTCAAAACAATGATGTTAGTATTGTTTTAGAAGACTTAAATGTCAAAGTAGAACGTGAAGAGACGTTTCAAGATACAATTGTAAAAGAGAGCCTTCATGAATACTCCAGGATAATGCTCTGAGCCTTATGGATTATGCTATAAGCATTGCAATGGCGATTAGGAGCACATGGCATGGACGAAAGACTGTGAGGAAGGTTACCTGGTAATCACCAAATAATATCACACAGAATCAGATCGACCATCTATTGAAAGACAGAAGACATGTCTCTGATATCCTGCAGATGTATAGTTTCCGAAGCGCAGACTAAGATTCTGATCACTTTTAGCATCGCATATTGTGTAGAAAAAGGATAGCCATATATGACTAAAAGGATTGGATAGGATACAGCAAAGGTGTGACAGTGGTACCCTTAAACAATTGACAGAAAAACACCCATTAAAAAAGTTCAGATGAACATTTTCTTTAAAAACATAAGTAATTAATGCACTATGAATTAACAAGCGATTTTTAAAATTCCACTTTTCAGTAAATATTGCACCAAATACACCACATGAATGAAATTTTTGCTAGTATGGTGTACGATGTGTCTCTTCAAACTTTTCCTTGCAGTAAAAATATTTCTGCAGGAAGTTCATGAATTTGGATTTACGCCACTTTGAATTATCATCTATTTGTCCAAAGTTCACCTGTGAATATTATTCGCAAGTAATTTCTTGCCGCCATGTAGTAACCTGTTTGTCTTTCAACTTCGCTTTTCAGTTAAGTTGCTTCCGATACCACTACGTGAATAAAGCTTGTCATCACTATGAATAAACCAAATTCGGTCAAGTAGTACATGAATATGGATTCAAGCTACTATTAAATAACAGGTGTTTTTCCAAATTCCACCTGTTATAAAACGTAGCCCGGCATATACTACATCAATCTAATTTCTCGCTTTTATGACTTCATCATATCAGGAACTTCTGCCTCACACACAGTACATGAATGTGGTTCATTACCACTATGAGTTAGCAGGAGTGTCTTAATCTCTCTTTCCTCTCCCTATTTCCGCACTTAGTTCATGAAAAACTATTTCAAAGCACTATGTTTTAACATATGTGTGTTTATACATTTCTTTACAGTAAACTTGTATCTGCACAATGTACATTAATGTGGATTTACTCGACTATGTCTCATCAGATGTCGCTTGAAACTACTCCTATCAGAAAAGTTGCTTCCGCAAGTACTACATGAGTATGGTTTTATGCCAGTATGAATTAGTAGATGTTTCTTCAAATTTCCCTTCGCTGAAAAGTTTCTTCCACAAGTAGTACATGAATATACTTTGACGCCTCTATGAATTAGCAGATGTGATTTGTAAAACCCCTTATCAGAAAAGTTTTCTCCACATGTA
The DNA here is from genome assembly GCA_946902985.2 of Meconema thalassinum. Taxonomy (NCBI): domain Eukaryota; kingdom Metazoa; phylum Arthropoda; class Insecta; order Orthoptera; family Tettigoniidae; genus Meconema; species Meconema thalassinum. The sequence goes on from OX336396.1 coordinate 1,093,735, forward strand.
GCGCATGAATATAGTTTCAAAGAACTATGAACTAGCATATGTGCTTCCAAACTCTTCTTTGCAGCGAACTTCTTTTCACACATTGTACATGAGTAAGGTTTCACGCCAGTATGTGTGAGGAGGTGTCTCTTCAAACTACTCATGTATGGATAGTTATTTCCGCACGTACTACATGAATACGGTTTTACGCCGCTATGAATAACCAGATGTTTCTTTAAATTCCCACTCTCAGAAAAGCTTTTTCCGCATGTAGTACATGAAAACGGCTTCACGCTTTTATGTATAAGCAGGTGTCTCTTGAAATTGCTTATATTCGAAAACTTGTTTCCGCACGTGATACATATGTATGGTTTGAAACCACTATGGATTACCTGGTGTGCATTTAATTTTTTCTTTACTGAAAAGTTCTTTCCGCAAGTTGTACATGAATATGGGTTCACGCCAGGGTCGGAGGTTTCTATACATACCATCCTGAAATAAAGAGTATAATTTATTATTATTTATCGTATGGCATATACACACACTGTGACTGTACCAAGTCATAAGGGATCGAACCATCAATATCCAGACATAAGATTTTGTTGAATCGAGTATATACTTTTATTTGACGCTTTGAGATGATGTATTACAATTAATTAGAGTGAAATATGTGACGTAATTGATTTCGATTTAATTTGTTTAGATATAAGATGTGTATTTATAGGCGGGACACAAGTCAGGATTTTATTCAATCTTATACAATATTTGTTTGAGAGGCTGGAAATTGTACATTTGGGAGTGTTACAAGTTGATTACGAGAAATACTTCCTGGTGAGTGATATTCTGAGCGAGGGTTTTACCATGGCCGGTTAAATCAGGGTGACCCATGCGGGTAGGGTATGAGTAGATTTGGCATCGGTGTTGAGGGTGTAGTTTGGTGGAGTGATGTGTGATGTTTCCATTGGCTGAACCCTTGAAGGAAGTCAGTTTAACCACGAGTTTGGAGGGGAGGGCATGTTTGATATAGTGATGATGCAGGCTGTCTCGAGAACTCATTACTTAGAATTGTTGGTAGACTAAGGTCGTAGAAGCCTAGTGTCGTTTGTTAGAAGCCAGTGCTTTCTGGTAGGATGATTGGACTTAGTGAGATGTGAGAGATCATGTTAGGCTATACTTGATCGTCTCAGGGAATTGAAGTATTTCTGGACAATCACAATATCGTGATTAGAGTTTCACACTGAGTCGCAGGTTACAATACCTAGTTTCACCACAGTTACCTCCAAGCTGTTTGTTTCGAAAATCGTGAAGTGTTGGAAACTCAAGTCTGTTTGCTAATATTCGAGGGCCATGTTAACAATTTTCTTGTCAACGGTATACGGGTGAAATATGCCACGTATCATTAAATACAGCAGCGAATCAGGGTGTGAAATTCACCGAACGAATTCAGAGTTCTATTACTAAGTACAATCTGCGAGCAACAAATTCCGCTCGAACGAGTATGAAATTCTACAATGCGTAACCTCGAATAGTATTCAACAAGTAAATAGGCTACGTGTGAACAAGTTATGTACAGCGATTCTATGGGAATGCCCCAGAATCAGTAGGGTAATTCTTCAAGCCAGCCAGCCATCATCGGTGAGTAACATCCAGGGTCAATATGTGTATGCCATATAGAGTATGCCAATGTATATATGATACGGTAATTATTCGTTCAGTCTGTATTAGCCGAGGGACCTGCCAAGTTACATATATATATGTGCGTTGAAAGAATATATGTCAACTCTTACCAGGTATCAGGTATAATTTTTTCAAGCGCATATCCGTGCAGTAAGGTGTGAATGTGGATTGCTGTTATTAGATTGCACAGGTGCTTAACCCCCTCGAACACCGATTTTTTTCTTCCGAATTTGGCCGCCTGCAGACCGCATGGAGCCTAAGGCTTTCTGGTTAATCTCCTCTTCTCTTCCCAAAACATCTTCATTCGTTCAGTTCTGATCTTTCGCTCCTCCTCGGATATTACCAGTTTGGCTCTAATTTTAGGTGTTTTCTCCTCGAACATCTTGATGTTGTCAATTCGGTTTCTAAACTCTTTTCTGTTGTGGATCACATCCACTGTGAGTCCACTTTCCTTGGCGTCTCTTTTAACCTCTTCTACCCACTTAGTTGTAGCATTCAGCTCTGTAATATGCTTGACTATCCTCTTAGTCAGTCGGTTCTCGTCCATTCTCACCAAATGTCCGCAGAATTTCATCCTTCGCTTCCGCATTGTGACTGTTATTTTTTCAGTGTGTTTATAGAGGTCATCATTCTTTCTGTTCTTCCATGTCCCGTCAGCAGTTTTCTGTGGTCCCAAAATTTTCCGCAAAATTTTCCTCTCCTTTTTTCCAGTTCCTGAAAATCCCCCTTTTTTTATTCAGTGTCAAGCACTCCGAGGCGTACAGACCCTCTGGCTTTACTACTGTGCTATAGTGTCAGAGTTTTGCCTTGTAGGATATTGCTCGTTTGTTGTATATGTTCTGGGTTAACCTATAAGCCAAATCCAATTTTCTATCTCTTGCCCTATTTGCTTCTTTATCCAGCCCATTGGGTCCTATCCATTCACCTAGATATTTAAACTTCTCAGTTCTTTTGACAGTCCCATGTTTCACTTTTATGTGTCTCTCTCCAAGGTGTCTGTATTCTGTCTTTTCATAGGAGATTTTAAGACCCGTTTTCTCAGCGATTTCGTGCAGAGTATCCAGCATTTTTTGGGCATCATCTCGGCTTTGGGCTAAGAGGGCAAGATCATCAGCTAAAGCCAAACATTTAATTTCCAGGTTCAGTCCTTTCCTTCCCAGATGTATCCCCCTACTCCTTTCATGTCCAAACCTTCCTCCCAGGTTCTCATGATTTTCTCCAGAACAATGTTGAAGAGGATAGGTGATAAGCCATCTCCTTGTCTGACCCCTGTTTTTATATCAAAAGGATCAGGGATTTCTCCGAAGAACTTCACTTTTGACATGGTATCCGTTAGAGTTTGTTTGATTATTTCTCTCGTCTTCCTGTCAATCCCGAACTCTTCTAGGGTGTTAAATAAAGTCTGCCTGTCAAATGAGTCGTACGCCTTCTTGAAGTCAACGAATATTACTACAGTGTTCTGGCTTCTCAAAGCTCTTGATCTGAGGATGCTCTTGAGGTTGAATATTTGTTCTGCGCACGATCTCCCCTTTCTAAAGCCAGCTTGGTATTCACCTATGAGGTGGTCTGCTTGATTTTCAACTCTGTTCAGCAGTACTTTGGAGAGTATCTTGTATGCGACTGGAAGTAGAGAGATTCTTCTGTAGTTGTCGATGTTCGCCCGATGACCTTTCTTGTGAAGTGGGTGTATAAGGGCACATTTCCATTCTTTCGGGATCATTTCAGTTTTCCAGATTTCTTCTATGATGCCGTTTATTTTTTCTGCTGCCATTTCTCCTCCAAACATCCACACTTCTGCAGCGATGCCATCTTCACCTGGAGGTTTGTTGTTTTTAAGCTCGTTTATTATGCGTTTTACCTCATCTAAACTTCGTGGGTTGGAATCCGGGTTCTCATAGGATGGATTCTGAGTATTCAATCTTTCCACAGGTTCTTCACAGTTCAGCAGCACTTTGAAATAGTCGGCCGAAAGTTGACAGTTTTCCTTGTCGTTCGTCGCTATACTACCATCTTTCCGTTCGAAGCACAGACTTTGTGACTGATATCCCTGTAGTTCCTCTTTGAAGGTTCTGTAAAACTCTCGCGTGTTGTTTTTTCGAAAATCTTCTTCTAAATTTTCCACCCTACTTCTGTCGTAGTTCCTCTTCTCTGATCTTATGATCTTAGCAGTTCTCTTCCTTACTTCCCTGAAATCATCCCACCTCTCCTCGGTCTTGTTGGAGTGCCATCTCTTCCAGGTTTGTAGCCTTTTGTCAAGAGCTTCGTCACACTTTTCATTCCACCACCTATGTTTTCGTTTCCTCGCTGGATTTCCCAAACCTTCAGCTGCTTTGGTCATTGCTTCTCTGATCTCTTCCCAGCTGTTCATGTTCAGCTTTGATAGGTTTTCGCAGTATTTTTCCTTGTTCTGTTTCAGTTCCTGTATTAATTCTGGGCTTCCTGTTGGTTCTCGGTTTGGGCTTGTTTGGCTGGAATTTTACTTTAATCTCCGAGAGGTAGTGATCCGAGTGGATGTTTAGGCTTTTCCTTACTTTAACATTCAGGATTTACTTTCGGTTTTTGGTCGTTATTGCGACATGGTCGATCTGGAACTCTCCCAGCATCGTGTTAGGAGATACCCAGGTTTTCTTCTTGCTCGGGAGTGCCTTGAAGTATGTGAGCATGAGTTTCAGGTTGAAATGTCTGCAAAACCCGATTAGTCTTCTCCATTTCTGTTCGTTCTTTTATGTGCTGGATAGTCCCCCACAATTTTTCTATATCTTCTCTCTTTGCCAATCTGGGCATTAAAATCGCCAACCAAAACTTTTACGTGATGTTGTGGCATTTTGGAGGTTGTGTCTTCGAGAGTTTGCCAAAAGTTATCCACCTTCTCAGGATTTTTCTTGTTATCTTCATTAATAGGGGCGTGTGCGTTGATAATTGTATATGCTTTATTTCCAGATCTAAAGGAGGGAAAAGAGATTCTCTCGGATGGTGAGGTGAAGTTGATGATGGACTCAGTGATGTCCCTCTTAACTACGAAGGCCGTACCTAACATCGTTACATTTGATTTGTTTTTTATCGCAGGTTTTCCCTTGTAGATTCTGTAACCCTCAGATTCCATGGGATTTTCGTCTAGGTATCATGTCTCTTGTAGTGCCAGTATGCAGATGTCTTTTTCCTTCAAAACGTTGATCAGTTGTTTTAGTTTGCCAACTTACAGGAGCGTGTTGATGTTCAGCGTTCCCAGCAGATGTTTTTGCTTGGTTCGTACCTTCTGTGATGAGGTTCTGGGAAGCTCTGACTCTTCCGTGCATGACGTTCCAGGCTCTCCAGAATCCAAAGGCCTGGTTGCACCGCTTTTGGCGGTGGGAGATTTCCGTTGCCAGCTGCCCCCTGGAGTAGTCTTTCCTGAAGGTGTTTCCATCATGCCCAATGTTGGAGTTAGTTGGGAGGGCAGGTGTTACCTGTTCCTCCAGAATTAAAAATGAGGGTGTAGGCCCCCGAGTTTTGGTGTTGGTTCTTCCGCCCTCCAAACCATTGGGAGTCTTCCTCTTCCGTCTTGGAGACCGTTTACTTTTTTTTTGCCTCAGGTGATCCGCGGATGCTTATTTGGCCATGCCTTATTCGCACCTGTCCTGCATATCTACAGGACGTCCCCTATCAGCCATTGGGACGCGCCGTGTCGTGGCTTAGGCCCCCTACCCCAGTGTCTCGCGCAGGGTTGTGTTTAGCCCTTACTCAGTTCAGAGCTCAACCCCACGCAAGGTGACCGGGTAATAGTGCCATATGCTGTCCAGTACAGAAGCCTCACATTGTCGGTCTTAAAGATGGCTGACAAAATAGGCCGGCTGTGTGACCTAGGCAACGCCAAGAATATAAAGTAGAGTGCATATCTTGTTCATGGTTTTTATGGTAGTGATGGCAAAAGAAACAAAATGGGTGAAAGTGAGGGCAAAGATTTAAGCCACCGATTATTATATATCCATTTATTTGTTGTTCAGCGAATTATTGTCATTATATTTATGAGGTTGGATGGTAACAACACCAGTAGAATTTAAATGGCATCTCAATATAAAATTGAACACAGAATACTACAAATATAAGTCCATATGACATATGTAATGAAGAGCTTCTGGTGTAGCATTCAGGAAGTCAAGTAACTCTCCATTATAGGCTCTCTTGGTGCACTCCATCACTATATGCCAAACAGGTTGGATTTCAGCTCCATAGTCGCATCTTGGGTATTGAATTTTTCCCCATTTCAAAAGGGCATAAGCACATTTACCATGGGTCGTACGGATGCGATTCAAAGTGGACCAAACCGAGCGTGGTTGATCGAATCCTGCAGGTCTTCTTGTCAAGCAAGGTATAGTTGGGGTCAAATTTTATGCCACTGTTGTTTCCATGTGTTTTTCATGTTGAAGGAAACATGTGTAGAGGATTGCTGTGAGAATGGCTGGGTGTCTGGATCTAAGCCTGTTTCGTTCCATGATCGGAACTTCAGTAAGAACAAGCAGTTGTAGGTCAACAATCTTCCGATATTCCCGAATAAGGGTACTCTTTCTTCTATCTTGTGGAGGAGGTATATGGCTCAGAACAGGCAGCCAATAAGTGGGGGTAGATCGTATTGTTCCACTAACGATGCACTTTGTTTCTTTTTGTATGTGCACTGTTGATCCATACTGGGGCACAGAATTCGGCTGAGGAGTAAATCTGGTCAAGAGCTGACACAGGTAATGTGTCCGTTGATGACCCCCGACTTGTGCCATAAAGCTTATGCAAGATGTTATTTCTGCTTCTCAATTTGCCAGCTGTTTTGACCAGGTGTTCTCTATAGGACAATGTTCGGCCTAGTGTGGTTCCAAGGTATTTTGAATGCATGTTATGCCCGAGTATAGTTCCTTCAAAGTAGACATTCAGGTTAGGATTGATATATTACACAAGTGGAAGCATAATACTTCTGTATTTGTAGGATTAGGCCTTCATCTGCACTGTTTGAAATAATTATTCAGAGTGTCTAGGAAAGAAGTTAGGACTTCTCCAGTTGTCTCGAAGGTAGCATATATATTGCAGTACGCTTTTGGTCATGTATACGATGAAGCGATTAACTAGTTAGAGGAACATTAAATGGGCTACTATGATTTTTCCTTAACAAATGCCTGGAAATGAGGTTGCTTCTACTCCTCAATGATGTGGTTAATCTTATAATTACATATAATTGTGTTTAATTATGATATGGTAAATGTAACTGTTGGCTTTCTATCGTCTCGTAGTGCATATGGGGTATTATTGTTCTTTAAATATGAACTGTTGTGTACCGCCACGTGCTTGTGTTGATGAAGGGACGAGTTGCAATGAGTGGGTGGGTCCTTTTGGATTTTATAGAAAATATATTTTGGAAATTATAAATTGTGTATTCATGTCCTCGATATTTTTAAATTTAAATGAACTCGGTCGAGAGAGTCACCTTTCGACGTCTTGTCGGATGAGTATCGGAAAGTTGGTTTTGTAGTAAGTTATTGTTGAATCTGGGTTTGGTTTGCCTCCAGACGGTTTATGTATTGTCTATTAGTGATTTCTGTAGTGTCGAAGCGTGGATATATGAGAAAGCACTCTTTTCACAAGGTCAGCAGTCAGGGTTTTTAATACTGACATAGGTAAAATGTCTTTGCGTCATGTGTTGTGGTTGTGGTAGGCCATTTATATTAAGGGTTGTCGTACGGTGCAAATCTTACTTTACCCGTACTCCATCTCTCTACCTTTCTCTGTAGTGCGGTTGGAGGACGCCGTTCCTCTTCTGTTTCCGTTTTATAGTTACGAGTTGGCAAAATGGGAGAGGGCATGTCTCGGTCTATTGTTGGTGTTATATTTCGGATTCGATTCGTTTTCTTAGATCTACTGCATCATTGTTGATAATACCCTTCATTTTTTTTGTTTACCTTTGGGTGGTTAAAAGAATGTATGTGTGCGTGATTTAAGTATGGACACTGGGGGGTTATAATTAGTCATAGGCGAGGTTAAGTTTTTTGTGCCTTGCGAAGTAATTAATTTTTTTTTTCAATCGTCAAAGTCCTACCAACGTAACGTGATGCATTCTTTCCCAAACCCTTTTCAAAATTCAATGGAAGTAAATGTAAATGGCCTTTTGAGTTTTAAGCAAATATTGTAATTGAATTACATATGTACATTGTTGGTAACAATTCAACCCTTAGGACACACATATCACATCACGGCCACGGGTAGGGTTTCCGTCCATCCCCTGGCTAGTCCAGGTTCCTTATTCCATCCTATTCCTGGGGAGAATATCCTGTGGGGTGAAACTGTTTAGGACGAGCAGGTGGAACGTATAAGATTATTTGAAGAAAACTGGTTAACTGAACTGTGTACAGGTGACACACATTAATCCAAATTCAATTCACTGTAAAATGACCATTCTAGGTTTTTAAGAAATGCAAGCCACGTGATTCAGGAAACACATGGATTTTCTTGCTTTACTGTTGAATACATCGCAGATGAATGAATATCACAATTATGTGGAGGTGATTCATTTACCTTAATTTTGAAGAAACAAGTAGGTCCATGAAGAACTAAATAGCCTACTTTCATATATCCTACTTATGTGAATTGCCTCTATCAACATATAATTTTTCAGTTCGATTGCAGTAATACATTAGTAGATATTGAGAACCGTCTAAATATTTCAGATGGTCGCCATGTTGGATTCTTATATATGTAGACCATACAGTTACGGTATGTACTGTTACATGAAGATAATTGCGTAAGTGATTTATCCAAACTTCAATCGCATGATTAGGACACAGGAAATAAAAAATGAGGTATTAAAATTTCGCACAACCGCCATCTTGTGGTAATGAAATCAATTGAAATAAATTCTATTTCAGTGGATTAAAAATTGTATAAGCATTCAGCGTACTAAACTTCACTGCGCCCGGATGGTTAAATCGCGAGAAACGTCCATTTCAGTATTTAATTTCGCGTCGCTGCCATGTTGGATTCGTGCTCACCAAGTTATTGAATGTGCCATAGATGAACTTATGTTCATAGCTTTTATCAACATACAAAATGTCATTGAAACAGCTCCATCCGTCTAGGGGGACACACATACGGACTAAAGGTGATCTTGTAAGCCTATTTCATAGCCTATTTTCAATTTTGAAAAAAAAAGGCTAATGAGATCACCTTTTGTCCGAGTGTGTGTGCGTGTGTGTGATGGTGTGTCCCTCTAATAACTTCTAAACGGCTGGAGCGATGTCAATGAAACTGGTAATTTCATAGCACAATTCCGGACGACCCCGACCGAGCCCTTCAAATTTTGTTACGTCTTACCAATCCAACATGGCGGCTGTGCGAAATATTTCACCAGCATTCAATATCTCCGATACTATTACCGATATCACCCTGGATTTTTTTATTTACGGTGATAAAATGAACTACTAGAAGTTCACCTATGTGACTTTTGAAAAACTGGTAACTACAAAACCAACATGGCGGCCAAGCGAAGTTGCGACTTTTAAATAGACGTTTCTCGCGATTTAACCAACCAAACGCAATACAACTTGGTACAGTATATGTTTATACACATTGTAATGCACCGACATCTAACTTTGTTCAATTGTTTTCATAACCACAAAAAGGCGGCTGTGCGAAATATTTCACCGGCATTCTATATCTCTGAAACTATTATCTGTATCACCCTGAAATTTTGTACGGAGACAAAGGGCACTACTGGAAGTTCATCTATAAGACTTTCAAAAACTGTTAAATACAAAACGCACATGGCGGCCAAGCGAATTTGACAATTTTAAATAGACCTTTCTCGCGATTTAATGTTCCAAACGCAATGAAACTTGGTACAGGAAATGTTTATACACATTGTAATGCACTGGTATCTAATTTAGTTCAATTGTTTACATAACCTCAAGATGGCGGCTGTGCGAATTTTAAAATTAAGTTTTTATTTCTTGTGTCGTAATCATGCGATCGAAGTGAAAGTTTGAATAATGAGCCTACGCAATAATTTTCCTTTAATGGTACATGACTCTATGGCCTATACATTTAACAATCCAACATCGCGACCATCCGAAATATTTATACGGCTCTGAATTAGTGATGTGGGCCGGGTAAATACCCAGTGGGAAGGTAAATATAAATTGGGTACTTACCCGGGTATATACCCAGTTGTCATTTAAATACACAAAATGAGGGTATTTTCAGATTTTTGAGCATTATACCACACTTTTTGATGTGTTGATGAAGTGTTGGACAAACAAGGACTGAAACACTGGTATTTCATGCCTTAAATTGAAATCAGGACAATATTGATCCTTCAAAACTAAAAGAAAAGGAAAATGGACGTCCGGGTATTTTTGAGTATTTATGATTTGGCACTGTAACGTTGGCTTTAAGTGTGTTTTCTACTTAAACTACAGTAAAATATTGTATAAAACCTTTTGGTGGTTTTGTGTTTTAAATTTTTAATAAATACCATGATATTGAGAAGGTCAAGTTTTATTACGATACTGGAAATGACCAACAAAGATGAGGGTGGGAAAAGCTACTTTTGTAGTAATAATAGCAGGCTATGTGCATTTTAATTGAAATGTGTGTACCAAAACTCAAAAGGTAATAAAATATATTCAATAGAAAGGACATTTGAAAGAAAAAAATGCATAGTAAAAGTGCTTTAAGTTATTTTTTATTCAATTTTTAATATATATATAAAAAAATTAACCATACTCTAAATAATATAAATGCATGTCAGGAAGTTTTTGTAGTATGTGGGCTCTATAATGCGTGAAGATGTATGCCAGCAAGCGTATGGCTTGGCAACACTGCTCAGCTCATCCTACCCAGAATTCAAACTGACACTGTACTTCCCTCCCAATTTATATTCTTTGTTTGATGCCTACTGTACTTAACCTAACTTTTTCAGTGTAGTGGAGTTGTTAGTTTATATCTCCTGATCTAATTCCCAATTCTAATTCTGTTTTTAAGTCCCAATTCTAATTAAAATTAATTTTATTAACTGTCTAATGTTGTTACATTTCTAAAAAGTTAATTTAGAATAGTTTACATACCGGTGCACTTTTTTAGCTTCAACTTACCATGACACAGGATTTTTAATGGAAAATATAAATGGCCGGGTATCTACCCAAATTGGGTATTTACCCGGGTATATACCCTGGGTATTTACCCCGATGTATAAATATCTGGGTATTTTACATCACTACTCTGAATATCTACGAATCTATTATAGCAATCAAACTGATTTTTTTATGTTCATAGGATCTATGAACATAAATTCACCTATAAGACTTTCAATAACCTGGTGATCACAAATCAAACATGGCGGCGACGCGAAGTATAAATATTCACATGGATGTTTCTCGCAATTTAACCATCCGAGTGCAGTGAAACTTGGTACAGTAAATCCTTATACAAATGTTAATCCACTGGCATCTAATTTATTTCAATTGTTTCCATAACCACAAGATGGCAACTGTACGAAATTTTAAAATCTCTTTTTTTTTCTTGTGTCCTAATCATGCGGTTGAAGTTTGAATGCTACACGTACACAATAATCTTCATGTAACAGTACATAACTCTAGGACCTATATATATATAAATCCAACATGGCGACCATCCGAAATATTTAGTCGGTTCTCAATATCTACGAATCTATTACAGCAATCAAACTGAAATTTTGTATGTTGATAGTGGCAATTAACATAAGTAGGATATATGAAAATAGGCTGTATATTTCTTCACGGAACTACTTGTTATAAATTAAAATAGGCTGAAAATCACATACTACATATAGCAGTCATTTGTTATAATGTACAGATATTGGTAACTCCTCGATATAAACCATAAACTCTTGTCCCACCGCTGTCTAGCCTCCCGCTCCATAGATGGCACAAATAAATTCATTTCCTCTAACCAACGTCTAAATCTCACTCCTTCTAAGTAGAATCATATTTGTAGGGTTGTACTTTCTAGTTGGGATTATTTAAATATTTCCCTTGTATGTTTGATTTCCGTGACGCGATACTCGTGCATATATCGAGTCTCTGACTTTTGATAGGGATAATCGATCATCGATTCGTAATTTATTTGTGACATTGACAAATCGTAAGAGCTTTGATTGTGAAATTTCTATGGTTCGTTATTGTTTTCCAACTTGGGTGTCTTAGGCTGACTAGCACTGAAAATGATGGAGAGTGCTATTGTAATATTCAGCATTTGTATTTTGATGCAAAAGCAAAGCAAAACCAACTCCATACAGGCCATGGAGGGTCTGTGAGTAGTGGAAGGTAGAGGCTTCCACTTTTTGTGACATCGGCACTGGATGGGATTGTGAGTGCCACGCACGGTCGTCTTTGCTCCCAGGAATTACCCTGGTATTCATTTTTGGTGTAGGCTGAGTAACCCCCAGAGCTATATGCGTTTCCAAAAGTGGTAGTTTTGTTTCTACAATCCACTACCTGGGCAGGGATCGAACCCACTCCCTTTCAGTTAGAAGCTCAGCGCCTCTACCGACCGCGCCACGCAGCCTCCTAGTATTTTGACGACTCAATGAAACATAGTAACATGGGGGTATTTTGGCTTTCACGGCCAGTGAATTAAAACTGCCGTGTCTTGTGTGGGATTTCGTCTAGGAGCACCAAGCTCATCAGCGGGCTCTTGGTGTCCATGCCCGGAGCCCCACAGGAGTAGCATACTGTTGTTTGCCCTCCGCAAAATTCCCTCCTAAGAGGGCCAGCCACCATCACAACTACGGTGATCTTCGGCCGTAGGGACCCGGTTTATTGCCATAACGAACATGCACAAAATATATTATATATAAAATATTACAATGGCTCAATATCTTGATGTAAATATTGTTTAAAAATATATAAATGTAGTATCAAAATTTAAATAGAGTTACAAGTAATAGTTGGATGATGTGTATGAAATGAAGGACGATACGCTGGTGAAATGCGTTGAGTTCGTCTGTTCGTAGAGTAAGTTGTCTTCTTTCTTGATGTGGAAAGGTGGCCCATGACTGATGGTAAGTGGCTTAGTGGAATTGATGAAAAACAGTTTGAAAAGTGAAAATGTCGGGAAACCTATGTGAAGACAAACGGTTTGTGCACACTGGATGTTTATTGGGTTAAAATTTATGGGGGGTATGTGTCAGGAAAAATGATGAGAGAGAGGTCAAGGGAAATATTATGATGGAGAAGGGATAGTGCCAGGGCTTGGGAAAGTAGTTTGGATAGGCGACGTTGTCTCCGGGTAATTGGCGTCATGAGAAGGTCGAAAGTCAGTGGAAGTCGTTGAGTCTGTAGGGAACGTAGGCGGAGTTTGTGATGGTAACGGTAGAGTGAGGGGACACAGATTGCTGTCCGTGTCAAGTGGAAGGCCTTTTCAATCTTCAAGACGAAGTGTTTAATGGAATTAAGAATTTGATATTGGGGTGAACTAGCCCCTATCCAGGCCAATGAGCAATATGTAAGTACAGGCTGGATGAAGACCTTGTAGGTATGGATAAGCTGAAGTAGGCTAAGACCTCAGGAAACCCTTTCATTCGACGGATTAGCGCCAAATGTTGGCGCGCTGTGGGATTGCTGTTTGATGTGAGGTCTCCAGGAGAGTTGGTGATCAATTGTGACTCCCAAATGCACTGCCTGGCGGGAGGGAGTAATAGCTTCGTCGAAGATGTTGAGGCCGAATGGACGGTAGTAGCTGACGGTAGACTTGAGGCCAAATAAAATTAACTGGGTTTTGGTAGTATTAATAGTGAGGTGCCATTTAGAGAACCAGGCGACCAGTGTATTTAGGTAGGCCTGGAGACGGTTGGTGAGGGTTGTGAGATTATTTGCGAATGATAGCAGAGCTTTATCATCTGCAAATTGAAAGAGCTGAGAGAACTGGTTGGGTTGGGGCATGTCATGGACGTAGATTAAATAGAGGAGTGGGGAAATCAGGGAGCCTTGAGGTACTCCAGAAAAGACAGTGAAGGTGGTGGAGGACACAGATCTAATTTGTATGAAGGCTCGCCTGATCAGTAACAAATTACTGAGAAGGCGAACAATGGAACGTAGGAGGTGGAGGGACATTAGTTTAAAAATGAGACCACGGTGACATGGGCCTACTAGATCGAAGGCTTTTTCAAGATCTAGTAGGAGGAGAGCCGCAGGATAGCCGGAGTTGATGTGGGGAGTGATAAGGCTCACTAATCGAAAGAGTTGAGTTTGTGTGGAAAATTGAGGGCAAAAACCAGCTTGAATGTGTGTGTGTGTGCGCGTGGGGGGGGGGGGGGGGGGGAATTGATGGGATTGAGGAATGTGTAAAAGTCGACGGGCTAAAATGGCTTCAAACAACTTAGTGAAAACGGATAGCAAGCTGATTGGCCGGTAGGAGGAAAGAAGAGATGGAGGTTTACCTGTTTATCTGTCCTTCAATGGGAAGAGAAGTTACCGGTATGTAGAATTAGTGTGTAAGCTATGGCTACAAAATGTAGCAAGATGAGAGGAGCTTGTTTAATGTGTTGGTAAACCACCCCATCTGTCCTGGGAGCAGTATTGCGTCGTTCGCCTAGCTGCAATGACATGTCGTCGATTGTAATGGGTTGGCTTAGTGGTGATTCGTGGTCTAAAGACAGGTTGTGGTCAAAACTGTGTGTCAAGAGGGGGAGATAGGGGTCAGTTTGCTCGCATGGTTTGAGTAATTAAGTCGGGTATGGGGTGCGTCACTGTAGATGCCAGTAAAGTAGTGGGGAAAGGTGTTAGCTTTGTCTTTGTCGGAGAATAAATGACCGTTGCCTCCTCGGATGGGGTACTGGCGTTCCTGTTTTTTTTTCGGTTTTTTTACCGTACGTTGTTTGAACGGTTTCCAGAAGGGACGAGCTTGAGTTTCCTGTGTTAGGCGGGAGCAAAAGTCAATCCACTTCTTTTTCTTTATGGCTTTGACATAGGACCGGGCATGTCTTTGGTATTGTCGGTGTCTTGTCAATAGATCTTGGTCAAAATTCCTAAGGTAGGTCCTATAATAGCACTGTTCTCCTAGACGAGCCAGACCCAGCTTGTGGATGAGAGTGGTTTTGGCATTACCTCGGGTTTGGGGGATGATGCCAAGGGGTTGGGAAATCAGTTGTAGAATGGAAGTAGCTGGAAGAAAGGAGCAGAGAATGACCACTCTCCGGATTTCAGGACGAGGTTCGGCGAATTTGGATAGTCTGTAAGTGCAGGTGGAGAGTCTTGTTATTGAGTGGTGGGGGGTGATTGGAGGGACGATGGGTTGGCTCAGAAGAGGTGAAGGGGAGGGAGGAGTGGTTTGGGGGAGAGTAAATGAAGATGGAGTGTGTTGGGGTCTGGATTGGCTTGCAGATCGGAAGTAGTTGGGGATATTTGATGGGATTATAAATTCGCAAGGAGGAGAGAGAAAGAGAAGTCTGTGAGGTAGGAAGTTGGGGATAGACATTATTGGTGACTGATAAGAGGTGAAGGAATAGTGAAGTTGGGCTGGCTGGGGGCGACAATGGTGGCATAGGTGGTACAAGGGATGGGGTCTGAGGAAAGAGTGACCATGCAGGAGGTGAGAGGTGGAGTCAACTGGGGGTGGGGTTCGGAGCACTGGTATTGTTAAATAATTTCCGCACTCGATGTCGAACGGCAAGTTGATTGTCGGTGCGATGGAGCGGCTGCATTGGGTTGTGGCGATGTTGGGGTCCGTGTCACTCTAGGAGTCGGACTCTCCGGATCTGATGTCCTAGTATTGGCTGGGCAGTGGTCGTCTCCATGGCGGTTTCTCGTTCACAATTCCTCTTCTTGCGGTCCCGGCGTTTCTGGCTGGGAGGAGCTACTAGCGCTCTTTCCGGCGCCAGTGGGAACCGGAGTTCCCGGGATGGTGTAGTCACTGTCAGTCCAGATTGTCACAACATTCGAAGTCAAACAGTTATTAGATGGTGATTTTTCTTGACACTAGTTTTGTTTTAAGGTTCGTAGCACTGAATATTGTTTCAAATACACACTAGAATTCACACTCTCGAATGAAATTTTGAAGAATAAAATCCTTTAGTAACTTTAATTTTTGCCATTAAAGATTGTTGGCAACAATACTTATCACAACTCAACACGCCAGTTACGATACTTTGGTACTACGCACTCTTGAGACCGTTTCACAACTTGGTGATCCTAGGTGAAACCCCACACAAGACACGGCATACACCTAGAGAAATTGCTGAGATTTAATTCACTGGCCGTGAAAGCCAATATACCATGTTTTTGGAAGCCTTTATAGCGAGGTGAAAGGCTGTTTGAGCATTTAGCTCTTGCAGTCAAGCAGCGCGGGTGCGCTTCATAAGAAGGTAGCTAGTGCACAGTTTGCTACTCCTGTGGGGACCCAGACACAGACACCAAGAGTCCGCTGATGAGCCAGCTTGGAGATCCTAGGCAAAATCCCACACAAAAACGGAATAAACCTATAAACATTGCTGAGTGTTCATTCACCGGCCGTAAAAGCAAATATATCTTCTCGATTGTATCAAAACAATTGCATTAAAATGAATGCCAGTATATTAAGACTTGGATACAAATTTCCCGTGCCAAATGTCGCTGCGCTTTAGCGGATTAATTCGCGAGGAAATTCCTTCTAACTAATTGAAATTCGCATGGCCGCCATTTTGGTTATGTGCAGATCACATTCTACAACATAACTTAGATTAACGTATCCTCTATCAGCATACAAAATTGCAAGTTAATGACGGTAATAATTTTTGAATGTCAGAGAAGTATTTCACACAGCTGCCATCTTATTAACATTTCAAAGGCAGGGCCGACGTCGGACGTGGTGGTTGTAAGCTGTTACCGAGTTTCACTTGAATCGCTCAGCCGTTACCGAGATTTTATTAGCGGGGACAACACAATTACATGCACGGACTAAGGAATAACCAACAAGTCTATAATTCGCAACATGAAAATAGGATAAAAATACCAACTTAAGCACCACATTCCTAATTATAATGATATGGAAAATATTTCATTACAAGCAGCTTATTTCATCCATCAAAACGCACTCTCTGCACAGACATTCTTAAAATAGTAACCCTCTAGGGGAGGTTCAAAGTAGTGGATGTTCCTTACATAACTAACTCATATTCTGATCAGAAATACACATTAACACTGACCGAGACATCATCGTGGCTTTTACATTTGCATCAGACGTCATTCTGGCTTTACATAGCATTAGGGGCAGCTGACCTCGCTGTTCCACCCCTTGAAACCTCACTAACACACCTTGTTTCATCTTTTGGGGGCCATTACTCAAATTAGCATCCCTGGCCACTGCTGCAGAATTAGTGTTTTTATTTATTGCTCTTTTATCAACGGCAGCCATGTTTGACAGTGCATGAGGTCTCTTCAACTGTCAACAAGGCACACACATTGTTGCCAACATGTGAGATACAAAATACACCTCACTAATTAAAGATTATCGGTCCATGGCTATCCCACTGTGCGTGACGAAAACCAGAGGTGTATAAATGACTGGGCCGTGCTACCTTATAATTATCATTGGTCTAGGCAGAAGCCATTGGTCTGGAGTTATCACATTTTTCAGTAGCACCGAAAGCGCAGTGTTACCAATAGTGAATTTAACGATAACTCAGGCGCATAATGGAATTTTACTATATAAGTCATGATCTACAAAGAGCATGGTCAGCCAAGGAATCAACACATATTAATACATTATTTCCTGGCTTATTTTTCATAATTTGAAAAGGTATTTTGGCTAATTTCAGTACCTTAGAAAGTTTAATCGCACGATGATGTTTCATTCAGTGTTTCTAGATACTGCCCGTGACATTTATTAAATACTTCCAGACAGTGAGAACTCTACATGAGAATTGACGATTTGTGGGCAGGTAAATTGGAAGTAATATCATTATCTACTTAAATACAATAAGAGAAACATCTGAAGTCTCTTTTTCCTATCTAAAACGTTCAGTTGTGCCAACATAAAAGTGAAAGAACGTGCGTACACTTACTCATTTAAATGGTTTCCACTTGCTTCACATTCTTCATCCTGGGTTCCTTCTTTCTTATCCTAGGGATAAAATGGAACAATTTATTATTTATCACCTCATAACTAGTACACAAATAACAACTATGTAATTGCACAGCACAGCACAGTTGAAGATGACCTCGCTGTTCCGTCCCTTCTAACAACAACAACAACAACAACAAGTGCAGTGAAGAGATATTCACTGAACAACTTTCATACTGTCCATAGCATCGTAATACTAGAGATGAACATTATATCCCAATACCACGAGGCCAGCTGATTATGTCCTCCCTACTTCTAAAAGTTACAATATCCCATCTTCTTTGGAGACCAAGCGGATCCTAGAGTGAGAGAAAATGCTGAGATCATTGCCTTAATGCAAGCAATAGCTTTAAGGATTGTGGGCATTAGTTCGCTAATAACTTCACAGTCTATAGGACAAGTAAAGCATTGACGAAATCAGAAATAACCAAATATATGAGATAAGAGACTTTCCTTGAATCATGCGGAGAAAGTATTTAATAGTAATAAAAAATTATCAATGACAAGTATAAGAGGTCATAAGTCCTAACTCGTGTTGAGTGACTAGTAAATGGCTATAAATCAATTAGATATGGAATATTATACAAGGCATTCTTCAATAACACAGCAATATTAAAACTATTAAATTTACAAACGAATTCAGAGTAAGTCAATTATGTGCCTGTAGAGGGAGTCTGTGTGTAACATCAATATTGCCGGTAACTACAAGCATATGTCTACTGGTAAACGGGAGCACACAATATAACATTCAGCAATATATACAGCACATGTATATTGCATCCACCCTTTATAGTTCCCATCTTAGAACACAGCTTAAATAAGCCAGGTCATGTGATCAGTCTCAGGAGACAGGAGGGTATGATCCCCAGCTTCCACCAACCTTCAAATTGTATTTCATGGCTCCCTATTTTCATCTCCAGGAAAATGCTAGGACAGTAACTCCTAGCGAGCCATGGTTGCTACATTCCAACTCCTAAAAATATTCAAACTTCATCAAATCTCTTAAGGGTGGATAAAAGGGCGAACGGCTGTGAAAATCACTGCCACATTGCTCATATCACCTCCTTCCTGAGACCGCAGTAATGGGAATACTAAGGGGTAGAAAACACAACTTAAAAACTATCAGAAATATCACAGGTAGGAAAGAAGGGTTTTCAGAACGTACCTGCAAAGGTAAAAGTAAGTGAATTTATTACTTTCAATGCAGGATTCTAGAAAATTCTCTTATCTCAACCAATCCAACGTGACTGGGCCAAACATACGTAATATGCTAACTCCACGGGTATCATTTCGGGAGTGATGAACCCAGTACAAAGCTACTTAAATAAGCTGAAATACCTTCGGTAGCTGATGAATAATAATTGTGCAAATGATGTCCTAATAGATGTCTATAACCCACCCGCCATTCCCCTTTTATAACACGACTCATTTAGTCAAATATCGGCCAATGTTGCCAACCCCACACATACGGTACTGCGTGGAGTTTGTTTTATGCTACATTCCCTACAGAGTTCGTTCGCTTCGTTGTGTTTCTAAGTTTCAAATCATGTATACATTTAAATTCTGAGTGTTTACATACAAGAACAAACCTAACCTGGAACTAACGCTTGTAGTACAAGCAGTAATATTTGGCCAGACAGAAGCCAATAGTATCTCGCTCCACTTCGTAAGCCAATGGTTTCTCACTACGCATGACCTGTGTCGTGTATTTGTGTACCATACATTGGCAACGGTGAAATGTTGTCTCAATAACAATTGAACACGCCTAATGCGTAGCAGTTGTGCAATGACAATTGCTATCGTTGAATGAACAATAAATAATAAAGTCACATATTTATGTAATTTAGCACATATTTCCCGAGCACTAGGGATAATGGACAGTAATTTAAATTGGTAATGACTCCCGGAATATCAAATAAGGTAAGGAAATCACAGCCAAGTGAAAGTGTGTGATCTTGGTTCATCACTACCGAAGAATTACCACTTCACATAATAAATCTATTGCAAAAGCGCTTCCCTCATTCGCTCAGTAATCGGAGCAACACAGGTCCCGTATGGGTTAGATATTTTAATGCTCCAACCTTCCACCATAATGGCTTGAACGTTCTGTGATATACACAACCTAGCACTTTAGTTTGTCATCAATGCTACTCTTTATTCAGAAATACTATTAGGTGATAAAGAGATGGCAATTCTTGTAAGCAGGCATGAAGGTACTTACCTCATTCAGATCTGAGGATGGTGTTTCTGTGTTGATGCCTGGAACGAACTCCGGTATAGACCTTGCTTCGATTTCATTATCCCTAGATTCATCAGTATCGTCCTGCAGAGAAATCACTTTTTTTTACTAATATGTTGTACTGCATACGGAGGAATTATATCTTACACATGACTGGTATACTTGCACTCAAGGAATCAAGAAACAAAACAAAAATACTGAAGTTAATTCAACCTCGCATTTTTAAGTACACGGGGCTACATGACCGCGTTGCTGCATCCCCTAAACTGAGGAACCAATCTCGCATTCATAGTTATCTTACGTCAACGGCAAAATCAAAAATATTGGGTATAGTTTAAATCAGAAACCATTTCGGTTCATATAAACTCGCCAAATGTTGGTCTAGCATTGAGTGTGTGTAGAGAACTCGTTGCAGTTAACTCACGATAACCATACAAAGTCTATCATGAAGAAGAGACATGCAACTTTGATATATAATGTGTAAAGATATATCATACCAAGTGTTGTGTGTTTTAACTGTCTTGAGCACATATTAAAGCTGTATCGAACAGAACGATACTCAAGGTGAAATTTAATGGGAATGAAAAAGAAATCGAGTCATTCGTAAATTCAGTGGCAGCTATTGAAATTCAATTCACTTATAAAACATAACATTTGACCTTCACAAGTTATTTAAGCACAGTACTAAAAAAAAAAAAAAAATTTTACAGACACCGGCCGCAGAGATCTTCGAAACGAAAATCGTCCACCGCGGTCTAACAAATGCTGAAACACACTGACATAGGATGTTATCCCATGGTGACTTGATAATAGTCCAAACCAAACCTGTCATAAAGGGTGGACCAATACCCTACTCATAGTCGCAGCAAACAGCGGTAGCTGTCATCAATGGTGGACCAACACCGTACTCATAGTCGCAGCTAACAGCGGTAGCTGTCATCAATGGTGGACCAATACCCTACTCATAGTCGCAGCAAACAGCGGTAGCTGTCATCAAGGGTGGACCAATACCCTACTCATAGTCGCAGCAAACAGCGGTAGCTGTCATCAATGGTGGACCAACACCGTACTCATAGTCGCAGCTAACAGCGGTAGCTGTCATCAATGGTGGACCAATACCCTACTCATAGTCGCAGCAAACAGCGGTAGCTGTCATCAAGGGTGGACCAACACCCTACTCATAGTCACAGCTAACAGCGGAAACTGTTATCAATGGTGGACCAACACCCTACTCATAGTCACAGCTAACAGCGGAAGCAGTCATCAATGGTGGACCAACACCCTACTCATAGTCGCAGCAAACAGCGGAAGCTGTCATCAATGGTGGACCAACACCCTACTCATAGTCGCAGCTAACAGCGGAAGCTGTCATCAATGGTGGACGAACACCATATCCATAGTCACAGCTAACAGCGGAAGCTGTCATCAATGGTGGACCAACACCCTACTCATAGTCGCAGCAAACAGCGGAGACTGTCATCAAGGGTGGACCAACACCCTACCCTTAGTCACAGCTAACAGCGGAAGCTGTCATCAATGGTGGACCAACACCATATTCATAGTCACAGCTAACAGCGGAGACTGTCATCAAGGGTGGACCAACACCCTACTCATAGTCACAGCTAACAGCGGAGACTTCATCAAGGGTGGACCAACACCCTACTCATAGTCACAGCTAACAGCGGAGACTGTCATCAAGGGTGGACCAACACCCTACTCATAGTCACAGCTAACAGCGGAGACTGTCATCAAGAGTGGACCAACACCCTACTCATAGTCACAGGTAACAGCGGAGACTGTCATCAAAGGTGGACCAACACCCTACTCATAGTCACAGCTAACAGCGGAGACTTCATCAAGGGTGGACCAACACCCTACTCATAGTCACAGTTAACAGCGGAGACTGTCATCAATGGTGGACCAACACCCTACTCATAGTCACAGGTAACAGCGGAGACTGTCATCAAGGGTGGACCAACACCCTACTCATAGTCACAGCTAACAGCGGAGACTGTCATCAAGGGTGGACCAACACCCTACTCATAGTCACAGCTAACAGCGGAGACTGTCATCAAGAGTGGACTAACACCCTACTCATAGTCACAGGTAACAGCGGAGACAGTCATCAAGGGTGGACCAACACCCTACTCATAGTCACAAATAAAAGCGGAGACTGTCGTCAAGGGTGAACCAACACCCTACTCATAGTCACAGCTAACAGCGGAGACTGTCATCAAGGGTGGACCAACACCCTACTCATAGTCACAGCTAACAGCTGAGACTGTCATCAAGGGTGGACCAACACCCTACTCATAGTCACAACTAACAGCGGCGACTGTCCTCAAGGGTGAACCAACACCCTACTCATAGTCACAGGTAACAGCGGAGACTGTCATCAAGGGTGGACCAACACCCTACTCATAGTCACAGCTAACAGCGGAGACTGTCATCAAGGGTGGACCAACACCCTACTCATAGTCACAGGTAACAGCGGAGACTGTCATCAAGAGTGGACCAACACCCTACTCATAGTCACAACTAACCACGGAGACTGTCATCAAGGGTGGACCAACACCCTACTCATAGTCGCAGCTAACAGCTGAGACTGTCATCAAGGGTGGACCAACACCCTACTCATAGTCACAGGTAACAGCGGAGACTGTCATCAAGGGTGGACCAACACCCTACTCATAGTCACAGCTAACAGCGGAGACTGTCATCAAGAGTGGACCAACACCCTACTCATAGTCACAGGTAACAGCGGAGACTGTCATCAAGGGTGGACCAACACCCTACTCATAGTCACAGCTAACAGCGGAGACTGTCATCAAGGGTGGACCAACACCCTACACATAGTCACAGCTAACAGCGGAGACTGTCATCAAGAGTGGACCAACACCCTACTCATAGTCACAGGTAACAGCGGAGACTGTCATCAAGGGTGGACCAACACCCTACTCATAGTCACAGCTAACAGCGGAGACTGTCATCAAGAGTGGACCAACGCCCTACTCATAGTCACAGGTAACAGCGGAGACTGTCATCAAGGGTGGACCAACACCCTACTCATAGTCACAGCTAACAGCGGAGACTGTCATCAAGGGTGGACCAACACCCTACTCACAGTCACAGCTAACAGCGGTAGCTGTCATCAATGGTGGACCAACACCATATTTATAGTCACAGCTAACAGCGGAGATTGTCATCAAGGGTGGACCAACACTCTACTCATAGTCACAGCTAACAGCGGAGACTGTCATCAAGGGTGGACCAACACCCTACTCATAGTCACAGCTTACAGCGGAGACTGTCATCAAGGGTGGACCAACACAATATTCATAGTCACAGGTAACAGCGGTAGCTGTCATCAATGGTGGACCAACACCATATTCATAGTCACAGCTAACAGCGGAGACTGTCATCAAGGGTGGACCAACACCGTACTCATAGTCACAGCTAACAGCGGAGACTGTCATCAAGAGTAGACCAACACCATATTCATAGTCACAGCTAACAGCGGAGACCGTCATCAAGAGTGGACCATCACCCTACTCATAGTCACAGGTAACAGCGGTAGCTGTCATCAATGGTGGACCAACACCATATTCATAGTCACAGGTAACAGCGGAGACAGTCATCAAGGGTAGACCAACACCATATTAATAGTCACAGCTAACAGCGGAGACCGTCATCAAGAGTGGACCATCACCCTACTCATAGTCACAGGTAACAGCGGTAGCTGTCATCAATGGTTGACCAATACCATATTCATAGTCACAGGTAACAGCGGTAGCTGTCATCAAGGGTGGACCAACACCATATTCATAGTCACAGCTAACAGCGGTAGCTGTCATCAAGGGTGGACCAACACCCTACTCATAGTCACAGCTAACAGCGGAGACTGTCATCAAGGGTAGACCAACACCATATTCATAGTCACAGTTAACAGCGGAGACTGTCATCAAGAGTGGACCAACACCCTGCTCATAGTCACAGCTAACAGCGGAGACTGTCATCAAGGGTAGACCAATACCATATTCATAGTCACAGCTAACAGCGGAGACTGTCATCAAGGGTAGACCAACACCATATTCATAGTCACAGTTAACAGCGGAGACTGTCATCAAGGGTGGACCAACACCCTACTCATAGTCACAGCTAACAGCGGAGACTGTCATCAAGGGTAGACCAACACCATATTCATAGTCACAGTTAACAGCGGAGACTGTCATCAAGAGTGGACCAACGCCCTACTCATAGTCACAGCTAACAGCGGAGACTGTCATCAAGGGTAGACCAATACCATATTCATAGTCAGGGGTAACAGCGGTAGCTGTCATCAATGGTGGACCAACACCATATTCATAGTCACAGGTATCAGCGGTAGCTGTCATCAAGGGTGGACCAACACCATATTCATAGTCACAGCTAACAGCGGTAGCTGTCATCAAGGGTGGACCAACACCCTACTCATAGTCACAGCTAACAGCGGAGACTGTCATCAAGGGTAGACCAACACCATATTCATAGTCACAGTTAACAGCGGAGACTGTTATTAAGAGTGGACCAACATCCTACTCATAGTCACAGCTAACAGCGGAGACTGTCATCAAGGGTAGACCAATACCATATTCATAGTCACAGCTAACAGTGGAGACTGTCATCAATGGTGTAACAACACCATATTCATAGTCACAGCTAACAGCGGTAGCTGTCATCAATGGTGGACCAACACCATATTCATAGACACAGCTAACAGCGGTAGCTGTCATCAAGGGTGGACCAACACCCTACTCATAGTCACAGCTAACAGCGGAGACTGTCATCAAGGGTAGACCAACACCATATTCATAGTCACAGCTAACAGCGGAGACAGTTATCAAGAGTGGACCAACACCCTACTCATAGTCACAGCTAACAGCGGTAGCTGTCATCAATGGTTGAACAATACCATAACCATAGTCACAGCTAACAGCGGTAGCTGTCATCAAGGGTGGACCAACACCCTACTCATAGTCACAGCTAACAGCGGAGACTGTCATCAAGGGTAGACCAACACCATATTCATAGTCACAGCTAACAGCGGAGACTGTCATCAAGAGTGGACCAACACCCTACTCATAGTCACAGCTATCAGCGGAAGCTGTCATCAATGGTGGACCAACACCCTACTCATAGTCACAGCTAACAGCGGAGACTGTCATCAAGAGTGGACCAACACCCTACTCATAGTCACAGCTAACAGCGGAGACTGTCATCGAGGGTGGACGAACACCCTACTCATAGTCACAGCTAACAGCGGAATCTGTCATCAAAGGTGGACCAACACCATATTCATAGTCACAGCTAACAGCGGTAGCTGTCATCAAGGGTGGACCAACACCCTAATCATAGTCACAGCTAACAGCGGAAGCTGTCATCAAGGGTGGACCAATACCATATGCATAGTCACAGCTAACAATAGAAGCTGTCATCAATTGTGGACCAATACCACATTGATAGTCACAGCTAATTGCGGAGACAGTCATCAAGGGTGGACCAATACCATATGCATAGTCACAGCTAACAACAGAAGCTCTCATCAATGGTGGACCAATACCATATCCATAGTCGCAGCTAACAGCGGAGACTGTCATCAAGGGTCGACCAACACCATATGCATAGTCACAGCGAACAGCGGAGACTGTCATCAATGGTGGACCAACACCCTACTCATAGTCACAGCTAACAGCGGAGACTGTCATCAAGGGTGGACCAACACCCTACTCATAGTCACAGCTAACAGCGGAGACTGTCATCAAGGGTGGACCAATACCATATGCATAGTCACAGCTTACAACAGAAGCTGTCATCAATGGTGGACCAATACCATATTCATAGTACAGCTAACAGCGGAGACTGTCATCAATGGTGGACCAATACCATATCCATAGTCACAGCTAACAGCGGAGACTGTCATCAAGGGTGGACCAACACCATATGCATAGTCACAGCTAACAGCGGAGACTTTCATCAATGGTGGACCAATACCATATCCATAGTGACAGCTAACAGCAGAAGCTGTCATCAATGGTGGACCAACACCCTATTCATAGTCACAGCTATCAGCAGAAGCTGTCATCAATGGTGGACAAACACCATATTCATAGTCGCAGTTAACAGCGGAAGCTGTCATCAATAGTTGACCAACACCCTACTCATAGTCACAGCTAACAGCGGAGGCTGTCATCAAGGGTGGACCAAAACCATATTCATAGTCACAGCTAACAGCGGAAGCTGTCATCAAGGGTGGACCAAAACCATATTCATAGTCACAGCTATCAGCGGAAGCTGTCATCAAGGGTGGACCAAAACCATATTCATAGTCACAGCTAATAGCGGAAGCTGTCATCAAGGGTGGACCATCACCATATTCAGAGTCACTTTTGCTCCCACTTTTTCTTTCTCCCACTTTTTGCCCCACTTTTCGCTCCCACTTTTTGCTCCCATATTTTCTCACACTTTTTCTCCCACATTTGCACCCATATATGCTCCCACATTAAACTTTTGTTCTGATTACCGAGTTGTTTTACTAGAGATTAGTTTATGTTTGACAGTTGATATGGAAGTATCAGTTACTAGGTATGGTAAGCCTTATGCATACTATATACATATATTGTAAAACGAACCAATGAAGATGGAACTGTTATTTGGCGTTGTTCAAAACAACCTTCAAAACAGTATCACGGTGACTTAAAAAGTAAATATAGTGAGGTTTTAAGTGTCAGTGATCTTCAATGTGGTGTACTACATGAAACACTGTTGCTGTCAACAGAAAATCATGAAAATGCTAAAAAGCAAGTTCAGGATAATGATATTGCTGCTCAACATAGTTCAATGTTCCAAAAACCATTAACACTATCAAAAGCAACACAGACTCTACAAGAGGCCTCTGTGGAAGAGTAACAAGAGGAACTGGATAGTTTTAGTGATGTTGAGGATGATGTTGAGGATAATGATAGTGATAATAACTATGGTGATTTCAATGATAGTGATGTTGCTTATGATGATAGTGATACTGATGAAAAGCAAGAGAATGGCATTTTCTCGTCCATAAAACCATTGCGACTTCCCAACTTTTTGAAAACAATAGTGAATGGACATTGGTATAAAAATATCTACAACAAGCCTTGTGTTTAAAAACTATAACAGACTATCGTAAAGAGAAAGAATTGTATTCAGTGTGCATCTATTGTCATAATCATGTATGCTTTGCAATGTTAAATATTCTAACTTTGTATAAAATAAAACAGCATTGTAACATCATATACATTTATTTACATACTTTATATAAATTTTTTGGTTTCATCATAATATTTTTAAAACAATACTAAAAACTAAAACATTATTATTCTATACACATATTTTCTTTTTTTTCAGTCTATTATCATCACTTATATTTCCATTATCATTTGACATTTGGTTTTTTATTTAATTAAAACGGACCATACACTCATTGTTTTTAACACCTTCATAAATTAAGTGTACAGGTTGTATAGCATTATTCACTTCATCAAAAACGCTCTCCGTATAACATTAAACCGTGTAGGCAGAAGGGTCTCAAAATTCTCTCATACACAAAGTACACGATCATCATAGGCTGTTTTCAATTTCCCAATCTCCATAATACGGAATGGAATATGCATTGGCAATTCGCTGAGCTTCTTTGTCTCTAAGCCACATGCTTACCCCATAGCCTTCAGAACATTAATTGTAGTAGTCTATAAACAAAACAAAAGCATATCTATTACACTGTACAACAGCTTGTAATAATAATGTGGATATAGGTATTTTGCACCATGCATTGTAAATAAATTATACTATTCACACAAGAAATTCCCTAACTCTAGCAAATACTACTTTTCTGCATATAGCACAAGTGTTAAGTGCCAATGCACACATGACACATGCTATCAAGTGTCCACAAGGCAAAAATACAAAACCTAGTTCTTGATAACAAATTTGACGTAATTGTTGGTCACACTTTTGAATCTGTTGGTGAAGCACATCTTTTTTTTAGCCTCATATATTTGTACCGCATGTTCTAGCTCTAAAGGCACTTTTATGTCTTGTGCTTCAATTACGTTTTCTTCACTAATAGTGTTCACAAATTCCTGACCTTAAAGCAACACAATGTATCTACAGTTTGTTAACCAACGAGCGTGTTCCACAAAACGGTTATCAGTCATCTGCCAATCCTTTAAAGCAAATCCACAATGAAAACATATTGTTTTGTCCCCTTCACCAGTATAAAAAAATCCAGCTTCACTTAGCTCTTTTGTATGGTATTTAATATTAATGGCCAAACAATTTTATAAGATTCTAAACGTTATTCAACAGACCAATACTCTGGGTGTCCTAGCGCTTTAGACTTGCGAACTCCCAATTTTTCAAAAGCACATGCCGATTCAACACTGTCTATTCCATATGGACCACACATATCAACACCACCGTTGGCTGGTAATACATCATTATTATTATTATTATTATTATTTATTTGTGATTGAGCAAAGTAAGTAGTAGCCAATGGCCTTGTGGTTCGGTACAATGGATACACTGGTGTGTTAACCACTTTTATTAAGCATGTAAGTACAACGACGAGACCATCGCAAATGGTCTCGAAAGAGATCGTCCCCTTCTTCCCAGTGTGAAAGTTCAACACTACAAAACACACATCGCACAACATCTTTTCGGTTCAAATAATAGAAACCCGCTGCAGCAAGTTTATGTGCAGACAGAAAGCGTACAGCCCAAGATTCAAATGTTAACCAACGATTGTTTTCTGATTTTAAATTTAACTCCCGTGGTAAACCGACTTGCTCACTTCTTGTATTTGGTATTAAAGCCATGTGTTATAATAAAACTTTTTATTGTAAGTTATTAACGTTACACAAGAGCACAGAGTACTTTAAAGCATAACGTGTGCTTGTTCACTGCGTTAGTGGCGCATAACCACACCTAAAAGCAAACAAAATAATCAATCAATCAATCAATCAATACTTGTAAACAAAACTTTAACGTTAATTAGCATTAAAAGATCAAAACACCATTCAAAAAAATAAACTGTATGTCGTCATAAACAGTACCCATCTACTTAAATTTCTAATAAAGCTGCAACCATTCACATCCCCCTTTAACCAATATATAAACAAAAATTAATGTCATGTCGTTTTGGTTCCTTCGTAGCATAAACAGGATTCATCATTTCATCACTGTTAAGGGTCATAAACCAAAAAGAATAGTCCAAATTATCTTGTTCAAACCTGTGGATATTAGTTAAGTCCATATGGAACGATACGTCAGTTGAATAAAAAATCTTGTGTAAAAAAAATCAAACATGGCCTTGTACTTTCCCGGTCAACAACCATTATGGCCATGTGCCAGTTGCCAATACACAGCCATTAACCAAGAAAGTAGTCATCGTCCCAGTCATGTACAAGTAATGAATTTTGTCTATGGGTTTCAACAGTGGTAAAATGGGTTAGCATTTGAAGTTAGTGTTACCTGAGTTTTTAATAGTTCACTGCCTGTGAGCAATGGTTGCACTCTCGCACGTTCTGGGTTTTCAGCGACTGCTACAGCGGTAAACCTTTTCTTTCCAACTTTCTAAAAATAAAACGCCAAAAATACCTAAATTCAGGTTAATACATGCATTTCATTAAAAATATCAAACAAAAATCAAACAAGTTATTTTAAAAAAATCTCACCTTGACTTGTAATGGCTTGCTGTTTCCTTCTAGTGGGCTCAAAAGTGCAATGGTCTCTCTCTCAGACATGACAGATATACCGTACCGGTTATCTGCAAACAAATAAATTAAAAAATATTAATTACCTTATCAATAACTAAAAATATAAGGTTCATTAGAATTACATCAATTAAATAATCATTAATATGTACTTACCGAAAACCAAATGTTTTTTCTTTCAAAGTTCAGTTCAGAGCTCCACAGTATACGTCTGTTTGCTAAAACAGTAAGCGCGTTACTATCCATCACGGTCTTTATCAGTCAGCTTAGCAACAGAGACAGTCTGCATTTTTCTCATCGTTTGACCTTGAACTGTTCTCTTTGTCCCATGCTAGTCGAGTTGTCATATTATGTTTCATGCACGTCACCACATTCCTGAGATTAGACTTATCAGGTCGTGGTGAGGACTGGGCTCGGCTAGCCCCGAGCAGGTCTGTTGTGTCGTGTCTTAAAGCCACAGAACACTCAGCCTCACTAACGGGCTACCGCGGTCTTGAGGGTTAAGGCTTGCGTTTCATCCTAAATCTATCTTATTACAGAATTCTATTTTTTTACATTCACGCTCATGTTATAGCTTCATATCCTACAACCATCTGCTGTGCCACAGAGCCATGTCACGGATAACCATTTACTAACACTTTTTTAGCGTATGGCTTTTAGTGCCGGGAGTGTCCGAGGACATGTTCGGCTCGCCAGTTTTGTAGCTGCTTCGAGACGGACACCCAATGGGTGAGCTATAAGTACCGTTGGGGAGGAAAGTTGGAATGTAACGACGAGGAATTGGAAGGTAGCGGCTGTGGCCTAAGCTAGGGACCAACCCCGTCATTTGCCTGGAAGGAAGATGGGAAACCACAGAAGACCATCTTCAAGGTTGCCGGCGGGGGGATTCGAACCTCCTCGCCTCCCAGATGTGAGCGACTGCCAGCAGTCATGCCGTAACGACCACGGCTAACTCACCCGGTACTAACACGTTAAAGATCCCCTTCAGGGGTTAAAAAATCCTAGCACGCTTCACGCACATTTTCGAATATTAGCCTCCATCCTTCATAGGAAATATCGCAAAACCAACCGTCATAAGCCTTTCCACCAAAAAAAACGATACAATTCTTCCAGGCACGACCACCGTGGTCGGCAACAGGCTCGTTGAAACACTCAACAGCGGTACCGTCTTTCTCAACGACCATTCTTAGTTAAAATTTAAACAGGTAAAAAAATATTATTTTTTAAACATGTAGTATGGGGTTAGACCCTTTGTCAAGATTTTTTTTTTCAAAAATAAAAAGTACATTCAAAAGGGAAATGTCACTGCAAGTCTTTGAACACCTTGTACACGCCTCTAGACTTATTGGTTCGTGAGATATTAACAAAAGTGCAGTTAAGCCCTTTTGACAAAAATGAATAATAAATTCAAAAACAGAGCGTTACCCCAAGTGCTAGAATACTCCATATATCAAAATCCCATCAGGGGTTCAGAAAATATTAACAAAAGTGTAGTTAGGCCTTTTTGACAAAAATTAAAAATACATTCAAACGACTCTCATACAAGTCCCTGGCTTTCTTGGTTCTCGAGATATTAACAAAAGTGCACTTAGGCCCTTTTCACAAAAATCAAAAATAATTCAAAATCGGGGCGTTACCCCAAGTGCTAAAATACTCCATAGTTAGGCCCTTTTGACAAAAATTAGAAATACATTCAAACACGGGGCGTCACCCCAAGTCCAACGACCCCTCATACAAGTCCCCAGCCTTATTGGTTCTCGAGATATTAACAAAAGTGCAGTTCGGCCCTTTTGAAAAAAAAAGACATTTAAAAACAGGGCATTACTCCAAGTCCAACGACCCGTCATACAAGTCCCTAGCCTCATTTGTTCTCGAGATATTAACAAACGTGTAGTTAGGCCCTTTTGACAAAAATGAATAATAAATTCAAAAACGGGGCGTCACCCCGAGTGCTACGACCCCTCATACAAGTCCCTAGCCTTATTGGTTCAGGAGAAATTAAAAAGCACATGACCTATTAGTTTTCGATCTTTCGGTTATTTTTAAATAACTCATCCATAAATAATTATTACGCCATATGTCAAAATCCCATCAGTGCGCATGCGTAAAAACAAAAAACTAAAATGTTAATTCATCATGGCGTCGACTTCTTTGCATGTCGTTCATGTGGAACAACGTTTAATTTAATACTAGCATCGAACCGCATACATGTCGCACATGGAAAGCCACGTTTACTAAGAAAATACTATTTCACCCCTAGTAGGGATAGGTTTTATTGGGTTGAAATAAGTTGTCCATAGCAAAGCCCCCGCCAGCCCGAGTCCAACGACACCTCATTCGTGAAACTCCGACCATGGGTTCGGGAGATATCGGCTCGCATTGGGAGTAGTGGTGGTTTTTTTTAGATCCCCCTTACTCATGTGCTGCGAACATGGCTGCTATTGTTAAAAGATCAATAAATAATAACACATATATTCGATCGGGGTTAGTAATTACAATTTTTAATGTCCCTCAGAAGAAGAAATAAGTCATGGAAAGCATATATCATCGAAATGAAAGTGGAAAAGAAATGAGTGATGTTTCATTCATAATTATTTGAAACTTCTTATACTCACATCAGAAAAAGATTTGCAAATTGTCGTGGAGCACAGTGGGGGCTGACTTATTTAAACAGCGTCCACGCCTGCTCTACACAATTCAGATCGGGAGCATATGTAGGCCATTCCATTCTGCGAATATCAGTCTTTTGAAGAAAGGCATCGACCCTGTGCGGGTGAGCATTATCATCCACGAAAGTGAAATTTGGGCCGAAATTGTCAGCATAGGCTTTCCCTACAGGTAGTATCCCTGTCATACGGCCTGGGGTTCGGCGACCATACATGATGTTACCACCTCCTCCCAGTTGGTATCGGTATTGGATGTATTGGTCATGCGTACGTTCACCGGGTCGTCTCTACACTCGCACAGATGTATCCTCATTGACACAGGCGAGTGTACACACCCCATATACACGCATGCCAGAAGGACTATAGGTTTGAGACCACTACGACTCTTGGCTAGCATTAAGCAATAATCTTGTTTATGTGTGTATTATAGTAGTACATTTTGCAACGAGCCTATAATGGCAATAATTTCCATACGAGTGTCTTAATTACTATGATAGGCGAGTTGCATACGACTGTTTATGTTCGACGATAATTATAACTTTATTTTATATTCAAACAGAAATAAATGTCGAGATTCAATCACTCGAGTTTAGTATAGTGAACAGAACGCATGCGCTGTGTTCCCAATAAGGATCAAAGACCTTTTCAATGCCATGTTTCCGAGGCTTTGAAACATTGTTTATTGTACATTAGGGTTATCCTAAACTAGCGCCAAAAGATAGCGCAAAGGTGGGATCATTTTGATATTTACTTCAAATAACACAAAATAGACTGTTATAAACGCTTTAAAATTAAAATTTATCGCATTATCAACTTGTTATTCTTCAAATTCGATGCGTATAGAATGTCATCGGAATGCAAATCCATGGAGTCCCACATAGAACAGACATGACATCTGACGGAAAAGTTTCACTTAAGAAATCCATTTAACGAAAAGAGAGCTGAATTATAATTTCCGTGAAACTAATGGTATACGCCTGCTTCCTCCATGACGTTCTGGTGTGTTTATTTCAACAACAGCACTCACTTATTGTCGGCGAAATCTTACGAATGTGTAGAAATTGGAGTTGCGGATATTAAGGTACAGTGCTATTTCTTTTGCAGTATTGCCAAGTTTGTTTATGCAATGGATGATCCAAAATAGCCTTGATTGTCAACTTTCAAATCATGTAATTCATGTCCGACATGTTGGATTTAGTAGATGTGACAGCTATCCTTACCTAATTGGTCAATGAATGAAATTATTGAGCTCTGATTGGTTGGAAAAACTGTGTTATAATGAAAAGTAGTACTTTAATGGCCCCCATTATGAAACAGTTTTCTGACATATACTATTTACATCTTGACATCGTCGAACATAGAAGTGGTAGTCTAAAAGCCACCGACCGCTCTCGTATTGAATCATTACTGGACAGGTTGAAGCTGTGCACTCGCCAGAACAAGTTGAGCCATTCTCTCAGCAGTGTAACTGGTAGGAGCGGTTACCGCAAGAATGCACCACACGACGCTCTCTATAGAGAGCACCCCTATGTATTTGAGGACTATTTGACATCAAATATGAATTTATTTACAATATTGTACTAAGTTTCAGCAAAATCAGGAGATTTGTACTGGCGATGTTCTCTTGTTAATGTTGCCCTGGGTGTACCATTTAAATGGCTACACAACCTCTGCCCTTTCAGTTACCTCTTATGAAAATGTGTGAGGCATCCTGATAAGAAGAAAGCAGTATAACACCTCAATAAATATGGCACAGTTCTTTAAGGTGAGTTAATGAAGGATTACCTGAGTTTGTCGGGATCAGAACTGAAGTTGAGTTGGCCAAGGGAGGTCAATACGAGTCCTGTCCAAGTAGGCAGAAGCAATATCGAGCGGACCAGACTGAACCCACATTATCAGTACAATAACATTAGCTGTTTAAGGGGGGACCAACACCTTTAAGCTTCAATAATGTTATTTTCCAATAGAACAACTCTTTCTCATCATTCAGTGAAACAATTGGCTCAATATCTCGAATAGAATGGAAGTTATAGTAAAAATATGACATGACTGACATCTACCAGTGGCAATTACATTTCCTGTCAAGGCCCATTTTAATGAACTATCTCCATTCCTCATAATTGACCTTTGTAGAATATTCACTTTATCTGCCGAATTTTGTTGATAGCACTGGCATTATAAAATTTGCTCAAAATATAACTGGAATATTTTGATCTAATACTTGTTGTTGTTTGAGTCTTCATTCTTTGACTGGTTTGATGCAGCTCTCCATACCTCCCAGTCCTGAGCTAATAGTTTCATCTCTACATAGCTACCACACCCTACATCCGAGGCAATCTGTTAAACATATTCTAACCATGGTCTACCCCTACAGTTCTCATCCTCGACCCTTCCTTCCATAGCACTGTCCAATTCTTGGGTGTCCTATCAACCTGTCTCTTCTCTTTGTTAGTGTTAGCAAAGAAAACTAGTTTTAAAAGAAGGGAGAGACTACGACTGGAGGAAAACTCTGCGAAGTCCAATGAGGAAGGACCAGTTTATGCGGCAGGGGAATTTTAGAACATGAAACTTTATCGTTCATTTCCCGTAAGTTCATTTTTTCATTCCGTTTCCCTAATAACTCATGAACTTACAAAGATATTTCAGTGAGTGTTTGTAGTCATATTTCTACAATAGTTATCAACAAAATGTACTAGAATTGTTAGTTAGTTATTGTTGTTTCAAGGGGCTGAACTACGAGGTCATCTGCCCCTTACTAGAATTGTTGTCCTAACTATTATGGTTTATTAATGATAAATTATTTACTATGAAACTTTTAGACATTTTAGACCCATTATTTAAAAAATCTCAAAATAATATTTTTGCTCGAAATATTTCAATCCTTCTGGTGCCATGGCATCTACGACCACATTGAAAAAACAATTTATTATTCATTTTTATTTATCGTATGGATTTTAGTGCCGGGAGTGTCCGAGGACATGTTCGGCTCGCCACACGCTCTAGCTGCTTTAAGCGGACAACCATAGGGTGAGCTACAAGTTTCGTTCAATTTCAAGTAGTTCCAACTTTCGCTACCTGATATCTCTGATACCTAGTGGTGAACGATGGAAGTTTGATAGAGCATTCCAACGAAATCTAACCTAGGAATTTAGCTTCACACAAGTTTTGTCTGTGGAAGGATCTTTTACATGCCATAATTCTATGAAATGGGACCACCGGCTTTACTTCCCTTCCGAAGGAAGGCATACTGAAGGATTTTAACGCTCTTAAAAAGTCCAACGACTTCAACCGGGTTAGAACTCTCTAATTTGGGCACAGCAGTTCAGAAGGCTACCAACTACGCCAAGAGTTACAGTCACCATTTTGTGTGCATATACATCCATGTTGATGCAATTTACTAAATATCTAATAGATGTTCTGTGTTCTAATTGTATTGTATGTAGACTGTGTTACGTGACAACTCCAAACAGTTTATCATTGCAGAGAAAATAGATTTTGAAAATTCACTATTTAGTTGCTGTCGTAGGTGTAGGTCCCCACTTAAGGACACCTGGTAGAGTTCACCATGGAACTTTGAGGCCATCTCACTCCTATATCATTAATTTCAAAGCATTGAAACTTCACACATGCATTTAGTGATATCTCCTTAACACAGGGAAGGAATATTGGTATGATTAAAATGCACAGTTTATATAAAAAGAATTTTAAATTTAACTTGAAAAATAATTTTTGAAGACGTTTTAACCTCATTAGGTACACTTTTCTCAGAGACTACTGAATTTATTGTCATGAAATTTGACATGGGTATGTATGCGGTAGTTATAAACACAATAGATGAAACACGATATAAACTGATATCAAGCCTTGAAAAATATTAAATATTACAAAACAAAATACCAAAATTTGGTTCATCAAATATTTTTTTAAAATTGGCCACATAATAATTTAATAAATGAAATCTTTCACCTACTGTGCAAATATAAACATACTAGCTGTTACCCGCGGCTTCGCCCGCAATAACATTTGGAATCCAGTTATAACATTAGTTATATAGATAGATAAGCATCGGTCCTAGTGGAAAATAATTCTATCACCTGAAACCAAAAATGCATGGGACGAAAAAAAAAAACATCAAAATATCATGTTGGTTTCGGACCCTAAAAGACGTGAAAAATATAATAAAAGTATTAAAAAAAACTATTTTTTGAAATTTCATTCGAATCAATTTTTATGTCCTTCCTGGGACTTAGAAAATTCCGGCCAAAAAAGTACAAAATCATTAATAACTCCCTAAGTATTCGTCGTATGATGAAATAGCAAGAGACAAAAATGATGTAATGTGTTATTGTCTACAACATAGGCCGTGTATAATTTTACACTCAGACATATTACGTTTTCCCCCTCCCACATAATTTCACCCCTCCCCATGGGCCCCTTAAATTGGATTTATGAAAAAACGGTCAAACACCTGTTTAGTTATTTTTTATGCTGATTTATTTCGGCTGAGTTCCAAACTCCTCGCCTATGTCGTTTAAGAGATACACGCTCCGTTAGGAATCCTTCAACCCCCACTTTTCACCCCTTTCACCTCATAATATACACGGCATCGAAAAACCCTCAGACACGTGTCTTCTTATTTTTAATGATGAGTTTATATGCCGAGTATCACATCCCCCAATGAAACCAATCGGGAGATATTGTTATTCAATGAAATGCAGGTCTACCTCCTTACACCCCTTTAGAACCTGAATAACCAAAAATCCTTCCTTAGTGGGCGTTTTCGGCCCTTGAGGAAGCTGGATACCAAATTTCATTCCAATCCGTTCGGTGGTTTCTGAGATTTCGTGATGAATGAATGAGTGAGTGAGTGAGTGAGTGGTATTTGAGCTTTATATAGTAGATGGGGGCAGTTTAGTTGCTCTCTGTCCGCTACTTGCTGAGAAAAGTGTACCTAAATAGATTAAAACATTCTCAAAAATAATTTTTCAGGTTAAATTTAAAATTCATCTTATATAAACTGGGAATTTAAATCATACCAATATTCTTTCCACAGGCTGAGGACATATCACTAAATGCATGTGTAAAGTTTCAATGCTTTGAAAAGAATGGTATAGGAGAGAGATGTATTGTAATATTGTGCTCAGTTCCAAGGTGTCCTTAAATAAGAAACAACACCGAATAATCCAAACTTCCAAGTAATGTTTGATATGATGGTAAGACTTTAGAAGAGGTACTTTTCGCTCCAAAATACTTCAAGTACTGAAATTAACCAAAGTTCGTGAATTAATAGTCTGGAAAGTATCTGGAGATGATGTTGTAATAGATGTGCCCCCAACCCCACCCGTCGCCCCAAATATGAAAACGACTTATATACGCCAAATTCCAGCTAATTCAAAAATTTTAAGCATCATGTACAGTATTGACAACACCATGCATTCGGTACTATATCGCAACCGGCAGACCAGTCGTTTTCGCCTAGACCGATAATGGTGAAACACTCCTGGTTTTTGTCACGCACATTGGGGGTAGTCTCGCATCGATAATCTTTATCCAGACCACTGGTTTACACCTAGACCAACGTCTTCATCCAGACCACTGGTTTTCACCTAGACCAATAATGGTGAAACACCCCTGGTTTTTGTCACGCACAGTGGGGGTAGTCTCGCATCGATAATCTTTATCCAGGCCAAGGGTATGCTATTAATTTCATTACTCACATGTTGTGTGGTGTATTTTGTATCGGATATGTTGGCAACGGGTGTGTACGACGTCAATGTGTCATGGCGGTCGTCGTCAAATGAACAAGAAGGAAAATGAAAACTCAGCAATTCTTCTAGGTTTGTGCCGTGTTTTGTGTGGGGTTTCGCCTAGGACACCAAGCTGGCTCATCGGCGGGCTCTTGATGTCCCCGCCCGGAACCCCACTGGAGTAACGAACTGCACGCTACCTGCCTTTATATGCAGTGCACCTGCACCACTTGACTGCGAGAACTAAAAGCTAAAGCAGCCTTAACCTCCCTATGAAGGCTTCCAAAAAGAAGGTATATTGGCTTTCACGGCCAGTGAATTAAAGCTCAGCAATTCTTCTAGGTTTGTGCCGTGTTTTGTGTGGGGTTTCGCCTAGGACACCAAGCTGGCTCATCGGCGGAGTCTTGGTGTCCCCACCCGGACCCCCACTGGAGTAACGAACTGCGCGCTACCTCCCTTTATATGCAGTGCAACTGCACCACTTGACTGCGAGAACTAAAAGCTCAAGCAGCCTTAACCTCCCTATGAAGGCTTCCAAAAAGATGGTATATTAGCTTTCACTGCCAGTGAATTATTTACGTAATAAAATAAATATTTCCGGCGCAGCAGTGACAATTCAAATTGAAATGAACTTGTAATGACTCCCAGAAAGGTGTGTGGATCGTAAATAATACATTTCCAATAGTCTGCCTTGTAAATAATGTGAAAACGGAAAAGTACCTCTTCTGAACGATTAATGTAAAATATAGGCCTACTGACGAGTAGGCTACTGACTTGCATGTAAATTAAATATATTTTTAGCCTGGAATTTGGTATTTAACCACTAAACCTCGCTTGTCATGCACATCACTAAGATTGGAATATTAAGTTACAAGATACAGCAATTAAAATACAACTTACTATGTTAGGGAACAAATCTGGCTCACACTTGATAATTGTATGTTCCTCCATAATTTTCAGGAAACTGGAACACACAAAGTGTATTATTAGAGCCGACACTTATACCGGTACGCCAAATCATCCTCATAAATCAAGTAAGGTAATATTAGATATCCGAATGTACGTGATACAGCAACCTCCAGCTCCTCGGAGAAACTTATTCGACCATTACGTTAGACTTGATGAGATAGGGAATAATATCATGAAAGGTACTGTATTAAAGTAAGTTATATCGTTGCGATAAAAATTAGGAATCACTGCTGCAAGCTACGGCAACATTGCAACGAAGCATCTTACATTCGGATTCTCTATTACACAAACCTGATCATATGATGGGGCAGCCGAGGAAATATGACTACCAGAAGCTGAAGTACACTACACACCAGGTTGAATCAGGGTATGTAAATGATAACTTACCGTAACACACTGCGCGAGTATTTAGAGTAGCCCTACAGTAAGTTTTAGAAATCACAAGACATACAGTTGCACAAGGTTCTGCTGCCAACTCGTGTTACAAGACACCCACTTCACTCAAAACCTCCTATCCTTCTTGTTTAACATAGCTTAACTGGGCATAGCCATGCATAATACCCAGTCAATAGACCGTAGATTCTAGGCACTGTGCGGGAGTATTGTCAACTCCAGCTATCTGATGTGCCATCGGCGGTGAAAATAAGAATCTCACCAAGTAGGATAAATCTACCACGTGGTGACAGTTTGTATTGTTTCTTGTATGGGTGGACAGCGCGTGTTAATTTGTTTGTGTTTTGTACACAATTAATGAGTTTTACTAATCGTTAGAATACAAACTGAGTTAAAGCAAAGTAGGCCTATACGGCTGCAGGCTACGAATAGCCTATACATTTACATGATATTCCAAAATATGCAAATATCAACGGTCGAAAGGTGACGATAACGAATAAATACCGCTACCGAGAACAGGAACGAGTTGGAATACAGGTGGCTTGGGGAAATAGAATGGAACAGTTTGCCAGGGGGCATTTTCAGCCCTTTGCCTTCTGATGTTGGTAAATTTAAGGAGTTGGTGAAAAAGCACCAGATTAAGAGGCAGTGATGAACGGTGCATAAGTTGAAGCAATGAAAGAAAGTGTAAATGTTTAGTATTTTATGTTTATTTCTGTTATTAGAATGATTATTTTTACGATTACCGGTTTCTTCTCTTAGCAACTATTACTTATTTTCTAATTAGTCCTAATTTTCTAAATTGTTTGTGGTTGTGAATTGTTTTGTGTATTTATTGTAATTTGCCACCATGGACAGTGTCCACATTTGCAAATAAACCATGTATGTATGTATAGAGTACAAGCATATGATTGGGGACAGTCTAGCCACTGAAGGTAATAATAATAATAATAATAAGAAGAAGAAGAATACGGTAATTATAATAATAATAACAATAATAATAATAATAAGAATAAAGCTACCGGTAATGAAAACCTACTGGGTCAATCATAAATTGAATAAACGCCAGAATGTATAGTGAAACTTATCGTGGTCCCTAGTTGGCCGATTAGCGAATAATAAATAATAATAATAATAATAATAATAATAATAGTCTAATAATAATGGACCAATTGGCCCTAATTACCTGTGACAGAAAAGAAGCAGTGATAAAACATATTTGTGACATTCTGATGCACCTACCTTGCAAGAACATTGAAACTGCTTAATTGTTAGTTTTCTCCTTTCAATTTCTCTTGTAACCATGAGGGGCGGAGCAGCGACGTCCGGACCTCACAGCGTGTAGGCTACTCTTTCACAAGATATGTTTGCAAATAACACTTCTACCCCTTCTGTAAAGTTTCTGGAATCTATGGTGCAGTTAACAAACTCGAATATAGCTTTGAAACGTACCAGCGTCATGATTCGAAATGCACGAAAGCAAATCCGAGAAGACAATCAATGCTTCAAAATACGTAATTCACACATAAAATGTAGTGGAACACACAAATTAGATCACGAGTATCGCTCTGTACCGGTATACTGTGATATAAGCCTGTTAGTAATTTAGAGATCACATTTAATGATTATAATAGGATAATACGAAAATGTTCCATAGCAATCCTGTGATGTTGAGTGTTTTATCCTACCTATCCCCGCCATGCTGGACCGACCGCAGCGCCCCAAGTGATAGTTTGAGTTGCCAATCAGTAGAACAACAAAATGGGGCAATCAGGGTCGGAGTAGAGTAAGATACAGAAAACCCCGCAAAGACAGGGCCCAAATGAAAACTAGTCTTCACGCTGAAGTGAATCTCCTTAGCGGCTTACTACAAAACATACACAAACTGAGTCACAGAAAAGAGGCGGAGGGAATTGACAGTCCTGTCAAAAGGTTAACAAGGACGAGACAACCCAAATGGTAGGATTATACAGAAGAGTGGAGATATTTAATGGGTGTTGAAAACCGAGACGTTGTAAAAGAGTGGAGGAAAATCTGACATGGGGCATCGTAGAGTGGACACTGGAAAAGTATATGATTTATGATTCCGAGTGCTTAATGACACGAAAAAAAAGCTGAAGGAAGTAAATTACAACGGGCCAGATAAACCGGAGTTAGCGCATGATTTAAATGGAGGTGAAGATAGTAATAATGTGGCGACGACTGTTTACGTGAGATATGGGGTTGGATACCATAATAAATTTTGCTTTAGTGTCGTTGCCATTCAGATCGAAGTTGAGACTGAAGTAGGGGAATGGCGACATCCAGTACTGCACCGGAATCAGTAGCAGCTTCCTTGACATACCTGTCAACATATTCATTACCGTATCGGGAATGTTGGCAAGCCCGGGGGTCCACGTAAAAAATTACGATATCCCAGCTGGAGTATATCCATACGTGAGGAACATGATTTCAATATGTACCAATTGCCTGTGTTTTCAACATTTCGTAAAGCTGTGAGGACACTTTCAGAATTGGTGATGACGAGGTATCAATTAAGAGGGCGGCGTTTTATGTGAAGAAGAGCCTGCCTTATCGCAAAACTTCCGCGGTAAATATGGACATAATGGCGGGAAGGATGAATTTCTGGACAAGATGTAAAGACGGGATGTAAAATGCAGCACAAACGCCGTTGGTATCTGGGAATTTGGAACCATCAGTGTTAACAGTAATATGTGAAGAATAGGAGGAATGTAATTCATGAAATGTACGAGAGGCAAAGGTATGGTTCAGACGTAAAGAGGAACGAGAAGTGAATGAGAATATCAGGGCGGAAGAACAATACTGGGAAGGGGACAATATTAACAATAGGCTTCCGGGTTTGAAGTATAGTAATACGATTGGGTTGAAAGCCTTAAGCAGGGAAGGGCGGGGAATTCCTTTTGTTAATTTGCGGTTATAATACTCTTCCAAGAGTTGTAATTTAGGTATTAAGGGGATGGAGGAGAGATACAGTTTGCATAAAAGATACGTAGACGGTAAATAGTGCCGTCGTAGGGGAAGGGGTTGGTCCACTGCTTCGACCAAAAGGGGGAAGAATGTAGGGCGCCTGGAACGATACGCAGGGCCGAAACACTGGTCTACAAAAAGATATATATTTTATGTAACATGAATAACTTTTACTTATTCCTATGTACTTTTACCTGCTGAAACCGAAAATGACACTGAAAAACATCTACCACGTCTGTTTTTTTTTTACAGAGACACTGGCAAACGTGTGGTAAAAATGGGAAAAATAACGCCAAGAACTTACTATAATATCAAAAAATTATAATGAAACTGTACACATTAATTTTTTCTCTTTTAAACAATTTAAACACATTATTCTACCTACGAACATCTTTGAAATATATACATATATACAGTTTGTTCATGTTTCTTTTTCATTTCTTTCTTTTATGTGGAGTTGCATCTTCCTTTTTCAAAAACCAACAGTAATCTCCGTGCATTGCAGGATCCCAGCGGCCTTGGTATCTCGTTTCAATGGTTGCTATATCCTGGTGAAATCTCTCACCTTGTTCATCACTTATAGCTCCAAGATTCTCCGGGAAAAAGTTGATATGCAAGTGAAGGAAGTGAATTTTAAGGGACATTCGGCAACCCATAGCTCTGTACGTTTTCAAAAGTTTAAGAACTAAACTCTTGTAGTTATCTTCTCTGTTGTTGCCAAGAAATCCTTTTACCACCTTCACAAATGCTTTC
The DNA here is from genome assembly GCA_946902985.2 of Meconema thalassinum. Lineage (NCBI taxonomy): Eukaryota > Metazoa > Arthropoda > Insecta > Orthoptera > Tettigoniidae > Meconema > Meconema thalassinum. The sequence continues at coordinate 1,137,020 of OX336396.1, forward strand.
CAAGCTGCCAATTCCTTTTTGTTTGGCTATTTTTTAATTCATCATCACGTATAACCTTCTTGGTGTCAGGTCCAGTGAAAACACCTTCTTTTATCTTCGCTTCACTAAGCTTTGGAAAAAGTTCCGACAAGTACTTGAAACCTGGTCCCTCTCTGGCCATGCCTTTTAAAAAGTTCTTCATAAGACCCAACTTAATGTGCAGAGGAGGAAGTAGCACGTTTTTGGGGTCTACCAAAGGAGCATTCAACACATTTTTTCCCCTGGAGTATAAGATTTTCTTGACGGCCATGATTGTTTAACAAAGTGCTTTTTTTTTGGTCCCTGCTGTCCCATAAGCACAAAAAGCAACAATACTTTTTAAAGCCGCCCTGAAGTCCCATTAATATAGCTACCACTTTCAAGTCACCACATATTTGCCACTTAAAATCTTCATACTTGATTGCCCTTAGAACTGCACCCAAGTTGTCATACCGGTAAGTCTCCTTCATTGAAACAGAGTAAGCAACTGGAATTGACGGCTTTTTATTTCCATTGTGGAGTAAAACAGCCTTGACGCTTGACTTAGAGGAGTCAATAAAAAGTCGCCACTCTGTAGAAACATGAGTTAGTCCAAGTCCATTCATTAACCCCACAATGTCGAAACATACACACATAGGCCCCTCAACTTTGAAAAATACAGAGAAATTAGCATTCCTCTTTCTAAAGGACGTTATGGTTGTGCCTTTTGCTAAAATATTCCACTCTTGTAATCTTGAACCTAATAGTTCAGACTGCTGCTTTGATAAACCTAAGTCACGGGCCAAATCATTTAGTTCATTTTGCTTAATAAGATGAGGTTCACTAGACGGAGGAACATATGTAGGATCCATAGTATTTTCCAACAACTCTACAGTTTCCGAATGTAAATCTTCATTGTTATTTAGTTCTGGAATGACCAAATCTTCCCAGTTCAAAGGTGGAGTTGGAATGGGTAAGCCTTCACCGTGAGAAACAGGTTTAATGGCTGAAGGTACAGTCAGATAGTCAACGTTCATCTTCTTCTTCTTCCTTGAATAACCTTCAGTATTAGTGAGGCAAAAGTAGCAGTCATTAAAGTAGTTACTTGGTTCACGCCAAACCAAAGGTACAGCGCAATGGCATACTGCTTCGGCTACCCTTCATCCCCTGAATAAGTGTTACGTGACAGCTCACACAACTACTATATGGCGCCCAGTGTTTATCTTACTCTCCTATTTTGCATCCAAAATACAAAAAATATGCTTTTTTACATCTTTATTCATAGGCCTACCTTGAGATTTTAAAACACAACGTCCACAAATATAACAAAACTTATCTGGTGAATTTTAACAAAGTATTCGCTGATTTGATGCCATTTTCGCACAAAACTTTCAATAAAAACACACATAACCTCACTCCGCAAATGCAGCACTTCGTTTAGAGTGACAGAAGAATACAACGAACATCAAACTGCCCCCCTCCCTCTTCTGCAGTATTGCCAACTGTCGAGTTTCAAATAGAGAAATAATGTGATATTATGGTAACATATGATGGTACCATATGTTGGTAACATAAAAATGGGACTTCATGGCTATATTTTGATATTTATTTCGTTATCGGGAAGGAAAACGCATAATAAAAATGATATTTGGATCTGTGTTACATACCTTGTTGACCAGTGAAATTGAAACTTATCGAGGGAGGATAATCTGGTTATGAGTATGCTATCATAGAAATGACTGCCATAGTCTAATACTGCGCGAAGTATATTGGGATAAAGAGTGAGTAAAATCTTTGGGTCCTAGCCCCAAAAGCGTCGTGGTAGTGCTCGTAAAATATTGAATCTCCTGGTAATATGGGAGCATAATTTGGTGATTTGGTTCTTTCCACGTAAGCTCATCATCAATATTTAAATCCAAATATTTGGTATGGTGTAAACGCGGAGTTGTACCTTGGTGATAGGATATTGGGGTGCGATCGTAGAAACGTCGAGTTGTAAAGAGAAGTGCCGCATTTTTTGTGGGGGCGGTAACGAGTCCTTGTTGAAAGAACCAGCGATGTAATTGCGTTAAGTTGGTATCCCTGGTCTCGCGGCAGAGGGTGATATCAGGAGATGAACAATGTAGGAGAATATCGTTCCCGAATTGGAGGAGACAAACATGGGAAACAAGGAGTTTTTTGATTTCACCAGTATAAATGATATAGAGAATCCACTTAAGATATCGTCCCGTGGGAGGCCGAGGACGATCATTGAGCGTTGAGGAATGGGTGACGAGAATGAGTTGGCGAGATTGAAGGAAACCAGATATGAGTTTAATAAAGGAGGGGGAAAATTGCCACTGTTGTAAAACTCTAATTAAAAGGGTTACATTGACATTATTGTACGCTCCCTCTACGTCAAGAAAACCACAAAGGGATAGTGTTTACGACCACGGGATAGTAGAACGTCAGTGAGTAATATATTCAAGGGGTCAATAGTGGATTTTCGTTTTGTGAAAACATGTTGTGTTTTTGGAAAGAGGTCATAATATTCGAGTGCATGAAGCAGACGATATAATAATATCCGTTAAAATGCTTTGCGGACACAGGGGCTGAGGGTAATATCGCGATAATTGGAGGTATCAGTGGGGTATTTACCAGGCTTTAAGAACGGTATAATGGGAAAATTATTCCAATGGGCAGGATCATCGCCGGTGATAAGGAGAGTATTAAAATACTTAACGATAGCCTGTTGTGCATTATTGGGAACAGAAGAAATGCCATGATATGAAATAGGGCAGGGGCGGAGCATCTTTTATAGGCAAGGGCGTGAGGAAATTCATCAAAGGACGAGACTGAAACATTTATGGAGAATGTCACCAGGGGAAATTGTATTTTCAGGTTCCAGCTAGTCAGGCGTAAGGTTACGATAGAATTGTGAAAACCCTGCGGGGGAGAGTTTGAGGGGATGGGAGTGGACCGTGCGACACGATAATGTTTTGATAGCAGACCATATATGGTGAATGGGGGTCTGGCGATTCAGATAGGACGTATAAACCTGCCACGCCATGTGGCGTTTTTGATTAAAAGTATTCTGTAGGTGACCAGTAATTTTTTATGCTGATATACGTGGCCTCTTTGCTCCAGAAAATTTTGTGTGGAAACCCTGCATCTTGTGCACATTTTCCCAGGTACCATTCATAGAATTTAACCCTCCGGTCCGGATCGTCTTCATTGAGAGCATGGGTTCATGTTGGAATGTAGGATTTCCAGCGCAGACGCTTCATGATGCGATGGACGCTATCTTTTGAGATGTGTGTCTCTCGAGCCGTTTGTCGTAGTGATTTCGGTGGGGATTGAGTGAGGGCTTCCTGCACCTGATCTTCTTTCCTAGGACTGGTGGATGTCCGTGGTCGTCCAGAACGTTTCTTGTTGACGTGGTGAACGGTACCATCTGCTTCAAATTTATATCTGATGCGAGCAATGGTCCGGTGCGGTGGTGGCGGTTTGTCGAACTCCCTTCTGAACCGTCTCTACACTTCCGTGGCATTTTCGGTTTTCCAATAACATTTAAGGCCAAACGTTCTCTCTTCAAAGCTAAGTTGATATCCTTCCATTGTGTTCCATCAACAATACCTAAAACAAAGAAGAGAATAGCATGTTATGGACAGTCAAAGTGTTAGTACATTTCTGAGACACCCTGTACTTACGATATAAACGAAGGAGATTTTTTCGTCTTTTGACGAGCCTTTTACAATCGTCGTCCCATCAGCAGAGTTAACACAATGGTTTACACATTGTAGGGATGGTTCGGACGACGTAAGGACGATGCATGTCGAAATACTGTGTTATGATGTGTTGCAGATAGTCGTATGACAAACGTAAAGAAGGGGCCAACGTGAAAAGGGGATCTCTGTATCGAATGAAAAATGTTGTCAGAATTTAAGTTTTTGAAATTCCGATAGGAAACAGAATGCAAGGAGGGGGAGGCCGCGGAATATATAAATTAATGTGAACAACCATGGGGAAGTGATCACTTTGATGGAGGCCAGGATGAGTATATTCCACTTGACACAATGCGCTAAGTCTGAGGTAGTAAATGAGGGCACTTGGAGATTGAGAGGGAAGAGTGAAACGGGTAGGTGAGCCATCATTAAGGAGATGTAAGGGTGCGGATTGAGATGTAAGCCAGGCATTTCGTCTTTTAGTAGTAGTTTTGCCTCATCCCCATTCAGTATTGTGTGCGTTGAAATCACATCCAATGGCATGGATCCCAAGGGTAGTGCAGTAAGAACATAAAGGACGGCCAGTGTCGAAAATTGCCTTGAATATAGATATTAGTGATAGTGAGGTTCACTATTTGTAGGTGCGTGGTATGGGAAAAGTAAAGAGCGTCACTTGCTAATTGACTTCAAGAAAGCTTATGATTCAATTAATAGAGAATCCCTCATCAATGTTTTAACCCTTTATAGGTCCTTGGGATACTATCATCCCATCATGTATTTATAGAACGGTGTTAGGGAGAGAATCTTCCCACCCCTTTCATTTCAAGCAGTTCCACATGCATCCACAAGCTAGATGCAGAGAAATATTGAAAACCCATTAATTTGATGTATACTGTCATGAGAAACCAAAGGTGGGAAGAATATATCCCAGTGGTCTCCACAGTGCACGTGCTCGCCAGTTCGGTTGTGTTCAGTGAAAGAAGTGAATTGTTTTACTGAAGACGGTGTTTTTATTGAAGATAAGAGATTTGTAAACGTTGGTATATGACTGAAATACAATGTTAATAATGGTTTTGGTCACATGAGTAACTATATTTCAGCGAGAATGGCAATGATTATCCTGCTCAGGGTGTTTGCCATAGAATAGAAGATTTTAAAATAATTTTTCTGTGTTTTTAGTAAATGCTATTTTGAAATTATTGAATTGAATTCGAATATACTAACTTTTAATGTTCTAAAATCACTTTTATATTTCTAGTGCAGTTTTCGGCAAAGATGTTATAGGTTACTGACTTTGTGTTGCGTGGGAGTAACGTTTTTTTTTATTATAGAGCGTGATGGGTGTTTTTATATATTATATCCTGTTAAATAAACCTCATTATTGAGCGATAATCACAGTATCATCATAATTTGGCGGTGGTTAATTATTACCCCATTGCTCATTTAAGAAAACATACTGTCGGGTGTGGGCAGTGGGATAATAATTTCCCACCCCATATTTCATAAAATTGAATCCACAACCATAAAATTGATGCATATTCCTACTCATCTATCGCCCCCAATTACAAATGAGCAAAAAACCTAATATTTTATACCCCCAGTCTTTTGCCCTATAAAGGGTTAAAAGAATTCGGCTTAGATTCGAAAACCACAAACATTATACAAGATACATTAAAACATACCTCATCTAAAGTTAGATTCAATGGAGAATTTTCTAGAACTTTACAAATAAAAATATTTGTCAGACAGGGGGATGGGTTGTCGCCTTTGCTTTTTAATTGTGCTCTGGGGAAGGTGATTAGAGAATGGAGAAAATCAGACACGAAAGGTATACATTTGGGAAGTAAAAAGGGTAATATCCATTTAGATTGCTTGGCTTTCGCGGATGGCATTGCTCTGATCACGGACACACCAGAAAATGCAAAGATCCAAGTAGAAAACTTAATGGAGCAAGCAGGAAAAATTGGTTTACAAATCTCCTTCCGCAAGACAGAATTTATAACGAATGTTCAAGATTTTCCTGATGTAATAATCATAAACCAAAACAAAATACACAAACTTAACCAATATAAGTATTTAGGTGAACAACTATGAAAACAAACAGTCCAGAAGTCCGAGCAAAGAAAATGAACGTAGCATTTCAGATCACCAGACATGTATACAAGAAGAAGGCAATATCATGGGACACTAACATTAAACATTACAATACTGTGGTGAGACCTGAAGCACTCTTTGGAGCTGAAACATTACAGTTAATGCGGAAATGTGACATAAACAAAATTATTCTCATGGGAATAAGATTGGTTCATTGCATCCTTGGCCCGAGGAAAACAGAAACAGACTATAATAGACCATGACCGACCAAGGAAATATACACCCGTGTGGAGAGCATAATTCACACCATGCGCAACGACGGATGTCATTTTTTGGGCATTTAAATAGAATGGATAATAACCGGCAAACCAACAATATTTTTATAAAATGTTAATGCTTACAGTTCAACCAGCGTGGTTTACACAGACATTAAAGGATCTTAAGGAAGCAGACATTGACGTTATATATACATATAATGGGCAGTGGCGTATCTACAATGGGGCAAGCGGGGCACCGCCTCGGGGCCCCCGATGTTAGGGGGCCCCCAAACCCTAAAAGAAAATTATAAATAAATGAATAATAATAAATAAATAAAAGTTGTACAAGAAGACATATTTGAGAATTCAATTTAGCCTAGGGGTCCCGAAGTGTACGGAACTACGCGTCTAAACTTGTGTTTAGAAACTAGTCACGTTCTGTGCAATCTGTATGTAAGATATGTCCATCCATTTGTGTGGTATTCTATGAGTATTTTTTGACAACCGGGCGTCTGACCCAGGCGCCGGACAGACAAAGCATTGATCCCCATTCGGCACATCACCATGACTCATTGTTCCACCCCTTCCCCCTCCACTGCGACATCACACCACAGCGATACAGAGTGGCAGAGTAGTAGCAGTAGTGCAGTTGGTACGTCACCACAGCGGTTCCCGGTTATGTGGCTGAACTTATGTTGTGGCTTGCATTGTGCTATTTTTTTAACGACGCTACGAAACGTACTTTTGAAAATGGAGCTAAAAAAGGAAGGTTAAAAGAAAATACGAGGAAACGGTTCGTGCTTGTACTAAATCGTTAACTGCAAGGTTGCACCCTCAAACTCAATCAGGTTTAGAGTACGTTTCGGTGCAGAAATAAGATCAAAACGAAGAAAATGAAAATAACGAAGGTAAGAAGAAACCAAAGTTAACTATATTGTAAAAGTGTTATAAGTTGTTAAGCAAAGTAAAATTATTGTTATTAAGAGTTCCGTTAACAATTTGGTCAGGACGTAATATTTCATAACAAACTAATATCATATTAGGCCTACGTTAATATTATAAAAAGCATAGAACGTGTGATTTAAAACAAACAATGAAGCGGTTTGCGAATTGCGACGGTTGATTCACTTCACTTGGACTGAGCACATTTGTTTATTTTTCACTACACATTAAAAATCACCCTGTATCGGGTATACAGTAAGCATCGTTTGAACGGACGACTATCATTGGTGACACAATCTTTTTGTCCCGTTAACCAACCAATAATCAATTAGTTGGCTTAGTTCAACAGTTAGTTGAATCTGTTTCTACAAATAAAACACTGCAAACAACTATCAACCACTACACTAAATTTTATTGATCAATATTATTCACTAAGTATCTTTTTCAGATGTTGAAGTACATAAAATCGATGTTCCGACCACTCATAGTGGCCTTTCATGTCTTGATCAGCCAGTCGATAATAATAAGGATGCAGTAAGCTTGACTGAAACTGGACACGCTGAAAATTATGTTTTGCAAGACAAAATTAAATTTCCCAGTCCCGTCAATAATCCAGAAATGAAAAGGTTAATCATAGCATCAGGACCTTGTCAATCGCGTGGTCCCTTTCCAAAACAGCCTGATGGACGAGGAAGTAAAAATTATTTTCAACTAATTACTACAGTTTTATATCAGGTTCTGGGATGAAATGTAACAGACTCGGGCTTTGCTGTTCGCAAAAGTTAGACCGTGTCTACTGTCAACCATGTTGGCTGTTCCCACAACATTCAGAGAGCACTTTCGGTAGTACAGGACTAAACGACTGGAAACATCTTTCTGATAGATTTAAAACTCATGAACAATCGGATGACCACATATTTTCTTGTGTTATATTCGAGAAATGGAGGAATGATGAAACAATGAGTGATGCTTTAGAAAAACAGTTAAAAGAAGAGAAAAATTACTGGAGGAACGTTCTAGAAAGAATAGGTAATGTTTCATTAACTTTGGCCATCTGTACCCTTGCTTTCCGCGGAAGAAGTAGTAAAATAGAAGATCCAAATAAAGGAAATTTCTTGTCCCTAATAGAACTGCTGCCTGACTATGACCCTGTACTAAAAACCCTTTTGAAAAAGCCGGCAGGAAGTGTAAACTATTTAAGCCTTAGCATCCAAATTGAAGTTATTTCTTTCAGGGAAAATGAAGTACAGTACTGAAAGAAATCAAATATGGAATACAGAGCTCTCCTATTTCTCTGTTATTATGGATACAACTCAGGATATAAGTAAAGGTGATCAGTTAAGTGAAGTAGTAAATGATGAAAAAAATAAACCCCAAGGAATAAAGATTTGCGAGACGTTTACTTCTTTTACAAAAGTTGAAGATCAAAGTGCGTTTGGTTTGGCAAGTAAAAGATATTGAATTGAAAAAATGTCGTGGCCAAGGTTTTGACGGCGCAAGCGTAATTAGTGTAGTATGCAATGAAGAGCAGAAAAAGATTCAAGAAGTTGCGCCACATGCATATTTCAATCTGGAGTTGAAAAACGCTGTAGAAGCCAATCGTGAAACATCGCAGGTTTTTGAGGATGTTCTAAATGTATACAACTTTTTGGGACGCAGTATCAAACACTTTCTGGGGTTGCAAGATGCATCTGAAAATGCAAACATAACGTTAAAAACACTCAACCCAACAAGATGGTCGGGAAGGTACGAAGCAGTTTTTTCTTTAAAGGAGAGGTTTGGCAATGTATTAAGGGAGCTATCCAAACGTATTTTGACAAGTAATAAGACCAAAGAAAGTAATGATGCAATAGGATTGAAAGAGAAAATTGAAAGTTTTGAATTTGTGCTTCTGTTAGTTGTGCAAACAAAGATTTTTCAGCAACTGAACATCGTATCTAAATGTCTCCAAACTGAAAATATGGGTATTGTTTCTGCGATTCATCTATTAGGTGATGCTCTCTTTGGTGTTACAGAACTAAGAAATTCATTTGAGGACCTTATAAAAGAAGCTTCAACTATGGGTTCCAAGTGCGGAATACATTGTGAGTTATCTGTGAAAAGACTAAAGCAAGTTAAAAAGCATTTCTCAATCCTGAAACTAGGTTTCGGGTATCTGTGTTTTACCCCATGATTGATACAATTATGGCCCAGCAGATTTAAAGACATGAAGTCAGTTATTAATGCCTACAAAGTTGTTCAGCCTTATTTCTTGCACAATGCTTCATATGACGAATTGATTAAAGATGCAAAAGGTATCGCCGAGACTTTTTCTGATGATGTGTCACCAACATTTCCAGCGAGCGTGCATCTTTTTCCTCTAAAATTAAGAAAATGTCGACTGTTAAGCACATTGAAAATCACATTCTGGTTGCAAGCAATCCTGACGTGTGTAGGCCTACTGCTTGTTTAATGTTCTTGACTGTACTATCACAGTGGCTAAAGCAGAAAGATCGTTTTCCAAACTGACAAGCACAATGAACCAAGAACGTTTAAGTGGGTTGGCCCTTTTATCGATTGAAAATGAAAGAGCTCGAAAACTTAACTTCTCATATATAATTAACACGTTTGCAGATGCAAAGAGTAGGAAAAAACGTTTTGTGTACATTAGGTTAGTTGATAAGTTTATTTGTTTTAAATAGTTTGTTTAATAATAATAACTCAACATTTTTAGCCTACTTTTCACATTTTGCAAAAATGAGGAAAAAGTAGACATGAGATCGGGCAAATGTGTGTCTGTCTGTCTGTCTGTCCTTCTGTCTGTCTGTCCTTCTGTCTGTCTGTCCTTCTGTCTGTCTGTCTGTCTGTCTGTCCTTCTGTCTGTCTGTCTGGCTGGCTGTGTGTGTGTCCCCCCCCCTATCAACTCCTAAACGGCTGCAGCAATCGAAACAAAATTTGGTAGGAGTAAAGATCCATACCTGAATATCTCACGGCCATAGTTGAAAATGATGTCAGTGCTACCAACTGCTGAAAAATCGCAATTGAAATTTGAGATCCATGTTGGATATCTTAGAAGGTATGAATGGGAGCTATTTCAAACTTGACACACGTATAGATAATAATATTGCAGTTTAATTTCCAGGAGGCCATACATGGCAGTGTTGCCAAAATGATTATAAGCCTGCTGATAGGTCCAAATTTTAAATGCATATAACATCTACACTATCAATTGGATTTCAACCAAATTTCATATGTGCTATGTGTACATAAACAGATATGATTGAGCGTATTCTTGAGAGCCATCAGGGCTGCCAACTGTTAATAAATGCTCTCAATTTTTTATCCAAATACCCATATATCAGAAAGTATGCAATCCGACAGCTTTAAACTATGCACACGTATAGTACCTGACTTTCTACATTAATTTGGAGTAACTTATATACGTCAGTGCTACCAACATGATTCTAAGCCTGCTGAGATGTCCAACTTTAAATACATGTAACTTCTATACTATCATTTGGATTTCAACCAAATTTCGTGTGTGCTATATGTACCATGACAGATATGACTATGCCGATTCTTAAGAGTAACCAGGGCTGCCAACTGTTAATAAATACTGTCTCTATTTTTGTTACCCTAATGTCAATACATCAGAAAATATGCAAGCCAATAGCTCTAAACTTTGCACACGTATAGTACCTGGCATTCTAGATTAATTTGGAGTAAATAATATAGGCCTACGCCAGTGCTGCCAACATGATTCTAAGCCTGCTGATAGGTCCAATTTTAAAATGCATGTAACGTCTATACTAATGGATTTCCTTCAAAATTGACACAACAATAGATCATATTATTTCAGATTATTTCTGACCAATACACGTATGTCATTGTTGCCAACATGATTTTACGCGCGCTGTTAGATCCAATGTTAAACTCCATGTAACGTCCATGCTATCAATTGGACTTCAACCAAATTTTGTATTCTGTACCTTAAGAGATGGAACTAAGAATATATTCAGTCACCAGGGCTGCCAATTTTAGTTCTCTATTAGGCTACATTATGCCAGGTATACAGTATTTCGAACTAATCAGAAATTTCGATATTACCAACTTACTTGCGTCAATATTCTAGATAGATCCATATAGATTAATCATTGGCATGAATCTTAAATATAAGGAAAATTAGGCTCTTTAGTTCGTCACGGAACTTCTTGTTTAATAAACAATTAGTAAGAATTTGTAGATTTATTTTATTTCAAGTTATTTGTATAATACATTTATAATTTTGAGCTTTCGTCCAGGCGTGTATTTTATTTTTAAAGTCTATTACTTCATAGACGATCCTATCTGTTCCCTTTGGGTTTCTACTCTAGCTTCATTATTGTGTACCTATAATATATATTTACATGCAGTTTTCTTCTCTTTCTAATTTATATTTGTGTAGACGTAGTTTTCTTATTACGATATCACAATTTCACAAATTGAAAAGCTATAGCTATTATTTATCATAATTATTTAGGGCATTTTATGGAGCCAACAGCCAAAGTATAAATTAAATATTTCTAGAAAAAGGGAAGTGTCAAGGGGGGAGGAATTCAAAAAGTAAGTCACTTTTATACGTTCTTATCTTCAAATATTATCTAATATATAAAAGTGCAAGTCTGTATGTGGGTATGTGGGTATGTGGGTATGTGGGTCTGTTCCGTATACAAATCCACACCGTTCCACCAATCTCAACCAAATTTTGCATACACATAGTTTAGGACCCGGAAGGAACCGCTGGCTACATGAATTTTCGATAGTCTTTCTCATTCTTTTGATTTAGGCCCTTTTGGACTCAAGCACAGGCTAATCAAATCATAAAATATACTCATGAAGGAATGGCAAGGCAGATAGTTTCCATGGCAACATAGCTCAAGTCGAGACACGGCCGACTGGATGCCATTTGCGCTCTGCACTATCGGTATAGAAAATGAGGATCTTTACTTGAAATCCCGTTAGTTACTCAACTACTCACACAGCACTGTCAACCGAGTTTAGCATAACAAAGACTTGACACTATCTTCTACTATATATTTGTCAAATACCACTCACTCACTCATTCATTCATCACGAAATCTCAGAAACCACCGAACGGATTGGAATGAAATTTGGTATGCAGCTTCCCCAAGGACCGCAAATGCCCACTAAGAAAGGATTTTTGTATATTCAGGTTCTAAAGGGGTGTTAAGGGGGTAGACCTGCATTTCATTGACTAGCAATATCTCCCGATTGGTTTCATTGGGGGATGTGATACTCGGCACATAAACCCATCATTAAAAATAAGAAGACACGAGTCTCAGGGTTTTTCGATGTGGTGTATATTATGAGGTGAAAGGGGTGAAAAGTGGGGATTGAAATATTCCTAAATGAGCGTGTATCTCTTAAACGACTAAGGCGAGGAGTTTGAAACTCAGCGAAAAAAAATCAGCATAAAAAATAAGTAAATATGTGTTTGACCGTTTTTTTATAAATCCAATTTAAGGGGCCCATGGGGAAGGGTGAAATTCCGGTGGGGGGGACAGGAAAGAAAGTGTCCTAACTGATTGACTGACTGACTCACTCATCAAACTCAGGGGGGGAAACTGCTTTAAAGTAAGTAAATAGCTGTTCGACAGGTTTTTTTTTCATAAATCAAATTTAAGGGGTTCATGGGGAGGGGTGAAATTCTGAAAAAAGAAAATTGAAAGAAAATGTCCTGACTCACTCACTCACTCACTCACTCATCATCATCGCCCTGCCAAAATTATTGAAGTTAGAAACATGACCGTTTTGGGATATGTTTGTTCATTGTATGTCAAAACAGTCTACTAAGGGAGGATTTTCGGATATTCAGGTTCTTAAGGGGTCTTAAGGGGGTTAAACCTGCATTTCATTGAATAACAATATCTCTCGAATGGTTTCATTGGGGGATGTGATTCACGGCATATAAACTCATCATTAAAAAGTAAGAAGACACGTGTCTGATGGTTTTTCGATGTGGTGTATATTGTGAGGTGAAAGGGGTGAAAAGTAGGGATTGAAAGATTCCTAACGGAGCGTGTATCTCTTAAACGACATAGGCGAGGAGTTTGAAACTCAGCGGAAAGAAATCAGCATACAAAATAAGTAAATATTTGTTTGACCGTTTTTTCATAAATCAAATTTAAGGAGCCCATGGGGAGGGGTGAAATTCAGGGGGAAAAAAACTGGAAAGAAAGTGTCCTAACCGATTGACTGACTGATTCACTCATCAAACTCAGGGGGGAAAACTGCTTTAAAGTAAGTAAATAGCTGTTCGACAGTTTTTTTTTTTTGGATAAATCAAATTGAAGGGGTTCATCGGGAGGGGTGAAATTCTGAAGAAAAACAAATGAAAGAAAATGTCCTGACTCATTCACTCACTCATCATCGCCCAGCCAAAAATTTTGAAGTTGGAAACATGGCATTTTGGAGATATGTTCGTTGTATGTCAAAACCGTACACTAAGGGAGGATTTTTGGATATTCAGGCTCTAAAGGGGTCTTAAGGAGGTTAAACCTGCATTTAATTGAATAACAATATCTCAAGAGTGGTTTCATTTGTGGATGTGATACTCGGCATATAAACTAATCATTAAAAATAAGCAGACAGGTGTCTAAGGGTTTTTCGATATGGTGTATTATTATGAGGCGCAAGGGGTGAAAAGTGGGGGTTGAAGGATTCCTAATGGAGCGTGAAGGCCTAGCTCTTAAACGACATAGGTGAGAAATTTGAAACTCAGAGAAAGAAAATCAGCTAAATAAATAAGTAAATCGGTGTTCGATCGTTTTTTTTTTCATAAATTAATTTAAGGAGCCAATGGGGTGGGGTGAAATTCTGGGTGAAAAAAGGAGAGGAATTGTCCTAACTGACTGACTGACTCACTCACTCATCATACTCAGGGGAAAAAGACAGCTTAAAAATAAGTTAATAGGTGTTCAAGAGTTTTTTCATCAATCCAATTTAAGGGGCCCATGGGGAAGGGTGAAATTCTGGTAAAAATAATTGAAAGAAAATGTCCTGTCTGACTCACTCACTCATCACGCCCAGCGAAAACTATTAATGTTGGAAACATGAAATTTTGGGAATATGTTCGTTGTATGTCGAAAACGTCAACTAAGGAATGATTTTTGTTTATTCGGGATTTAAAGAGGTGTTAAGGGGGTAAAGGTGCATTTCATTGAATAACGATATCACATGATTTGTTTCTTTGGGGATGTGATATTCGGTATAGAAACTAATCATTAAAAAAAATCAGACATATGTCTAAGAGTTTGTCGATGTGATGTATATTATGAGGTGAAAGGGGTGAAAATTGGGGGTTGAGGGATTCTTAACGGAGCGTGTATCTCTGAACGACATAGGCGAAAAAATTTAAATTCGGCGGGAAAAACAGCTTAAAATACAAGTAAATAGGTGTTCGACCGTTTTTTCATAAATCCAATTTCAGGAGCCCTTGGAGAGTGGAGAAATTCTGGGGGGGGAAACAGGAAAGAAAGTGTCTCAAATGATTGACTCACTTAGTCACTCATCAAACTCAGGGGGAAAACAGCTTTAAATAAGTAAATAGGCGTTCGACCGTTTGTTTCATAAATCCAATTTAAGGGGTTCATGGGGAGGGGTGAAATTATCAAAAATAAATGAAAAAATGTCCTGACTGACTCACTCACTCATCATCGCCCAGCCAAAATTATTAAAATTAGAAACATGAAATGTTGGGGATATGTTCATTGTATGTCGAAAACGTCCACTAAGGAAAGAGTTTTGGATATTCAGGTTCTAAAGAGGAGTTAAGGGGGTAAACGTGCATTTCATTGAATAACAATATCTGACGAGTGGTTTCATTTGGGGATGTGATACTTGGCATATATACTAATCATTAAAAATAAGCTGACACATGTCTAATGGTTTTTCCATGTAGTGTATGTTATGAGGTTAAAGGAATGAAAAGTGGGGGTTGAAAGATTCCTACCGGAGCGTGTATCTCTTAAAAGACATAGGCGAGGAGTTTGAAACTCGGAGGAAATCAATCAGCTTAAAAATAAATAAATAAATAAATAAATAAATAAATAAAATAAATAGGTGTCCGACCGTTTTTTCATAAATGCAATTTAAGGGGCCTATGGAGAGGGGTGAAATTTTGGAAGAAAAACGTCCACTAAGGAATGATTTTTGGATGTTCACTCTCATCGACCAACCAAAACTATTAAAGTTAGAAGAATTACATTTTGGGGATATGTTCGTTGTTTGTCGAAAACGTCTACTAAGGAGGGATTTTTGGATATTCAGGTTCTAAAGGGGTGTTAACGGGGTTAAAACTGCATTTCATTATATAACAATATGACACTCATTCGTTCATTCATTCATTTATTTGCAATGGAGGGTGTGGCCCCCGGAGGCAAATTGGATATACATAACAAATAAATAATTACACATAACAATTAAATAACAATTATACAACAATTAAACTGGAGTATTTACACAAATAGTCAGTCTTTTCTTAAACACACCTATATGTTTGGGAAAAGGCTCTAAGACTGCGGCAGGTAGAGAGTTCCAGTTATCAATGGCACGGTTTACAAAAGAATATTTACCATAATTTGTTCGCTGTGGTCGGCCCTTAACTCTGAAAGGATGATCGCTCCTACCCATGTAAGTAATGTAAGTAATGACGCGAGCGAAGCAAGGCTAAAAATGAGATGGTGTGTGTCTGTGTGTTACTCAATCACGCAAGTACCACTGGTCCGATATACGTGAATTTTACATGGAAGTAGCTGATTTACCTGGTTAACATATAGGTTACTTTTGATTAAAATACTTTGCACTATTTAAAAATGGCGACCATTTTAGTGACGTCACTACACCCTTTGGTTTCAAACTCATATTTCCATTTGAAATAAAAAGAGAACGCTAAGAAATAGCAAACTTTTGATGGCATATACGAGGTTTAAAATTACATTTTCTATCCGAAAGGTATCTCCAACGGTTAGCGAGTAAAATCTAAATTTGTGCTATAAAACACGGTCAACGCCGAGCGTTGTAGTTGGACAAAATGTTTCATCCTTAATCTCCCTCTGCGCAGCACCTCGCCTATCCCCTGTTTTAACTGTCACCTTCACATTTTAATTTATTTATGACGCATAGCGAAGCACGGGTACTTCAGCTAGTCTTATATATAAAGGCCTGCAGTGAGGTTAGGTTTTCAAAAGATAGTGAGGTGGCCCCATTTCAACTTCATGCACCGAGGCCCCTTCAGGTCTAGCTACGCCACTGATAATATGAATTTATTTCGGAACAACATTCAAAATGTGATCTTCAGGGAGGAACAAGAAAGGCAACGAAAGCAGCCACGTAACATTGAACAGCTCCGAAAGCAGAGATCAGAGAGGCTGAAGCGAATGTGGGCAGAGAAAAAAAAAATACATGTGGCAAGATTTGAAGTATTGATTTTACGTGCTCTGTAATAGTGCTATTCGATTAAATAATAATAATAAAGTGAGAATTCCGCCATAATGGGGTCCATCAACCCTTCCACTTGATAATTAGGAACAGTAAACCATAGGAGGAAAAAATCTACGTTTCCTGGAGTAGTATAACATCAGGACAATATTCTTGGATTAACTGCAATAATTCGTGTTTTTATTGAGAATGCTACGGGGATTCATGGACCTATAGGAGGAGTAGGCGCGTGCATTAACAGCGGGTGGCAAGGAGAGCAGAAGTGCAAACCTTTCAGATATTCGTTTAAAAAGGTGTGAGAGCATCTCCAGCAGTTGCGTTACGTATTGTGTAAGATCAGTCGGCACGCCCGAATGGGGTGGCACACGGATAGGGGTAGAACTAGAGCGAACGGGTGTCCGAGGGGATGAGGAAAACTAACTGGGGGAGAAGAATTGGAATGTTAAATATTCAAATACGCACTCCGATCGTAGCCCAAAGGTGCCAGTAACCTTTGAGGGGCTATTAATCACGGCTATAAATTTCCACTTCTTAGGGATGAGGTCACGAGGAGTGAGGAAGAGCAGGAAATTGCTGGGGTACATTGAGCGGTTGAAAGGGGTGGTCCGGGATCATTTTCGTAACTTCCTGATATGTTTTGTTTTCTACGCACATACGTTTTTAGCCTATTTTCATTTTAGTCTTATGAGATCACCTTTTGTCCGTGTGTGTGTTTGCATATGTGTGTCTGTGTGTGTGTCCCCATCTAATAACTTCTAAACGACTGGAGAGATTTCAATGAAACACGGTGAGATCATATTATCAGTTCGGCCGACCCCAACCTTGCACTTCAAATTTTATTTCGTCTCACCAATCCATCATGGTGGCTGTGCGAAATATTTAACCGGCACTCCATATCTCCGAAACTATTACAGATATCCTCCTGAACGTTTGTACGATGATAAAGGGCATTACTGGATGTTCACCTCTAGGACTTTCAAAAACCTGTTAGCTACAAAACGAACATGACGGTCAAGCATGTTTGAAACGTTTAAATAGACTTTTCTCTGGATTTAATCATCCAAACGCAATGAAACTTGGTACAGAAAAGGTTTAAACAAATTATATTGAACGAGCATTTAATTTCGTTCAATTGTCTACATACCCTCATGATGGCGGCTGTGCGAAATATTTCACCGGCATTCTATATCTCCGAAACCATCACCGATATCACCCTGAAATGTTTACGTACTAGAAGTTCAGCTATGAAAATTTCAAAAACCTGTTAAATACAAAACGAGCATGGCGGCCAAGTGAAAGTGAGCCATTTTAATAGATTTTTCTCGCAATTTAACCATCTGAGCACAATGAATCTTGGTACAGCAAATGTCTATACACATTGTAATGCACTGGCATTTAATTTAGTTCAATTGCTCACATACCCTCAAGACGGCGGCTGTGCGCATTTTTAAATTTATGTTTTTATTTCTCGTGTACAATTACGTGAAGATTATTGTGTACATGTGGTATTCAAACGTCAATCGCATGATTAGGACACATGAAGTAAAAACGAGATTTTAAAAATTCCCACAGCTGCCATCTTGTGGTTATGAAAACAATTGAAATAAACTAGATGCCAGTGGATTAACATTTGTATAAGCATTTACTGTGCAATGTTCCACTGCACTCGGATGGTTAAATCGTGAGAAGCGTCCACTTAAATATTTACACTTCGCGTCGCCGCCATGTTGGATTTGTGCTCACCATGTTATTGAAAGTCCTATAGATGAACTTATGTTCATAGCCTCTATGAACAGAAAAAATCAGTTTGATTGCTGTAAATGATTCGGAGGTACTGCGAACCGTCTAAATATTTCGTATGGTTGCCATTTTGTATTGTTGTACTGTATGTATAGGCCATATAGTTATATACTGTACCCGTAAATTCGGGAAGTTTCCTGTCGGAAATCCATAGCAGAGATGGATTCCTAATTTCTAAAAATACTCCAGATAAAATTCCATCAGAAATCGCTCCAACAAGGTCTTCGGGAATTTACACAGTATTCTACAATGATATTATGGATATACAACAAAATACACTGGGGCTCAGATGAACACCTACCTTTTAATCTCGGGGTCTTATAAAGAGACTTAGATCCATCCTGAAAAGGGGTCCACAATACCATTGTTCCTTTTATATCTAAAATAAATCACTCC
Source organism: Meconema thalassinum (assembly GCA_946902985.2). Classification (NCBI taxonomy): domain Eukaryota; kingdom Metazoa; phylum Arthropoda; class Insecta; order Orthoptera; family Tettigoniidae; genus Meconema; species Meconema thalassinum. The sequence continues at coordinate 1,155,687 of OX336396.1, forward strand.
AAAAACGATATAGAAAACGAACTAAGCAAATGTATTAACAATTGTAAGCTATATCTAAAATTTAAACAAATAATAACAATTCCTAAATTAATAAATTAATTAATACATTCACGCACTCTACTCTCTCACAATACACACACTACTGAAGTTACTATACTGTCAGTTATACAGAAATAAATTTTGAACGGCCTAAACCAACTACAAGTAATAAAACGCTTAACAAAATTCCGGCGTGCTTGAAGTTCCTACAAAGCTATTAAAAATGGCATGCTCCATGCACTGCACATCTGGATAGCTGACCCATTCATAGATTGACACACATTCAATCAGCCGGTAACCTGTTTCCCTTCATCAAACTGTACCTTGCCAACAACTCTTTCCATTTTATGTAATATACAGGCCTTGAATTATAACGAGACACATTTCTCCCTTTGCATTCGTTGTGAGCACGCTGTTTACGCGGCCAGAAACCTTGTCTCAGAATTACATTTTCTTTTTACAAAACTGGCTATATCTCTCACAATTCTCGATCAAATACACTCAAATTTTAACACAACCATCCATGCATTCCCTCGCGACATTCATGACTACCGAAGTTATCCTCATACACTCTTAACAATTCAAAACATTCGTTCCAAAAACATTCATTCTAAAATACACTACATTTCAAAAACGTATGATCGAATAATTATTATTAAAATTATTCTATTAATGAAATAATTGTGAAAAGTATTTACAAACACAGTATTCGTTATATTTAACGTTGAATAACGATATGCATACGTTATATAATAGAGTCTTAGCTCTCTTTCAAAGTATCCCTTTTTATCAAGTATATAAAATGTGATCCTCGCACTTAATTTCTTTATCACTCACCAATGTTAATATACTGCAACACCCTGTCAATTTGGGATTATAGTCAATATCAGGCTAATGCTTTCAATCAGCAAATATAAAATGCACCTAGATACTCAAATCCGTGTTTTAATAAAAGGTTTAATAGAAGTATTAGTTAACATAAGTTCACAACATTATGTCCCAAATTATTTTCCGCTCATTAACGCTCTCGTCAACACTTCTACAGTACCTGGCCACAATATTATAATCACCTGAAGGTTTTGTAAATTTTGCTTCTATTTATGCTATTTCTCAATGAAAACTGATTGACATCGACTAAAGTATCTACATACAGATAACTACATATACTGTGAGTACTTTAAACAGTTTTAAAAATCTTTTAGTCACGAAATTAGTACACAATTCAGTTGCACGCTGCTTACTGTAAACTGCTATTATTTTGTATGTCCTCCTTTTGCTTCGATTACGGCCTCAATTCTCCGCGGCATACTTTCAATGCAGGACTGGACAACTTCTTGGATCCTGGTATGGTGATACCACACTTGGATAAGTTTCTCAATTAATTTGATTTTGGTTGTTATGAGTACTTTGGCAATCTCCCTTTTCACAAGTTCCCATACATTCTCGATGGGGTTTAAGACAGGAGATTTACCTGGCCATGGCAGAATTTCAATGTTTTTCTGTAGTAGGGAGGCTTTAATCTTATAGCTGTATGGCAAGGTGCCCCATCTTGCATAAAAATGTAGTCTTCACCGTTTGGGAACCATTCTCTCAACTGAGGAATGAGCCTTTTCTCTAGCACACTGATATACTGGTCATGTTTCATGGTTCCTTCAACAATGTAAAGGCGACCACAACCCTTCCCTGATATCACTGACCACACCATAATAGATATCGGATGCTTTACATTTCTAACAATGCATGAGGAGTCCAGTTTCTCGTCTGTCTTCCGTCGTATGAATTTTTCTTTGTCCATCAGACATTGGAAAGGTGATTCATCAGAGAAGTACACCTGGGAAAGAACGTGTCTGATGTTGTAAAGGAATCTAATTCAACAAGACGATATAGAACACATAATTTTGGACATTTTTGGATGTTAATGTGCAATACTTACCCTTTTTCAGTCTTCCATAGACAGTGATTTGTGCTGCCTTGCCCACAGGAGTCGCTTCTTCATCATGGCAGCAGTGAGTAAGGACTCTTTAGATGGACGATGGCACTTGTAGCCCTGTTCATACAATCTTCTACGCACAGTTCTTTCAGATACCATCACACCACTTGCATTGAGCTCACTAGTTACGTGATTAACAGCCTTTTTACGATTTTCCTTGCAGACTTTCACAATTTTTCTGTCTTCACGTGGCGACGACTTCCTATGTGCACCGCAGTTTCCTACACGACGACCTTTCCTACTTTCTAGTTGTTTACTTTACTAGACTCACAGACGCTTGAGAAATGCCCACTTGTCGGGCTATTTCACAATCACTAAGCTCAAGAAACGCTGAAATGACAGCCTTTATCCTGGGTGTAAGATCATTTATTTTCCACATTACGATTACAAAGTAATCAGTACAGTTCTATGTCAGAAATAACTGAGAAGTTATTAATTGAATGGTCTGCAACAATAAAGAAACACAAATTCAGTGTCCTCCTAAATATCACCCGTAGCAAGAATACCCACAACAGTCACAGCCTGGTCGAGACTGCTACCAGCCTTTATTAACAATCACCAGGAACAAATGAATCCCTACAAATGCATAGCACTGTTGCCAACTCACATAGAAGACAGTATATAAACTTCCCTCATCAATAAATTCGTGACCAAAGCTCCTATAACTACATTACCTTACAAATGAAAGAAATCAAGGAGAGATTATAATAATGTGGCCACGTACTGTAAGTCGTTAATTCACATATATCGGAGTTCTTAACACCAACGGCTCCACTGCTATGATGCCATGTTCTTACCAAAAGAACAATACTTTTGTAACTTCCTCAAATGCGGAACAACCTCGCATGAGCGCAAACATTTCTCCACATAGCCTCATATACACCCTGAATATGGTATTAAAACTCTCATCCACTATGTTGAACAATTCCTTAACTCACATTAATTGTTACCAACATCTCTTCTGTAGAACTTGCATTTAAATTACTGGCATATTCCTCAGCATTGTAACACTCAACTGCTGGTATACTGAACACTTCCTTCTGTTCTTAATAGAAACTTCCATTTATAAAAGACGACCTTAGACATATCGTGTATGACCTCCATGAGTTTACTTTATAAAATTTACTTAATTGTCCACTAAATTGATTTAATAGAAATCCTATTATGTTCCACCACTCTTATCTAGCTTTAAAATTTCACGTCTTTGCAATGTCATGTCCACAATATGACGTGACACCACATTATAGTGTATACATAACCACACAAGTTATGCATATGTCCAATAGCTTTGAATTCCCTGTCGCATGATAAAAATTATCTTCTATGACTAAAGCTCTCACCTTTCTAAAATAAAGTAAGGATTGTCAATTCCGAAATGTATTTCCATTCTATACAAAGAATGTCTATGAGTATATGACTTCTATCATATCATGACGAATATTTCTTGTCAGATCGACGTAACGTTCATAGTAATTATGATAATATAACAATATATATTTTGTAGTTTCTTGTGTTCTTGAAGCTTTTTCTTACAATAAGATGCCCAAATTAAATTATAAAAAGGAATTTAATTGGCATCCACGACTAAATGTCAGCATCCTCAATTCAAAATAAAATTGGAAAACGTCCAAAGTTAACATGACTGGTCCTAAATAAGGAAGTCTGATTCCTTAAACAAATAAAAATGTCAGTTCAGAAACTGCATCGTAGAATGTAAATGTGAAAATGACGAAAGACGATCATCTCACATGATCTTGTAGAATTAAATCGTGTTACTCACATTAAGTATAAATATATATCGAAACATGGAAACACAGAAAATATGGAGTAAAACGTTTGCTCTAAATGTCCTTATAAAGCTCTAACTACATAGGAAAATAACATTTCTACCTTATCAGACGATATCTAGATGATCTGGTTAAGTATTTGGAAAATACTTAGATGTTTCCTCAATCCAAGATACTGAGTTGGACCCTTGTCAGTATCCTCGAACCAGCGACCATCGGATACGGAAGGAATTTCCTCTCCGTTAATCACCAATCTCCGTCTATAATTGAACAGCAACCTCCCGTCCATAGGTCTTCTTTGTTGCCGGGTCCTCCCTGGCATATTGACAAATCTTCTTATGATGAATATTCATTCTCCGTCGTAGATATAGTTTAATGTCATTGTCGAGTAATATTGTAGAAATATTCATATAGATGGTTAATGACATATTTCTATAGCTCATAGATGTTATATTAAAGTTCGTGAAATGACATTAATGCACTAGATGTAATTGTACATAACGTCTACATTCAGAAGTATTCTGGTTAACGAATCTCCATGTTGCATCTATATCTCTGCTTCAAATATGTCCCTGGCGCATAAAGTCTTTAGTTCATCATCTCAAATATGTGACAAATATCGAATAATAATTCTCGATGAATATTAGCAGTCATAATGAAATAATGTTAGTATGCTGCTCCAATGTTAAAGTCAATCAGTGTTACTCACTTGGACTTTGTTCACAACAATCTCGTTCCAACTAATAATGCTTTACAGCTCTGCGTCCGTCACTTATATTATACACTTCTAAAAAGGTAATATCTTCGACGCTTAAATTTCGTAGAATAATGGTATGCGTTCTGTACTATATATATAATCAAATAGCTGAAGTATAATCTCAACTAACAATGAGACAAATCAATATCAAGTCTCTTGCGAACTTCGCCTAGTTTGTATGCACGGGGATCTCCAAATATCTACCCTGCAATCGCGCTATCTCCACGAGTAGTTTAACACCGTACTCGGATAAAGCCTTCGGGGCCTCGGTAACCCCGGAATACACGTCTACACTCTTCAAAGTTTGTAGGAATAAGAACTCGGATGCTTGGCGTTCCCTCTCCAAGTCGAATATCTGGCCGCCTTCTGCCTCACTCCAGAAATTTAGCGCGCACTTTAAAAATGCTTATTACTGCGTAATTCGTCCTTTCGGCGACTTCCAAAGTATCTGTAATATTTTACTTTAATTTTCTTCTCATTACCAATGAATAAAATATCCTTCTTGGGGTCTAAATATAAAATGTCTCCATATAATATAGTTGAAGGTAACCCCGTCTTCAATAAGACCTCTCCTCATTGGCTGGGGGCTTAAGTCCAATGACTTAAATCATAATAATATATATAATATTCCATAGATAATTCACTGTTGCTATGCCAATTTCAAGCTACTAGAATTTTCTATTGCGCAACATATCACTTGATTGGAATCTCCCTGCCTGCTCGAGACACTAACACGACTGGTTTGCGTCAAGTTCCAGGATTTATATTGCCATGTTAAGTTATATAATGGGCTCGAAAAATATTCTCATTTCAGTCCCAAATAATTCATTTTCCTGGGTCAGTACCATAAAGAAAAATGATTGCGTACCTTCATTATTCATACTTTCACTTCGATCGCAATATTACGAGACAAGAAACAAAAACTTAATTTTAAAATTTCGCACAGCCGCCATCTTGAGGTTATGAAAGCAATTGAACTAAATTAGATGCCAGTGCATTACAATGTGTATAAACATTTGCTGTACCAAGTTTCATTGCGTTTGGATGATTACATCGCGAAAAAAGTGTATTTAAATTTTCAACTTCGCTTGCCGCCATGTTCGTTTTCTTGTCAACAGGTTTCTGAAATTCTCACAGATGAACTTCCAGTGGTGCCCTTTATCTCCGCACAAATTGTTAGGGTGATATCAGTAATAGTTTTGGAGATATAGAATGCCGGTGAAATATTTCGTACAGCCGCCACCTTGAGGTTATGTAAACAATTGAACGAAATTAGATGTCGGTGCATTACAATGTGTATAGACATATACTCTACCAAGTTTCATTGCGTTTTGTTGGTTAAATCGCGAGAAACGTCTATTTTAAAGTCGCAAATTCGCTTGGCCGCTATGTTGGTTTTGTAGTTACCAGGTTTACGAAAGTCTGATAGGTGAACTTCTAGTTGTTCCCTTGATCATCGTACAAAATTTCAAGGTGGTATGGGTATTAGTTTTGGGGATATTTAATGCCGGTGAAATATTTCGCACAGCCGCCATGTTGGATTGGTGAGACGTATTACAATTTCAAGGGCACGGTCAGGGTGGCCAAAATGGTGCTATGACCTTACCGATTTTCATTGATAGATAGATAGATAGATAGATAGATTTTTAAATTCCATTTGATCAAATACATGTATACAATACATTTTTGATATAGGACACGTCAGAATTTACATCTATAAAATAAAGGTACTAATAGGTATATACAGTAATACTAATACTATAACTATTTATAACTTATTATAATAACAGATCTTAAGAGATACAATCTTATTGGACAACTATTTACACCTTACTCTATTATCATAATATGAAAACTTAATTCTATAAATACAACAACTTACAGCTAGGTGTTACAATTACAATAGAAAAGTAAAATATAATTATAGATTTCATCGCTCCTATACGCTAAGATATTCAACTACAGAGTAAAAACAATGGCACTGCAGATAAGCTTTCAACATTCTATCAAAGGTTTTTATTTTTGGGGCAAGTTTTATATACTGGTGTAGTTTATTGTATAATTTAACTCCTGTGTGAAAAGTTCCTTTTTGATATATGCTTGTGTGTGTGTGTGAATTATGAATGTTTTGATTTTGTCTTGTGTTATGCCTATGAACATCATTGTTTGTTTTAAGAAAAACATCCTTATTCATTAAATTATTTAAAAAAAACATAATACTTTCAAAGATATATATGCAGGGCAGTGGGAGAATGTTTAAATCTTTAAACAGAGGTTTACATGATTCTCTAGTGTTTACATATGCCATAATTCTAATCGCCCTCTTTTGTATCCCAAACGTGCTTAGTACATCTGGCGACATACCCCAAAATATGACCCCATATCTTAAGTATGAATGGAAATAAGCAAAATAAATATTTCTTAATGTGTGTATGCTAGTGCAGGTTTTCAAAATACGTAACGCAAAGCACATCGAGTTCAGTTTAGTATTCATATATTGTAGATGTTTATTCCATTTCAAGTCATGTTGTATCCATAGTCCTAAAAAATTTGTTTCGCAGGATTCCTATTCTGTATAGTGTGGAAATTTAGACATACTGTTTTTTATAGTTTATTATGAGGCGATTATCTTGTGACCATTTGGTTAACTCTCCTGTAACGGAGTCAGCAGACTGCTGTATGACCTGTTTAGTTTCACCTTTTATTACGAGTGTTGTATCGTCTGCAACAAAATTTCCTTATGTGAATGAACGTTCTGTGTTATATCATTGATATATAGAAGAAAGAGTAGTGGGCCCAAAACCGATCCCTGGGGTACTCCAAATTTAATAATTCCCTTATTGGGTAATGTTTCATTAAGTAATTTGGTTCCATCATCCTTGTGTCTCAAGCTTACTATTTGTTTACGCCTTGTTAAGTAAGATTCTATCCATTTATTAGCTAGACCTCTAATACTATATTGATTTAGTTTTGTAAGGAGGATTTTATGGTCAACAACACCAAATGCTTTCGATTAATCCAAGACTAGGCCAGTTACATGTTCCTTATTGTCAATTGATTTCAGTATACTATTAATCATACTAATATATAAAAATTAGATTGTGTGTGTCTTTCTGTCTGTCTGTCTGTCTGTGTGTTACTCAATAACACAAGAACCACTGGTTCGATTTAAATGAAATTTTGCATGGATGTAGCTGATTTACCAGGCGTACGTATAGGCTCCTTTTGATTTCGATATTTTGCATTATTTAAAAATGGCGACTATTTTCATATTTCCATTTAAAATAAAAAGAGAACGCTAAGAAATAGCAAACTTTTGGCGGAACTACGAGGTTAGAAATTTAATTTTCTATCCGGAAGGTCCTTATCAATTTTCGTGTATCTCCAACGGTTAGCGAGTAAAACCTAAATATGTCTTATAAAACATGGTCAACGCCGAGCGATGTTGTCTAAGTTAGTCTCTACATGAACTGTTTTATTTATAGAGGTAGTTTGTGGGGTCCGAAACTAGACGTGATTTTGAGTCTAATTTTATACTCTTGGTGCCGGTTATTGTATGTAAGTATTTGGATCTTTACGCTGTTTCACAATTTTATAGGGCTTTCTACTTTGCACGGTATGCTTTCATCCTTTTTATCGATTTGTTTTTCGTTAAATGAATATTTCAGTTGGCCAATATTTATCTGCTTTTTGTCGTTTTTACCATGATCATAAACCCAAATTCACAGACGAATGTGTCGAAAACTATCGACTGTCACATTAGTTTATTTAGTGTTCATATTAATCTTACTGCAGAACTGGGCAAAATTATTTCAATAAAGTAGGTATTTTGACTTTTGCGACCAATAAAAAAAACGCACGAAAGACGGCGTAAACCTAGAGAAGTTGCTGAGTTTTAATTTCTTGGCCCTGAAATTGAATATACAATCATTTTGGAAGCCTTTATAGGGGGGAGAAAGACTGTTTTAACCTTTAGCACTCGCAGTAAATTAGCTGAGGTGTTCTAAATAAGAGTTGAGGTATCGCACAGTTTGCTACTCCATTGGTAGTGCGCAAATAGACCACAAGAGCCCGCTGATGAACCATCTCGGAGTTACTAGGCGTAATCTCGCACAAGACACGGCATAGACTTAGAAAATTTTTATGTGATTAATTTGTTTTTGTTATTACTACTTGGGATGATTGAAGATTGTTCCGTTACTGTTACTCTTTATCATGACATGGTACGTACCTTCCGCAATATTACTTATTGCGGATATGATAATTGCTATCAAGTTTGATGTATTTTTAGCATAATATTTATATGTTTAAATATAGTATGAAGACGTTAAACGATAGGTGTTCAATATTTAAGACAGGTTATTGAACGTTTACTACATAGAAGCTGATATTTATTTCCAATATTTAAACGCACTTTCTCACCTACAAAGCGGAGGCAACAGGCTTTTCTCCGGGTACTCCGGTTTTCCCTGTCACATTTTCATTCCAGCAACAATCTCCACTATCAGTTCATTTCATGCGTCATTCATTTAATCATTGCCCCAGGGGAGTGCAACACGCTTCGGCAGCCGGCACAGTTCATATCCTCGCTGCTAGATGGAGATTTCATTCATTCCATTTTCTGACCCGGTCGGTCGACTGTAAGCAGGCTAAGGATTTTCACTTCCCTACCTCTGATTAATAATTTGGTGAGTGAAAATGCATGTAGTCTACACATGTAGTTGGTAACATGGAATAACATAACTACATTAGGAATGTGTGATTAATATATTAATGATTTAGGCCAGCAAGTACTAAAAGCCGTTCGAAGAACGGGTACTTCAGCTAGTACATTCATAAATTGCTCGCTGTGTAGATTTTTCCGTTCTGAATCCATGTTGTGAGTTTGATAATATTTTATTTTTTTCTAAAAAACTTATTAGTCTCTTATATATGATTTTTTTCTAAGATTTTTTTAATACCAGTTGGTAAGGTAATAGGACGATAGTTATCTAATTCATCTTTTGAACCGTTTTTGTGCACTGGAATTACTTTTGATATCGCTCCAGCCGTTTAAAATCACACACACACACAGACAGACACACGGACTAAAGGTGATCTCATACGCCTATTTTTTCATAAAATTGAAAATAGGCTGAAAATGGATATCCTTTCAATGAAATATTAATTGCCAATAAATAAAATAAAATACAGTATAATATTGGGCTTCACATTAAACTTTGAAAAATTGAGCTCGATTTCCAGGACCTATACTCGTCTTAATGGGTTGCGAAGCGCAGTAGCGAGTAACAATTGAAGATCGAAATTAGAAAGTGATAACCATTGGCCTTATGGGAACTTCACTTCCTAGTATTATTCTTCCATGGTAGAGTAAAGGATGCCAAAGTTGGAGGTTGCAAGTTCTGGTAGTGTATGCGTCTGACATTTAAATTTTGTACTCCCCATCAGTATGGTTTGTACACTTTGTAAAATCCACGACCTAATAGCCGAAATCTTATATGCCCATGATTAGTATCTTATAAGTTACATTCCACATGTATTGTGTTAATACCTGGATGTTTGTATTCTTACAGATCTGTCCACTGGATCCAGTTGATCAGCATGTTGCACTAAGCAGACCTGCAGCTTCAATAGTGTGGTTCGTTTTATAGCCTAACATGCATATACAATGTACTACATTGTGTAATGCAAAATATAAATTACTTTTTCAAATACTAAACTCCTATGGTTTTCATTTGTGTCTTTCTCCTTCCTTCTCATAACACATTTACAAGAGGGTCATGAGATTCAATCAAGAATTTGGCACCTGTGTAGGATAGCAGGAGGGGGGGTTAGTAATAGAACAGAGTGAATTGATTTCAAAGTCAGATTTGGAGGTTATGTAGAATAGGACGGAAAAGGGGGGGGGGGTGAGGTATGTGCACTTGAATTTGGAGGTTATTAATGTTTGCAAACTTTCATTTTATAGCATTTAACTAATAAAACGTGTTAAACAATAGATTTTTGAGTTGTTTTATTCGATGAACTAACGGCAATACAAAAGGAACTATAATATAATTATCAATATACAGGTACATTATGTTTGTTTGCTGTCAACATTGCAAAATGGACAAAAGAATTCAAAATGTCTCGAATATATTGTTGACTGCCTATAATACGTTTTGTCAGAGGTAATGTTGTCAAACGTGAAATACATTAATGCTAATTGTTCCTCAAAGGGCCTAGTTCTGCGGAATATTCATAAAAATAAGCTGACATCTTGGGGATTTAGTTTCTTATGTTTCCCCTACCATACCAGAGGGAAATGATTGATTTTCTGAAGCCAAATTTGTGCGTATTTAAGGAAAATTATTTGACTTGGGAGGTAAGACTCTGGTATTATATCCTCTTCGTTTGATATACAGTTTCGGCGAGTTGTTAATCTAAGAATTAAAAAATATATATTTAAGTTATACTGTAGGTGCGTGACAAAACTTCGGTGTAGCACTGAATGAAAGCAGAACGAGCGACAACATTCTCTATAGTACATGAATTAGCCAAAATTCCTTATCAAACGATGAGAAATAAATCCGAGAATGATGTTTTAATAGATGTTTCCCCCTCCACTGTCTGTAACCTACCCAACCTTCCCTAATAGGCTCACGACTTATTTAGGCATGATTCCAGCTGTGGCCGCCATAGTTCACATCAATCATCTTCAACCTCGCCCTTAGGTACTATGCCACACCAACGCCCGACCATTCTGTGACAGATCCTTTTTTGTATGTGACAATATAGTTGGCTGTATGGCCACCTCTTGCTGAGGCATTACAGGGAGTCCGGCTCCTGTGCATTCTAGATTCTATGTGGTGACCTAGTAATGAGGTGGAGGGGGCTTTGCTTATTCAGATAGGTAGTCATAGAGATATGTTAACTAGAGGAGATGCATTTTCTTATAATGGATGATATGTTGGTTTAAAGATTACTGATTGCGTTGTTGTTAATACGAAGGCTGGTTTTTAAAGAAATATAGAACATGATATGTGTGAAGGTAATTAAATGAGTAACATAGGTGAGTATAGAGCAAGCCAGATTAGGAAAGTGAGGTTCAATATGTTGTGATAGTAGAAGAAAGATATGGAGCCTATTTTGGTTCACATGTTGATGGAGCAGATGACTAAGATCAGTGAACAGTTAGGCTCTGTGAATGAGATGGTAGAGTCAGTGACTGAACAGATAGAATCTGTTAAACTGTCAGGAAATGAGAAGGAATTACAGGATCACAAGGCAACAATAAGCAGTAAAATTGAGTTCATGAATCAAGATTTGAGTCGGAAAATTGATAATCATGTAGAGGAACTGAGGGAAGAAATGCACAGCGAACAGAATAGACATAAAAGTAGGTTAGATGGGGTGGAAAGCCATCAAGATAAGCAAGATGAAGTGATTGAAGAAATTAGGGCTGACGTAGCTACTGTAATTTCAGGGTAAGAGGGAAGTGTGAAGAGATATGCAACACTGTGAGTGAGAATAAGTGGGAATATTTGATTAGAGTAGGAGTTGTTGAGAATAAGTTGGAGGAGATGTGTAAAGTATGCGATGCTGGAGGGGCTGAAATAAAAGGTAATAACTGAAAACTAAATGAACAAGAGTAGAGGAAGCCGGAAAATCATCAGAGGGGTGGGGGGCGTAAAGAAAATTTTAATGAAGAGGAAGAAAATGAAGAAGAAATGAAAGATGGACAAAAGAGAGAACGAGGGGAAGAAGGACAAATCTAGCCAGGATAATCTTCAATTGGAATTGAGTAAAGTCAAATCTAGTCAGGATAGCATTAAATTCACTGAGGATTGTGTTAAACTTAGTCAGGATAATCTTTAAAAACAATTAGGTAAAATAAAATCTAGCCAGGATAGTATGAAAACTAGCCAGGTCAAACTTGAAACAGAATTAGGTAAAATCAAATCTAGTCAGGATAAGACAGAAACAAAGATCGTTAAAATTGAATCAACATAAAGTCATGTGCTAGCAACACAGAATCTAATGCAATCTACACAGTCAAATATACAAACTAAAATAGGCATAGTAGAGGCTAGCCAGAAATTATTACAGGTCCAGTTGAACGAAGCTGAACAATTTAATGAAGATTTTCAATTAGAAATGATTTTGGAATTATCCAATAATAAGAGAGAATCTAAACATAATATTTAAGCTCTTCAGTTACAAGTGTCAAATGATACAATTCATACTCAAGCATCTCTAGAAAATTTGAAAGATGAGTTATTGTTGTTGCAGACGCAAGTTAGGGACCACAATAAACTTATTAAGGACGACTATGATGTCGATATAAAGGGAATCATAAACGAAAATGTAGTCACTTTAAGGCAAGAGATGACTAAAATAAATGAAGATTACTTTAAAGACTTCAAATTGGAGGTCAATAACAAAATTGTAGTAGGCGAAAGTAGATTTAGCAAGGAAATTACAGATTTAAGGGAGGACCTGATAAAAAGGTTGAATGTTATTCAATTTACCCAAACCACAAACCATGACAGCATAGAGGATAGGATTCAAACTTTAGAAGTAAGGTTCGATCAAGGAAAAACGGAATTAGTCGAATTGCGCGAGAGAAAGACTTCTGAAATCAACCAAATCAGAAACCAACTTGAGGGTCTAACGTTAGGTGATAGTATAAATGTGGATAACTTAAGGGACCAATTAAGGACAAATTGGATTGCCGATTTTCAAGCTACGCTTAATGAGATTAATTTCACTTCGCATGAAAGGGAAGGAGGTGATAAATATCAGACTCCTATGGCAAATAGTAGTCCACAGTATCAGATTAATCCAAATTTGAACTCAGCTAATCCACGTGTCCAAACATATACGTCACCTTTGACATATACGGGAGCAGGAGCCTACAATCTGAATCCATCAAATGGGGCAGGCCACATTACGATTATTAGGAATTTTGAGGATAAGCCTCGCCGTTTCAATAATCTTGTTGGGACGACACCTATTGAATTCATATGAAGTATGCGTGATTATTTTACTGAATCTCACGTGCCACGGGAAAGACAATTGCGAGTGGTAGAGCGTTTTCTTTCCGACGCTCCGCTTCAGTGTCACACAGCTTTCAGTTACACATTTAACGACTTCGAGGAGTTGGTCGAAGCGTTAATCAATCGTTTTTGGAGCACAGAAGAACAGAATAACGTTCGCCCCGAAATATATTGGAGGAAGTACTCGATACTGGCCCGACCAGTTACTCTGAGTATTTTTCCTATCAGTTATCGAAATTGATATTTCTTCAGCCTCCGTTAACCAAAGAACAATTGATCGAGGCGATATCTTGACAGTTTCCTGTTGACGTAAGGAAGAACATAATTTCATCAGGAATCACTAGTTTAGCCGCGATGGACGATCTGTTGAGACGCCTGGACTATGTGAGTGCTTTACGACACCGACAGTCGCGAGAAACAATCGTCATGATCACAGATCCGTGAATACGATCGTCAAGGACAGAACACAGCAAACTGACCTAGTAAAACCTGAGAACAGGAATTATGTTAAACCAGGATCGAATAGGAACAATTACCGAAGGGACGATCGACAGAACGATCGATACGCGGAATGAAATGAACAACCATGGCAACGAAAATACGAAGAGAGGAATTTCTATCGTCGTGATAATGGATATGATCGGAATAAGTATCGTGATAGTCCATACAATTCCAATTATAGACCACGCACTGGATATAGCCGGTACAAGAACTATCGAACTGAGGAATTTGAACGTAACCGGGAGAAACAAAGGTTCAGAAGTGAGCAAGAAAAGTCTAACAATAGTAGACGAAAAAATTCAGAAGAGAGAAAAAATCAGGAAATTGATGAGAGAGAAAGTAGACCCAGTACTAGTCGTCAAGGGAGCAACGAACAGACTCCTGACGAAGGAAAAACCGCCAATTTCAAAACGCAAGTAGGAATTCAGAATTTGACACTTCCATATGAGATAACTATAAATGAAACGTTCGACGTAGCAGATGAGGACCTCCTATATGAAGAAGGAGGGAAGAGAGGATAGACTCTGTTCGTGAAAATCTCAGGGATGCGGCCGAGAAATGGCAGAAGCGTATTAGACATAAGCGCTATCGTCCGCCGTTCGGAAGGAACGACTTAGTCTTGATAAGAAGACCCACGAAGGCAGATGTGCCCAGGAAAAAGTACACGAAATTTGCTTATGTCTTCCACGGCCCACATCGCATTTCACGAGCTATTGGCAATAATTGTTACAAAGTCTGGATGGAAGAGAAACCATTGGGCGCATTGACGCAAAGAACAATAGAAAATATTACAAGAAGATAACATGAATATACGAGAATGATGTTCCATTATCTTATTAGATATGTCTTTTGAATACATAAAGTCTGTTCGGACTTGATGTAGGATGTCAAGGAGGAATATGTACCCTCATTCTCATGGCCAGAATGCTTTTATTAGAAGGTAATACGTAAATTACTTGGGAACATGGAGATCGGTTCAGGATCATATGTTTCGCGGCCCACTAGCTGACTGGAGAGCAGTCTGGCCGAGCGAAGCATGGCGCATGCGTTGGCAGAACTAACGTCACAGCTGGTTGGGCAGTGATATTGATTATTATATCGACCACCACCAAGAGATAAATTATGCCCATAAAACGGGAATACAAGCTTTTTACACATTCTGGTGTATCATCACATGTCTGTAATTATAGCAGGTGACGGATTATCAACTACTTTAAAGTAATTGAAATCCCAGGACTATGGAAAATAATGATTACCAATTTTGAGCACAGGTAGCGCGGCGGTCAGTGCGACCGGAGACGCGAGTTTGCCTGCTGGACAGAGAGCTCAGAACGGATTGTATCACATTTGAATATACATACTGAGTTGGACCGGTGACCGTAGTGTCAGATCACGTGAACCGAAAGTGAAAGTTCGCGCTGCGGAAATTGTACAAGCACTGTACAGCGTGGAGATTCCTGGTGTCGAACAGGACTCCAATTTCATATACGCATATGTTTTTGCGGACGAAGTAGCTGTGCAGTTTGTCAGGCAAGACAACTGTTCGTTATAGCTTTAACAAGCTTAAAGACATATTGCACATGCAGGCACAGTTCACCGTATTGGGACTGGCTATTATAAGGCACACATCTTGTGTATATTGAGGAAAGTGAGTGCTATTGTTCGAGAAGCATTTCTGTATACAAGTGCATGGATATTGCAACTACTTCAACATTTATAAAGCCTGAACTATGTTTGTCTGACATCACAACCATGTTGAGTAATTGGATGTCAGGAGGAAAGAATATTATGGGTTTTATTAATATAACTATGGGCGGTTAGACGCAGCAAGCATGAGTGTCACTAATTTTGGCAAGGCCACGAACATTTTTTATGCAACCGGCATAGCTGTTCGTGCTTTTGAGTGTCGGTGGACACAGCTGTTGCTATTGAGTGCAGTGTGTTACGAAATGACCCGGTTTCGCGAGGCTATTGAACTTACAACTCAAGCCGATATGGACATCGTTGTGCTGCGATTGCTAGGACGTTATCCTGTGAAGGAATGAACTCTCGGTGTAGTAGGAGCTGACAATTCTTCCAGGATGGGAGATATCCTGAGGACCAAAGGGAACCAGGAGAGAGTTGTCTGGAGACCTGGGATTCGGTTCTTGTTTTCCTGGATAATCGAGACCACTACTTCATATATGGAAGGAATAGTCATGAAGGACATGCCATTGTTCGATCATGAGCTCCGAGAATCACCCAAGGTACTGAAAAAGTCTCATCGATCGTATTTTTTTTAGCGTATGGCTTTTAGTGCCGGGAGTGACCGAGGACATGTTCAGCTCGCCAGTTTTGTAGCTGCTTCGAGACGGACACCCAATGGGTCAGCTACAAGTACCGTTGGGGAGGAAAGTTGGAATTGAAGGTCGAGGAGTTGGAAGGTAGCGGCTGTGGCCTATAGTTAGGGACCAACCCCGGCATTCGCCTGGAAGGAAGATGGGAAACCACAGAAGACCATCTTAAAGGTTGCCGGCGGGGGATTCGAACCTCCTCACCTCCCGGATGTGAGCGACTGCCAGCAGTCATGCCGTAACGACCAAAGGCTAACTCACCCGGTTATCAATCGTAGTAAAGCATGTTTATTCTAAGGTTGTCACATTGCCACATTTTATAGGATTTTTGTAGAATGTCTGAGGATATAGTTTAGGCTTGATCTTAGTGTCAAGACTGATTCTATTCTAGACAGAGTTTTGATCCTGCTAAAGGATGCACCCATTGTGATTAAATGTATTGTTGTTTAAAAATTTTGGTAACTGTAAATTCAAGTTTATTTAATTAGGAATTTATTGAATGTAGAGAAGAGGAACATTCGTCATTCGACGTGTTTTTTAATATATAGTGAATGAACACTCGTTACATGCCTAGTTATGACATTATTCTATTTTGGGGAAGACTCAGTTTTGAGTTTCTACTATTGTTTGAATACAAAAAACTGTTTCACACTTGAAAGTTGAATTTCAGTATTCAGGTTGATTATTAAATATTGCAATAAGCTTTTTGAAGCTAATTCAGTGCAGAAAGTGGATTCTTTTGCTTTGCTAGGAATTTATGTTCTGCTATTCTGGAAGATAGACGCTTTTAGTGTTTCTAACCGATCATTTGGAAAGCTGATTGTTATGATCACCCAGACCGGTGTTGTAGGACACTATTTGTCGTTCTTGAAACCATTCGAGTAGATTTATTCCGACCTTTGACTTGATCCAATTTATTTCTTCAGTAACCTTTTGAGATTTTGTATTACGATCGCTTCGTTAGATACGTTTAAGATCTATTGGAGATGGACAATACCGGTGTTTTATACACAGTTTGAAGTTTGAAGACTTTTTGGAAACATTCATCCTATTTATCAACGTCAATCCCAGATTATATTTATGTGGAGGCAGTTCTATCGCCAGATTTGTGATTGTAATTAACACTTATTGAATGCAACGCTCATTGATCGTTATAAATAATAATATAAGACTAAATGACACAATAATTAAACAATGATTAATTGAAATATATCGAAACTTGTATAATTTTAGCAACACTATTTTAATGTGCATTTGATCTGTTAATTAAGCCTAGTATGGAATTCTTCGTTCACCAAGGAAGGTGATTGTTTGAGGCACTAAGTTATAGTAGTGCAATATAAATAGAGATGTGAATGCTCAGTGCAGCATGATATTTGATGGTAAAGCCATTTAGAGGCTAGTGTCAGATAGTGTTGAAAGGATATTCAATGAAATATTCCAAGTTGTAATATGAAATGCAATCCACTCAGATGGATTATGAAAGTAAGAGTATTTATGGCCTATGGCATTGAATTTCTGCATCTTTTCACGTTAATAGTCTGTTGTGGGAATCATGCATTTCAGGCATGTAGAATTAAATATACTTGGTAGATTTTCGAATCTTAGTATCACTGCATCGCTTATCAGGTGTTATAATCATCCCTAACTCTGATCTGGTGATGAGAGTTCATTTTAGGTGGATGTAAAATAAATTAAATTCGATTTAGATTAATTGCTTGGCCAGATGAAATGAATAAATCAGAATAACACAGCAACCACGAATCTAGTAAGACACTTATGGAAGGTGTCAATTCTGAATCTTGCGAAGAACACTAAGAAAAGATTCTAATATGATTGTACATGTGTATTATAACATTAAGTTTATTCAGGGTATACATTTGTGTGTATTATAAATATGAAGTTTTCAGGGACTCAATTTAAATGATTTCATCGTTTTCCAACATCTCTGTCATATATAGATAGATAGATATTCGTTTACCATGGTTTTTCTTAACGTAGTCTCAGTTAGGAATTCCTCTACCCCATTATCCTCGTCACATGTTGGGTAGAATATGGGGGTTTACTAGCCGGGGTTTTCAGGTTCTACGATCCAGTTACCATCGAGGGATTTTAACATGCTGATGGTAGGTATTTCGGGTACAGTACCATCCCGGCTTTTTTTTAGGAGTAGAAGTGGGTAAACCACGGAAAACCACTTCCGGGGTGACTATGGTAAGAATTGAACCCACCTCCATACTGACTATCCTGGAATATTGAGAGTATTCTAAGGGGATTGTCACAGCAAGATACCGAGAAATATCAACCAATAACTTAGTGTCTTTATTTTAGATAAGAGTTAATTGTAAAATTCTAAGTTTATATAGCCTACAATTACTGGCATTACCAAAAAGTTGTAAAATACAACACAAAACACAAATAATAATATTTTATACTTAATGAATTTTCTATTATGGCCTATGGAGTGTGAATGGGAAATATCTAAATATTTGTCAATTTATGAAGCAGAATAGTGAACAGTTTTTAGCCTACTTTTCGCATTTTGTAAAAATGAGGAAAAAGTAGTCCTATGAGATCGATCCGGGAAAATGTGTGTCAGTCCTTCTGTCTGTCTGTCTGTCTGTCTGTGTGTGTCCCCCCTATCAACTCCTAAACAGCTGTACCAATCGAACCCAAATTTGGTATGAGTAAAGATCTATATCCGAATATCTCAATGCTGTATTTGAAAATCATGTCAGTGCTACCAACTGCTGAAAAATCGCAATTGAAATTTCAGCTCCATGTTGTATATCTTGGAAGGTATGCATGGGAGCTATACCAAGGATGGCACACATGTAGATAATAATATGTCAGTTTAATTTTCAAGAGGCCATACATGACAGTGTTGCCAAAATGATTCTAAGCCAGCTGATATGTCCAATTTTTAAATGCATATACCGTCTACACTATCAACTGGATTTCAACTAAATATCGTATGTGCTATGTGTACTACAGGGCGCCCGCGAATGTTCTCCGCAGTGGGTACGTGCAGCTGTGAGTGGTTGAGTTATGCGTTTTAGTTGGCTGCACTGCACTGTGTCCTTCAAAGAGGGACTTCCCCGTTTGAGCTGTCGGTGTGTATCGCGATAAGCGCGCAGCCTGCATGTCTTCAGCGTGTATTAGTCAGCGAGCGTTCAGTTAGATTATTATTGGAAGAGTGCAACAGTATACAGGCAGTAATGTTTACTACTGAAGAGAGAGATTTTTGGTGGAATACGTTTTTCGCGAAGGCGATCGGTTTACAGAAAATGTAAAATTAAGATTTCAGGCGCGGATTCCTAATTTAAAGTGTCCAAATCGTGATACCGTTCGGGATTTGGTAAGTAAATTTCGTGTGACTGGCTCAGTGCACGATGTACCGGGAACAGGCAGGCCTACGCTTTTAACAGACGAAAAAATTGAAGAAATCTCCGATATAATGCTGCGTAGTCCAAGAAAATTAACACGAAAATTAGTTCAACAAACAGGAATCTCTAAGTCGACAGCACATAAAGCTGTAAGAGACAAGTTTCAGTTGTTCCCTTATAGTGGGCGATATATGGAAGATAGACATATGCTCTCGCGGACTATATTTGTAGAACATTTCATGCTGAACAATTCTTACACTCATAGTATTTAGATATATTTAACGGTTTGCCCAGTGTAAGCTTACAAAGTGCTCGGACGCCAGGTATTTTTATCGACTTTTCCACTAAAATCGTTACTGCTCGGCTCCCTTTGACTATAAATAAATTATTTTCTGCAGAAATCATACTCGATAAATCCTTTACAGAATGGTGAAAACCGCATCAAAATCCATCCAGTGGTTCTCAAGTTTACCCGTAACATCCAAGAATCGGGGACTTTGTTTTATACTAAGTAGAGATAGAGATGATGCAAGCAGCAGCCGTGCTACCAACGTAACTACTGAAGCTAGCTCTCGCAGACGCATGTAGGCGCTGCGAAGAACATTCCCGGACTCACTGTATAACAGATAAAAGGATGCGTATTCTTAAGAGCAACCAGGGCTGCCAACTATTAAGAAATGGTGTCTCTCTTTTTTAGCCTACTTTTCACATTTTGCAAAAATGAGGAAAAAGTAGACTTATGAGATCGATCCGGGCAAATGTGTGTTTGTCTGTCCGTACTTCTGTCTGTCTGTCTGTCTGGCTGGCTGTGTGTGTGTGTGTTCCCGCTATCAACTCCTAAACGGCTGCAGTAATAGAAACAAAATTTGGTAGGAGTAAAGATCTATACCTGAATATCTCAATACCGTATTTGAAAGAGATGTCCGTGCAAGTAACTGCTAATTTAATATCGTATGGCCTCGGGTGCCTGGTGCAAGTTTTGTTAATTGACACCCTGAGGGTAGCTTGCATGTCGAATTTCGTCGTTCCTTTGAACGCTATGAAAGTCAAGGAGGTTAGATATCTAAACTCCTTGACACTACAGCGCTTTCAAGTAGAGAATGAAGGAACTTTGTGTTGGCGGAAAATCCCGAGATTAATTTTGCCAATGAACAGGGCCTACTGAATTCAAATGGGTTCTTTAACATGCCAACAACGTACCGGTATGACATGAGTATCGTGATTTTTGTCGCCTTCAAAAATCACTTACCATGGCCAGGGGCGAACCTGCAGTCTTGGGGTTGGTAGTCCGACACTATAACCACTCACCCACCGTGGCAAGCTTAAGTAACTGCTGAAAAATCGCAATTGAAATTTGAGATCCATGTTGGGTATCTCGGAAGGTAAGAATGGGAGCTATTTCAAAATTGGCACACGTATAGATATAAATATTTCAGTTTAGTTTCCCGGAGGCCATGCATGGCATTGTTACCAAAATTATTATAAGCCTGCTGATAGGTCCAATTTTTAAATGCATATAACTTCTACACTATCAATTGGAATTCAACCAAATTTGGTATGTGCTATGAGTACATAAACAGGTATGACTGAGCGTATTCTTAAGATCCACCATGGCTGCCAACTGTAAATAAATGCTCTCAATTTATTTTGTCCAAATACCAATATATCGGAAAGTATGCAAGCTGACAACTTTAAACTATGCACACGTATAGTACCTTACATTCTACATTAATTTGGAGTAACTTATATTCGTCAGTGCTACCAACATGATTCTAAGCTTGCTGAGAGGTCCAACTTTAAATACATGTAAATTCTACATTATCATTTGGATTTCTACCACATTTCGTAAGTGCTATGTAAACCATAACGGTTATGACTATGCGTTTTCTTAGGAGCAACCAGGGCTGCCAACTGTTAATAAATGCTGTCTCTATTTTTGTTACCCTAATATCAATATATCAGAAAGTATGCAAGCCAATAGCTCTAAACTTTGCGCACGTATAGTACCTGGCATTCTAGATTAATTTAGAGTAACTAATATACGTCAGTGCTGCCAACATGATTCTAAGCCTGCTGATTAGTCCAACTTTTAATTACATGTAATTTCTATACTAACTAGTGGATTTCATTCAAAATTGGCACAACAATAGATCGTATTATTTCAGATTATTTCTGAACAATGCATTGATGATATTGTTGCCAACATTATTTTACGCGCGTTGTTAGATTTATTGTTTAACTGCATGTAACGTCCATGCCCTATTAGGCTACATTATTCCAGGTATAGAGTATTTCGAACTAATTTGTAATTTCTATATTACCAACTTAATTTCGTCATTATTCTAGATAGATCCATATAGATTCATAATTGGCATGAATCTTAAATTTAAGAAAAGTAGGCTCTTTAGTTCGTCACGGAACTTCTTGTTTACCCTAATATCAATATATTAGAGAGTATTCAAGCCAACAGCTCTAAACTTTGGACACGTATAGTACCTCACATTCTAGAATAATTTGGAGTAACTAATATACGTCAGTGCTTCCAATATGATTCTAAGCCTGCAGATTGGTCCAATTTTAAAATACATGTAACTTCTATACAAAATAAGCGACGCTAAAGCAATGGGAATAGATAACATCTCAGCTCAAATTATTAAGCAGAATTTTAATTCTTTAAAGAGTCCTTTGCTAACAATAATAAACGAGTCACTTTCACTTGGATACTTCCCAAAGCAATTAAAAATTACAATTGTAAAACCGCTACATAAAGCAGGCAGTCCTTCAGAACTAAAGAACTACCGACCTATATCGTTAACGACAAATATATCAAAATTACTTTAAAAGTGTATAAAAAATCAAATTTATCAATTTTTGAAGAAACACAATTTACTATCAACCAGTCAATTTGGCATTATAAAAAATGTCAGCACCACTGATGCTATTGGGGAATTAACTAGGCGAATTTATGAAAATATGAACAGTATGAAACCGACCTTGGGCATATTTCTCGACTTGGAGAAGGCTTTTGACACCATACCTCACCATATTCTCCTTCAGAAGATGGAGAGATATGGCATCAGAGGCATAGCACTGAAATTGATAGAAAGCTATTTGACTGAAAGGATTCAATACGTTAGAATAAATGGAACTACAAGTCTACCTCTAAGAGTGAAAAGAGGAATACCACAAGGCACAGTGCTGGGTCCATTATTATATTTGATTTTTATCAACGATATTGGATCATCTATACATGGAATAGAAAATGCCAATGTCATATCATACGCAGATGATACGGTAGTTTGTGTTGAAGGTAGAAAATGGGGAAATGTAAAACAAATTGCAACCGCTGCATTGAAAATGTTAAAGATATGGCTAGATGGTAACGAGCTATTTTAAAATATAGCTAAATCAAAGTTCGTAAGATTCAGTTTATAAGCAGTTGAAGATGATTTTAATGAACTAAAAATACTTACTTTGAACTGTAATCAGAACTGTGACTGTCTTAAAATAGCTAAAGTGGATACAGTTAAATATCTGGGATTATTTATAGATAGTGACATGAAATGGAAAAACCACTGCAAACACCTTACAAGTAAAATAAGAAGAACGATCTATATATTTCACAATTCAAAACATATTGTCAATTTCAAATTAATAAGAGACATCTACCATGCTCTAGTCCAGTCAGTTCTTACATATTGTATTCTTGCCTGGGGAGGCGCCTATGAAAATGTACTAAAAAGTGTTCAGATAGTGCAGAATCTCATACTGCGAATAATGAAGAAAAATAGATTATATCCGACTATGAGGCTGTATGCTGAGACAAGGGTCTTCAACATTAAATAATTGTATGCTTCTGAAATATATAAATACATTTTTAAAGATAGAAATAGAATTCAAATTGTTATTCACGGGTATGAAACCAGACGTATTACAGAGAATAACTCTATTTTATATCAACTTAAGTTAAGTATAGCCAAACGTAACTTTCTGTATTTCTTACCTAAATTATATAACATTCTCCCAATTAAATTAAAAGAATTTAAAGGAAATCATGCAAACCTGAAGATGCATATAAAACATTTTCTCAGAGAAAACAAAATTAACAATGAAAATATAATTAGTTGAGCCTACAAGTATATACAAACACAAATTCAATTTTCCTTCTTATTCATTATTTTTAGTGCATACATCATTTATATAGAACGTGTTATTCGGCTAAACCATTATACAATTTTTTGAAATAGTAATCAATGATAAGCATGCCACCTTTTAGTGGCATATGTGATATCTCTTCCTGCTCTGTATGAATTTGATATCCTATTTCGACCTGTCTTTATCATATTGTAACATTATAATGTAATAATAATTGTAAATTTACAGGTTAAACAATGAGTAGGAAGTGTAAGGAAATTCATAAAATATGTACACTTATTCTGAATTTTGTAATATGTGTGTATTTGTAACTATTTAATAAAAAATGGATTTCATCCAAAATTGGCACAACAATAGATCATAATAGTTCAGATTATTTCTGACCGACACATGCATGTCTTTGCTGCCAACATGATTTTACGTGTGCTGATAGGTCCAATCTCTAACTACATGCAA
Organism: Meconema thalassinum; assembly: GCA_946902985.2. Lineage (NCBI taxonomy): Eukaryota > Metazoa > Arthropoda > Insecta > Orthoptera > Tettigoniidae > Meconema > Meconema thalassinum. The sequence continues at coordinate 1,180,129 of OX336396.1, forward strand.
GGTCCATGCTATCCATTGGACTTCAACCAAATTTTGTATTCTGTACCTTAAGAGATGGAACTAAGAATATATTCAGTCACCAGGGCTGCCAACTGTAGTGCTCTATTAGGCTATATTATGCCAGTTATATTTCGAGCTAATCAGAAATTTCGATATTACCAACTAAATTTCGTCATTATTCTAATTAAGTCCATATAGATTAATCATTGGAATGAATCTTACATTTCGAGAAAGGTAGGCTCTTTAGTTCGTCACGGAACTTCTTGTTATTTTAATTTTTTAATTTTATAAATTGATAATTTACTTTTCAAAAGTACCGTACTGTGGAATTCTCAGTTTTTCCCCACAAGGCTGAGAGTACCCCGCTCCAACCCTCAGACCAGAAATATAATTACTTGGCAGAGCCAGGAATCGAATTTGGAGTTCGGGGGCGGCAGCCAAGAATTCTAGCTGCTACTACACCACGAGGTAGTCTAAAAGCAGCACATTCTTAATTTTTATTGGTTTTTTCAAGGGGGGGGGGGTGGCTTAGCCCTCACAGCTCCCCCCTTATCAACGCCCTGTCTCAGACCCTCATAAATTAGTTGGTAGGGTATTAATTAACAGTAATGTGCAGTCTGAGACTGTTATGAAATAAATATATTTAGGCTACAAGAAATGACCATTTTCAATAAAATATTGCCTGCCGCTCACACATTACATAATTATTTTCAAACAGCTCACGGAGAACTTCCCTTTCGTCCAGTCGTCCAGGACTCATTTTTTCGTGCGGCCAATACGAGGAGTGCGACATCCTTAGTAATTGACATCAATAATGGTAAGAAGTCTCATTGGTAAGCAGAGTTGCCAACCTCTCAAACCTCTAAATCCCAACTCCCCTCTCAAAATGTCCCTTTCTACTAGAAAATATACCACATAACAATGTATTTTGGACAAAACAAATGTATAATGAATGCAAAATGTGCTCCAGAGTGTCGATAATGTGTTTCTACAAGCAGTAGGCACAAAACTGTCCTGTAAACTATCCATACTTAAACATTCACTTCATACACCATTTTATTCATTTAAATACTGAGATGTTGATCTTTCCCTGTATACGGTAGGCTAAGTCTTTTTAAATGAAGATTTCACAAAAACACAAAACATAAGTGATCATCTCCAAAAACACACAAAACTGCCTGTTATCGCACAAACAGCAATTGGCGATTGTAATGTAATCCTATACTTCCGTGACAGGTTTACTTTTATTCAATTGGCATGTATGGATCGTACCTCTTGTGCACTCTTGTATTAACGGCAGCTCAGCTGGTGATGTATGACATCGGCTAAGGTTGTTTGCCAAATGATAAACACTCTGCACTCGCACTCCACACTCTCATGTGCACTTACACTCGATCACTCTGTCCACACTCGAAGAGTAAACACTCGATAATATGGAAAGTATCTGCACTCGCCCTCCCTGGGCGCGGCGCGCGAAGTATGATGGCTGGCGGCACGAACAGCTGTCCGTCTCATGTTTACAATCGTTGCGATCTGATTATCGCGAATAAGAAGGGGTACATCGTGTTTTTGGTTCGGGCAACTTAAGTATGTGAGAAAAGTAAGCTAATGAGTAGCCGTGGGATGTGAAGGCTTCCATGCCTGATGAAGGATAATATAATTTGAAGCATTTCTACCCTGATAGGCCTACCTACTACTGCAGTGTATTGCTTAAGAATAAATACTACATTTATTTCTTTAGCATTTTACTGCCATTTAGTCCAATGAGATAGTGCTCAATCACTTGTTAGTGGCGTAAACTTTATTACTCACTTAGGCCTAGGCTACTGAATAAACTGGGAGTTATGCTTTCAATCTTTCATTGGGCAGCATTCCATGAATCCTGAATCTCATCCCACTCCCATTTCCTTGTGTAGTAGAGGTGTACTGTAATCCCTATCAGAAAGTATTGGTAAGGACACAATAATGATCCTGGTACATAATCTTGGAGAACCAGGTTCAATTCCCGATTAATGCATGGTCGACATATAAAGGAGATCCTGTGGCTCAAAATTGTAAGATTTGATAGTATTGCTAATAAAACTATCAATATTCTCCGTCTTTTAAATACAATATTAATAGTCTATTTATAGATAAGTGCGTAATATTTGTTTATGTCTTAATATATATTTGGGCTGAGGAAGCACTAACGTTTGTGCGGAACATGTACCCAATTGTATAAATAGACTATTAATATTGTATTGAAAAGACGGAGAATATTGATAGTTTTATTAGTAAACATATTCAATACGGACCTGAAATTGATAATATTTTGATAGTATTGGTTTAACTTTTTCTATAATTGCAACGGTTTGAGATCCCAGGGTGCTAGAATTATCCCCTGGTGGGGTTCTGCAAAATGTCAGTATATAAACAGACATAGGCCTCTTGCATGTAGTAGGCTCGACATGGAGCCTTATAGGCTGCACCCCATACCTGATCAATCATAACTTTTAAGGCCACGTTAAAACTACTAGCTTGAGAATAATTACCTACCGCCATGTTATGGTACAGCTTCCAAAACCAAGAGCATAGGCTATGGTATGTGTTCCTCTCAGTTTAATAATCAGTTTAGGAAACCTGCAATAATAACTTGTGGACAATTCCACACACTTCATAGTTTTAAGAGTCTGTTTTCTTATCTGCGATAAATGTTTCTCAGCTCGTCAAACGAAGGTAAATAGGACTTGCGGTATAACGTCTGCATCGTATTGACTGCGTTAAGTGTGGTACTATACAACAGAAGCCATGAATTCCGTTGGGCACACAAGTAATGAAAGGACTACATAGTCATAAATAACATTTTAAAATTAGTACTTTTATTGTATTTTTGCCTTCTGTCTATTATTTTTCTAAGAGTTTCACTGAACCAGTGAACACTGTGCCCACGTTAAGCCTGCTTTATATAGAGAGTATTTTCACATCTAGTGAATAACTTAATTATTAGACATGACAGATACACTCACAAAGGCAGCTAAGTCACAACTCTGGTGTGTTGTCCAAGTGCCATGCTAGCTTTAAATTCACCCTAGAAAAAGCCGGCTTTAGAGTTGATTTCAAATCGAGAAGCATGCATTCACATTCTAGCATGGTATATTGCTTTTTTTGCTCATTTCAGATTAACTGCATTCTGACTAGTAGACAAATCAGTGCATATGACATGCAGCACTTAGGATGAGAGACACTGACTCGTATGCACACAGGAGTGCCTTTCTGTTATTGCCATTGTCCTAGAAGAACATTGTAATCCAAACAGGTTCAAAAAAAGTATTTTTTCAAAAGGCAGAGTAACTTACATCAAACATTAGGTAGCTTCTAACAATATAATACTTCCACTCCTCAGAACTGAGAATTATTAGCGTTTTGTTAAAAAAAATGAGCTCTACAGTCATGCTTCATTCTTGGAGCATCCTTAATCAAATAATAATAATGTTATTGGTTTTACGTTCCTTTAACTACTGCAGTTTTTAGAGATGCCAGGGTGCCAGAATTTCCACCCCAAAAGGGTATCTTTAACATGCCATAAAATCTGTGATACGACTCCCTCTCTGACTGACTGAGCCAGGATTCAATCCTGCAACCTTGGGGACAGCAGGCGAAAACAGTATCTCTGCGCCATACGCCTAAATCAGGCAGAACATCCTCTTGAATGAAAACAGTCCTATTATGCAAAATTGTGATGTATCACATGGAGTTAAATCTATAATTTTGCAATTTTTACTATGTATAAATACTTTCAGGAATAAAAGGTTGGAACACATTTAAATTAATGTAAACTGCACAGATATGATTTTGAAATTAAATTTCATTTCTCTATTTTATTGACTCTTCATATTACACATTTTTGTTTTCTTCTTATGTATATTTCAGCAATTCCACAAGGGAGGTCTCCCATTTCTTCAGTCTTGGTGTAGATCCTGTCCTGGAAGCACATGACATCGACAAGTTTGCTGGATGGAGGGGAGAGAATGTAAATGTCAAAATAATGGGGCTTATTATAAGCTTCCTTGACAAATTCCTCACCTGCCAATGTAAAGACAGAGATTAGCCAAATTAGGTGCTTAAAAACATTTCAAAATTATGCAGTTATAACATAAGGAAGAATTGTTATACATGCACCTTAACAAAAGTTAGGAACACTGGCATAGAGAGTAGTCATACCATATTGTTGTTTCATTGTGGTCATTTAGCCCCGTGTACTTATGTGTGAAGGCCTATGTATAGGAAAAGTCTGAAGGCTGTGGTCGTGAGTGTATTTGTAATTCAGGTGAGGATTGGGAAGGAGGCGGCCATGGCCTTAAGTTAGGAACCATCCCAGCATTTGCATGGAGTCGAATTGGGAAACCACAGAAAACCACTTCCAGGAAGTATGAGGAGGGAATCGAACCCACCTCTTCTAACGAGGGAGTTAGCATAAGTTGCAATCGCAATTGGAAAATAGTTGTGATTTGCATGTAAGAGTTTTACATCTACATCTATATATCTATATATATAAAGCACAAAGTTTGTATGTCTGTTATGTATACAAATCTACACCGTTTCACCGATCTGAACCAAAATTTTTATACTTAACCTTTGGAACCCTGCGGGTAACCCTGTCCAGATAAAATTTGGACAGACCACCCCTTTCCCTGCATTTAGGCCCTTTGGTCCAAATCTAAACCGTTTCACCGATCAGAACCAAAATTCGTATTCTTACCCTTTGGTACCCTGCGAGTAACACTGTCTGCTTGAAATTGCGGACAAACTACTCCATTTCCTGCATTTAGGCCCTTTTGCACAAATCTACACCGTTTCACCGATCTGAACCAAAATTTGTGTACTTACCGTTTGGAACCCTGCGAGTAACACTGTCCACTTAAAATATCGACAGATCACCCCTTTCCCTGCATTTAGGCTCTTTGGTCCAAATCTAAACCGTTTCACCGATCAGAACCAAAATTCGTATTCTTACTCTTTGGTACCCTGCGAGTAACACTGTCTGCTTGAAATTGTGGACAAACCACTCCATTCCCTGCATTTAGGCCCTTTGGCACAAATCTACACCTTGGTCAACAGACAAATTCTAAACATACATAAGTAACATAGGGTTGATGACTACAATGTTCAAGCCCCAGATTAAAAGAAAGTTCCTGAGTGTAGCGAAATACTCTTTGAATTCTGTGCTATGAACTCATTGGGATCACTTTGAAACATTTTTCCGGTGTGTCATAATGTTACCCCAGCAGGTGCCGGTTCCGAAAATAAACCTGCTGATTTCACTATTTACAAATATCGCACGCGCTTCAAATTTAGACATAAGAGAGCCAATTAGTAGTAAAACAAGTTATAATTACCAGTAATGCGATATATTGAACCAATAATCCTCTACAACACAAATTTTCACAACAAATAATAAACGCGGGATTTCAAGACTCACAGAGATTATATCTATTTAGAAATAAGGTTAGAACGAAGTATGGAAAGTCGCTATTAGGTGGCAGAATACACTGTGTTTGAGAAATATTGGAGAAAATTGGCCCCAGTACATGATACCAAAGTATAAAATTAAAATTGGCCTATATGAGTTGATGCCTCGCTGTCACAAAGTTATACTGCAGTCACAAAGTAACCCCGCTTTACGGTAACTTAACTATCTGCAGGAGTGGCAAGCTGGATAAACATACTTTGCATGCTGATGACCATACCATGATGCATCCAATTGCCAGACGTTAAATGCAGCTAGCATAAATACAGTAATTAATTGGTCCTTGCTATAAAAACTATCTAATTGCCTAACCCAGTTTATTTATTATTATTATTAATAGTATTCAGAAATCACATATTCTTACCTATCTTGCAATTTTATATGGGTGCTGACTGTTCAAATTTGCCAAATCGCATCACACCCGTGAGAAACAAAATCCGTTTTGAAAAAGAGGTTTTAGCTTTTCTTTTCACGTCCGCCATCGACCCTAGAAAATAAAAAGGAAAACATTATGAGTAAATGTTTGAAAGGCCATGGAAAGTTTGGTTAACTTCGCAGGTTATGGAACACTTCTAACAAACAAATTTCATTCAATTTTGCAAGTATGTTAAAAAACAATCACCGCTATGTAATACACAATAGATCATGTCAAGTGAGAGAAGTTCTGTTAAAATGGCGACATCACAGAGCCTGCACCGAGTGAACGAACCGAGTCTGCACCTTGGAAAATGTCGCTATGTAACACTCGTAATCTGCAGGTACACTTGCACTCGATCGTATTTGGACACGGCCGACTGAATGCGCTCATACCGGCCTAGACAATGAGACCTTTTTCATGAAATCTTGTTAGTTACCCAACTGCTCACACAGCGCTGTACACCAAGCATTGCACGACTAAGACTTATCTCTCCTTAGTGTAAAACAAAGTCCCCGATTCTTGGATATCACGGGGAAACTCGAGAACGACTGGATGGATTTTGATGCGGCTTTCACCATTCTGTACAGGTAATATCGAGGAAGATTTCTGTAGAAAATTATTTATTTATGATCAAAGGGAGCCAAGCAGTAACGATTTTAGATTTCAGTGAATAGGTCGAAGAAAGAACTTGACGTCCGTGCGCTTTTTAAGCTTACGCTGGACAAACCGTTAAAAATATCAATATACTATGAGTGTAAGAATTGTTCAGCATGAAAAATTGTACAAAAAAGGCCGCGTGAGCATATCTCTATCTTCGATACATCGCCCACTATAAGTGTTTTTAGTTTGGACGGGAGGGGGATTTGGCTTGCACCTCGCCATTCTTAAATTACGTCTGACAGGAATTCCTTGCACATTCATAACTGTTCCCGGGCGAAGCCGGGGTGCGTTGCTAGTGACACTATTATATTATCATTATAATTCCCACAATATCAAAATGCAAATTATATCACAAAATAAAATAGCGTGCTAATAAATCTAAGAGAAATTAGACATACCTTGCACCTCGTTACAGTTGAATTCGATCAGAATCACTCGGTTTTCATTAAAGTTTATGCATTTTTCTGCTGAACGGTTTGGAAGTTCGGCAACGGGAAACTAGGACTGTTATTTACTTAAAATATTCATTTTTGTATTTTTGTACTATTTGTGTTCATGATTTCATTAAATTGTCAGAATTACCGACAGTAGTGGCTACGCTGGCTAAAGCGCAGCGTTAGGCCATGGGGCCAAGCTCTCTGCTGACTCGGTAGACGCGTGTGTTCGAGCCCCACCGTCGGCCGTCCTTGAAATGATTTTCCGTGGTTTCCCATTTTTCAACACCAGGCAAATGCTGGGACGGTACCTTCTAACAGGCCACGGCCGCTTCCTTCCACATCCTTGCCCAGTTTCATTCATCTTCATCCATTCCATCTCTCATCCTGACGCGCTGGTCGACCACGGGCGTCGACTAGAAAGACCTGCACTCGGCCTCTCAGGAGGCCACACGAAAAAAAATGTCAGAATTAATGCTGTAATTAGTAGGGTATACTATTCAGTGTACCTATTATAAATAAAAACCGTGAGGTTTCTCACCTCCCCATATTACGAAACCCGGTTGCCTAATACGGGGAAAGTGCACTTTTAAAGTTAACAATAATATCAGAGGGTATTACAACATCAAACGTGCCCATATTTGTAATATACATAGTATATCGCCTGAGGTTTACATTGGTGAGAAAACCAAAATTATTCCGTTCCTTCTTATGTCTAATGTGAGCCCTATAAAAAAAAACTCCCCATATTTGGCGACTTTCCTCTACCCATTTTTAGAAGATACCTTATGCACTGGACAGCTGAATCCGTGATTAATTGTATAGGTAGCTTCGTAAGTCTCAGAACTCAGGAAGTCCTTTCTAGCAGCGTTACTAGCAGCTTTCAAAGTTTCAAGGTAAGAAAGAAAATATTCCTCTAGCCAGTTTAGGCGACTGACATTTAATGAGAAAAAATGCCCTTTATCTGGATTTCTAGACTGAATATGATGATATGTGTTGCTTACGTCATGTATAGCGAACCATTTATTAACGTTAAAAAAAAAAAAAAAAAAGGTTGCTTCTGCGTCCATGAATGTGTATGCTTCCGGGTGCATGCCTATATTTTCTTTCAGTGTACTAATGGCACCAATAACTTCTGACGAGAACACTTCCTTGGCACGCCGAACATTCATTTTTTCAAATTTAGTGGGTTCGATGTGTTTTATAGTGAGGTGTCTGACCGGTTTGACGATCTCATCCTTTTGCAATGTGTATAGTAATGACAAGTATTTCCCTGAAATGATTCCAGTACATTCAGTCATCTCTCGTTACAGAAACTGCGTTCTAATGTTTTTTTTTTTTTAGAATGTGACAATGATCAAAACTAGGGAATACATTCCTAGACTCGTCGTATGGGTGATTGACCATTGGTTGCAAATTCCCTCCCCCTAAATGCCTCATCATTGTAGTGTTAGTTTTGTGATTATCAGAGACAGTTATTATAATTATGAAACCGCATTGTTCAACCTCGAGGATAACGTCCAGCAGGAGTTTATGTAAGTCCCGTCCTGACAGCTGCTTCGTGAAAAAGAAGGCACACGGTATCTGATAATTTGTCGAAAGATCTCTTAGCACAAAACACAACACACGATTAGCTGCTACTTGTTCCCGGCTGTAATTTTGATCCTCTCTTTCCTTTTAATGAGACGGTGCTGGAGTAGTGTCCTTGTACCCGAAGAAGGTGCAAGGTATGTCTAATTTCTCTTAGATTTATTAGCACGCTATTTTATTTTGTGATATTATTTTAATTTTGATAATGCGGAAATTATAATGATAATAATTATATAGTGTCACTAGCAACCCGCCTTTAAGAATGGCGAAGTGCAAGCCAAATGCCCCTCCCGTCCAAATTAAAAACACTTATAGTGGGCGATGTATCGAAGATAGAGATATGCTCTCGCGGACTTTTTTGTAGAATTTCTCACGCTGAACAATTCTTACACTCATAATATAATGATATTTTTAACGGTTCGCCCAGCGTAAGCTTAAAAAGCGCACGGACGCCAGGCTATTTTTTCGACCTTTTCACTGAAATCGTTACTGCTTGGCTCCCTTTGTTCATAAATAAATTATTTTCTACACAAATCTTCCTCGAGATCACCTTTACAGAATGGTGAAAGCAGCATCAAAATCCATCCAGTGGTTCCTGAGATTACACATTTTATATACGTACTGTACAGCTGATTCCTTATCGCGCCTATAATGGGAGGGGAGTGCGCTCTACCGGCAACGAGTAGAAACTTGCCAATTACATGTTATACATGGGTTCTGACTGGGAATGTCAAGGCCGGTATAGAGCGCAGCTCGTATTCAGTCGGCCGTGATTTGGAAAACCACTCGCTGTCGTCACTTCCGAGTGAGAGTGAGCAAGAGTGTACACTTTGGCTATTTGGCAAACAGCCTAAATATCCAAAAATCACCTCTCTTTTTGCACAAAAAAATCCCTTTATCCCTTTACTAAAAATATTTGTTTAAATGTCCCACAATTTGGGACAAATCCCACGGGTTGCCATTAGGTTTTGTGTTGAGCTGAGCGTCTTGTAACGCTTGGAGGAAGTTTCATTTTGAGGCTTCAGAATGCCTGAATGCAGCTATTGCCGATTTAATATACACTTGCATTAGCCTTAGTTCACTTTCGCGTAACTTATTTAAACGTGTTGGTAGGAGTGTAATGTCTGACAATACTATATATACTCCACTTGCCCCCGAATCAGGTTTGTACAAGCAGGCGCCATTACTCGCCATTAATTACTCATGTAACCTATTCAATCGCAATATGACTTACGCAACTATGAAGCTCAATTTCCATTCATATGATTGCAAGTTGAGGTTTACTGTTATTGGCACACTCAAAAAATATCACTTTGTAGTGTACCTCGCGGATTTCGAGTATTAATATACTTTTGGAGATCTGTTATTACCTCATTATTGATTTATTAATTACTAGCAGAAGTACCCGTTCTTCCAACGGTCTTTGGTATGAATAACCAGACATTATCAATTCAGCTACTGTTGCAATGGTTAACGGTTTGTCATTCCTTCAAAAGTTTTATCAGAACGAATTTAGTTTTCTGGGAATATCACACACACTGTTAATTTAGGGGCCTTAAAATGTGGTTTTCGGAGACCCTTTATAGTCCCCCGAATTTTGTGTCTCACATTGAGAAGCGCAACATGTGCTTTGGTCGTCCTTCTAGAATAATTTTTATATTTCGCCTATTTTAGCATGTATTTTGAAACTTTATTTCCCTATACCCACCCTTCTATGAGAAGTACAGTGAAGAGTTATATAAATGATTAGTGTATTGACCCTCATGGATACCTACCTAATTTTACGATGCTCCAAGCATCCGAACACGAGTTATAGGTGTACATAAAGATACACAGAAATACAGACACACAAATCCACGTTTTGCTTGCATCCGTCAAAAAACAAACCGAAACGCGTAAAAGAAACAAAATTGAAACTTTAATAAACAAACAATCATATGTTTATAGATAGGTGTATTTATGCAGGAGCAAAGGCAGCTAGTGGCCATGAGGCAAACTAACTCTATTAACTACAACGTATCACCCAGATGTCCAAATATGGATATATCAACCACACATTATCAAACAAATTCAAGGGGCAGATGACCTCGTAGTTCCACCCTTTAAAACAACAATAACTAACTAACTCAAAATCATCCTTACGATGTACCCGTTTGTTGACAAAAAGAATGATTAGTTAAAATGTGCTCTCAAACTAAATTCACCTAACGTGTACTACCTGACGTGAAAATAAAATTGAATACCTCAAATTCCTAAAAAGCCGCAAAAATACTATTTCAATTCAGGAATTTTTGAAAATAATATTGCTGTTTGGAGATATAATAGACCTTCTGTACAACATATCGCACGTGTATTTCGGGTGAAAGAATTCTGGAGTGCCCCTTGACCCCCTTAAGCGCATTGACGAATTTTACAGTCTTAGTTGGTTCCGTGATAACCTTATAGCCATTTGCAAACGTTCACAGAAATGTAATAAATGGAGTGGTATTGCTTCTTACAGAAAGAGATGGAAAGTTGGATGTCATCTCTTGAGGTACTGTTGTCATGGTTACCGGCGTATATTCCTTGATTAGTTTATTAAATGAAATTAGTTTTCAGGGATTATCTCAGAAACTGTGGGTTATAGAGCCTTAAAATTTAGTTTTCGGGGACACTTTAGGGCCCCCGTGTTTTGTTTCCGACACAGAGGGGCTGAAATAGAGCTTTGTCTCGTCGTTGTGTGCCATTATATAATAATAATAATAATAATAATTGTATAATTTTATAGAGATAGGGATTAAATAGACCTTCCGTACCACACCCACACGTGTAAATCACGTGAAAAAATTCTAGAGTACCTCTTGACCCCCTTAAGCGCAGTATACTGTATGTATTGATGCATTTTACAGCGTAATTTGGTTCCGTGATAACCGTATAGCCGTTCACAAACTTTCACAGTAATGTAATAATTGGAATTGTATTGCATCTAACAATGACCTGTGAGATTCTGTTGCCATAGTTACCGGGTTGCATACTTTCATTATTTTATTAAATCAAATTAGTTTTCTGGGAATAACTCAAAAACTATTGGTTTTAGGGCCTTAAAATGTAGTTTTCGGGGCCCATCGGGCCTCCGAGTTTTGTTTCTGATATTAAGGGGCTGAAAATAAGCTTTGTCTGGCCCTTCTACACCTATTTCAGCATGCATTTTAAGGGGGTATGCCCCTCATATGAGAGGTACGGAGAAGAGTTACATCAATGATTAGTATCGTGCCTCTGAAGGATATCTGTACCAAATTTTACGTTGATCCACCCAGCCGTTCTCGAGTTATAAGGGAACATACTTGTCCACAGACAAACAGACAGACAGACACAAATTTTATTTTCGCGCGCATCCGTCATAAAACAGTCTGAAACGCGTAAATAACGCAAATTTCCGTATAAATTCAGAAAAAACAGACAAACTTTCATTCTTATATATACATAGAGATGAGACTGTTTTGTGTATTGGTAACCTATAATTACGGGTTTTTACTAATGGAGTGTGCTATCTTTTTTCTAGTTTCGTGAACACAATGGAGAACATCAAGAGAGAGCCAGAATGGTCGGCTCACACAGATGAATTCTGTAACATTGTAAGTTACATTTTAATTCGTATTTGGTGCGAATGGTAATACTGCACGATTGCAGAACTTGCGAAGGAAAATTTGTAAAACCACAGGAATTAGTCAAAGTACCTTTTGTAATGATGTAGGCCTAAATTAAATCTGGAAATTCTGTAGACATGTATGTTTCCTCCAATGTCTACCCTTCCACTATCCCCTTTAGCCTATAGATAAATACTTACGTAGTATAATTCCAGCTCCGTTTGCCATCATCCAGCTGAATAATGAGACAAATAGCCAACCCCACGAATACGGCACTGTAGACCGCATCTACCAACAAGAAAACGTGGGATTTGCATAGACCAATAACTAGTAGGTACCGGGCCTTGCAGGCCGCGTTAGCTGTGAATGCAACCCTGTTTCGTGTCACACTCAGTCAGAGTACTCACACTTCAATAATCTTTATTCAGACCAACCGTTGTTTGCAAATGAAGCATTATCGCATAATTACAATTTTGCCTATGTCTTTAGCATGATCTGTGTGGTGAATTTTTAACCCACATGTTGGTAACAGTAATGTGACGTCAATATGTGTGCCTCGGTAAATAGTTGATGATACCTTATGCGCTTGAGAAACATGGCTGCCGTCGTTGTATGCGCAAGAAATCAAACACATATTTACGTAATTTAGCACATATTTCCTGAGCAGTAGTAACCATGGTTAGTAATTCCAATTGGTAATGTCCCTCCGAATATGAAACAAGGTATGTAAATCATTTAATTTTGGAGTGCGAAAGTTTGGCTCTCGAGCAATATCTATATAGATAAAACTCATTGTTGGTTTGTCTGTCTGTTATTTATACAAATCTACACCGTTTCACCGATCTCGACCAAAATTTGTCTACTTGCCCTTTGGAACCCTGCGAGTAACACTGTCTACTTTAAATTTCGGACAGACCACTCCATTCCCTGCATTTAGGCCCTTTGTCACAAATCTACACCGTTTCACCGATCTGAACCAAAATTTGTATACTTACACTTTGGAACCCTGCGTGTAACACTGTCTACATGAAATTTCGGATAGACCACTCCATTTCCTGCATTTAGGCCCTTTTTCACAAATCTACACCGTTTCACTGATCTGAACCAAAATATGTACACTTACACTTTGGAAGCCTGCGAGTAACACTGTCCACTTGAAATTTCGGACAGACCACTCCAAACCCTGCATTTAGGCCCCCCTTGGCACAAATCTACACCGTTTCACCGATCTGAACCAAAATTTATATACTTGCCCTTTGGAACTCTGCGAGTAACACTGTCTAGGCTACATGAAATTTCAGACAGACCACTCCATTCCCTGCATTTAGGCCCTTTGGCAGAAATCTACACCGTTTCATCGATCTGAACCAAACTTTATGTATTTACCCTTTGGAACCCGACGAGTAACACTGTCTACATTGAAATTTCGGACAGACCACTCCATTCCCTGCATTTAGGCCCTTTTTCAAAAATCTACACCGTTTCACTGATCTGAATCAAAATTTGTACACCTACACTTTGGAAGCCTGCGAGTAACACTGTCCACTTGAAATTTCGGACAGACCACTCCTTTCCCTGTATTTAGGCCCTTTGGCACAAATCTAAACCGTTTCACCTTATTACAACGAATTTTACGTACTGTTTGAAACCCTGCTGGTAACATTGTCCATTTGACAATTTGTACAACCTGCATTCTCTATATTTTGAATAACAGTCAAAAGGATCTTGATATATATGTTTTAAGGCCCTAGAACCATTCATGTACGTAGTAGTGTAACTGTAAGAATATTTTAATAAGTCTCTTGTTGGCTGGCAATGCGGGCTGCATCACGTCGCCCCTACCAGTGTTCTGGAGCAGAATTGAGAAAATATTTGCATCTTGCGCTGCTTATAAATTGCAGTCACGGGGAGTAATTAGTACAAAAAGATTTCTTAGGCCCCTGAAAACAGTTATCTTGAAAATATTATGCCTCTGTATAAGTGCGATGGTGTTTGAGCAGTACATTGAGGTGTATATCAGCTGCAATAAGCGTTGGTGCTGTCAAATTTACTTTCATTTATTCCGATCCTTGTCCTTGAGCGATATGTGGCGATAAATGACACTATTCCTACCTCAGGAGCTCGGCACAGCCAAAGTTTTCCGAAGTGCTCTGTTTTTTTTCTACAGCGCTATGCGACAACAGACGACACTATTGGTCTCTACTTTTCTAACAATGAGATATAGGCCCCAGCCAGTGTCTTTTATTTCACTTCTCTTTCTAATCATATTTTTCAATTCGTTTGTAATTACATGTGTCAGTACTGAAGTTAGTGAATAGCCGTTTCCCTATTCATTATTATCATTATCATTATCGGAAAATGACGTGAACGTTACGCCCATTATAGCCTACTGTACTAATTATCACCCCCACTAACACCACCACCACCACAAAAAGTTATATTTTTATATTTTTTTCTGTTAATTTATGTACAATGTGCCAGTTCTGTAGTAGTATTCATTATTATCCATAAAACATATAAATCCACCAGGCGGAGCCGGGCACTATTGATAGTGATGTATAATATTGAAATGTTGGTTATGTGTATGACAAGGAAGGTTTAGTGACTTAACTCTTTGTGGGTCAAGTGAAACTGTACTAAATATACCCCGGAGGATCAGAGAAATATAATTCTAAATTTTGTGTACAGTTAATTATTTTATGTTGAGATTAGACCAAATTAACAACAATGAAGGTGTGATGTATTCATTATTGTTATAAGGGCCGTGGAGGTGCAGCGGTCAAGCTGTTGGCCTTTCACCACGTTGGACTGGGTTCAATTCCCGGTCAATACATGTGAGATTTTGAAAGTGAAATGACGTCTCCTGTGGTTCGGATTCCACGTAAAAGAAGGTCCGCGGTTCATGATAGTGAGATTAATGGGAACGCAACACTACCCTCTATTTTTGTTATAAGTGGGTGGGAAACTATACACAATTCAGAAATAGATTCACGAGTTTACTTACAAAATACCACTGTGTACAAACTCCAAGTGTGGAAGTCTTGGAAACAAGGTATTCCATTCCTACGGCAGAGTGGACATCACAATTGCCTCACAACCATTCTGAACAAATCGGTGTCTTCTTTGAATTCCACATTGTCTTGGTGATTAAAGATGTTGGGCTGATGACTGCTGCTCTCGAATCATATTGTTCTGTGAATACAAGGTTTACCTTGCTTCATAGCAATACAAGGTGATTTCCTACATTTGTTCTTTCCTGATTTCTCTTCACTTGTACAATGCGAGGAGCATGAAGACCTTTGAAGTTTTCACGTCTCAAATTCTCGTTGTGCAAGCGCGGCATGTCTTGTTCTTTGTGCATTATGACACAGCAGTTAATAAAATGGAGATAAACCTTAATCACCATTTCTTTCTTTTCCTATCTAGCTGATGATCTCCCCTTCACCTATCATAATTGTCATCTAAATTCATGTCACTATTTGTAATCCTTCAGGACTAGTCGACAAGAGGGCTTTCCTGATCCTTCCTTTCAACATTGGGTTGGTTTATTCATGAAAGAAATTTAATTGTCTCCTCTTTGGCTTTCCACCTATTTACACAACCACTGACACTGAAAAAAACTCGCCTCTTTTCAAGCTATTGTCATCTCTGAGCTTAGGGATTTATTGTGCCACATGTTCCTCTATGTGATTTATTTGGACAATTCATGGGACGTGAAATAGTTGTCAATGTAAACATTGTAATTCTTTCCCTCCATCCCACTCACCAAATCTAAAACTACCCTTTGTCCAAGTCCAGTCTCTGTTTCCTTACCCACTTTCTCTGTGAACTCCTTCAGTTCGGTTTTATCACATAACTTCCAGATCTTGTAACCCCACTTCACAGGCTTGTCTCTCATGTACTGTTTCAAGGAAGATCATTCCTTGAATTATACCATAGCTTCATCAATATCAACCGTGCAATGGGGTTTGTAGCATTCTTAGAAAGACTTAGATTGAGAACCTTGTAACGCTATTCATAGTTAGGGCTTTCTTTGGCATGCTGAACAGAGTTAACGTTGAGGGGAATATGACTGAGCAGAAAAAACTGAATCTTTTCACAGGCATGAACAGTGACAAATACCTGCGACTTATTGTAATACCCGTGTAGATATTGATCCCCAAATATTCTTAATTTCCTCGGCACTAATTGGAGTGAATGGCTTTCCAATTTGGGTGATGTACAGATTAAGGTATTTGTTTGTGAATCCAAGATTTGCCTTTCATTCAAGCCTGGCAATCGTGCTCACTAAACATCAGGTCATGCACACCAAACTTTCACTAAACTGTTACCGTGACCACCCTTTAAAGAAGCAAACAGATAGTCAGAAATATTATAATTACACAAAGCTGCACTTCACATCAAATATAAGTTTACTCTCAATGATTTTTAACCAGTGAATACGGAAACAATTCACAAATATTATGTAAAAGCAACAACAAAGTATTGGGCACCAGCAAACAGTCGGAGCTCTTTGTTGGTAACAGAAACACGTGTGAGCTCTGAAGTTGGATCTGACTGCTCCTGCCCTTTACATGTGCTCTGGCCAAACAACCAAGGGGCTGGTTACAGTTAACAGTCGCTGCCCGTGAAGAGAAACTGGTGGTGTCAGTGTGTACCCACAGCTCAATTTGGGAATATTTACGGTGGGCACAAATCATATTGCCTGCCCTTTAATGGAGGGCTAACCAGGATCTGTTAACCTTTAGTTTTCATGTTACACCTAACTCAGTACTCATATTGTGAATGCGTATTTTACACTGGGACATATGTGTACAATGCTTCCAGGAGTCCAGTGAGCAGTTGCCCTCTGATAATCTGCAGGACGAGCCTGGTGATGTATTTGAAATTGAAAGGATAGATGTTAAAGAGGAACATCAATTACAGGTAATTATGTGTTCTGCATTACCTCTCTTATAATAATACGAATTATTTTTAGATTGAATGTAGCCTAGAATCAAACCGCTCTTTCTCCAAAAGCATGATTATTCAGTAGAGCCTAAAAACTGATTTCAGCTGAACTCAAAGTTAATTAGTGAAACTCATGCGTGTATTAAAGATTTGACTTACGGAACACATTTCCAATACATAAAACCATATTTTATTGACCTACCTGAAAATTTAAGGAGATTTAATGTTGTAGAAAGTCCACTTTGTCTCTAGGTCATGGAAAAAGTGCACTTTGACTCCAGCGGACGATGGGTAATAGCAACAGGTGTCGATATAAAATGTAATTGAAAAATGCATCACATTTTCAAGATAATTTAAGACATTTTAGACGTAATTCCTATGTTTTTTACTGAAAAATGAAGACCATTAAAAAGTTAAGGTGAAAAAGTGGATTTTAAAATCATTGTAATTACAGTCGTCACAATCTCAGCTATGTAATATTTGATATTTTGCGAACCCATGGTCCGATTTTGACATGCGACATATCGTTGGACTCGGGCTGATGCCCTCTTTCCAATGGAAAACTCCTTTCAACCCCTAAATAAAACCTTCCCCTACTAGGGGGTGAAATTGTAATTTTTTAGTGAAAGTCGTCTTTCAAATGCGTCATGTATAAGGTACGCTGCTAATATGAACTTAAACGTTGTTGCTCATAAAGCGCATGCCTTTTGCCGGATGCCGCTATGAATCAACCTTTTATTTCTTGCGCATGCACACTAGGGGATTTTGTAAATAATTATTTATGGATGAGTTTTTTTTAATTTAACCAAAAGACTGAAAACTAATAGGTCATATGCTTTTTAATATTTTGCGGACTAAGAAGGCTTGTATGAGGGGTCGTTGGATTTGGGATGACACCCCGTTTTTCATTGTAGTTTTGATTTTTGTCAAAAGGGCCTAAGTGCACTTTTTGTTAATATTTTGAGAACGAAGAAGGCTACGGACTTGTATGAGGGGTCGTCGGATTTGGGATGACGCCCCGTTTTTTAATGTAGTTTAGATTTTTGTCAAAAGGGCCTAAGTGCACTTTTGTTAATATTTTGAGAACGAATAAGGCTACGGACTTGTATGAGGGGTCGTTGGATTTGGGATGACGCCCCGTTATTGAATGTGGTTTTGATTTTTTGTCAAAAGGGCCTAAGTGCACTTTTTGTTAATATTTTGAGACCGAAGAGGCCTACGGACTTGTATAAGGGGTCGTTGGATTTGGGATGACGCCCCGTTTTTTAATGAGGTTTTGATTTTTGTCAAAAGGGCCTAAGTGAAATTTTGTTAATATTTTGAGAACGAATAAGGCTACGGACTTGTGTGAGGGGTCGTTGGATTTGGGATGACGCCCCTTTTTTTAATGTAGTTTTGATTTTTGTCAAAAGGGCCTAAGTGCACTTTTGTTAATATTTTGCGAACGAAGAAGGCTACGGACTTGTATGAGGGGTTTGAGCACTTGGGGTGATGCCTTGTTTTTATTTTTTTATTTTTTTTACCCGTTTAAATTTGAAGTAAGAGTGGTCGTTGAGAGAGCCGGTAATGAATTGCTATTTTGGCGGGATGGCGGGGACAGGTTATTACGGTTGGTTTTGTGATATTTCCTATGACGGTTGGAGGCAAATATTTGAAAATGTGTGCTAAGTTTTTTACCCTGAAGTGGATCGTTAACATGCTAGTAAACGGTAATAAGAGAGACCGCTGTCTGGCGCAGCAAATGGTTGTAGGATATGAACAAGTGGTTCTTGGACGTGGTGAAAGTATGTGGTTAACATGGTCATGTATTGAGGATGGCCGCTTGCAAATAATTATTATTACATAAAATGTTTAAGACACACACGTTTTGATTGCTAACACACACACAGTTCTGCTCACTGGAGACCGAATACTATACCTAGCCAGAGACCTTGTGAGAACAACTGCTGATAAGACAGAAATGTCTACGTCAGCAGGAAGTGCGATATCAGCTACTTGCCACGTGGTGGCTAGCAGGTGTGCTGTTTAAGCAGAGGCCGCCATTTTGGTTCTGAGACAGTAGGACTACCGATGTATAAGAGGCAGCCATTTTGGTTCTTTATTAAAAACATGAAACTAGTATAAGGTACGCAAATTTTATCGCGTTTGAGGAATGTGGCGAGGCGTGGGAACATGTGTGAGAGAGACAACATTTCAAGGTCAAAACGTAGAGAAAATGCAACTCTCTCTGTTGCTAGGCTAACTGATAACGATTGCGTTAGTGATGCACTTGCCATTTTAGCAAACGGACGTATACAGTAGAGCTCTGAACTGAACTTGGGAAGAAAAATCCTTTTTTTTTTGGGTAAGTACCTATGAATGATTATTTTAATAATGTCATGCTAATGAACCTTAAATTTGTAGTTATTGATCAGGTAATTAATGATTTTTATTTATTTATTTGTTTGCAGATAACCGGCATACCTTACATGTCAGAGATACAAGAAACCATTGCACTTTTGGGCCCACTAGAAGGAAACAGTAACAAGCCAGTGCAAGTGAAGGTGAGATTCTTTTTTTTAAACTAACTTGTTTCATTTTTTGTTTGATATTATTTTATTTTATTTTATGAAATGCATGTATTAACCTGAATTTAGGTATTTATAGCGGTTTATTTTATTTAATTTTAGAAACCTGGAAAGAAAAGCC